>JAPDNY010000008.1:35448320-36076063 GCA_029375565.1 Gekko gecko | reverse complement strand
ATGCAGACCGATTGGGCGATCCCCCTAAATACTAATATCTAAATTTTCAATCCACTCAATTGTAGCTGGGGAGAGCTCAAAGAGCTCCATCACATCTCCCAAGAAAGCACGATGTTCACATTTCTGTGACAGGAATAGTTTGATGAGCTGCACCACAATTGCATTTGGGTCCTGGTATTCTGCCGCATTTAAACAAGAAGTCTGCACAAGTGCGAAAATCTGTTCATATTCTATTAGCTGTCTTCCATACCTTATATGGCAAGTCAAATCCTGTGGGCCTCTTGTTGGTGCTTATCAGGTTATGGATATCGGGTGGAACTGCTTGCATCCATGTTCACAATCATTCATTCCCCAGATCAAAATTTTGTGATAGCAGGGTTTGTGCAGATCTTATTGCTGGGTGTCGTGATCTTTGGGCGCGATCACACAAGCAGTTTGGTCTGAAAACCACCCCTCCGGATTAAATGGGCATAGTCACATCTGTTAGGCATTCCCCAGACATACTCACCCCATCATAGGATGACTTGGAGCCAGGTTAAGAAGGCACCACATCACAACTGATGTTTTTGGTTCCCTGTGTATTCATTGCACATGGCTAGATGTCTGACTGTAGGGGATCACCCACAAAACAGACTGGTGGTCTGAACTTGCAGATCTGTTTCCACCACTGGGGTGTGTTTTTTTTTTTAGTTTTGCCTATATGTGCATGTGTGTGCACATTAGAGCACGTGCATGGGTGCATATGTGCCTAACTGCACTTTAAAAAAAAAAAATGACAGGGCAGCACACTCCATGGCTGAGGAGCTGCAGTAATGTGTATGGTTGACCAGGGGATGACCACATGGATAACTTGCAGCAGGATGTGCTGTGTGGATGATATGCCCCACAGCATTTTAAAGCAGTACAATTAGAGTTGGCACCATATCATGCTAAGCCACCAGTGTGATCATAACCCTGGTCTGGATAGGCCCTCATCATCCATTGTCTTTGTGGACTGGCAACTCTCTGTTTTCAGTTCTCTTTCTATATTCATGAAGAAGAGCATCTTGTCTTTGGAGATGCAGTAGAGCAATGTGACACAACATGAGTACCAATAGGTTGGAGTGGATTGAATACATCTGCTGATGGTTCTCGTTGTACTGAGTTGGACATCAAATTTGTGGACAAGGAAGCTGTTGTGCCACAATGAAGCACCATATTCTGCAGTACTGTAAATTGGTCTGTAACTTTCTGCCAGATGTTTTGGTTTTCTGGGTTTCAGAACAGCAACTATCTTTGCTTTCTTGAATTCCCCTGGGAGTCTTCCTGTTTTTATGATGTCAGTGAGAAACTTTGTGAGCCACTTCTTAGTGAAGAGGCCGCTCTTGAGCAGGAACCATTGATGTCATTTGTCATTTGAAATCTCTCCACTTTCCAATATACAAATGGACTCACAATCTATCTGTTTCTGAAGAAGTGAGCGGTGACTCACGAAAGTCAATACATTACCACAAATTTTGTACAATAGCACAAATCTTTAAGGTGCTATTGGACTCTTACTCTTTTTTACTGCTACAGATAGACTAACACAGCTTCCCATCTTGATCTAGCTCTTTAGTGTTCTCCAGGGTGCACGATGAAGAGGTGTGCTAGAATTGTTAATGAAGTCTTCTGGAGATGTTTTACATAAGTAATGAGTAATCCATTAGGTTATGCATGTATTTAGGGTGGGGGAAAGACATCTGATTTAATCAAAGTATATTTCTCTTATTTTTTCCATAGAGCCATACAAATGGCCTCTATGTTTGAACAGTGCCTTGGCTTGCCCAGGCCCTAATAGTGCTGGCTCCAGGATTCTCTGAGCTTTGAGAAGGGGCTTGGCTGTTTACACCAAGATTCCTTCAAGAGACAGACTGGCAGTGGGATACATATGCAGACTCACCACATCACTTATTTATATGAAAAACAGTGTGAAATAGTGAGATTTGATTCCAGTGGCACCTTAGAGGCCAACACATAGTTTGCATCCCAAATACTTATTATACAACTAGGAATAAGGCCCGTTGTGGAAATACATACAATGAGCACTAGAAAGAGGCTCTGGGCAGGTGCCCTGGTCTTGGGCACTCAGCATCAATTTGCTGTGGTGACCTCAGCAGGGTATAATGACACAGAGCTTACTGTTTTCTTCAGGGGAACTGATCTCTGCCATCTGAAGAGCAGTTGTAATTCTGAGTAATCTCCATCCCTCACTTGGAGACTGGCAACAATAGCTCCCCAGGAGGAAATGGCTGGTTTGGAAGGTGGAGTCTATGGCATTGTACCTCCTCAAACCCCACCCTCTCCAGGCTCCACACCTCAAATCTCCAGGAATTTCCCAGCCTGGAGTTGGCAAGCCTATCTCCTTCCCAGCCAACCATCAACCTACCTTTATGTGCCCCTCTGACTTCAGCTTTCCATCTCCTCCCCCTCCCTCCTGGATAGCAGCTGTAATACTGAGTGATCTCCAGCCCCCACCTGGAGATTGGCAACAATGGTTCCCTAGGAGGAAATGGCTTGTTTGGAGGGTGGAGTCTATGGTATTGTACCTGTCTGAGGTCCCATCCCTCCTCAAACCTCACCCTCTCTAGGCTCCACCCCTCAAATATCCAGGAAATTCTCAGCCTGGAGTTGGCAATTTTATCTCCTTCCCAGCCAACCATCAACCTACCTTTATCTCCCCTTCTGACTTCAGCTGTCCATCTCCTCCCCACTCCCTCCCGGATACCAGTTGTATTTCTAAGTGATCTCCAGCCCATTCCTGGAGATTGGCAACAATGGTTCCCCAGGAGATGGCTGGTTTGGAGGGTGGGGTCTATTGCAGACTGTACCTGTCTGAGGTCCCACCCCTCCTCAAACCTCGCCCTCTCCAGGCTCCACCCCTCAAATCTCCAAGAATTTCCATACCTACAGTTGGCAACTTTATCTCCTCCCCTCTCAGCAGCCTCTTCCTAGGTAAAGTACTGTCTTTCTCATTAATGGGGAGCAAAGCAGCTTACTTCATTCTCCTTTTCCGCTTTGTGATCTGTACAGCAACCCTGCAAGGTAGGTTAGGCAGAAAGTCTGTGACCGGTCCAAAATTACCCAGGCAGCTTCCATAGGGAGGTGCCTGCTGAACAGGAGCAAGCAGCCAGGGCTAGTGAAGTAATACCTTTCAGGAGGCATGAAGTCACCCTGAGAGTGCTGGCAGACCTAGGGTTGCCAACAAAGACAATTTGATGCAAAGGAGGATGGAAAAGTCCCCATATCTCTAGTTTGCCTTAAATTGGTTTTGATGCCAGCAGAGTGAGAAAATGCCAGAGGCTCTGGGTGGGTGCCCCATGGTAAATGGACCAAACAGTTCCTAAAGATTTTCCAAAACACTACTCTGTCAATAATTCATTTTCTACACTCACAGCGTCCTGTGCCAGAATGCAATACATCCCCAGCACTTTGAATTAACACCAGAGCTTTAAGAGTTCTCCAGCTGTCACTTGGAGATTGGTAACAGCTTGTTTGGAGGGTAGGGTCTATGGCACTGTATCTGTCTGAGGTCCCCCTCTTCCTCCTCCTCAGACCCAACCCTCAGCAGGCTTCATCCCTAAAATATCCTGGAAGTTTCCAACCTGGAGCTAGCAACCCTATGTCCTTTCCAGGCAACCATCAGCCTACCTTTATCTGCCTGTCTGTCTTCAGGTTTACATCTCCCCCCCGGTAGCCTCTGCCTAGGGAAAGGGCAGACTTTCCCTGCAGTGGGAGCCAAAGCAGCTGACATCATTCTCCTTTCCTCCCATGATCCACACAACAACCCTGTGAGGTATGTTAAGGTAGAAAGTCTATGAATGGTCCATAATCCCCCAGGCAGTTTTTATAACATGAACCTGGGACCTGCACGTCATCCTCTGAAGCGCTCTCAGGTACATATCAGTAACAGTAATGGGGTGACTGCTGGCATCTTTTCCCATCATTTTTTGCCTTGTGGTATTCTGTTTGTGGTGTGATCTGTCTTTTTTGTGGTGTGGCATGGTTCCAACTTTCTCATGGTGGGGAGGGGAGTTTGAGGTGTGGAATGGTGTGAAGTCCAATCAGCTTCCATATGCAAATGACCTTGAAACGCTGGCCCAATTAGAGAAGAGTGGCCTAGGCTGCAGTGGGTGGGAGAGAACTCAGGCAATGCAGGTAGTGGATAGAGACAGCTTCTGAGTGACACATCAGGGAGCCAACTGATTTTGGCAAGCATAGAATGTTGCCATGTGAAAATGCTTTTATATATAAGGACAGGATAGCTCAGTACAATCCAGTAGCAATTTCTGCAAGATGTACAGCTTCTCAAAAGCCACATAAACATATTTTCACTTGACAAAATTAATCTAGTCTAGCTTGCTATATAAAGATATTGTTTCCTAAACTGTCGTATCATATGCATGCACACATAATGGTCCCAGGTTATTAGCTGTCTCTCTGTGTTTATTTTCTGTAGATATGGAAAGATTGGGAAGTGATTACTAGATCTCCATAAAGTACAGAGAGAACTAAACTGAATTATGGAATCTAATTAATATGGAAGATAAGAAAAATGGGAATGAGCTTTGCAGGACAAAGGAAACATCTGTCGAATGAAAGATGGCATCCAAGCAAACTGTAAATGACCTCCACCTGAAAATCCTCACACCCCATTCACTAGAGGATGGCTAAAATTCACATGCACATGGATAGCAATAGAAGCGATGCATTTTTAAAAGAGTATTATCCATTCAGCTGGGTGAAAAAGAAGGGAGAAATTACTGTTTTGAAGTGGCAGACCATACCTTGCCACAGAACTATTCAGAACTTTATCATTGCAAACCAATTACAGCACTGTTGAAGTAATGATATCAACACTACTCCTGAAAATCCTTCTTAAGAAAAATGGAAACAGGCAAGGAATTTTATTTAGCATAGTAGTTTCAAAATTCTACACTCCACCAGACCCAAATACATAGGTAGCAAATCCTCCAGCCTTTCAATGATAAAAATAGATATGTTTATAATACCATGGCCCTCATTCCAAGGACTGCTGCCACGCCTCTCCCCTTACCTGGCACTGATACCCATTACTGGAAGACTATTATTCATTTACTTTGTCACAGACAGCTCTATATTCATAAAAAAAGCCAAATTACCAGCTTCTTTGGGTTAAAATTATGCTAGAAAGACATTTTTGTCCTAAACAGGGTGCAACATTTTGAAATACACTATGGAATGAGAAATGACAGGCTTTACACCATAGAGTATCTTAGCATACATTTGCATGCATTTACAAGCTTGGGTAAGAACATAAGAGGGACTGAATGAGCTGGGTATGTTTAGCATGCAGAGGAGATGACTGAGAGGGAATGTGATAGCCATCTTCAAGTATTCCAAGGGCTGTCATTTAGAGGGTGGAGTGGTCTTGTTTTCTGCTGCCCCAGAAGGTCACACCAGAACCAGCGGGTTGAAATTAAATCAGAAGAGTTTTTTGCAGAACATTAGGAAGAACTTCCTGATGGAACAGGCTTTCTTGGAAAATGGTAGGCTCTCCTCCTTTGGAGGGTCTTAAACAGAGACTTGATGACCATCTGACAGCAAAGCTGATTGTATGAATTAGGCAGATTATGAAATGGAAGGCAGGAAAGGATGAGTCAGTGCTTAGCTCTCAGGGCCCTTTCTTATATGCCCAGGGTAATGCTGATTGCCACTCTGAGGTCAGGAAGGCATTTTCCTCCATGCCAGATTGACTCAGGGATCCTGGAGGTTTTTGAGTTGTGTTTTGTTTGTTTGTTTGTTTTGCATCCCTGTGGGCATAAAGCAGAGGTCACTGGGGAAATGGGGGGTATCGGAGAATTCCCTGCATTGTGTATATAGGGGGTTAGCTTAGATGACCCTAAGGTCCCTTCCTACTTTATGTTTCTATGATTATAACTTAAGGACATAAGATGAGCCCTGCTGGATCAGACCAGCAGTGGTCCATCTAGTCCAGCATCCTGTCTCACACAGTGGCCAACCAGTTCCTCTGGAGGTCCAACATCAGGGCACAGAGGCCAAGGCCTTCCCCTGATGTTTGCACTGGTATTCAGAAGTTTATTGCTTCTGGATGTGGAAATTTCCTTTAGTCATCATGGCTAACGGCCACTGATAGACCTGTACTCCATTGGTACGCATTGCACAATGCATTGCACTACAGATCTCAGGGTGGAAGCTGAATTACGATAAATGATAAATGGGTGGAAATTACAAGAGAGTCGATACCGGCTAAATATCAGGAGAAACTTCCTAACTGTAAGAGTGATTGAGCAGTGGAACAGACTGCCTTGGGAGGTGGTGGATGTTCCTTTACTGGACATTTTCAAGCGGAGGCTGGATGACCATCTTTCGGGTGTGTTGTAGGGCTATCTTTCGGCTATGCTCCTGCAGAGTGCAGGGGGTTGGACTAGATGACATGCAAGGTCCCTTCTAATTCTGACATTCTATGATTCTATGACAACTCTAGCAATTCACACTATTTTAAATAACTCATCCCCCAGATGTATTAAAAATGAACAAAATAGGAACTGTGATGGACTTGGAAAATAGGGACATTTCTGGTAAACAGGAACAGGTGGAGCTTGTGAGGTAGACTACCACATCACAGTAAGAGATCCTCAAATAGTAATACAAGAGGTCATCATTAGACATCCTCATGAACACTCAAATATTAGTGTCTTGTCTGTAACAAAACTGAACTATTATGCTCATCCTGAACTTGGACAAAGCTCAAGTTAGTGAAGGCAAAGGGTGGCATAGCCACATAAAGCAGTCTCACAACTCTAGAATGCAAAAAACAACAACAACAACCACCACCACCACCACCACGATGATACATTTCTGTCAGCAATCAATAATGCAACTATTCAGAGCCAGCCTGATTACTAGGCATTTACCACAGGTAGTAACTTTTTACATAATTTTGTGGCAAATTGTTAGTTATTTTTTTATTGCTGAGGACAGATCATTTGGAATTTATGATTCATACAGCAAACTGCCACTATTCAATTAGAAGAACCATTAACACACTAACCTGTCTCGGAACAGGCCTTTGTTTTCAGCTTAACTTGTTTGCAGGGGAAAGTGATATTTTTTGGTAAATATCCTTAAAAATCATATGTACGATCTAGATATACTATGTTTAGCCTGCTTTGTGTTAAGGCAAATGTCCTAACTGATGAACCTTAAAAGACCTAATTACATCAAAACGTTTAGTACATAGAGCCACAAATGAGGTTCTAGTTACGCAGAGGGACTCTTCCTCACCCCCTTTCTACAGCAACTACTTCTGTACCCAGAAAAGCCATTCTTGAGATTTAGGGGAACCCTCTGGAACAAGGAACAATGTGGTGAGGACCGTAACTGGGTGGAAGCTGAGGAACCTCAGGCATCTGCTCTTGTACTGGGCCTAAGGGGATCTTTGGATCCAATGGTCCATTTATAGTCTTCAGAAGGCACCAAAGTGATATGGATATTTTCATGATACATTTCCTAAAACTGTGAACTCACATTTTGTGTTAACAGGTAGGGCATGTGTACAGTGCTGTCTGTGGGAAGTTGGTTATTATTTTCCCCCAAAGCAGGCTCAGTCTCTGAAGCCCTCTGGCCCCAAATCTCCAATTCTCTCCCTGATTCCATTCCTTAGTCCATTTTTTAACAAAAACCTTCTAGTCTGCTAGAAGATCTGAATCTTGGTACCATAATAAGCAGATCGATGATGCCAATATGTATAATGCATTCAGGTCAGAGTGTTTGAGTTTTGTTAGCACAGAAGGTGGGGTACTCTGGAGTTGTGAAAACAATGAAAATTCAATGTGCCCCCCAGCAGCACCTAGCTGGCAAAAAAAAAAAAAAGTTTGATGATCTGTGGGGAGAAGAAATTCTAGGGAACACAGTTTGATTTGGACAAACTAGCATACAATCCATTTAACTTCTATCTGTGAAACTTTCCACTGACATTCTGCAATCACTTTCCACAGATAAAGAAAATTATACCTGCAAAAATTCTTAGAAGTGCTTTTTAATTTGGATTTTCAGCCTACAAGACTTCAAGAGATCAACACTGAAAGACACTTAACAGGTGTGCACACCTGTTTACTGCATGCTTAAATCCCATATTTTGTTTCCACCATATGGTTTCCATATTTTTCCTTTCTATCCATTCAAACAGCTATGAAAGACACTTTTTTTCTTGATTGTCTTCATTCCCCCCCCCAAAAAAAAAAAAAACAACAACCCTACAACACTAATTTGATTTTGGCACACAGAACTTCAAAATATTTTAGCAAAACTTCTACCTATCTAATTTCCTCTATGCAATTTTATAGCACGTTTCACTTCAAGATACTGGTGTCTTTGACAAACTTGATTGCATTCTCTTCAAAGGTGGTTTATGATAATACCTCCTGTTCCTTCATCAGAGAGCTAATTACTTGGAAGTTTTCTTTGCAAAGAAAACTCTAAAGTGATTTGCCAAAGATCTGGCAGCAAAACAGCAACAGAGTCATATACAGCCTCAAACTTTCAGCTTTCTGATCTAATTTGCCACACAACACTTACGTAACTGATTGTAACTACCAGGAATCTTTAATACTGAGAAGTCACAGAAGCAAAGAAGATACATGGAAAATATGAAAACAATGAATGCTGAACACATTTTTCTTATTATATTATGTAATCCTTCTGTTTATCTCAGAGTAAAAATATCTACTATATAAATGCATCCTCAAACTGCTTATGCAAGAGTTTAATAAAAAAGGGTATAAAAACTGATGAAGGTATAATATATAATTTTACATCAGAACAATAAGCCAGCTATGGCTTGGACCCTGAACAGATGCTCATGAGCAGGGAGGCAATTTTTGCTTTCCCCTGCCGTGGTAATTCCCTGTTCCCATGAATCAGCATTGATGGGCCCATTTTGGCTCAGTTAAGGAGTTAAGGAAGTCACACTCTTCAGGTTGAAATCCTATCAGCAGCAGTAAATTTCGGTGTGGTGCAAGGATATTTGTTGAATGCTACTGAAACATCAAACCATTAAGTTTGCCATCGGTACTGAAAAGTCACATTTGAAGTGTATGTTAGAAATGAGTTGATATTTCCTTTGATTGGAAGGTGTCCCAGCCCCAGCCAGGAGCTCCCAGGGGACGGGAGGCGCAGCGAGAAAGCAACCACCTTGGAGCCTCCCCCAACAGCCTACTCACCCTGCCTGGAGCCAGAGATGGACACAGGAGCGAGGCAGCCGTGGAGGAGTCAGAGAGAGCCCCAGCAGCAGCGTCAGGATGCAACGAAGGGTGAAGGATGGTCCCAGGGGCCAGGAACAAGGAGGCAGCAGTGTGGTCTGCGGCCGCAGGGTGAGCCTGGCCTGGCCCATGGAGAGAGGGATGGGGACAGCCAGGAGGTGAGGTGGCTGTGGGCACCGATGCCCCAGAGCAACCTGGGAGGGAGGGGCCCGGAGCGGCGGTGTCTCAGCCTTTAGGGAGGGGTGGGGCTGAGAAGATGGAGGACCAGGAGAATTAGAGGATAATAAAAGGAAGGCACAGAGAAGGCCAGGGAGGAAGGCTGGGCTGGCTTCAGTGAACCGAGCATAGGCAAGAGAGAGACGGAGATTGAGCTGGACTGTGTCAATGGTCAAAAGCCAGATATCCAGAATGAGGCAGGGAGGTGAAGGAACCTTCTGCAGATCTCGCCATCTGAGGCCGTCTCTCCTGCCTTCCTAGAAGACCATCTCTCATCTCCTGACCCACCACCCCAGGGGACTGAGAGCATGGGTTTGTTGCCGCTTGGCACCTGCCGAAACCACACAAAGGCGGGATGGCGACTGGAGGCGGGCCCTTGCAGGGACCAGGGGCCCATGACAGAAGGAATTATGTTTCTGCAGAGGCCAATATTTTGCAGTTGCTAAGAAGAACAAATTGCTTTGCATGTTGCTAAATATCTTATGATTGTCCATTGGTCTTCCAAACTCCATTAATATTTTAGCTGTGTTTCCCCTTCAAGAAGTTGGTTGAGTGAACAGTAATACAAGTAAATTATTTGGAGTGTTGGTGATGCCCATCTTTAGGATCTTAAGCTGCCTAGGACCTGATTAAGTGAAGGACCACCTTTTCCATTGAGATCATCACTGGTGCCCCTGTTCCAGGTGCTCTCACATTCTGAAATATATACACTGTATTTAAAAAGCCAATACAAATTCACTTAAAAATACAAGTAAAGCCAAGCTTATTAAGGCTGAATTAAAAAGCAGAACAGATATAACTATTTCCAAGATAATGCTAAACATTCACCTTTCTTTAGAGAGACTGAAAAGCAAGCCCACCCATGAATGACTAAGGATAGCCTCTCAAATTACTTCCCCCCTTAAGTTCTTAGCATCAGAATTTACCCAGCCCAGGTCTGACACAGGAGAAAGAGGATCCCCTGCCCATGGTCTGGTGCACACCTGGGTCCCAATTTGGCATAGCACTCCAATTAGGAAGGAAAAAATGAGACACACAGGGAGAATCTTATAAATAAATAATCTTTCTTTTTAATAATCAAGACACAAGGCTAGAAAGATGAAATGCAAAGGAAAGCCAAACATGACACAGTATTGCAATACAATAAAGCAATCCTAATAATGATACCCTCGGTTGTTACCTCATTGGTGTGAAGGAGGAATCTAAGGGGAAATAGAGAGTGAAAAGGGAGGAGGGACATATTCCATTTTACCTGGAAGAGTTTGCAGCCCTGCCTACCTCACAAAGTGTCTGTTGTGGGGAGGGGAAGGAATTTGTAAGCTGCTCTTAAGATTCTGTGTGAAGGGCAGGGTATAAATCCAATCTCCTCCTCCTCCTTCAGTGGAAGATGGTCCAGAAATCAGAACTAATTATAAAGCTGGAAGGGTCTGAAATGCTCCTTTTACAGAATTTTGGAAAGGATGATGCTGGAATCCAAAGTAGGATTAGATCAAGGCGGTGTGGTACTTAACTCAGGACATGGGAAGATAGTTTTTAGGTGGGGTGACTTAAGTCACTAGGACTGGGGAACAGCTCTGACTTCTTAACAAAGACTAAGTGGCAGCTTGATGACATCAGTCTTGGGTGTGAGGGTGCTTCTGGAGGTTGAGGGCAATATCAATATTCTCTTTGGAACATTTAAGAATGTCCAGAGAACAATTTTTTAAAACATCTAGGTGGTATTTAACACCATCAAAGATCCATCATATAACAAAAGAAGCCTCTCCTATGTGCTGGGGAAACTGTAGGGAACAAGGTACTTACTGGCATACTTGGTGGTCATGTAAAAATGTGCAATTTTGGGGAAGGATATCATCATCATCATCAATCAAATTACTGGCTGTGAAATAACCTTAGTTCTAAAAAATATTAGTGCCTAATTTATGGAGGAAACAGGATCTCAAAATAATAATAATAATAAAAAAACTCTTTTAGAAAACTTATGTGCAGCAGCTAGATTAACTATAGCTAAATCATGGAAAAACTTTACACTGTTATTGATCTTTGACTGAATATCTAAGGTGTGTGATATGATATCTGCATATTAGATGACGTATCAGAGTCTTTGGTGCAAAGGAATAATGAAGGATACCAGTCAAAATTTATTTCAGTATGGTTGTCTTTCTTGGAATATTTGTCATTAAAAGAAGAGTATTCATTAAGTTTGGACACAATGATTGTAATATGATAGTTGGTTTTCTGTCTTTGTTGTTTAAGTTTGAGCGTTAATAACAACTGTTGTTTGGTGATATGTTAAAAATGTATTCGTGTTTAATATTCCAGTAAAAAACTTTAAAAAAAGAAAAAAGAAAAAAAGAACATTTATTTATTTCTTTATTACTTTCAATTTATATCCTGCCTAGCCAGAAGCTAACATCCAGAGAAATCCTTATAGTTTTGTGCATCAGCCTGGAAAGCTTTCCCACAGGACCATTTCCAGCTCCAATTCCTGCTCCTGAATTGCTGGACAGCTCCAGCTCAGCAGACTGCCTGCCTGTTACCCATATGTATTCATCTCCAATTGGCCAGGAAAACCAGAGTGTTGTGCCTCCCAGAGACATACCAGACCCTTTCAGCTTGTGATCATGGTGTGTGGAGAAAAGTGGTGGCTCCTACCTCTGCCCACCCTTGTGCCATGTTCACACCCTCTAAATGGCCCGAGGAGCCACTATTGGCTTCACTGAAGAATATCATTACTTACATAGCTACACGTCATTGTTTTGTTAAAGAGCCAATTAGCAGCTCCATCGGGTGGCTGGAGGACGCACAAAATAGTACAGCCGGGGAAGGGTAAAGCTGCTTCTTCCCACACCATGGTCATGAAAAGAAAAACAAATATTCTAGGAAGCACGAATCCCATCATACATCTAGTGTAGCATTCTAGGCGAAGACCGTGATTAGAGAACTTCAGAAAATCAGTTGAACCCACATCACTACTCCTTCCATATCATCTCCTCGTCCTAGATTTGCCCCTTCCACTTATTCCTGGAAACCCAGTAATAAAGGCAACAATGAGTGTCAGGAGAAATGCCTCAGGGTTAGTGCTTTGTACAGATATAAGTTCACAAAAGGATGAAATTGGTGCAAAAGAATTAAGGCAACTGATCGGCTACCCCACCTAAAATCTTCAAGAAAAGACTGTAAACCCCCAAATGCTTCACCTTCTTTGTTCCAAGTTGCAAAAGGATTCAAGAAATGTCTGTAGATCCTTTTGCATCAAATTCATGAAAACTGAAGTTACTCCACAACCCACATGACATGTCTTTAGGAGTTAATAAAACAGCCAACTCAAACAGCAGGACTGGCCGGAAAGAAAAAGGAGTCTTAATGGTATGAATTTCAAAACTAACATTCACTATGAGAGTAAAGTTAGGAACAATCAATTTTCACCAGCACCGATAAACAGCATACAAGTCTATTATTACTTTTTAAACAAATCTTTTGTGAGGTTCAAGCTAGAAGATTCAATTAGTTCTTGTGCAGTATTTTAATGCAACACATCAAATGGGTATTCTAATTTATTCCTCTGACAACAAGACAAACAGAAATCACTGATTGAAGCAACAAAGTATTTAAGGATGTTTTCAGGCCAATTATATAATTCTGCACACAAACTAATTAGTTTTTTTGGACCAGCGCCAGGAAAAGGAATGAGCAGCAAATCAGCATAGTTCTGTGGATAGGAACTCATGTTTACAAACTCACAAAAATATCTTATCAGAGGAAACTATTTTTGAGAAATGCACCTTTTGTTCAAATTGGAATATGGGTAGACAATTTTGAACATGGCTTTAGATCAATTGCTAGCTGAAGGCTGAAAGTAAAATAAACCAGAAACATCCTGGTATATGGACAATTACCAGTTGGGAAGAAAACCCATTCAAATTACATATAATAGCAGCAGATTATTTAGGTAGGTGCTCAAGGTTAGTTACACATTTCTTTTTAAAAAAAACAGATAGCAGCATAGGAATGGCAGAACATTGCTTATTAAAGAACTTGCACCTTGGGTGTTTGTCAATGCTCAGCAGGATAGGAAGGAAGAATTCTATTTTGTTTCCTTATTTTGTTTCCTCTTTAAATCATGGTGTGTGTGTTTTTTGTAGGAGACTAATATGTTTTTTTTCTAAGATCACCCCCCCCTCTTAATTTAAAGAAAAGGATTAAACTAGTTCCACACTCATTTGTGCTAGGCTTGCCAGCTTCCTGGAGGTTTGGGGTGCAGAGCCTGGGGAAGGCACTCAGCAGGGTATAATGTCATGAAAGTCACCCTCTGAAGGAGCCATTTTCTCCAAGGGGACTGATATCCATCATCTGGAGAGCAGTTGTAATTTCAGGAGATTTCTAGGCCCCACCTGGAGGCTGACAACCCTAATTTGTGCACCAGGAAGTATGGACACTTTGAGTTAAGGCACCCGCACAGTTCTATTGAGTGTCAATTTGTGGTTGTTTCCAACTTAGCCTCCATGACCCCACATTTGGCACAAACCATCAGCCCCGATCCTCTTCCTCTGTAGGTTGAGGAATGGAGTACTCGGCAGCACTCTAACCATTACACTGCACTGACAACTCATCAGTAGTTCTTAGTGGTCCATACCCACTCGGACTGGATTATTTACACTTCTGATTGGATCTTATTTTCTGCAATGTAACATCCATATCTTGTAATGCTGAGCATTCCACCTCCCTTCAATTCATGTGTGTGTGTGTCTGTCAATTGGGTATAACACTCCATGTATATCATGAAGAAAGCTGTAGTTTACAAGACATGATGTCACACTAACTCTGTTGCTGTGCATGTGTAAAGATGCTACTGATTCAAACTGATAAGCAGCCATTGGTATCACTAAGGACCACTTAGATGAACGCTGAAGGGTATGATTTTATTGAAACACAGCATTTGTTGATGATTGATTTCTATGATTTGCAAGTGATCTGAACCATTTTGCACTGGTTTTTTTCCAAAATTGTGCACGGACAAAGACATTGCTGCTTATTCAAACTTATCAGCAGCCATTAATGTCAGTAAGGACTGCTTAGCCAAACACTGAAGGGTAGGAATTTATTGGAACACAATGTGTATTGATGAATGATTTATATGATTTTTGAGTGACTGAATTGTCTATTTAAACAATTGCCTGCTAAATGGAGCAATTATGCAGCAATGATGGAGGGTAGTAGAACTCAACTGAGCTGTGTGAGAATATGCATACAAGAAAGGCCAATCACACTGTGTTGCAAGGTTAGTAAGGAATAAGGTGGAACAATCTGCTGAACAACCATGAACAGACTAACTATTGGACCAATCACTAAAAAAATCAAATCTCTGCATGTGGTAAACAGGGCATGAGCTGAATTGTTAACTTCTAGTTAATTAGCTATAGTTCTGTCATAAATTTTGCAAGCAGAAATTCCAACATGGTATTTTTTACAGCGAGCTTCTAAATGGGCCTGTTGAAGACCAGGAGTAGGAGGGAGATGGATGGCATAAGAAACATACATTGCATTTAGTTGTATGGCTGATATGCTAAAGCAGGAGTATCAAACATGCAGCCCAGGGTTCAAATCCAGCCCCTGAGCAATTTCCTTCACCGGCTTTCTTTCCCAGGACTGCTACTGCAGCCACACTGTAGCTTCCTACCCCAGCTCCCTTAGTGCTTCCTGCTTCTTGCCACTTGCCTCCCTTCCCCCACCCTTGCTCTCTCTCTCTCTTTCTCACACACAGCTCCATGGCTGCTTCCTGTTTTATGCAGGAGAGATACAAAGACAAGCCTCTGTCTTTCTCTGTCTCACACACACACGCACAGAGTGTCTGCTTATTTCCCTGGGGCTGCTCCTTCTCTTTTGGGGAGGGAGGGGAGGAAAGAGAGATGGAAAACAAAACTGGAGTCCCATTACAGCTTCAAGACCAACAACACTTTATTCCAGGCATAAGCTCTTTGTGTGCAAGCACACTTCCTGGGAGGGTGAGAAGGAGGGAGGGAGTAGGTGGGTGGATTCTTCTGACAAGCATAACACACATTGAGGAAATGATTTTGGCTTATTCTGATTTTTTTTTTTTTTTAAGATTGGATTTCTCTGTTCCTTTCTGGATTTATTTTCTTTCAAAAAGATCCTGATTAGGAATTAGAACACTTGCCTTGGTCCTTATATCTTGGAGAGTGGAGTGATTTCAGATGCCAAATGATAATAGCACACATTGGTAATGAGACAGGAAAAGTAGGTCTCAATTCAGCCCAGGAGGATGCATTGTCTTGAGCTTTATTACCAGTTGCAATTCAGCAGTCCTTCTTTCTAATCTCCCTTTGAAATACCTTTGTAAGACCACTGCTACTCTTAGGTCAGCAACTGAATGTTGTGGTTTCTAATGTCAGACTTATGTCCATTTATTCTTTGCATCCTCCTGGACTGAATCCCCCTGGATACCAAATGCTGGTATCTCCATGTCAACTACCCTTCAGCATATCACACCTAATCCAATCAAGCCTGCTATTGCCATTTGACATCTGAAATCACCTTTATAAAGTTTATATCTCTGGTACCTTGTGTTACCTTTTATGGCAAGTATGGCCCAGCCTGACAAAGTGACATTTATGTCAGATCTGGCCTTTGTAAAACATGAGTTCAACACCACTGTGCTAAAGCTATGACACGGTAGGCTTTTGGCCTCCTCAGTCAATCCAACTCTCTGTTCAATTGAATTACTTCATTCCATCCTGACTAACATTGCTTTTTGGGTGGATCTTAAATGGTCAATAAGTCAAGCATTTAGCATAGTACCTGCTTTTTATGGTAAGATGGTGACTTATTTTCATTTTTCTAACCAATTAAAGGGAAAACTTAGTTTTATTGCATACACTGATATAAGTTAAAATAACCAAATAACTTAGAGTTTTGCTAAGCAAAAATGGTAAACAAAAATGGAATTCTAAATTGGAAATCTGAATAATGTTTTCACTGAATCATATTGAATTATTTTCCAGGAAAGTGTTTACTTCATTAATATGACTGGGATAGCAGAATCCACAAAGTGGTAATATCAGCTAGGCAAATGCAAAGTGAGATGTCTCATCCATCATAAACAAGGAGAAAATATCATTTTGGAAAAACAAGTACCCTATTAGAATTCACTTAAAAGAACCTATTATGTGGCCCAAGAGATAAGCCTTCTGCCTGTATGGCCTTACCAGGAATGCTTCAGTTTTTAAGATAACTTAATGGCTCCACCAGGTTAACAAGATAACTGGTGAATAATTCTCACAGGAAGTCTGTATTACATTATAGTAAAGTTATTCTCATTCATCTATCCTATTATCCTCAAGTTAATGGCCTTTTCTTTTTACTTCATGTATTGTGAAACTGAGAAAAAAGAGCAGAAGATTTTCCACATGGTAAAATTCTGGTGCAGCCCATGAACCCACATGGCTATTATTTCACAAGAGCCCTGTAGCAGGGAGTTAACTGTCCTGGATCCAAAATGATTACTGGGGGAGCAGAAAGTGGGGAAGTTCTGCAGCCATTAGAGCTTCTGCTGATGGATTGATGTAGACAACCCACTGTGCCAGTGAACCTAGAGTTCCCACTTGGATATCATGGGCGGTGGCAATACAATTGCAGGGCTTCATGGATGACACTTCCATGTTAGACCCCTTCCAGTCTGGCTTCCACCCGGGACACAGAATGGAGATGGCACTGGTTGCTCTCACAGATGACCTCTGGAGGCATCTGGATTGGGGTGCATCGGCGGTACTGCAGTTGTTGGACCTGTTGGCTGTGTTTGACACAGTCGACCATCAGTTACTGGTCCACTGCCTCGCTGACATGGGAATTCAGGGGCTTGCCCTGCAATGACTCGCTTCCTTTCTCCATGGTCAGGGACAAAGGGTGGTGCTAGGGGAGCAGCAGTCCAAGAGGCACCCACTAGTGTGTGGGGTACCTCAAGGGGCAGTGCTCTCCCTGATGTTATTTAACATCTATAAGCACCCCTTTGCCCAGATAGCCCGGAGGCATGGGCTGGGGTGTCACCAGTATGCTGATGACACCCAGCTCTATCTGATGTTGGGCAGCCAGTTGGACTCCAAACTGGAAGATCTGGACCGAGCACTACATGCTGTGGCTGGTTGGCTTAGGCTGAGTTGGCTGAAGTTGAATCTGGTGAAGACGGAGGTCCTGTGCTTGAGTCAGGGTGGCTCAGGGGTGCGAATCCCACTCCCAACCTTCGACGGGGTACCACTGGTGCCAGCATCAGAGGTTAGGAGTTTGGGAATGCTCCTGGATACCTTCTTAACAATGGAAGCCCAGGTAGCAGCCACAGCCAGGTCGGCCTTCTAACATCTGTGGCTGGTCAGGCAGTTGGCTCCCTTCCTGGACTGCAACAACTTGGCCACAGTGATCCATGCTATGGTCACCTCAAGACTGGACTATTGTAACACTCTACATGGGGCTGCCCTTGTTGCAAATTCGGAAGCTGCAGCTAGTGCAGAATGCAGTGGCCAGGCTTTTGATGGGCCTCCCGAGATGGGAGCACATCCAGCCTGCACTGAGAACACTGCACTGACTGCTACTAGCATACCAAATTCGCTTCAAGGTGCTGGTACTTACCTATAAAGCTCTATATGGCCAGGGTCCAACATACCCGAGGGACTGCCTTTCCCCATATACACCCCAGTGAGCACTACGGTCGGGGTCTCAGAATCGATTGACTCACCCTGGCCCTAATGAAGCTAGGCTCACTACCACCAGGATCAGGGTCTTTTCAGTGGTGGCTCTATACTGGTGGAATGAGCTCTCCTGGAAGAGATCAGGGCCCTGTGGGACCTTTCACAGTTCTGCAGGGCCTGCAAGACGGAGCTCTTCCACCAGGCTTTCAACTGGGAACCGCCCCCACTATCACCACCAACCCCCAGCCTCAAGAGCCAGTTATGTGGAGAACATCAAGAAATTGAAAACTTACAAGTACACTGCCTTGTATAATTAGAGAAATATTGACAGCACTTAGTAGTATCATTCTGATTTGAATTGTTTTTGATGATTTTACTGGATTTTAATTGTTATTTATATACTGCATACAATGTTTTAATGAATGTAAGCTGCCCTGAGCCTGCATAGTGGGGAGGGTGGGGTATAAGTTGAATAATAAATAAATAAATAATAGCCAATGGTAAATGTCTCTTCCATAAATCTGTCCACCTCTTTAAAATCTATCTAAACCAGTAGCCAGCAACACCTCTTGTGTAAGTGAGTTTCAACAGTCAACTACTTATTGATTGAATTAGTGCCTCCTTTTGTCTGCTGCAAATCTAATGCCTGCCATTTTCATAGGGCGACACCAACTTCTAGTGTTTTTTGGGGGGAGCAGAGATATGTCTCTGTTGACATGCTTCACACCACGTTTAATTTTATATTCTCATTTGCCCTTTTTTCTAAATTAAAAAGCTCCAGATAGGGCATGCACTTCAACTCCATGACAATTTTAATTGTCCTTTTCTGCAACCAAAATGAAGAGTTATTGTAATGTAGCCACCACAATTATGAGTGCCAAGTTGGGAAGCCTTCAAATGCACTAGCTCACTAGGGAAGGCACTGGTCTTTCAACCTTTGACACTCACTGGCAACATGAGAATAATAATACTGGTCTACCTGACAGGGCTGCTGTATGGGTTACTAAGATAATGATGTGAAGAAATCCCGATCCTCAGAAAGAGCCGCAACGTCTAAGAACTGCTGCCATGATCAGATTTCATAGCCAGACAAATAACTTCATACCCTGCATGGCTATATAGGAAGGTCTAAATGATCAAATGCATTTGTGTACATTTAATGCAGCACCCAGACAACATCTGAAATGCTTAGATCTGTTAAAAGTTTCCAAGCAATATAGTGTGAGGCATTTCTCCCTACAGAACCTTGATTTTGTTTTCTTTTATATTTTCCTTTCCTCTGTATAACTTTCTAGTCTCCCACAGGCTTCTCTCTTCTGTTATCTCTTTCCCGTATACCTGGAGGCACCTTTTGTGTGTGTGTGTGTGTTTCTGACATACCATGAATTTTACTTTCTGTCCCTATATTTTTTTTAACCTAGGCTTACCTTTCCTTGCCTCATTTACACCAAAGTGTACATATCGTGTCTGCTAAAAATCACCACAAAAAATGATGATCAGTTGATCAAAAGGGAAAGAAGCTTCAAAGTCTAGGATCATAAAGATCCTGCCAATTTTAGCCTTAACTCCAGGTATACAATTTGAAACCATTTCCCCTCCTGAATGCAACACAGAAATAAACCCAGACATGGACTTTGAGAAAAAGACAAGGAAACAAAACAGTCTCAAATATGAAGGGCAAGGAGAAAAGAATTATTAATTTATTGCAACAGCTCTGGCTCTTCTCAATGCTGTATTTCAATTAACTTCACAAATAAGGTTGTCCCTTTTTGATAAGACTATCTATCTCTATAACAGGCAGGAAGGCAACCTTTTGTAACTGTATTTCTCTTTGTATGAAAGGTATTCAAGCATACAACTGTGGTCAGTGAACTATAAAGGATTTACTGCCCCTCCCCCCAGAAGTCATATACCTAATTCCAGGTAGCCTACCCACAGAAAAAAGAAAATCCACCCAAGGCTAAGATAGATGTTTCAATGAGCCTGGAGGAACCACCATGTTTACAGGAAAATCGGAAAGTTCCTTCCTGTGGGCTAGATTTCATGATACATTTCCTAAAACTGTCCTTCCTTCCTTCCTTCCTTCCTTCCTTCCTTCCTTCCTTCCTTCCTTCCTTCCTTCCTTCCTTCCTTCCTTCCTTCCTTCCTTCCTGATAAAACTAACTAGATGAGCAAATTCAGTGCAGGTGCAAGAACTGCAAGATTGTTCATTTATTTCATTATGGTGATCAACATTTCATGAAACCTCAGCCACTATTTTTGGCTACTAGGAAACCCTAGCCTATAAGAGCTCTTGCCTCAGATAGCATATTGCTTTGCATCCTTTTCGATGCACTGGATGAGTTTTGCTTTGTCTAAGATCTGTAAATCTGTAAATTAGTAATTCACACTGGACTCTGTCCAAAGCAAGGGGGCACAACGTGGCAAGCTTTCAGCCACATATCACAACTAATCACTTGGCCAGCAGGCCCACACAATACAGGACCAGAGACCAGCAGGGGAGGAAGAATGAGATTACCCCTCCCCAAGAGTCCACATGAGGCCCTCACATGTCTATAAATATAATCTCTATGGGTATTTCTTTATTGTAGTATCTATATCCAGTCTTTCCCTCTGCATATGACCCTCAGAGCTGCTCACAACCATCACGAACCAAAAATATAAAGCACAAAAATCAACTAAAAGACAATAAAACAACCTAAAAACTTATGATCTGAACTCCTTTACAAAGCATGCAGCAGGGGGGGGGAAATCTATGGCCCTCACAAGCAAGACTGCATTGGCCCCGCTTCCTAAAAACTGCCAAGGCAGGCAGCCTCCTAATCACCTACAGGATGCTTCTCAGCACAGAGGGCACAACTACTGAGAAGGTCCATGATTGGGCTGTTGCTGACCTAACAGTCTTAGATGGAGAAACAACCAGATGAGATTACTAGGAACATGTGGCCACCAACCAGCTGGAGGGCCCTTTAAATCTTGCAAAAGGGTGGGGAGAAGGGCAGCTGCATGCCTGAACTTCAAGCAGCAGATTTGCCACTTGGAATTCAGGAGTGCGCCCCTCCGCTTCTTGTCCAAAGCATTTAAAGGGACGCTTTAAATGCTTGGGCAAGAAGTGGGGGGGTGGGGGGACGACACACCTGTACTCCGAACAGCAAATTTGCTGCATGGAGTGCAGGTGCCCATGGAGCCCACTTCTTCCAAAGCAGTTGAAGAGACCCTTTAAATCAGGGGTGTCCAAAGTTTTTTTGCTTCCCCACCTTCGAGGAAAATAAAACAGAAGTCATGAGCCTGCTGGAGGTTTTTTTTTTTCTTTTCCTGAGGAAGCAGCCAAACAAACACCGTTTATTGATTACAAAAGGAAGGGAATCGCCCGCCGCAGGGACCTGCCCGAAAGCGCGGGTCGCAGAGGGAAACCGGGGAGGCGGCCGAAGTACCCGGGGAGGCTAGCACCAGAAGGAAAGCCAGAGTCCGGCGGCGGCGCAGGGGAAACGCAGCGCGGAGCCCTCGGCGGCTCGGTCGGGAAGCCCCACAAGTCCAAGTGCTGCAGGGAGGGGGAACCCGAAGGCGCGTGGCCAGGGAGGGAGGGGCGCCCAGCCCAAAGTCACCTGCCCCGCCGCGCGCATCTCCCACCAGTTCGTGGAGCCGAGCCTGCGCCTTGGGGAGTCCGGGGAGGGAGGGGCAGGGAGGCGTGGGAGCGTGCGTCCCTCCAAGCGCGCTGCTGGCCCTCGCTAGACCTTGGTGCCCAGGGAGGGCGCCTCGGACTTCTGCATCTGCCCGCTGAGGGTGGAGGAGACGGAGCCGGCCTGGCCGCAGAGGGCCTTGCGCAGGCCGAGCAGGAGGAGGCACTGGGCGCGGAAGTGGCTGTCGAAGAAGGCGTAGAGGAAGGGGTTGAGGCAGCTGTTGACGTAGGCCAGGCAGGTGGCGTAGGGGTGCAGGCGCGGGATGAGCTCCTGCAGGGCGCAGGGCAGCGGGAGGAGGCCCACCCAGTGGAGGACTCGTGGTAAATATTTTTCTTTGCTTAATTTTGTTTAGTGGAGAAGCATCTTTTCTGTGACTGGCTCCATCTAGTGTTGAAACTGAGAAGTGCAACAGAGTTGAGCTCAAGCGCCATGTGCGGGCCATATTCAATTATATTTTCAGAATTTGCTGCGGGCCAATAAAAACTGACCCGCGGGCCGCAGTTGGCCCACGGGCCGTAGTTTGGACACCCCTGCTTTAAATGCTTTTGGTAAGAAACAGGGAGCTGTGTGCCTGAATGTCAAGCAGCAAGTTGGCCACCTGGAGTTCAGGCATGCATGGCCCCTTCCCCACTTCTTGCCAAAAAAAAAAAAAAACCACTTAAAGGGACCCTTTAAATTCTTTGAGCAAGAAGTGGGAGGGCACGCTTCAACTCCAAGTGATGAATTTGCCACTTGAAGTACAGGCGTGCAGGACATCGATCCCCAATGTGATGATGTCACTTTTGTGTGATGTCAGCACATTGGGGACATCTCTACTCCCTCCAGAAATGCCCTCCAAAGTCCCCCAGGGGGACTAGGAAGGACCTGGCAACTCTAGCTTCAAGGCATTTTAGCAATGCACAAGTGGTCTACTATGTCCAAGACTGAAGAGTGACTGTGTAAGATTCAAAGTAACCTGTTTTGTTTGAAAATGGAAATTATTCACCAGAGCATCTCTGTCCCCAAACCAAACCAAGCCTGATGCCCCACTGAAAAAAAGGTCAAGGGTATGTGTGCCATCTAGGAAATCCTGATGCTGCTCTGACACCACTTTCTCAGCTGCTCACCCTGAAGTATATTTGACACTGACCTATAATTAGCAATGGCTTCTTTGACAAGCATACTGAATGAAACTGTCTGAGGTACTCTAAATTCTGATAAAGGAATTCCTTTGTTGTTCTCCATTACAGATGGGCAAGTGGTCAATGCCTTGTCCTCCAGTATCTAAAATCTAAAATGCTTGAACATTTTTACTTGTATATCTGTTACTAAAATGTTTATCATTTTTATCAGCTTTTCTTCTCAAACATATTCTTGTATGTCACAAGCTCCAAAGTTGAACCAAATCAACTGCACTGGCTGGCAATGATGTATGGACCTATCTGCCAATGAGCAACTGTGCTGGATTCCACTTCCAACCATGTTTCAGAGTTGTTGTTGTTGTTTCCCACTATCAAATGTGTTCATTCAGGTTCCTCCTTACTACAAAGGAAGTGTGCTATCCTGGTGAAATGCTGAAAGTCAAAGCCAGATGCAAAATGTTTGAAAGAAGTACAATATTGAGGGCCATTAAAGGTAAAGGTAAAGGTTCCCTTGCTCGAAAGCCAGTCGTATTCGACTCTAGGGTTGCGGTGCTCATCTCCGTTTCAAAGCCGAAGAGCCAGCGCTGTCCGAAGACGTTTCCGTGGTCATGTGGCCGGCATGACTAAACACCAAGGAGCACGGAACGCTGTTACCTTCCCACCGAAGTGGTACCTACTTATCTACTTGCAATTTCTTACTTTCGAACTGCTAGGTTGGCAGGAGCTGGAACTAGAGACGGGAGCTCACCCCATCATGCGGCACTCACGGGTCTTGAACTGCTGAACTACTGACCTTCCACAGCCTGCAGTTCAGCGTCTTAACCACTTGAGCCACCGCAGCTCCTTGAGGGCCATTATCTATACTCAAAACAGAAGTACATATATCATCTAAAAAAGTTTTCTCCTGAATAGGTTTGAGAAGACTTATTTCCCTTTGATGATACTTGACAAATGTATAACCACAAGCTTTTTGAAGCACTAACTTGGGATCTAGCGGTGACCACTTACATAACAAAACACCTTAGCCTTAAGGATGTTGCCAAGTGGGAAAATATCTCCTATACAATAATTCTGATTTGGAGAGGCAAGGTTCCATGCACTCCCAAATCAGTTCACTCCCTCAGCTCCTGATCAGAAGGCACTGCCTGCATTGGTTGGCTGCGTTGCCTCAGTCCCACCCACAGAAGCGGCAGCCAGCGTTTTGGGCTCAGTGTGCTGTGAGCCAACCAATGGGACAGACGCTCCAGTGGGCGGAGGGTACTCAAGCTGACTGGGAGATGGGGGGACTGGAGCAAAAGGGCAGAAAAGTCAAGAAAACTGGGCAGGAAGAAAAGTGCAGCCCAACAAGCTCCCTGTGTTGCTCATTTGTACCACCGAAACCCTTTTCCTTGGAACAAAGGGGGTCCCCCCTGAAAATCCACCCCCCTGCCACCGCAGTCTGATGCTAGGTCTCTTCCACCTCCTCGGCCTGTGCACCTGTCACCCAGCAGGGAGAAGCCCTAAACCTATGAAGCAGCCGGCTCTGTGGCAGCTGGGTGGAGGGGAGGTGCGTGGGGTACTCTCAAGCTGAGGGCTGGCCGGGTGACTTGTCGAATCACTGGGAAGCACCCTGGTGGAGCTCCATCTGGCCTGGCCTGGGCCCCACAAGCCTCACTGCCACCTGCCCTCTGAGGTAACTGGCTGGCCTGGGAGAGGCTGGGCCAGGTGGCGCAGAAGCCCTGGCAGAGGCTAGCCAATGGACAGGCATCGTCGTGTGTGCAGGAGTGGAAGACGGCAGCAGTGGTGCCTCGGCCAAGCCCTGCTGCACTTTGGCTCCTCTGTCTTCCTCATGTACAGGATGCCGCCACCTCTTCCTGCCTGGCTAAGCTGCTGAAGCAGCCCCCAACCTGCTTCCACAAGCACTCCGTGGCATGGGGCGACTGCGCTGAAGCACCGGTGGACTCAGAAGCAGCTGAGGAGGGGGCTGGTGCTGCTGCTGTGGCAGGAAGGCACTCCTCTGCCAGCCATCCTGTCATCATCATCCAGCTCTGCCACCGCTCCGCGATTGGCCCCACCCTCCACCACCACCAGCACCACCACCACACCCACCACAAGGCCTCCTTGATGCACCGCCACACCAACCGCCTCCTGCTGCCCAACCCCAACAGCAGGAACTAGGACACGGGTGGTGACGGAGGGGCACTGCTCTACCTGCCGCTGGGCCCGGAGGATGAGGATGCTGCCGCCCCTTCTTCTGGCGAGGGAGGGGCAGGGAGGCAGTGGGCCAGCTAGTGCCTCACCCTGCCGTATGAAAGAACCGGCCCTGCATCCAATGGTGGTCTGGCCATGGCGCTCGCCCAGAGCTGCTGAGGGGGGGCAACCGCTGCAGGCCGACACACTCTCTCAGGCCCTCTTCCTAGAGCTCATAGCATTTCTTTCCGCAACGGGCCTTATTACTAGTATTTAATAAAGGCGAGGCAGCAAACCCACTTTCTACCTGCCTTCCTGTGATCAACTGCTATTTTTCACCTCCCCCACTAGACTGACTTCCACCAGTGCAAATTTTCCCTGGCAGCTAGGGACAGGTGAAACAGCAAGGGCTACTAGTTGCCACATTTTATTTCAAATTACTCCACAGACAAAGCTGTTCCTTCCTGGTGAAATCAGCTATAATTACCCATGGACCCATTTGCACTACATGCCATCTGACTACATGCACTACATGACATTGGATCCTATGGGATAATCTATTTTTAGTAGAATTTAATGAATGCTGCAGAAGAAATTTATCTCCACTTCCTAACTGACCAGAAACAAACCCAAAATACCACTTGCAGGACTTTTGGCATCTTCTAACATTTTTACTATGTCACTGAATAAGTGGGAATATTAATTCTATGTACTTTTTGGCAATGAAGGCAAAATATGTTGTGCTTATTGTACTTTAAGGATCTTAACAATTAGAGTCTGCCCCTCCCCACCCCCTTTTGGTAAGAATTAAAGCTTGCCAATTTTTCTCTTTTGGAAAAATAAAAGCTGTTTTGATCTAACTGAAAGTCTTAGAACTCTTTATCGGTAGAGGACAATAGAGATAGCTACCAAATATTGTATTCAAGTGTGCTGTTCATACATGGATATCCATTCTGTTAATTAGCTGCTTCTAATTTCATTCAACATTTGAGAAAGCCCAGTAGTATTAAAAGAGTATCAAATAATGCATGGAGTTTGGAACTGCTATTAAAAATGCTATATTTTCCTTCATTTTCACTTATTGTGTCTGATTTCGCACAAGGAGCTGTGCTGCCATCATGTCTCCCCTTGCCCCGTTTCCATTGGTCAATTGCCCACTCGAAGCCATGTGGCCGCATTTTGACCTGTGGCTTCACCTGATTTTCCCTGCTGTTTTTGTGATCCTGTTTTTTGAGGTTCATGAAACCGTGGGGAAAATTGGGCGAAGCCGCAGGTCAAAATGCGGCCGTGTGGCTTCGAGTGGGAAATTGACCAATGGAAATGTGGCAAAGGGAGGCATAACGGAGGTGCAGCTCCTTGTGTGAAATCGGTGTGTGTTTCTTAAATGCAAAGATATCAGTATTTTTTTATCCTGAAAAATTCTCACACTTCAAGCAAATCATCAAAATATTTTTATATCAACATAGCAGATGTGTTAGCCAGCAACCTGTTTAGATTCATTCTGAAAAGGAGCATACGGGAAGAAGCACATATGGCCAATAGTACGTGAAATGCAGTCATGACATCAAAATTCAACCATTCTGCTATTTGCTGATCTATATGTAATGCTAAGATTCAACAAGGTCAACTGGCATAATTTAATCACAACTGGCATTATAATTCTGCATTTAAAACCCAAACATTTATACACAGGTGTGTGCAGAGAATGCCCCATATATCCTTCAAATGAGGAAAAAGGTAAAATGAAAATCTGAATACATGAACATGCCTTACTCAAGAGTGGCAGCAACTTTCTAGGTAGGGTTGCAAACTCTAAGTTGGGAAATGCCTGGAGATTTGGAGGTGGCGCCTGGGAGAGCAAGGTTTTGGGGATGGGCAGGACCTCAATGGGTATAACGTCATAACAGTCCACTCTCCAAAGCAGCTGTTTTCTCCAGAGGAACTGATCTATGTTGCCTGGAGATCAGTTGTAATTCTAGCAGATCTCCAGGCCCCTTCTGGAGGCTGGTGATTCCATATCCAGGATCTCAGACAAGGTCTTTCACATCACCTGCTACCTCATCCTGTCAATTGGAGATGCCAGTAACTGAACCTGGGACCTTCTGTATGCAAAACAGATGTTCCACCACCATCCATGGGCCCTCCCCAGCAAGTAACATCAGTTTAAAAGAAAATTATTTGGGGGGGGCACAGATAATGTGTTTCTACAGAATGAGTGTTCTTTTATATAACATCATGAATTAATTGAGTCAGGACTAATTTCTTGAACCTCTAAAGGAAGTGATTGTCTATTGTTGAAAAAGTCCTCTTTGGACAGAGAAACCATATTGTGTCTAATTGGCCAGTCTTGGGTGAAGTGATAGAGTAGTGGAAGATCAGCTCCAAGGTTTCCTGGATGAGTGATGTGTTCTTGACTATAGAATCATAGAATGTTAGTGTTGGAAGGGACCTTGCAGGTCATCTAGTCCAACCCCCTGCACTCTGCAGGAGCATAGCCTACATACCTACAACAAAGATGGTCGTCCAGTCTCCGCTTGAAAATGACTAATTTCAGTGAGGCCTGGCTTTGGTACAGGATGCATTTGTTACTTTGGTAAATAACTTTCTATGGAATGTTTTGTGACTGGCACTGCACACTGTGACAGTCATTTTGGAGTGGTTTCCACTATGCTCTTTGAGGATGCCAAAGGTACTTTCTGGATAAACAAGGTTGTAGATTCTGGGTCTAGCAGGAAAGTGTAGAGTTGCCAGACCACCCAGTCCAGCCAAGGGACCCCCCCTATCTTCAAGGCTGCAGTCTGCCAGCAGGGCTAGCAGGGAAGCCTCACCCCTGAAGAGGCCCATAGCGCGTCAACATGGCTGTTGCTATGACATCACACATAGAGTTTCAGCCAACCATAGAGTTTCAGCCAAAATGCTAGAGTGTCAATGTGCAACTTCCCTGGTGTGATGATGTCACTTCTGTGTGATATAATCATGCTGATGACATCACACACAGAGACATTACCCCACCCCCCACACTCCTGGATGGCTGCCTCCCACCCCCTGCCACCAGGACAATCAGGCTTGGCAACCCTAAGAAAGTGCCAGTCGTGTGCAGTGTATAGCAGATTTAGTTACTGAACTAGGGAATTAAACACAGCATCCGGCATTAACAGAGGGCCAAACTAAACTAAGCTAAGCCACCCTGAGCCTGTCTGGTGGGGAGGGCGGGGTATAAATCGAACTAATAAACAAACAAACATGATAGTTTCCATGGGTTTGATCTGTGACCTCCACCACCATTTAAACATGATTTAAAAATGCTGGAGGCTGAAGTGCTCTTGTTTCCCCACACACACCTTTCAATGTCAATACAATCAGACTCCCCTCGACAGTGTTTCGGCACTTGGAAAGCTGTGGGAGCAGGCTCATAGCCAGGATTTTGTGACTTTTGGGACACTTTTTTTCCAGTGGGGCTGACAGTATTTGCCATAATTAGGGGTGGTGGTGCACATCCCTCTCCCTCCCCTCCTGCAATATTTAAAAGACCCTTCTTCTGATCAGTGGGGAGCATGTGGTCCACCAATCAGCCAGAGGGCCCTTTAAATCTTGCAGGAGGGAGGGAGAGGGTTGCGCACCACACCCACTTCTTCCCTTTAAATGCTTTTGGGAAGAAGCGGGGCCCCTTTAAGGAAGGGGCCGGTCCTTTAAGGGAGGGGGCAGAGCCCCCAATAGCCCCACTGTAGCTATGGGCCAGAGTGGGGGTGACAAGAGCACCTCAGCCTGCCAAGCCACTGCAGCATTTTAAAATCACTTTAAAATTGTGACAGCTATATGGGTCAGATCCTTGGACACTGTCACATCTAGTTTGGCCCAGGAAACCAGCACATTGAAAATAGATTTGCTTGTGAATTTTGATCTGCCATTCTTCATGCCATATACGAAATCACTTTTCAAACCGTTCAAAAGCACTTTTGTGCTGTTTAAAGTAAAGGAAGTAAAAAATACCACTGTACATGCCCATGAAGCTGTGCAACTAAAGTAGGTCTTCAGATTCTAGCAACTGACTACTGTTCCAAAGATACCTTCTGTAGAACCACTGAAACAGAAGCACTACTTCAGGATATTTTTTTTTAAAAAAATGTTTACAACAGCTTTTCAGTATATAATAGGGTGTGCGTATAGTACTAGAAGTTTCGAAGCGATGGATATTGGCCCTTCATCCCTGACTTGTTGAATTAGTAGACATAGGGCACTTCCACATTCTCATTTTTGTCACTTGTTTGTTCCTATTGCTTTGGTTCCCCCCCTTTTCCACATGTGTTTTGCTCCCTCTGGGACTACCGGAGAGAACAAAACACATGGGGGGGAAACCCTGATGCAATAGGAACACACAAGTGATGAAAATCAGAATGCGGAAGAACCCATGTTTTCTACCCCCCCCCCCATTTTAGCCAGCCAAGAAGGTCACAGGTCACAACACACAGGATCCTGTCACTAGTACAAGATGATGCATTAAAAATGTCCAGATGGAACTTCTGACAGTTCTCCTACTGGATCTGCCAAACTGGCATACAAACTGAATCAGATTTGAGAGATTTTATCAGCAAAGAATTGTGCAAAACTGTAATAGTTTAGACAAATGTATATCATAAAAATAAAATAAAAAATAAAAAAATGAATAATTAAAAAAAATCATTTGGGGGTTCACTCCTTTACACAATACTGTGCTTTTCTACTAAGAATCACCTTCAAAATGGGTGTTATAAATTTTAGATACTTTGTTCTTATATTGACAGTGTATTTTTAACAACAGTAGAATGTACTATATACGAAACAGTGTTGCTGTTTCTTGCTTTTCTCCATAGTCTAATTGCATCAACAAACTCATGTACCAGACAGCTAGATAAAACAAATGTATTGCAACACTAGCCACCGATCTCATACATTTCCATTTCTCCTTTTCTGATTTATATTTTTTCCAATGAACACTAACTTCATAGGCTGGAAAGTTTGAAAGAGTTTTGAAAAGGCAATGTGTACACTTCCATTTCCTGCCCAAAACACTTTGGTAAAATTCTTGCAGCTATCCACTAGGATAGAAAGGAGGTTGCCACCCAGTCCAAGTGGCAAAAAAAGCAGGAAAGTGGATAGGAAAAGACCCCTCTGAAACAAACAAACAAACAAACAAACAAAAAACTAACTAACTAACTAACTAACTAACTAACTAACTAACTAACTAACTAACTAACTAACTAACTCCCTAACTAAATCCCTGCCAGAGATTTAAATTATTGGGTGTTCTTGGATTAGGAAATATTTCTATCCCTTGAACACTGTGGTTTCAGCCCACATCTGCCATTACTATACGTATGTGGGAGCCAGAGGCAGAATAGGGGCAGATTTAGGTCTTAGAGGTTGTGGCCAATGTTCCCTCTAAGCTATGGAGTCTTGTGAGCAAAAATTCTACTTTGTAAGCTACTCGCATTAAAGTTGTGAGCGAGCAATTTGGCTGCTGCATAAATTAGTTTGCTCTGGAGCCATCCTTCCCGAGCTGAGACAAAAATGTGTGAGCCAGAGGCTAAAAAACTATGAGCTAGCTCACACTAAGTCAGCTTAGAGGGAACACTGGTTGTGACATATTAACACATTCCTCTCAAACATTTTGGAAAGAAAACTATCTTATTAAAAAAAAATCCTAGTAATTTGGGAGTCATTCAGTCTTAGCTGCTTCTGGTATTTAAAACCCCATTCAAAATTTCCATATGGGGAGGCTGGAAATGTTCTAATTCTGAAAAGGAACAAAAATACGCCTTCTATCTAGGCGACAATGTACTGAATGATTGCTCTCCTACTTCTGTCTCCCTGTCCTACTACAACTTTTCTATTCTGTAAGGTCATGAACCTGCCTACAAGTTATTGAGTGATGGACTCAAGGGGCAAGTGATTCAAGACATATATTAATTTTGAGCAGGAAGGCTTTTTCCCCTCACAGGAAAATAATTCTGCCCAGTAAACCATCAAAATAAGCACACCAAATAAACCTACAGTACTCTGAGATCAAAGAGCTCTTTACTTGCTCTTCCAGAATGTGCCAGTGAATAACAAATCTGTGATCTCTGAAATACCACAAACTCAAAATAAATTACTTTTTTTTGCAGTATCTGAAACAATCTGCGGATTTTAAGCTTTCTGTAACATTCAAAATTTTCTTTTAGATCCAAGTGTCATTCAACCATGCTAACCTTCATCTAATCTAAGCTTTCCTACTCCTACTGCTTGAAAAGCAAGATTCAGGGGGACCTCTGAACCTCAGTAGAATAGGTCAGTTCAACTCTAATAGACTTACGAAGTCAAATAGAATAAAAAAAGGAACCAATGAAATACTGAGATGTCATTTGGGATGAGGACTTGCGAGTGTGTTTTAGCTGCACCTCAGGTTTCAGACAGAAAGAGATTAAATTAGAAAAGAAAAGACAGTCGCAATCTTTCAACCCTATCACAACTGTTTTTCATAAATGCCTCTTTGAGCATAGTACCAATACAGCACACGAGTTTATAAATTTGAATGAGGACAGAGATTTCACAGCAAGAGAGGATCTGGATTTCTCAAAGACTCATTCCACAGGAGAGTTGAAAAATAGCACTGTCAGATTACAAAAATAGCAATGAAACAGTCACACAGCTTTTAAAAAGTATTATTTCAATCACTGTAATGGAAAATTTGATGCTACGATTCCCAGCCATATTGCAGGATTATTGTGTACATATCAACAGGGTCAGGGACAAAATTAAGATTGAATCACTAGACACCTAAATGTCATGAGTGCATTATGTAGGGATTTAAAAAAAAATGATGGGGAACCCTTGAACTGTAATGGCAAATGGTTCCAGGTGGTCAGCCATGTTGGTCTGAAGCTGGAGAACAAATTTAGAGTCCAGTGGCACCTTTAAGACCAACAAAGTTTTAATCAATGTATGAACTTTTGTGTGAATGCAAACTTTTTCAGATAATTTCAACTATTTGAAAAAGTGTGCATGCACACAGAAGTTCATACCCTGAATAAACCTTTGTTGGTCTTAAAGGTGCCACTGGACTCTAAATTTGTCTTAATGGAAAATGTTTGCTTTCTGCCCCTCTTTGTAGAGACTATTGAATATTACCTGCACAAGGCAGATACTCCTGCTTATACATCCACATCCCATTCAAGTTATCTTCTCATCTTCTACAGTTACCCCCTGAGATTTTCCCTCCCCATGCATGCTTATCCACTCTGCTTTGGAAGCTTGCTGAGTGATCTTGGACCAGTCACACACTCTTAGCATAACCTACATCACAGGTTGTTGTAAGGTAAAATGGAGGAGAGAAGAACGATGGAAGCTGCTTTGGATCCACCCTCCCCCCCTGGAGAAAAGTGGGATATAAATAAATACAATAAATAAGAATCCCAGGGTCTCTATTTTGCTTGAATTTTGAAGAAACATTGTGAGGAGAGATTACACACCAACACTTCAGAGTCGGGATGTGCACTCAGATACAGCTGGTCAAAAAAAATATACCCCCTCAAAACACACGTATGCAAACCTTTTTGGTAGTTTTCAGGTATATTCCAGATCCAGGTAAATATTAATCACAGTCAATACTGGTGTCCTTATCCTGAATATTCCAGAAAACACTTTGGAATATTGGGCCAGCATTTCAAAGCACCAAACTTTTGCTGTTGTTGCTTTTTACAGGTTTCTGGGCAACAGGAGGGAGGGGGAAGAGAGGCAAATGGGATCTCATGTTAAGGAGGAGCTTTCCAGGTTGCTTCTGTGGGAATTCTCTTGCTTAAGACTGGTTCCGTTGGGCTAGTCTGTCAACACTGGCCCTGGATTCTGCTTGATTTCTATGGCTTGACATTGGTTCTGTTGGGTGGATTCCCTTCCCTGGCTTCAGTTGGCTTGGATTATGTGGTTGACATTGGAAGTCTTGGGCTTGCCACACTGGTCTGTGGTTCTGATGGGATTCTCTGGTCTGATGTTGGTTCTGTTGGGCTTGTTAGTTCTGTTTCTATTGTGAGGCTTTTGGCCAATGGTTGCTTGCTCTTGTATGTTTGGCTATTCTTTGCCATGGAAGAAGTATGGAATTTCTCCCTCCACAGGAAACAATGGAGGATGGCTGGGGACACCTGTGACAGGCCACCAGAACTGTATATAAACAATACAGAGGATTTATTCATTTACAGGTTGGTTTCAAGGAAAAGATCAGCAGCACAGGTCTCAAAGCATACAAAGAACAAACTTGGCTGAGACAAAAATTTAAACCAGTTATTTTTCTGATATATGTACAAAACAAGGTAACATTACAGAGGGGATACAAAAAGGAGAAGACAGAGTGTATATATATATATATATATATATATATATATATATATATATATACACAGAGAGAGAGAGAGAGAGAGAGAGAGAGAGAGAGAGAGAGAGAGAGAGAGAAAGGGCTAGCGTATTGGCACTTTCCACCTCTCCCATTGGCTGTGCTGTGCACTCCATCAGCCACTGTCCTGTCAACCACCACTCAAGAGTACACAAGTACCATTGGCTGAGTGGTCCACTACTCTCCTCCACCCACTCTTCCCTGTCAGAATAACCTGCCAAAATGACTGTCTCTCCTGACAAAGACACTTCTGCTTGGCTCCTCCGTGGTTGGTTGGCTACTGAGGTGTGTCACTGGCTGTCAAACCATTCTCTTTTCCTCTTGCTGTGGGGCTCATTTTCCCCTCAGTGGCTGTTGCTAGGCAATCAAACTTGGTTCTGTCAGTAAAAAGGCAGGGGCAGGAGGCCCTTTCCAGGCCTACTTTGGCCTTTGTGGGGAACTCACTGGGGCCAGTCCTGACTAGGGTTGCCAGCTCCAGGTTGGGAAATTCCTGGAGATTTTGTGGTGGAAGCTGAGTGGGTGATTTCACAGCCACAGACTTTCAGCCCAACCTACATCACAAGGTTGTTGTGCAGATCAAAAGGGGGAGAAGAGAAAGATATGAGCTGTTTTCGTCCCCACTGTGGAGAAAGACTGTACTTTTCCTCCTGGAGAATGATTGTTGCCAATCTCCAATTCAGGCTCGAGATCACTCAGAATTACAGCTGCTCTCCAGATGGCTGAGATCAGTTCCCCTGGAGGAAATGGTGGACTCTGTCCTTATATCCTGCAGAGGTGGCCACCCATGACAGCTAGTAGGATGTAGCAGTCAGCGCTTCAGAGCAGGGTCTGCCAGACCCAGGTTCTTGCTGTGGAAGATGAGCAGGTGATTTCAAACCAGTCACAGACTTTCAGCCTAATCTACCTCACAGGGTTGTGGTGCAGATCAAAAGGGGGAGAGGAGAATGATGTAATCCGCTTTGGTCCCCACTGTGGAGAAAGACTGTACTCTTCTTATGTAGAGACTGCAGAGAGGGGGGAGGAGATGGAAAGCTGAAGTCAGAGAGGCAGATAAAGGTAGGCTGATGATTGGCTGGGAAGGAGACAGGGTTGAGGAATTCCTGAACATTTGAGGGCTGGAACCTGGAGAGGGTGGGGTTTGAGGAGGAGTGGGACCTCAGACAGGTACAATGCCATAGACTCCATCCTCCAAACCACCCATTTCCTCCTGGGGAACCATTGTTGCAAATCTACAGGTGAGGGCTGGAGATCACTCAGGATTATGATTGCTCTTCAATCTGATCGTAAGCAATTGCAATCCTGAATGATCTCCAGCCTTCACCTGGCAGAGATCAGTTCCCCTGGAGAAAACAGTGGGCTATGCATCATTATACCCTGCTGAAGTTGCTACAGCATATTGATGCTGAGTGCCCAAAGCCTCTTTCTAGAGCTCATTGTATTTATTTCCACAATGGGCCTTATTCCTAGTAAAGAATACTTCTGCAAAAATCATACTTTTGTTACACAATAACATCTTCATTATTATTACCTAGACCTGATCACCTTGTACAAATAATTGCACCCAGAAATCTGCTTTAAAAATGCATATTGTTATTTGTAATCCTGCAGAAGTTCATATTTTTATCTGTATCTATTGGCGTATGCGTGTAGCTAAATGAAAAGAGTCAGGAGACAGCTAGACAGGACAAATCCAACAAGGCATGGGCTAGAACTCATTTTAAAGCTACTTCTGCAGTGGTGATAGTGGCAAAGAAAATATTTCTCTACCACCATTGCATCCACATAGTGTAGATCTGTGGAACTATTCTTGGTGGTCAGAAGCCTATTGGGTTTCAGCCTACAGGAGGAGATGGACAGGGGTCTTGGAAGTGTGCTTGTATGACCCTTGCCTATCCTGGCTGCAAGGGGGCTGCCAGACTGGGTCTGAGAGACAGTATATGCCTCCCTGAGGCAAAACTCATGCCTTAAAGTGGGCAGTTCTGCATCTACACCTAAAGAAACATACTCCAGACCCAGGAGTGCTGAATAACTACGATCCAGTATCAAATGTACCATGGCAATTAAACATGTAGTGGTTAGGCAACTTCAGGGCTTCCTGAATGAAGCAGATTGTTTGAATCCATTCCAATCTGATTTCAAGCCAGATTACAGGACTGAAACAGCCTTGGTCACCATGGTGGATGACCTGTGCTGAGAAATGGACTGGGGGAATGTGGCCTTGTTAATTCTCCTGGACTTCTTGGACATGTTTGATACCACTGATCATGGGGTCCTGGGGAGGGGCTGTGGCTCAGCAGAAGAGCCTTTGGTTTGCATGCAGAAGGTCCCAGGCTCAATCCAGTTAAAAAGACCAGGCAGCAGATGATGTGAAAGACCTCTGTCAGAGATCCTAGATAAGAGCTGCCAATCTGACCTTGATGGACCAATGGTTTGATTCAGCATAAGACCGCATCATGTGTGGCCACTTTTGGGGGCTGGGCCTGGGAGGAACTGTTCTGTGGTGATTTTGATTTTACCTTGCCATACAGAGTGTGTTTCTGGAGTCTGATGGTCTGCCCCATGCCCATCTTGTCCTCCATGCTTTTCAACATTTACTTAAAGCTGCTAGGAGAAGTCACCCAGAGATTTGGGCTGAGTTGCCACTGATATGAGAATGACACTAAACTCTATATTACATTTACAGCAGATCCCAGGAAGTCTTTGGAAATTGCGAAGAGGTACCTGGTTGCAGTTTCAAAATGGATAAGGGCTAAGACACTGAAAATTCTGACAAAATGGAGGTGAAACAGTGAAACCATGAAATCACATTTGCATTTTTGAAATCTAGTTAACTCATCTTCCATCATGTCCACTGATTGATAAAGATGCCTGATGCAAGGACATTGAAGACTGCCTCTGTATTTTAACACATCAGAAACCTGACTTTGGTGCACTGGGCACTACTTTTCTGTTTTTTACACATGCATATGTGGATTCAACCTAACTTGAGAGCCAGTTTAGTGTAATGGTGCAGACTGTAATGTGAGAGAACTGCGTTTGAGTCCCCACTTTTCCACAAGCAGCTGCTGGTGTGACCTTGGGCCAGTTACAAGTTCTTCCAGAGCTGTTCTCTCAGGAGCAGTTCTCAAAAGAGCTCTTTCAGCCCCACCTATCTCATGGGGTGTCTGTTGTGGGAAGGGGAAGGGAAAGAAATTGTAAGCCGTTCTGAGACTCCTTCGGGTAGTGAAAGGTGGGGTATAAATCCAATCTCTCCCCTCCTCATCTTCTTCTTAAGCACTCTTGAGCTACAGACCTAAGCAGCTATAAATTTTTCCCTGCCTATAGTAGAAGGGTCCCCCCCTTTGATTAGACGTTTTGCATCTGATTAAAAAATAACTAAAAGTGTTTCTATGAATCTGAGAAGTGCAGTAGAATAGCTAGCTGACTTTGTGTCGCCATCAGCATCTAACATCTTCAACACTTCTTACAAACATCAAAAGACACAGAAGAAATCAATGTGTAATTAATGATGTGCACCAAACACTGAAACTGCAGGCGGCTATTTAAATGAACCAAACTCAAACTGAGCATTCATTCAAGAAAGGGCTAATTTGTGCAAGGATAATATTTCCTCTCATTAGCATCATAACTTGTACAGTGTCTTTATTCTTAATTTTTTCCTTACATATTACAGACATCTTATCCCAACATAATCAATAACATGCCATACTTAACGTCAAATTGCAAACAATTTATCTATTTATTCAAAAGGTGGATTAGTTACTTCTTCTCAACTGATCAGAAGAACTAATTCAACTGAAATAATTTCTTGCAGGGTACCTGGAAATGGCCTATTATCTTGTGGTAGTCACAGAAGTAAATGAAAAAAAACTGATTTGTAGTGAAAGCAAGATGGGGGGATCTATCTATCTATCTATCTATCTATCTATCTATCTATCTATCTACCTACCTACCTACCTACCTACCTACCTATCATCTATCTCCCCCCAATCTATGACATCATTTCACAGACATGAATACCAGAACTATATACATTTGTTTACTTTAAATTTGGCCTTCATATAAAATTGAATTATTAAACAACTCCTAAATTGGGGAGGGGTCTGGCTTCTCTAGAAAGGGCAGCTTCAAGCTAGGATGTGCCCTGTTCTTCCAGCTCCAGTTATTACTGTAGTATAGTCCAGCTGTACTAAAAAAAATGAAACCACAGCATTCAGTTTGTAAAACCTCAGCAGGGCTGTTAATGATAGGATGTTATGAAGGATGGTAATTCATATAGGTTGTTAATTCATAGGGTGACCAGAATTTGAAAGTGACTTGGTAGCACATGTCACACACTTCATCAAAGTAAGAGGCAACCCTAAGGCACTTGTTTAATTTTTAGTTCCTTTCCTAACAAATCCTAACATGCCATCCCAATACATCCTTTGAGGATAATTAGAATCAGTTCATCGATGTATGTGAGGACTAAAAATATTTTGTCATGTACATCACTTTGTGCTTACCCAGAATCTTACCTATTCATATTCTAGAAGAAAATTATTTTTGTAGTCAACAGTACTGAAGGCCACATTGATACTGGGTTTTGTAAATATTTGGGGGGATACACAGAGAGTACACAATGTGAATCAATTTATCATATCTTGGTTGCTGCTGCCGCTATTATTACTGTCATCAATTTACACTTCTTCTTGGTAAAAGTGGATATGATCCCACCAAGTTTTACCATAATGGCAAATAATTAGAACAAAAACAAACAAACAAACATTCAACACCCATCACTAGAATGCCAAATGTGAAATACAGAGCAAGTAATAAACTTGGCCTCCTGAATGTTAAAACAAAATTAAGGGAAGCTGTTCTCAGACAGACAATTTGCACTTCCATACGGATTCAGTGATCCAGAAGCAGAATAGTGTCACTCTGGCTCCTCTCTAAAACAACAGGGAAAGCATTCATTAGCTGGACTTGCTATTAGAATGATGCACTTCATTAAGTACATGGCTGTCTTAGTGTACACAGAAAACTGTTGTTAATTCTGCTGGCCATGCTCAAGCTTTCCTTTCACTGAATATGGAAATGAAAGAGACTTCCAAATAATAGAAATCACACATCTCACAGCAAGGAATAGAACATTTGTATTCTAGTGAAAATGGGAAGTCACCTCTAATTGACAATCCGGTTCCGAATGTGGTTTTTTCATCCTCACAAGAGAAAAGCCTCCTATTGTTCCTTACCCTGTTAAACTAACTTAACATAGAGATACTCCAGATTTCAATTCACAGAACTAACCTCCACCACAATTTAATCAGAGGCAAAATGAAACTTTCATAGAGAATTTAACAAGAGTGGTAAGGGATATAGTCAGTCAATAGGAAATACATGGAGGCAATTGTGTTAAAATGAAGTACAATCACTCTCCAAATACCACTGCAGATGCCATTTAATCTTCCTTCCATGTCAGTAGTAAATTTTTCTATGCAAATGGTCTTTTAGCTATTTCCTGATCATACAATAAGTATGAAGGGACATCTAATAAGCCCTCACTTGAGTAATGACAATAAGTCCTCATATAGATGTGAATAAACTTAAGGAAGTCAAATCCATGAAGAAGGCTAATATCCATACCACAAAAAGCTAGCCGCAGAATTGCTTTAAAATTCCATTTATTTATTTTCTTTTTTAAGGCACCTTCAGCAGATATATGGCAGGTGGAATATAAATGCTCTTAATAAATAGATGTATGTGTTGCAGTGAAATTGGTGGAGTATTCATTTTAATATCAAATAATTTGTGATCAAAGCAGCCCTTCCTTGCAGCATTGTGTGCACAATGAAGTCTTACAGCACACTGGACTGTGGCCAACAGATCATATGTCCACCAAAGGTACAGATAGTATAAAGCACCATTAGCGTATGCAGTTGGTAACCAAGATTAACTATGTACAAATTGTAACCTGGGGACAACTTCACATACAGAACAGTTTATCTCTAATGGTAAACACCACCACAATGCAAATGGAGAATAAAACAATTAGGTATAATCTAGCTAGTAAAGTTGTTGCAAAGCTGGCTAATGTACTTATGTTAACTTCTGTGGGAATAATTACAAACTTCGATAACTATGAGCAGACGTAAATTGGTGAATTATACTGCCTTTGACATGAAGATGTTAAATGCAGAAAGGAGGAAGAACAAAGAGATGGGTACCAATATGGCTGGTGCCCACTGAGTGGGGTGTGAAAGAAAACAAAAGGGAAAGGGAGCCAATCAGCCCCATCCATTGGCAGCCGCCTCTCTCTGCATTCCTGCAGGGCACAAAGTCCACACCCTTCCTCCTGCTTTTGAGACCATGTGGGATTAGCTGGTTGCCATTTTGGAGGCAAACAGGAATTTTTTGGGCCCCACTCAAATTGGCCAGAAGGGGGGCCTTTTTTCACCTGCTCCGCATAGTGCAAGGTAGTGAGCTGGTTAAGGTTGGTTAGGCCCTAACAGGGATAGAGGGGAAAGCACGGGTTGAATGGATTTCAAGTTGGTAAGCACCCAAGATATCAGCGATGGGGTTTTTTCCCCTCAAACTGCATGCCTACTGGCTTGGCAGTCTGGGTAGCTTGTGGGGGGGGCTCTTTGGGGTTGAGGGGGCATACAACAAGCCTTAAGGCTTAGTGGTCAGGGTGGGACTACGCCCCACAATCCTCTCTACACACTTGTGTGTGGGCCATGATGAGAAAGGTTCAGAAAGATTCTGAACCCAGCTCTGAGCCAGTGTGGTTTTGCTCTGTTAGGAAGCTTGCCTCGCAAGCCAGAAGCAACCCGTTCTTTAACGTGGTAACTAAGTTATGCAGATCAGCTTGTTGTAAATAAAGTTCCCAGTTTTACACATAAACTGGGCCATGTTTCATTCAGGGGGCGGGCAGGGAAAGGTCTACAGCACTCAAAATAATAACTCAGTATAATAACACAGCAATATAATTGCTCAAAAGGCCTGATAAAATACCATAGGTGTGATTGGTACCTCACAGCCTATAATATCTTCTTATTAAAGCATGAATTTTATTGGGATCGTTTTTGTTTTTACAGGAACAAAAAAGATAAAAGCATAACTATCATAAATAAGGTTGTACAGAAACCCATCATAACACAATAAAGAAGGAATCACTTTCATTTAGAAAGAGGAAATAATGCTAGGCAAAGAGTCTAATGCATCTAAATAAACCCTATTCATGATAGAAGCATCCACAGTAGAACAATCAATACAATACAATACTATATATACAGTAGTGATCATTAATTTTTATATAAATCTTTATAGCAAATAAATATATTTATATAGCTCAGCCTTTGGCTGGTATATTTATTTTTATCAGAATAAGCAATCAAAGGGACCCATACTGCCAAAAATGTTATTTCTCATTTACATACCCTAGGCCACCAGTTCTTGGTCCATGAGTTTGTACAAAACAGCCATATCCCAGCATCTAGTTAGCCAGTGACTGAGGGAAGGAGAAGGGCAACGGCTACTGCTGTTCAGCTGCACAAAGTTTGGAAGCAGAAGCCAGCAGAAATCTGTCCTGACCTGGATAGCCTAGTCTAGCCTAGTCTCAGATCTCAGAAGCTAAGCAGCATCAGCCATAGTTAGTACTTGGATGGAAGACCAGCAAGGAAGCCTAGGGTTGCTATGCAGAGGCAGGCAATAGCAAACCAATAGGTAACCAATATGAACATGACATACAAACATCATTATAACCAGCAGAAAACTCTCTCTCTCTCTCTCTCTCTCTCTCTCTCTCTCTCTCTCTCTCTCTCTCTCTCTCTCTCTCTCTCTCTCTCTCTCTGTCAAGATGATCCAGGAAACTGTTGCAAACAACCAGGAAGTAACCCCCCTCAGTGTTGAGTTATACCTAATCAATTATAATCCATTCCCTTTGTAGAAGAGGGAACTCACATACATACATAGACCTTTATTGGCATAACACATCAATAGTAGGGAAGATAATGGAACAAGTTGATATAACAACACACAAGTTACACCGGCAAAAGGTATACTTCTACGCAACAGTAAGCTCAGTTAGTGCTATAACAATCCCAATGAACATAAAAAAGTTATTACGACTTATACACCCCAACCCTTAACTTCCAAACGTAGACTAAGAATTCTGCAACAGACAGAGTAGTTGCCAGGTACTTATCGGACAGTAGAATTTTAAGATCATTATCAGTAGGATTCCTTGTTGGAGGTAAGTGGGGGCTAATCAAATAGCTGTGCATGGTAGAGTGGTGGGGACAGCGAAGCAAGATGTGAGCAACTGAATCCAGTTCACTATAGAGACAACTGCAGATTCTGTCCCTATAGGGGATACCCCTATATCTGCCTGATACAACAGCCGAGGGAAAGAGGTTAAATCTCGCTAGCATAAAGACCAATGCTCCCTCTAAGATGTGGAGTCCTGTGAGCAAAAATTCTACTTTGTGAGCTGCTGGCATTAAAGTTGTGAGCGGGTGATTTGGCTGCGGCATAAACTAGTTTGCTCTGGAACCATCCTTCCTGAGCGGAGACAGAAATCTGTGAGCCGGAGGCTAAAAAACTGTGAGCTAGCTCACACTAACTCAGCTTAGAGGGAACACTGAAAAAGACCCGTCGATAAAGAGGGATTGTTAGGTTAGAAATGTACAAAGCCCTAAAGGCTTGGGGTGGGGAGGGGGCGAGGAAGCGTGGAGAACAAGCTCCCAAGCTACCAGCGTTGATTACTTGGGCTTCCATATCCCAGATCCTCCTCCGCACCACCTGCAGGATAGCTGCTTTGCCGCAATTGTACAAGGAGTCCAAACCGATTCCCATAGTTTTAATTTTGTGCTCTATGGCCTGAGACCATGTAGAAATATGGGGGTCTGCAAGAAGTTGAGCAATAAGGCTATTAGAGGGAGAGCTGAAGTGCAGATGCTGCCAGTATTTGATAGTGATGATCCACGCCCGAGATTCAATAAGATGAAGACCCAGCTCTGTACATAAGTAGAAATAAGAGACGGAGTTTGGTAAACCCAGGATCCTGCGTAAAAAGGTAGAGCTTATTAGTTCTACTCTTTTATTGAAATTATGAATCCATATAGGTATCCCATACAGTAACCGGGAGATAACAGTCGCCTGAAAATTCTGGAGAGCTGCCAGGACAATTTGATTACTTTTTAGATAAAAAAAAAATGAATTAAAGCTGCAGACTTGTTCCTAGCTAAACTGAAAGAATGATCTCTGTGAGGGCACCAACTTAGGTTGTAGTGAAACAAAACTCCCAGATATCTGAATGATTTGACCTGTTCTATTTCTTTTCCCTCTATTCTCCAGTGTTTACACTTCCAAGCTTTGGAAAAAAAACAATATTTTTGTTTTGTCGAAATTAATAGAAAGGCAATTCTGACTGCAATAGGAATTAAATTCCAATAAAAGGTGCATAAATCCAATCCGAGTGAAGGAGAGAATGGCCGCATCGTCTGCATAAAGTAAAATAGGGACTGCGGAAGAATTCAGTTTCGGAGAATGACCATCAATTTTAGCTAGGCACAGTGGAAGATCAGAGATAAAGAGATTAAAAAGGGAAGGGGCCAGCACACATCCTTGCTTAACCCCTTTAGTTACAGGGATTTTCTGAGTGAGGGATTCTCTCTTATCAAATTGAATCTGGCACTAGTTAGCCGAATGTATTTTGCGGACCAAAAACAAAAGGCCTTGATCTAAACCAAGGTTATAAAGTTTGTCCCACAGCAAAGATCTATCAACTGAGTCAAAGGCTTTACGAAGGTCAATAAAAGCTGAGTATAGCTTACCACCTAGGTGGCGGGAATACTTCTCAGCTAAAAAGGCTAAGGTACTGCAATGATCTAAGGTGGAATGGTTAGCCATGAAACCAATTTGCTCTTTTCCTGGAAGGTTATGATCGATCATCCATTTAGATAATTTTTTGAGAAGATGTTTAGCATAGAGTTTCCCTAAAATGGCAAGCAAGCTAATAGGTCTATAGTTATCTATGCTATTAGGGTCACCTTTTTTAAAGAAGGGCACTATTATAGAGTTCAGCCAGGAGTCAGGTAGGACACCATACTTATCGATCAGAGTAAAAAGATGAGCTCAGTTGCCAACAGGAGTTGTCTGTAACAAAGATGTAAAATTGCTAGAAGTTTTGAAACCATGGGGAAACACAGAAATTTGGGTGAGAAAGAGAGAGAATGAACTGCTTCAAGTTATGGTACCTTTAGCATGTTTCAGTTTTAGTCACCTGAGAGGCAGGGAAAAACAAGAAGTTGGAAACAGAGAACAGTGTTTTTATAATAAAGAAAACAGTATGTTACTTGGACATAAACAGTCTCCTACAATAAGACTAGCAGCATATTTGGATACTGAGTCAAACTTAACACTGAAAACATTAACTCTTCAGTGGTATATTATCATAATGTACCTTACAGAATACTAACAGTGGACAAATGTTTGAAAATATGTTGTACATATGCCTACGTAACAGCCTAGCCTGATCTCATCAAGAGCTTAGAAGCCAAGCAGGGGACGGGATATTACGTAAGCCATACCTAACCAGCCCATCCAGGGCTCTTATGAGGCCCACAAGCAAGTAGTGCAAGGGAGGGAACAGGAGACTACTTGGGGGGAAGTGGGCAGACTCACTCCAATGATGGCTTCAGCTTGGCAGAACAACCTCGTCTACAGCAGTCAAGCAACATGGGAGCATCTGTCTAGTGCTGCACTGCTGGCTCTCCAGTCGGCACATAAGAGTTTTCCTTTGCACCTCCCTCCCTGCCCATAGGGCCTTGCAGTGAGGATACAACCACTCGGACCTTACCAGCTGCTGCCCTGTATAGTTTATATCTCCGGTACCTGGCATTACACTTTATGGCACATGTGGCCCTGCCCAACAAAGTGACATTTATGTCAAATCTGGCCTTCATAACAAATTAGTTTGACACCTCTGACCTAAGCAGTTCAAGGTTGCTATGCATAGGAAGGCAGCAATGACAAACAATCTCTGATCATCTCTTGTCTTGAAAACCCCATGAGATGGAACTTCATGGGGTCACCATGAGGCTGTTGTGATTCAACAGTACCCTTATGCCTACAATGTATTTGAAAAAGTGTGTATGCACACGAAAGCTCATACCTTGAATAAACCTTTGTTGGTCTTAAAGGTGCCATTGGACTCTAAATTTGTTCTACTGCTTCAGACCAACATGGCTGACCACCTGGAACTATCCTTATGCCTACAGTTTAGGAATTATCATTACCTAATGCTGCAAAATGTTTAACATAAAAAAAATCTGTGCTACACACTGACTGAGTAAAACCTTGTCTTATAAAGCTTTACTCATCCCCAAAGAGAAAACATTCATAGGAATCTTTCTCAGGGCTCCACATATTTTTCAATTTTCGGTTGGAAAAACTAGAAAAGTCCTTGCAAAAAAGTGTTCTTTTCCAAAGGTTTCTAGTTTTCTTTATAGATTCCCCATGTCTAGCCTGCAATGTTGTTGGTTATATCATATTTACCAGACAGCTGTCTGTCCTGATATCAAGTTTTTTTAACCCTATAAGTTATCATTTTAACTCAGCCAAGATGGACCTCCCAAGCACCTCCCTATTTTCTACCCACTGACAGCATTCTCCTATGTCCACACTAATCCTTCTACCAAAGTTGTGAAGAAAAAGAAAACAATCCAAATCAAAAGCCAAATCCAATTAATTGTTAGGTCACATGAAACCCCACCTAGAGAACAGGAAAGGCAAAGATACACCTGTCTAGTCCTCCAGAATGGCAATAACACCCCCCTCCAAACAGGGATTAATCACAGCCCAGAATTTTACCTCAGGCCAAATCGTAAATTTCACAACACTTCAGGAAATAGAAGACCCAAGTCCTCACTGACTCCTTTTCTTCCATTCCTATCCCATCTCTGAAGCTTAGCCAAATGGATAGCTAGGAGGAGGTCCCCTAGATAATATTATTCAATAGGGTGAACCTATTTGGGGTTTTTGCATCCACTGTCATTTTAAATATAAGTGCTTACTTAATTTTAGCAACAATAAGTAATAGTAAAATTTCTGTAACTATTGAAGCCAAGTCATATGCTACTTTCACCATTCCCATGGTACATTTATCAGGCTAGCTCAGCTAAGTAATGTACTATCAGAAGAGTGGACTAAGCCGGAGGTTTCCAACCTTTTTGGTATGGTGACCCACAAGACCAAATTTAATTAAATAGTGACCCACTGGGGGGAGGGATAGCATATACAAATCAACAGAACTGCAAAATTCTGGGACCCACTTTCACTGACTGCCCCATCCACTTTGGGGGCAGGACCTGTAAGCTGGTAAATGCTGAACTAAACAACCTCAGAAGCCAAGTGGTGAGAGTTTTTGCAGCAGGATAGTGATGGAGTGAGCTCCCATCTCTGGCCCCAGCTCCTGCCAACCTAGCATTTTGAAAGCAAGAAATTGCGAGTAGATAAATTGGTACCACTTCGGTGGGATGGTAACAGCATTCTGTGTGCCTCAGTGTTTAATCATGCCAGCCACATGACCACGGAAATGTCTTCGGACAGTGCTGGTTCTTCAGCTTGGAAACGGAGATAAGCACCGTCCCCTAGAGTTGGATTTGACTAGCTTTCGAGCAAGGGAAACCTTTATCCTTACAGATATTTTAAAATACATACTCTTGTGGAGGACTGGAATTCAAATTCCCTGAGCAGCTCTCTCTCTCATATCCTATGCATATAAAAGCTGGTTTGCTATCTTCTTCCTTCTCCCGGTGTTCCTTCTACAAATGTTAGACTGCTCATGTGAGCAAAGCAACCAGATGAGAAGCTAAACATACAAAAGACATGGTAAAAGTTAACATATAAACCAATTCTTGGGGTAAGGATGACCTAAACTTTCTCAAGTTTTCAGCTACTAGGAAAGTTTTATCATCTTGCACAGTCTAGTTAAGATTGCCAACCTGCAAGAGGGAACTGGAGTTCATCTGAAACTGACATGCAGACTACAGAGATAAGTTCCCCTGAAGGAAATGACAGCTTTAGAGGGTGGGCTGTGTATGGCATTATATCCTACTGAGATCCCTCCCTCCCCACCTCCACCCTCCCAACCCAGAGTTGACAACCCTGACTCAAGTCCATCCCATAATATGAACTCAAGGTTATTTTGAATTATGATGATTCCAGAGTACTCTGGACCACCTGAAGTTAAGACAAAGGACTCATTTTCATGTTTTGAAAGAGAAAATTCTAATTATTTTCATGAAGTTCTTGCAAGTATCAGCCCCTTGACTCTTCCTCACTGGAGGACGACAAGAGTTGTGCAAGATCCTGGCAACTGACTGGATGGGGCACGGGGGCCAATGACAATGTATGTGTATTTCTGCTGAAGTAAATGAATTTTCTTGGGAAAACATAACTCATCCTTATATTTGGGTAGTTCTGTTGATGATAGTGAAGAGAAACTGTTTGGATCCATTGACCACAACATTATCAAGTATTAGCTCAATAAATTCCTTTTGACAAGGCAGGCTTAGAGGTATATGATATAAACACACACACAAACTCAAATCTCAGTTTTGCTATTTTTTTCTTGAATGAATTTATCACCACAAGTGTTAACGGGCAATAAACACAGACATTTTTTGCAAAATCTTGGTAACAAAAACAGAGAAATAAACTTTCAAAGAAAATTTAGAAAGCAGGGATAACTGAAACAGAGATTGTGATAACATGTATAACATGTGATAACATGTATAATAGATTTTCTTTTCTAAATAGTAGTGTGTTTTATTTTTAATATATATATATTTAATATATATGCATATATATATATATATATATATATATATATATATATATATATATATGTATGTATAATGGTTTTATTAGTATTGCCTTTTTTAAGGGCCCTAACATTTAGTTAAAATTTTGTGAACTGATTTTGAGGATGGACCTAAAGTATAAATATAAATATATATATTCTACTTATTTAGTAGTTATGATAATGGAACCAAGAGGTGGTATTTATCCAGCACTAATTAATTGGAAATAAACAGAGGCTAATACTGCAATTGTAAATGCCTCTTTAGGCACAGCAGGACAAATTAAGTCTATGATGGCTTGAGGCTGCATTTTAATATTGTGTAAAACTTGCAAGTATAAAAGCATTGAAATATTAGCAAGGCAGTAACTATGAGCAAGTAATCTGCATGCAAACTCTTGGTTACCCGAAACTCTCTCATAAGATGTTATGATTGGGCAGCCATGTGTGTGTGTGGGGGGGTGTTCCAATGTTTCTAATAACCATGTGAAGTTAATTCCACAGGGCAAAGAATACTTAATTGTCCAGATCTCACACATATTTCACATCTTTGACTACCAATTCAGCATAAGGGGATTCCCCAGGTGCTCAACAAACATACTAGCTGCATCCATGAGCAGATCAATAAGCCAATATATAAACAAAGCTTTCCGAAGAATGTTAAGAACTTCAAAACCCCGCTGTTTTTTACAGGTGACTGCTCTTTGGTCAAAGCTATTACACCTGAGCTGAGATGACATGAGATGACAATGCAATTATTCCAACCAATGATTTAAGACAAGTAGGTAACTATAAAGCAGACAGGGAAATCCAAAGTTTGCTATTGCCTGTGCATTTTGCCATTCAAGGGGAACCTGCAAGAGACTGAGGCTAGCATTCAAGCCTGAACACATCATTGTATCAGCTGAGAGAGCAGGGGCTTCTTTGCTAAATGGAACAGTACTCTCACTAAGCAGCACTCTTGTTTCATAGGGCTCTGGCTCCCAAGCCAGGTGTATTGTGTTGCTGAAACTGAAGTCAGAGCCCAGCCCAGCAGAAGCATCAAATAACACAATATCGACCGCAAGATACACTTTCCAGAATGGGGGGGGGCGGGTGTAATTAGACAGTAGTATCGGGGTATAGTTATATAGTTTGCCTTTCTTCCCCTTTCATGATACTCAAAATTTCGGGATAGCCAGCGTGTAGTTAGCACTTCAAGCACATCTTGCTGTGTAGATTAATTGGTCCTCTGTTGTCAAGAAAAGGCACCAGCTTCACCTCCTACCATATTAAATTACCAGCACTAACAATTAGCAGCCATTGTGATAATCAACAGAACGTGGGCTTAAAGTTAAACATGTGAGGCATGTTATTATCTTCAAAGAGTGGCACATGGTTTAAAATTTTATCTCTAAACAAGAGACAGCAACAATCAATATTAAGCACGTGAGGATCAATGCCAGAGCTGGACACAGGGTTTTTTTGGCTATAAAACAAAACTTTCAACACACATTTAGGAGATGGCATGTCGACGCCTTGGAAGCAACAGACGCTACCCCCCTCCCCAAGTTATTGCTTCAACTACTTTGTATTCACATAAAGTGCTTATTGCCATAACAGATAAACTAACCTCATATTTTTCCTTGCACAGCTTTCCAATTAACTTAATATATGGATCAAATGGCACCTCATTAGACAACAAGTAAAACGCGTCCCCTCATTTCTGGGTGCCAGCCCTATCAACTATTTTCTTCTAACAAAACAACAACACAATAGTCACATCCATAATTAAGGTATCTTTTTTTCAGCACCACACTGGCAGCTAACAAACATCCTTGCTTTTCAGAATTCTAAAAGCTAACATACAAGCAAAAGCAGGCACAGGACAGGAGTTCATAGTTTCAGGGGTGAGAGACTCTCCATCATCTTCTAAAATAAGCAATATCACTCCATTACTGTCAGCTTTCAGCTATAAACCTCAAAGCAGATGATTCTTATGCTAGATGTGTACTTCACTCTTGGAACAAATCCACCACTTTTCAGGTGTTTACCATCCACTTCTGTTTAAAAGGGGGGGAAAAAACACACCACAACTTACTGCATAGTTGGAACTTTTGTGCTTAGCCAGCGTAAGGTTACACATCAAGTTTTCTCTGCTAAGCCTGTTTACTGTGTGCATCTCACACATCAAGAGGATCCAGGTTTCATTTTCAAGGTAAACAAGGTGAAGAACAGTTGCACAGAAATCTCTTTGCACGAGAAACATTCAGCACCATCAGAGCCCAAAGAAGAAGAAACATAAAAAAACCCTTCTCAGATCAGAAAGCCAAAAAGGAAAAAAAAAATCCCCACATTCTCCACGTTCTGCTGTGCACACCAGCAGCTCACAACTAGCCATATCCTCCAAGCAGGAATGTGTGTGCCCTCTATCTGCAGCTATTAGCTCAACACATTGATTCACTGGCATTAAAGCAATACCAATTAGCTGTCCTGCTCCTCCGGAGAAAAAGAGAGACAGAGAGCGCCGAGTGCGCTAAACTCCATAGTGACCACTGAACTCAAGCCAGCAATTAGTAGCAGGTGCTCCAGCCCCAAAGACAAATTGATATCCCACTGATAATCAGGGCTAGCTTCTGGTACATACTGTGTGTCCAATCAGCCTTTGCCGGGAGGGCACTTGGTCTGCGCTTCTGCTAGCTCATCAGTTGCAAAGGACTTACGTTCCTTTACAATATATCATCTGACAAGAAAGGAATAATCTCTTTAAAGCCTCTCAGTACAAGCAATGCAACTAGTAAAGTCTGCTAAACCTGTTAGGTAAACAAATAAAATAAAAAGGAATGAAAGATGAAGAGGTGTTTTTTTAAAAAGCATTTCCAAACTGAAAGTAAACAAATTTCTCAAAATAATTTGTTTCCAAAATTTAGGCTGGATTTCTTTTTAGTCTCTCTCTCTCTCTCTCTGCATCCAACATCATTCATCTATCCCTACTGGATGTTCTTGGACTTAAGGTGGGTAACAAAGCAGCAAAAAGTCACTAGGACACAAAAGTGTAGTTGCCCATAGACAAAATAAGAATAGGATATGGGTTAAAAATGCAGGCAGATCTGCCCTAACAGTTTACCCTTCACCAAATGCCCTCCTGAATGACACAAATGAAGGTGCATTCTGCACCTACTCTGGTAAGCCGCTTATTCCAGTGTACTGCATCTGCCACAGAAAAACCCTATGCAACTAAGTGTTGTCATTTGGATACTATAAGGAGAAGGCTATTTGAAGAATGCAGCACGAGAGATGGTTTGATGTTTGTTTTAGACAGGGCTTTTTTTGTAGAAAAAGCCCAACAGGAACTCATTAGCATATTAGGCCACATCCCTGACGGCACAACTCATTAGCATATTAGGCCACACCCCCATGTTACCAGAAGTGTGGTCATCCAGCCACACCCACCTTTTGCTTCTTATTCTGTTTACCTTGTTTGTTGGAGCAGGGACTCCTTTGCATGTTAGGCCACACACCCTTAATGTAGCCAGTCCTAATGAGTTTCTGCTGTTGGGTGTGGCCTGTTATGCTAATGAGTTCTTGTTGGGCGTGGCCAGCTTGGGAGCCATCTGGAACTCCTTTCTTGCCCAAAATTAGCCCTGGTTTTAGAGACCAGTAAACATTCATTTTGGATTTAAGCAACATTCCACTAATGTTCTGTGGCATTTGAATGAAGGGAGCGGGATCAGAATAGGAGAGGATAGATGGCCAACTGAAGGATTTAACCACAACACTGGGCTTGTTTTAAATTGATTAAATTTATAGGGAAATTGATTATATTTCTAAGCAAAAGGGAAGACTCAAGCATGTCCTTAACTTTCCAGCTGAAATGCATGGCATTTGGTTTGTGCTTCCTTTTTTTCAAATAAATCACTATTTAATTGACTTTAAATTTGATGTAACAATTTTATAGAACCAGGGCTCTTTTTGTAGCAGGAACTCCTTTGCATATTAGGTGACACACCCCTAATGTAGCCAATCCTCCAAAAGCTTGCAGTAGCCTCTCTAAGAAGAGCTCTGTAAGCTCTTGGAGGATTGGCTACATTAGGGGTGTGTCGCCTAATATGTAAAGGAGTTCCTGCTACAAAAAGAGCCCTGTATAGAACTATGAACATTTAGGGATTAAGGCCACCTTCCAATCTGAATGTGAACAGCATCCATTTCAATAGTTCGTTTATGACAAACAGAATTAGGCTGGAGGCAGAAAGCAGGGTTTTAACAGCACAAGAAATGGCATGATGGGGACAATGATAGAAATGGGGACATACGTGCCTTTGTTTTGTCCCAGGGCCTAACTATGATGCATTGTTCTCATATCCCCCACAAGCCTTGTCAACCAGATGTGTACTGAGAGTTCTGTTCTCTTGACTGTGTTCTTACAACGATTCAGGTGCAGGGGCACTTAATCCTTCTCCCTTCTCCCAAGGAGCTTCTATTTGCACCACTGAAAAAGGCAGGCATACTGAATAGCTACAAGTGTAGTACACGTTTCTCCAGTGGGGGAAACAGAAACTCCATAGGGCTATTTCAGGTTGAAAAAATGGTGCAGGAGGGAGGCCCCCTCCCCCTTTATGCTGTGTTCCTAGACCAACTTATGTTCCCATTCGCCTGGAAATTCAATTCAGAGCACAGAACTCCCAGCACAGGTCACAGACATGGGGTAGTGCGGAGCATGAGGACAATGTGTCATGAAATGAGGCCCTTTGGTTGAGACAAATTTTGCAAATGTACATTTTACTTATTTTATTTGTGTCCCGCCAACCCGCGTGAACAGGCTTAGGGTAGTCACAACAGTACCAACATTGTTACCAAAAAATAAGAATGTTAAAACGTAAAGTTTAAAACCAGATTAAAATAACTTCAGTAAGATGGCAGAGTGCAGAGTGCAAGGTTCTCTGGGGCACATATGGGGATAGACAGTCCTGTAGGTAAGTTGGTCCCTGGCCGCATAGGGCTTTAAAGGTTAAGACCAAAACCTTGAAATGGATCCAGTACTCAATTGGCAGCCAGTACAATTGGCGCAACACCAGCTGAATGCACACCCACACAAATGTCGCAGTCAGCAACCGCGCCACTGCATTTTGTACAAACTGCAGTTTATGGGTCAGATTCAAGGGCAACCCCCGCGTAGAGCGAGTTACAGTCCAGGGAGGAGAGATAGGAAACCAGTTGCCTGACCAGCTGGAGATGATAAACCATACATACCACAGACAACAATGTATATACCACCTTCAACTGTCTGAAATAACTAACTCCATGGTACGTATGTAGTAGACTTTTGCTGTGTTGGAAAAGTAGATGTGTTAGTACAGATTTTAGCAGACTGCATGAATCAACACTTTGCCACTTTAGCTTTATAAGACAGTACTAAAGCTGAATATGTTCATTAAGATTAGGCTGATTATAATGGAAAATGGAACAACCACTTCATGAATATATATGCAACTGACAAAATAGAAGCTGGGGGCATGTACTCACCATGTGCCTTGTTTGCAGCACTGTGGAGAGAGGAGAGAAGGCAAGAGCAAGGAAGAGTGAGCAGGCCATCATTAAATGTGGGAGGCTGGGGCCCACTCAGCCTGCCACTGGGCCTATTGGGGAACCTGGGGATGGTTAATGGGGTGAGGGCAGCCAGGGGCTACTTAGGGGTTGTGCTGCCCCTGCTTGCCCTCTTTTCAGCACTGGGCTTTTTGAGTTGCACCCTCACTGCTCCGCCACTCTGTGCTGTGCCACATGGTCTGCAATATTAGGCCAGAAGGGAGCCGAGTCTCACCGGAAGAGCGGAGGGCTAGCCAGTGGGAAGACAACCCAATCCCTCATTTCTCATTCCCCAGGCACTCCCCTTTCCATGAGAGGCTGGCAATGGTGTTGGCCTCTGCGAAGGCCATGAACCAAGAAGGCTTGAGGCTGGGATGGCACCATCTGCTGAGGAAGACACAGGTCATACCGGGCAGCTTCTGCTTGTGGCAGGCTCTGTGGAGCCTGGGTGTCAGGGAAGTGGCTGCCCAGGGGCGTGGTACATCAGTGCATGATGCGGTGGTTGGGAACTGCAGCAGCTTAGGAAATGGTTCCAGGCCTCTCCCTCGTTTCCCTCAGTTTGTTGGGGGAGAGGCAAGCTGCAGCAGCTGTACTTGGCATGGCCGTCAGGGTAAGGAGGCCACATGGCAGTGCGGCCAGCATCAATCCACAAAGAATCGGCTTGTGGGGGCCCTAGGAGGCTATAATGGCCTGATCACCCTCCCAATCCACAGTGTGGAGGTGAACACTGGACGAGGCCCACCACAGTGTACTTGAGGATGGGAGCTGCAGGACCCAGATGGCATGGTGTGGAGGGAGCCCCTACAGGAAACAGTGCTTCTGGGTGTGCTGGGCAAGCACATGAAGTTGCATTTTGTATGTCTTTGTGTGCATATAAAGAATTAAATATTCCACTTTTGAGCACACAAGTCAGCCAGTTCTGGTAACTGGAATTTAAATAAAAGTAAACTTAAGGAGGACTATTACCTTTTCCAGGTACTTAGAAAATAATCTGGTTCACCTTTAGGTTATTCCTATGAATCTTGGTAAACCAGCAGCGATATAGTTGTTCACTGGATGCTGCCCCTAATGCAAGTGAACAGTTCATTTTCCTAAGCCACCACAGTGTTTATCATGAATCCATTATCTGATCCTAGTCAATGTTCCAAAATTCCCTAAATAATTGCAGACCATCACATAAAGTCTCTCAAGGATGTGATTTGTAGCGATGTTACCAATGTTCATAATTCTGTAGTTCATAATACAAACCCCAGCTACTTGTATCATTTGCCTTAAATACTAAGTGAGCATTATAACCCGGCACACTCACCAAAATTGTAACTATCTATAAACAGTGGTATATCTCCCCTGTTGTAACATTGTTAATATGAGTCAAGACATCTGTGCACATATCTGTGAACTATGGTTGCCAGCTCTGGGTTAGGAAATACCTGGAGATTTTGGGGTGGAGCCTGAGGAGGGCGGGGTTTGGAGAGGGGAGGGATTTCAATGGGGCATAATGTCAAACCTTCCAAAGTGGCAATTTTTTTCCAGGTGAACTGGTCTCCGTCAGACCAGTTGTAATCCCAGGAGATCTCCAGCCATTACCTGGAGTTTGGCAATCTTATTGTGACCCCTCCTTCCAAGACTGTGGGTGTATAATGGGACCTATGTTTCATTATTCCCCAGTCTTTGGGTAAAAGTATATGCATGCACAATAAATATACACATGACAATGTACACACAATGAAAGATATGTGCCACATAGTACCTACTGGCCCAATTTTGTGAGCATACAAACTGGTTTATTCCCCCCCCCCAAGTAATATAATAATATGGTTTCCAATATGATAACTTTTGTTTTCTTCATTGGAGAAAACAAATTTGATCATATTAGAAACCACCACAGACATTGGAAATCATCAATGCTTATATAGGAAAAAACCCTAAACTAACTGTGATAGTACAAAAACATGTAGCCCTGCTATATAAAGCGAGTTTGCATGTCACAGAAATCACGCTTGCTCTTCAGCAAGATCTGATAAATACCTGAACCAGCTGTTTATTTATAACTGGAGTTCTAAATACTTTTGCCAGTGCAAGTGGATTTAGCCATGCGATCATTGAAGCTGTACTCTCTTTGATTATTTAAAAGTAACTCAAACTGTGTATCATCTGACAGGTGTTTTCAAACTTCAGGCCACTTTTGACATTATAGCTTCAGGTCAAAGGAGTATTCCTGCATGTCACTCAAAGAGCTAAAATCAATATGTGGAAAGGATGTATAAAAACACTGTCTGCCTATCAGACAGACATCAAACAGTATTATATGTGTAACTCTCATTTTCTTTCTAGTCCTGAAAAGGTACTTGCTCCTAAAGTTACAAGGGAGGCTGGGGGAAAGGAAATAAAGAAATCATGGAACTGTCACTGAAACCACCATACCTACATCATACTCTCTCCCACTATAATAGCTAATCTCACATAACTAAGCATTCCAGCTTCCATTGGCAGCAGTGAATGTGGAGCAGGTATCAGAACACAGGAAGGGGGGGACTTGATAAGCAATATATATATATATATATATATATTTTTAAAATCTAGTAGCCACAAGCTATGACATCATTCTGCTATTTCCACAACAGGCCTTATTCCTAGTCTTAGTATATTTCAGTTGTGTTGAAATTTAGCGCAATATGAACCAATCTTTTCCCCTAATGAAAAATCAAATGCAGTATCCAAAAGCTTACAGATATGACACATCAAATACCTCATGCAATTTTGCTTCAGTGGGAGATAAGAAGCTGACTCCCAGCTGATCCCTCATCATCTGAGATTTAACTTCTGATGACAACATGTAGCTTGTTCTTGCAAATACAAACCGATACATTGTAAACAGCTGAACAGCAAACTGATTCACTGGTTACCTGATCAACACTGTCGAACAGGAAGTGAGCCGAACAGGAAGTGAGCAGGTGTTTGAGCATTCCCACAAAGGATTACATGTTCTAAGCCACCAACTCCCAATGGGACTCTTGCTCCCCCATGCTGTATCAGGCTTCTGAAACTTCTTCAAAAGCAGCTCCTTGTACAGTGTGTTATAGTAGTCCAGTCTTGAAGTAACAGCAGTATTATTCAAATAAGAGAACAATTTAGCAAGATGTAGTTGAAAGACAGCACTATTAGCCACAACAACAGCTTATTTATCCATCAATGTGGTGGAGGCCCAGACTACTCCTAAAATCTTCACTTGATACATTAAAGAGAGTTTAACCCCTGATAGATATATAGTAGATCAACTGTCTTTGTTAATTCAGTGGAATCAGGCCAACACTGCAGCCCTCAAAATCATTCTAAAGAAAGCTACAGACAGTTAGCAGGGTTTTATTTTTTTTTCCTATGGAGATTGTAAAGTTTGACAAAAAATAATAGAATTGTTATGGAAAAGATAATGGTGTCATCATCACTCTCTCCTTTCTTCCACAAATTATACCTACTTTATAAAACAACAACACTGAGTAGCTTCATCATGGTATTTCCACCTTCAGTGAATATATGAGGATAGAAATATGTTAGGATAGAAATATGTTAGGACCAGCCGCATTTATACAGAACAGTCCTGAACTCTTCTTCCTTGCCACTGATTTCTGGAGTGGGACAGAGTTGTGACTACTATTGCTAGATCTATGTGGGGTTTGGTTTGCAGTAGGTTTTGTTCTAGGTTGACTTAAAACTGCTTAGAATTTCACATCATGTGTTTTCAGTTAAAGTGACTTCAGCCTCAGATGAAGTTTGTGGTTGTTTGTAAATCTCTGGAAATAGAATTTGCTATGAAACACTGAGAGAGTCTCTATAGTAATACCTGGGGATTCATAAAGGAAGACAACAGCAACCCACTAGGCATGCCAGCAATATCAACAAAATCCCTGTTGTGGCCAGTTCCACGTGGTGAGATTTTAAGAACAGCATGGAAAACAAGTAAAGCCAATCTGCATAAGGGCATTGCAGGAAGCCACATATCTGAAGCAGCTCTGTTGGTGCTCTCTTAGTTGTCCTTATTACCGAGAGGCAGGGTGTAGGGAAGCCTAATAATTCAGAATGGAAAGGGGGGAGGAGTGGGATGCATTACACATAACCCTGCAATCAGTCCATCTGTTCACAGGGAGAGCTTAGTCTAAATCCCATATTCACAAATCCAGGGATGGTAATAATTGACTACTAAACAAATGGAAGTCTCTATGTTTTATGTTAAGTTGTTACCAACACAGGTTGGTTGCTGAGAATCAATACTTATTTTTCTCCTTCCAACACCTAACACGTTGCATATACCTGCATACAAATTATTTGGAAAAACAGCTTTTCTGGGTTTCAGCATTTTATTAGAACACATTTTTGATGCTAAAAACAAACAAACAAACAACAACAAAATTGCATTGGTGCTGACAATGCTCCCTCTAAGCTGTGGAGTCTTGTGAGCAAAAATTCTACTTTGTGAGCTACTCACATTAAAGTTGTGAGCGAGCAATTCGGCTACTGCATAAATTAGTTTGCTCTGGAGCCATCCTTCCTGAGCTAAGACAAACATGTGTGAGCTGGAGGATAGAAAAAACCTGTGAGCTAGCTCACACTACCTCAGCTTAGAGGGAACACTGGTGCTGATGTACTGTTTTTCATAGAACAATATATCTCTCATGCATTATAAACTTAGAGCACTCTAAATACATGCAAAGAATTAGCTACATTCAGTTGTGAACATGGTTATAAAAACTGTTTATAAACTGTTTAGGTTTGAGCCATTTGACTTCTGGGTATAAATGAGAGAGAAAAGCTAGCCAAGGGTGCTAAAAACTTTTTTTTTTACTGGTCTGTTTTTAGAATCATCTCCTACCTATGTAAACATATGCGGGAAAGTTCCAAATAATCTAAACCTTATGCCTTCTACTAATATACAGAAGTACAGTCAGGTGCCAAATCATTAGTGGGTTTTTCAGTTTGTTTCTCTTCCAGTTTCGCTGTCAATGATTCAATGATGTTGCTTCCATTTGGCTCCAGGTTAGACCATTAAAAGGTTCAGCAACCTGTTTGGCACACCTGAACAGACTGCTTCAGTTTTAGTTCTAAGATATATTTAAATATCATTCTCATTACAATGCTGACTTGAATATGAAGTAAGGAAATGACTATGATTCTGCTAGTGTACCTGAATCTCAGTTCAAGACAGTTTAACATGTTCAACAGACAATTCTGTAAGTTGTGCAGAAAAGTGGAATACAATGACAAGGAAACAAAGAAGCACAGCTGAAACAACGAATTGACCCTCAGTTATTACACTGTTGAGAGATGTGAAATTATGGTGTGTGGGAGATTCATGACTACCCCTTTCCATTCAAATGCCTCCCATGTGACCTCTAACAGGGAGGGGAGGAGGTTTGTGTACACTCTCCTCCTCTTCCCACCATTTGCTGCCTGGATGAGTGCCAGCCTCCTCCTTGGCTCATTTAAAGTAAGAGCAGCAGGCAGCACATGCCCTCATGGGATTCCTGGTTTCTTGCAAGAGCTGCCTTGACAAGACAGACCTGGAACCACTGAAGTCTCATTTTCATGAACTTGGCAAACCGTTCCACGAAGATATGATGGTCAGTGGTATTAAAAGATGCCAAGATGTCCAAGAGAATTCACAGAGACATCCTGTCTTTCTTTGGGTAAAGGTTATCAATTAAGGCAACAAAGACAGTTTCAGTCCAAAGCCATACAGAAATGGGTCGAGAAAGTGCATTTTCCTAATCTGTTGAAGAGAATGATTGGAACTCTACATCCATCACAAGACTGAGCACTTTGCCCCCAAAGGGGATATTAGCCATTGGAGTTATTAAAATTGTTTCAGTCCAAGGGTAGTTTCTTCAGGAGGGATGTCACCACTGCTTCCCTCAAGGCCACTGGTAGGGGTGTGCATTCGGTATTTACCAAGTTGAATAAATACTTGAAAAATGTCTGATCAGTATTTTCAGGTTATAACCTAAACTGAATCAAATTCTCTAATTTGTAATCAGTTACCAATATACAGAATCCCAATAAAAGCCAATATTATTTTACTTTTATTTGGCAGTACCAAACTGTGGCTTCTCCCGCCCCACTGTCATGGGTCCGGGTCCAGCTGAGGCTGATTCCTCTTCAGATGAGGAAGAGGCAGGGAACAACTCAGCCCCCTCTAGAGTCAGCCCAGAGGAAGAACCCTTAGCAGTACCTGAGGAGGAAGAGTCCCCAGCAGCTGCACAAGAGGTGCAGCCAGAAGGAGAGACTATTCCTGAGCCTGGGCCAGCAACCCCAACTGCAGACACCCCAAGGCCAGACTCCCTGCATAGTTCCCCTGCGTGCCCCAGACATAGAGCACGTCAGAGGCTGACTTTGCAGGAAAGAAGGAGAAGGGCCAAGCTGCAGCTCCAGCAACATCAACAAGAGGAGTTGTAAGCCTTTGCTGACTCAACTCCCAAGGGTTGAAAACCCCTTGGTGCACCTGCTCCAGCGCGGCAACAACTCTGCAAAATCAGACCTGCTTCTGAGTGTGCAGCAGCTGCTCCTTGCCTTTGGGAACCTGCATTCTTCAAATGACTTCCCGGTATCTGACCTTTGGCTTTCTCACTGACCTTGAGTCCGGCTCGTGTCTTCAGCTTCTAGCTTATTACCTTGGTGGCTATCAGCCAAGTCAACACACCCATGATTTAAATTGCAGGGCAGGAAAAGCCTCCCAGCCAGGTCTGCGTGCAGTGGGGAGAGACCTCCCTGCCACATGCAAATCTTTTGCAAGCCATGCCACAAGTGAACTCAGAAGATTGCAGTGTGACTAATTCGCGAAAGGCATTTAAATGTATTTTATAGGCCACACTGTGAATGAATTCCAAAATGGCGAGTTCACCCTTCTGGGTTCACTTGTGGCACAGCTTGCAAAACACATTTAAAAGGTCTTTAAATGCCAAACTGAAAAATTCAGCAATCCTGATTATTTCCCAAATCCCAATCCCATACTGATATTGGGATTTTGGAATATTGGGAAATGTCAAGCTTTTCGGGTTCAACAAAATCCCTAGTAGTTGGCTTTAGTACCTTTTAGGGGAGTAGTTGTTACTCCTAGATCCAGCTGGACGACTCCCAGATACAAATTGTTATAAACCAGGAATGGCATGAATCAAGCACAGACACGGGGCGCTAAATACTTGCAAGTTTTAGCAACTGGAATTGATTCAAGCAGTTGCAGTGAGACAAACTGTAATCATCTAAACTTTGGACGGGAGCACTGAATGTGGATTGACCTTTTCTATATTGGCAGCAGTCTAAAGACAATAAGGTTAACTTAGAGGGAGTTAGGTTAGCCCATTTCTCCTGGAGACAGGGTCTGTTTATTAAGTACATAAGAGAAGTCAATGTTGGATCAGGCCAATGGCCCATCTAGTCCAACACTCTGTCACATAGTGGCCATTCATATTCTTAATGGTTGTTTGGGGTTAGATGACCAGAGAGACCATACTTCCCTTTCTGTTTGAAAGTGGAGTGTTACTGATTATGCCTTAGTTTCACAATCCATTTTGGACTGGGTGAACAGTTTTAAAGTGGGAGAAATTTATGGCGCTCATCATCTCTACCTAGGGTTGCCAAGTCACTTACCGTTGATAGTGGGGGGGAGTTGGTCCCTGCCTGGGACATTCGCGTGCATGAAAAGTGCACATGTGGTACAATTACATCACCCAGAAGTGACATCATCACATTGGATGCGTCGCCAGCTGATGCTCTAGCGATCAGCCTGGAAACTCTATGGTACCATAGAGTTTCCAGGCTGATTGCTAGAGCATCAGCTGGTGACGTGCCCAGTGTGATGATGTCACTTCCAAGTGACGTAATTGTGCCAGGCACATCAGCCCGAACCAGGCACTTTGGGGGCAGGGTTCCCCCCGCCAGCCTTTTCCAGACCGGCAGATTGATGACCTTTTTAGCGGGGGAACCTCCGCCCTCCCGGGGGACCTGGCAACCCTATCTCCACCTTCAGTTAGCACTGGATCTTCTCCAGGTTATCCACCCCATAAGGTCCACTAGATTACCAGTGGAGTTGACTAAGCATACTAAATGGACTTTGGCACACTCTCACTGGGCTGTGGCTTTATTCTCAGTCTTACTGCTCTCTGAAAGTTACTTCCAAGCAAACGTTCCTCATTCTCAAACCTTACCAACTGAAATAAATTCAAAGCAGTTGCAAAGAGGTAAACTTGAATTACTGATGCCAAAGTCTGGATGTTGTACTCTCCTGGACCCAGCAGTTCTACCTACCATACACAGCCAGTTTAAGGAATTCTTTACAGACAAACACTGTATGCATATTTGACCAATGTTACAAAGAAAAAAATGTTTCAGCAACGACTATAATTTCCACAGTGGCACTACAAGGACTGGGGAAGCAGCCTACAATCCAGAGAAATGCTTTCCCTCCCTCCACTCTCTCTATCAGTCTGTCCTCCCGCTCTGCCACACTGGATTGTTATGTTGAAGCAGCAGGTCTTCTTCTTGCCTGCTGCTTCCCTGCCCTTGAAGATAATGCAGCACAGAAGCACAGACCAATCCAAAATGTATAAAACAGTCCTTGTAGATGATGGTGCTATTTGATCATCAGTCACTGTGCTTGGGGCCAGTGTGTGTTATCCACCACAGCAGGTTTGAGTTTTGCTTTGTTTTAGTCAGACCCTAAGTTATCTGATTTTTTAAAAATCTTTATTTTCTGTATTAGTTACATTGTGTGTGAGATTTTTTTTTTTTATGAATAGCTCATATCCTGCTCTAGTTCAGGAAGAAAACAAGACACTGGATATGGTTTCACTTCCTAATTATGGTATATTTTTTGGTAAGCAGCTCAGAGTCTTTGCAGATTTTATTTCTTTTTTAGGCAGCAAATGGGACCATACTAGATCAGTTCTGTTCTGGTCGAGGAGGGTCAAACTGGGGGAAAATAAAGGCAGGGAGATTCAAAGGCCAGACAAAGAAACAGGAAAGCACAAGCACAATGTTGATAAGCTTCTTCCTGCTCCCATTTGCAGCAGAGGTGAGAGGAATGAAAACAACTTGTGCCAATCTTCTTTCCAGTATATCAGAAAATACCTCTTGCATCCCATCCCTGATGGCAATTAGGTATATATGCTATACTGCATATATGACTCTAGATTCCATTTGTTCTACAGCACTGCCAACTTCCAGGTGGGGCTTGGAGTTTTCCTGATGAAAGAGTTTAGTTCCCCTGGAGAAAATGGATGATTTGGAGGATAGACTCTATGGCATTATACCCTGACAAGGCCCATCTTCTCCCCTAACCCCACTGTCCCCAGGCTTCATGTCCAGATTTCCAGGTATTTCTATACCTTGACTCCCCTGAGCTTAGGGATGGCATCCCCCCTGCCTTTCAGGGGCCCCAATACACTGCTGCCCAGCTGGCTGGTGGTGGAGCCCTACCCCTGAACAGCCTCACCCATGCCCAATGTTCCCAGCATGGTGACATCACCCAGAGGTGACATCATCACACAGGGCACATTGTGTGGGGGACACTCTAGCATTTGAAAAAAAAAACACCCTATGGTAACCATAGAGAAGGAGACTGGACCCCCCTCCCCAGAATGTGGTAAGGACCCGTCAACCCTACATGAGTCATTATGCTTCAAGAAGCTATGAATACAGTCTGGAGCACTTCTGGGAGGAGGGAACAGGAATCAAAGGGACAAATGGAGAATATGCAAAAATATTTTTTAATATTAAAAATACAAATAGTGTATGCATCTGTGCTGCAAAGGAAAAAGAAACCACAAATCATATATAAACAAGCCAAACAACATAACAGGTTTGTTATCTTGTCTATCATTTTGAATTTTTCAGACGACTTTCTTCATTGACAATCTAGTAAATATTTTAACTCTCAAAGCATTTGATCAAAGTAAATAGTTTCCATATTCAATCACATTCACCCACCATTTCTAATTATTAAAAATGTGAGAGTATTCAACATATGCTGACACATATACACAAATATGGATCACTGATTAATTACTGATTTATGTACCCTCCAAAAGCTTTGACCTATGAAATGTTAACCTGGAAGATAAACATGGAACATGTGACCTGAATACTCCCCTCAGTTTAATATGATAAATTAATTATTGAATAGCAAAGGTACAGTAATACAATTATTATTAGTACAACCTAGTTCTGATATTCTCACCATTTATGGTAAAAATAATATGAGAGAATGCATGTTGAAATCTCAAACACACAACATGCAACTGAAGTAAACACAAAAGTTGTTTCCCACCTGGATTAATTTCCACACAGGAAAGAATGTCAAGTTCAGCTCAAGCATTGGCACTGGATGGATCCTTACGTGAACAGCAATCCTGACAAGAAGGGCATGAATTCGGTAGCCCCATTGTTCATTCATAAGTATAGTAAAGAAGGCTCTACTGCCTGTTAGTCTCCTCTCTTCCAAAGGCAAATCGCTCAAGACTAAAAAAGGAAATCTCTAAGTACTTCTGGGTCCTAAAGACCAACAGTTTATAGAAGCATTTATAGTATCCTTTAATATGCTTAAAAATAACTTTTTGGGATGAATGATATGTTCTCACTGCAACTCAGCAAATACAATCAGGATATTGAAACTCTACTAAAATTTGTAATAATTTCGCCACAGATTGTAATAGAGGTGGATGGCATCCTCTGTGACAATGGACTTCTGCCACCCCTGTAGCTGTCTGGACTAGTTTAATTAAGTTTTATCAACATACAAAATATAGTAATTTTTTGAACTCTGGATGTCACTTTTCCTTCTCCGGCTTCTTATGTACCATCAAGGTGGGCTTCTGATAGTGGGTAACTTGATCATTAGGAATATAGAGAGTGGGGTCTGTGACAGGAGTTTAGATTGCATGGTGTCTTGCCTGCCTCTTGCAAAGGTTGAAGACACCGCGTGCTGTCTAGATAGGTTGATAGATACTGCTGGGCAGGAGTCAGTAGTCATGGAGCACATTGGCATCAATGACATTGAGAAAAGTAGTTGTGTGGTCCTGGAAGAAAAAAATTAGGATACTAGGCAGAAAGGCTACCTTAAAGGTAGCATTCTCAGAAGCACTGCCAGTTCCATGTGCACAGCCAACAAGACAGGCATAGATCAGGTGTCTCAGTGCATGGATGAGAAAGTGGTGTCGGGAGGAAGGGTTTAGATTGGTTAGGTACCGGTGAACTTTCTGGGACAAGCCAAAACTGTACAAAAGAGACAGGCTTCATTTGAACCAAAAGGGAACTAGGCTCTTGGCAATTAATACCAAAAAATGGCAGAGCAGCTTTTAAACTAATCCGAGGGGGGCAAAAGGACCTGGGGAGCCTCCAGTTTGGAACAAGTCAGTCCAAAGGGATGATTGCATAATGATTGGAAGTTCCAAATGCAATGTCCCCTGCCTCACACCTCCAGACTGAGTGGTAAGAGAAGCTAGATAGGTACACTGACCTTTTCCCCTGTCTTTACTTATCTGCCGCTGTCCCCTTTGAAATGCAGATAGTATTCTCAGGGACCATTTCCCCTTCCTTCTTCTCTCTCAGTTGAAGACTAGCTCTCTTCCTGCACACACCAAGAGAGAGACATGTAGTCCTCCCACCATCTGCTTCCATTCTTCAGCTAGTAAATGAGTACTCTACCATGTCCCTACTCTTTTCTATCTCAAGTGTACTTCTGAAATAAAGAGATAAGTATTTATTTTCTAGCAACATGTCTCTGTGTACCTTTGTAAGCTGAGTAACCCGGTAAAGTGACGCTGATGTGTTTGTTGCTTTATTTAAACACTCTGCTAACTAGTGGTGACTGGACTAACCACATCAGTTAACCTCAGTAACAAGCACTCAAGGTAATATTGGTAGGAACATAATACAATTTGGGAGTGAAGGCACAATGATGACTGAGGGCCACGCGTGGCAACTAAGGGGCTGAGGGAGACAAGTGTTACTGGGGAGGGAAACACATTATAGGTGTCTATGTGCCAGTGGTAGAAGTCTCCAAGCCGAGATTGGGGAGCTGGGTTGCTTGGTGTTCAATGACAATTTAGATATAGCTAGTATCTCAGAAACATGGTAAAATGAGGGAAATCAATGAGATACAGTCATTCCTGGGTATAAGCTCTATAGACAGGACAGGGAGGGACGGGTTGGTGGTGGTGTTGTGTTCTATATCAAAAATATCATAGAAAAATAAATTAGAAAATATTAGGAGAATTAACTCCTCAACAGAGCTGGTATGGATAAAAATACTGGGCCCCAAGGCTTACTTAAAAGTGGGGGTGCACTATTGCACACCTGATCAAACCCTTGAGGTTGATCTTGAGATGGAGAAGGAAAAAAGGAAGGTGACTAAAACAGATGAAGTTATTATACTGGGAGACTTCAACTAACCTCACATTGACTGTATAAACATGAGCTCAAGTCATATTGTAGAAATGAGATCCCTAGACATCATAAATGACTGTGCACTGGAACAGAGCCAACTAGAGGGGTGGTGATCTTGGATTTGGTTCTGACGGCTCTCAAGACCTGGTGAGAGATGCAGAGGTTGTTATACGAATTCAGAGCAGTAACAACAATGTTATTAATTTCAGCATTCAGGTTAATGGAAAGTTATCCTTAAAGTCCAAAACTGTAACATTTGCTTTCAGAAGAGGGGACTATACAAAAATGAGGGGAATAGTAAAAAGGAAGGTGAAGGGGAAACACAAGAGAGTCAGATCCTTAGAGCAGGGGTGGCCAAACTGTGGCTTGGGAGTCACATGCAACTCATTCACACATATTGTGTGGCTTCCATCAGGGCAGCTGGGGAAGCTAAATATCATTAGCAAACAAATATCATTGGACAAATAAATATCATTATCAATATCTGTTTTTACTGTTTTTGTTATTATTTTTGTCAGTCTCATTTAAAATAAATAAAAAGCAAATTTGCATATTTCCCAGTAAAAATGTGTAATATTTGTTCATGTCTTGTGGTTCTCAAAATCTGATGTTTATTCTATGTGGCTCTTATGTTAAGCAAGTTTGGCCACCCCTGCCCTAGAGGATGCTTGGAAGCTATTTAAAGCCACATTAATTGAAGCCCAAACAGAACGCATTCCACAGGCTAGGAAAGGCACTGCCAAGTCTAAAAGAAGTCCTGTGTGGTTAACAACACAAATCATGGAGAGCTTTAAAAAGTGGAGGGTTTGCCCCAATGAACTGAACAGGGGAATCACAGGTTCTAGTAAAAGAAATATAAGTCAATAATTAGGCATGCAAAAAGAGATTTTGAGGAATGGGTTGCTAAAAGCATCAAAACTATATATATATGTCCAGAGTAGGAAACCAGCCAGAGAACCAGTGGGGCCTTTTTATGACAAAAGGAATAAAGGGATACAACAACAACAACCACAACAAAAAGAAGATGGGGAGATGACAGAGAAGCCACAGCCCCTATTTTCAGGAAGTGAGTCTGAAGAACCAAGCCAAACTGAGGTGAACAGAGATTAAGTTCTAGACCTACTAAGGAAATTAAAAACTGATAAATTTCCAGGTCCTGATGGCATATATCTGAGTATTCTTAAAGAACTCAAATGTAATTAATGTAAAAACCTGTATAGATTATATATCTGGGTTATTAGATTAATTATCTCACATCTGAGTTCCAGAAGATAGTACTTAGTAGCAGAAGACTGGAGAGTAGCAAATGTGATTCCCATTTTTAAAAAGGCATCCAAAAGGGAAACAGGAAATTACAAGCCAGTCAGCCTAATGTTTGCCTCAGACAAACTAGTAGAAACTGTTATCAAAGACAGAATGTTAGACACGTAGAGGGACAATACCTGCTGAGGGAAAATCAGCATGGTTTCTGCAAAGGGAAGTCCTACCTCAACAATCTTCTGGAGTTCTTTGAGAAAGTGAACAAGCATGCATTTAATAGTGCCCTGGCTGACTAAGCCTAAATCTCTGAATCCCAGAGCCAGGAGACAATATCAAGGGATGCTAGACTAGAAGGACTATGGGTTTGATCCAGCAGGGCTCTTCTTATGATCTTATGTTCTAAGGAAGACTGCAGCATACGATCTTTAATGTTACTATAGCAGGACTTCCTGACTTTGCTGTGAGCACATATGAAATCTAAAAACAGTACGTATGGGAGGTAGAACCAATCACAAAATGGCTGCCACGCAAGGCCATCACAATCCAAGTCAAACATCCTTCTGTGAAAGGGGCAGCTATTTCCAAATGGGCACTCCTTGGTGATGTTTCTTGGGCACTTTTGAAGGCATCTCTTCTCCAGTGAGGTGAAGGAAAGCCAGGACTGGTAATTTGCTTTGGGGAAGAAGCAAGTTGGTGCTAGAAAAGTCACTGGCAGGCAGTGATGCTCATGGGCACCATGGTACCCATGGCACTTGTTGGGAATTCACTGCACTACAGAAGGCAACAAATAGCCATATACGCTTACATCTAATTATTTGCAAAGGGAAGCCTAAAATTAAGACAAACCCTTTAGATTGTTAACCTATAGTTGGAGTCAGTTATCTGGTTGTCTCTTTTCCAGAACTACCAGATCCTGAAACCACTTCTCAAAATTTCTACTGTAAAAATATTGCTAATGTGCCTTCACCTTAAAGTATGAAACTAAACAACAACTGCCTCACTTCTCAACCACACACTGCTTTTAACATTTTAAAACAGAAAAATCTGCACCTGAAGCCTAATTATCTTCCTAACTTTGGAATACTTAAAATTTGCATGTGAACCAGATTAACATCAACTTTAAAAAAGACAGGCTAATTAGCCAACCATTCAGATAATCATTTTGCATTACCCACTTCTGAATGGTGAAAGCAAGGCATGTTACATGAGACTCCAGTAAACAAAAGACTTCCTTGTTTCATTGAGGGTTTTTTTTGGGGGGGCAGCCTCCTTAGTTAATTAAACATAAGTACTTTTTAAAAGAAGCAAAACAGTCAAATATTTTCCCCAGGGCAATGCAGTATAACATAAATGTATGCCAAAGAATCATGCCTCTTAAGAAAAGGAATAGGGTAAATTACAAGTTAGCAGAAACCTAACAATTTCCCCTCAACACTTTTAAGTCACTCCCCCAATTCCATTTTTTTTGCCAGTTCAACTCTTCAGAGTTTTAACATTAAAACAAAAATTATTCACTAAAAAGCAGCAGTTACCCAAGCAGAGAAAGAAAATTTCTTCCCTTTCATGTTATACAGATAAACCAAGCATGAGAGCTATGTTAGGATAGCCTGGGATTTCCCCAGAGGGTATATGTTAATCAAGTACTCTTTCATCCTATTCTCCTTTGACATCTCTCTTGAGGAACACTCATGCACTGGAACAAACTGTTCAAGGTAAGAGGTAAAAGACAACCTGATGTAACAGTTTTAAAAGTTAGCAATAACAGGCCATTGGACTTAAAAGTAATATCCCCCAAAAGAGCCACTTGCTTCCAATGACTTTCCAACCCTGGAGTTTGGAGGGTTCAGCTTGAGAAAACATCGAAAGAATTCTGAGGTTACCAAAATTTGCATAGTCCTGCCTGGAGCTAGAGGAGGCATGACACAACAAACCTGTACAACAAAAGTTTCTTACTGCTGTGCTAGGTGGGTTGGTTGGTTTAAAACTGGTTAGAAGTTTTTATGTATGGAGTACACAAAATTGCAGTCTGAAGGAGTGAAATTTATTCTACCACTTCAGTGTTCTATCACCTTATTTGTCTGCCTGCCTAAACTAGGCTTCACAAGGCCAATGTGAGGCTAAAATGGGATAGCCTGATGTATACTATCTGAAGACTTGACATGGTGTAAAACAATAAGCAGGAAATTCTTCAAACTGCCCTCGAAGCACTGGCAAAATAATGTAGACAGCTTTGGAAATCTCTCTGTAAAACACTAGACTTATTTGCCTCTGCATAAGTCTGACCATTTATCTCTTCACTCTGTTGCAGAAGATGGACAAAAATCCACCTTAGAAAGTGACTTGATGATATATGGTTGAAAACAATACACCAGATAAACTAAAACAATTAGATTAATAAAGTTAATGTTGGGGTCATGAAAAATGCCTGCTGAGAAGGAATGTGTATAATCAGATACTGAAGGGGGGAAATCTAGATAATTTAAGAAATATTTCTTAGAACTCTTTGCCAGTAAATAAAACCTACAATTGATAAAATAGGCAATGAGCTACAATGAACTGAAGATGTTGGTATCATTGTGCTAAAAAGTTTAAATCAGGAAACTATAAGGAGATACTCTAGTATACACGGAGCATCAAAACTACTGATCTTTCACATCAAAATGCAACAGCAACTTGTCAAAACCCTCAACTCTGTAACATTTGACTTACAACAACAAGGACTCTTGAACGTTTATCAGTGGTGGGGACACTCTGCAGAAACCACTACCCCTCCCCCTGCCTGCCTGACTGGCCACTTATCACCCATTCCTCCATCACCAGCTAGCTTCTCTGTATATTGATAACCCATGTACTATTGGTGATTTGTTTCTCCCAATTGCTTTTGAAAGCAGTTTTCACTTCACGTTCTAAACCTATAGGATCCTCTTCAGAATATTCCTCTTAGAAGGAATCTGTTATCCTTGCATCTCTTCTGTATAGTTGTTTGGTGTATCATTCTTGTCCTGTTCAATTAATGTATTTCCATGTTGATCTTTCAGCATGCCTTGATTTATTTGTCAGTAAACCCCCATTCTTCTGAATGACACACCTATGTTTGCAGAGTCCTTATATAGAATCTCTGCTTGTGTGTATCTGTATGTCACTTTTCAGAAGCTTTGGACTCACCCCTCAAGAGATTTTGGCGTGGAAATGTCAATCAAGGCAGCAGGTATCCAGTTCCATCTGGCCTCCTCCCCCATGAGTTGCTCCTATGTGTCTGCTGAGGTATAATTTATTTTAAGTATTTAGTGTTGTATTTATTTTATTGTATTTATTATATGTATTTTGTTCTGTTTTTATGATGTAAATCTACACTCATTATAGATTAGAACCCACCCTGAGCCTGCTTTGTGGGGAGGGCGGGATATAAATTGAAGGAAATCCATCAATAAATAGTCTTAGATGTATGAAGGGCAGTTAACTTCTTTCCAATAATGTGATAGGCCTGTAATTTTCTGTAAAGAAGATCCTGTAAAATCTTTGGTTTGTGCGCTCTCTCTCTCTCTCTCTCTCTCTCTCTCTCTCTCATACACACACACACACACACACACACGTGTGTGTTTTTTTTTTAAAAAAGCTCACTTCATAGATTGAGGTCATTTCATCATGAGTTTATCCTAGTAGCTTGGCAGTAAACTTCCACTGATGTGGCTTATCTGTTAGTCTGCCATTATTGCCACAAGAAAATGTTTTTTGTATTTGAACAAAAAGATGATCCAACTACCCTGTAGAATTTGTATTTGTGACTCATGCCAGCATAGTATAATGGTTGGAACACTGGGCTAAGATCTGGAAAACCTAGGGTTGAGTCCAAACTCTGTCATTAAACCTTGCTGAGTAACCTTGGGCCAGTCACATAGTCTCACAACCTACCTCACAGGGTTGTCATGAAGATAAAATGAAGGAGAGGAGAATGTTGTAAGCTGCTTTGGGTCCCCATTTGGAAGGAAAAAAGGCACACCTCTGCAACAAAAGGTGTTAGAGACTTTCTTTTTTTTCAAAGGGAAGTTGGGAATTCAGAGAACATACAGAGATTAGAACATTATAATCAGGACTCTTTTTGTAGCAGGAGACTGAGACTGAGAAAGGCAGTCATGAAGGAGCTAGAAAAGATTATTAAGAGTAAGAATGTGATGCTGGCGACCAACATCAAGGTAATTCATACTATAGTATTCCTCATCATTGTGCATAGGTGTGAAAGTTGGACAATGAAGAAAGATGACAGGAAGAAAGTGGATTCATTTGAAATGTGGTGTTGCAGGAGAGTTTTATGGATACCGTGGACCACCAAGAAGACCAATAAGTGGGTTCTAGATCAAATAAAGCCTGAATTCTCCTTAGAAGCTAAAATGACTAAACTGAGGCTACAGCACTTTGGTCACATTATGAGAAGACAGGAGTCATTGGAAAAGACAATAATGCTTCACAGGACCTGAGCAAGGCTTTCAATGATAGGATATTTTGGACATCATTAATTCATAGGGTCATCATAATGTTTGCCTCCCCCAGTCAGAATAACAAGACAGACAACAGTTTGGAAGTAAACAAGGGCCACTTTATTAACTATTTAAGATAATATTGCGGCAAGGCACCAACTAAGTGAGCACGGAACAGGCAAGGCAGGTGTCACTCCTTGACCAACCTCCTTGCCCTTTTCACGGGTGGGTCACCCAGCTCCGGTCTTGAGTCATCAGTCTGGCTCACGACCGGTAGCCCAGCAAACTGGTCACCACCCAAGAGCACCTACCCCTGAAGACTGACAACTTGCAGAGAGGAGCATACCCTAAGAGGTTTCCAGAGGAGGTGATCATCACTCCCCACCCTGGACCTGGAAATCCAAAGGCAGTTCCTGATGACCCCCTGCTCCCTAATGGGGAAAATGCTGTAAGGGGTGTCGAGCTCATTTGTTATGAGGGCCAGATCTGAGATAAATGCCACTTCGTTGGGCCAGGTCATGCACATTATAAAATGTAACACGAGGTACCAGAGATATAAACTTCATAAAATCTACCAGTGAGCCACAGCCCCTCCCTTTAACAGCAAATTTGTTGAATCACTGAGGCCCACTACCCTTCCCCTTAATCCCTAGCCAAACAACACAAGTAAATTTATTTTTTTGTCTGTCTTACATCAGCTTTTCTCACTCAAGTGTTTTAATACTGTTCTTGAACAGATGTTTCAGATAAAGGGTAACTGCTCAGAAGTCATCCCATCTACAACCCTTACAACCATTACCTGCATTTACCACCTTTCCTGGGAAAGGCAATCACCACTGATATCAGCCACTGTGTGCATAAGCAGAGACTCCTATCATGACAAGGCATAGAGTACTTATCACTGATTATCTTTGCATATGACTGTGCTGTTCACTTTTTGGAACCCATCACATTTTCTTCTATGATGCTGTTTTATGGACCACTGTGTTTCACAAATCAAAATTTCAGCAGCAATCAAGGAAGAATGAATGTTGACTTTTTTTCTCCTGCAGGAAAATAAGATTGTTGTTGGACTTTGAAGATATGCCACTTCCTTTTCTATGAAGTACAATGACACTGATTGAAAAAGAAATGCATCATATCCAACACACAATAAAATCAGACAAGGCAACAGATCACAAGTATAAGAAAGGAGCCTTTGCAGTAAGAGGCTTACTTGAAAAAGAACAGTGCTTTTCCTCAGGAAGGATTTGCTAGGCTATATTCAGGTCCGATTCGCAGGGTCTATACTACTTGACAGCTTGGGACCTGATACTTAGGCAAAGTCTCTGGGCTGTTTCCTGCCACTCCGCTCAGAAAAGTTTGAAGCCTTCGTCCAGATTGAGAACTTCTTCTGGCAGAGGAAGCACCGCTTAAGCTAGAGGAAGGCCTCTTACGCTGGAAAAGAGTTCAAACTTTTCTGAGTGGAGTGACAGGAAACAGGCCACTAGGGGTTTTCTGCACCCGTCTGTTTCCCCACTGTTCTTCTGGAGCCCTTAGTCACCCTCTGCATTGTGCTGTGCTTTCACTTTCTGTGTGTGTCAGGTCTTTTTGGAGTTTCTGCATATTTTTATGGGCATTCAGTAGCGACTTCAGAGTCAGTACAGTGTTGCCCTGAAGTATCAAAGACTGCTTTTGGTGGACTTAAAGACTTATCTCCTTCCAAGTTGGAGGTAATGCTAAACAGACATCTTACCTCGGACTGTGCAACACCACACATGTTTCTGGCTGTTTGTACCCTTTTCCCCACTCCTCCTTTCTTTTGTCACATCTCTCCCAGGTTTGATTTCTCCCACTCTGCTCCCTCTTGGCTGGTGGCAGAGAGAAACAAAAGGCTGGGCTTCCTCCCTCTTTGCACACTGGACTCTAGGGATATTTCCCCTCTTTCCCAAAGCTAATATGCATGGAATTTGGAGGGCAGGTAGAGGGGCTGCCTGGGGAGGTCCTCTGCGAGTTTGACGTTTCTAGTTGGTGGGGGCATTTGACACACTCCTCCGCCCACTTGCATACTGGACCCTAATGATAGATCTTTTCCTCCTTCTCCAAAGCCAATCTGCATACAACTTGGAGGGTAGGTAGAATGGCAGCCCAGAGAGGTACTCCACAAATTTGATGGTTCTAGCTCATGGGCAGGTGTTTGACACAAGTTTGATATTTCTAGCCTGCAGCGTGGGCATCTGACACATTCCTGTCCCCTTTTGCACACTGGACCCTAAGGAGGGATCTCCCCCCCCCCCAAAGCCAATCTGCACACAACTTGGAGGGGGATATATTAAAAGGAATGACAGGATTGCCCATTGGAAATAATGGGAGAAGCTTGAAGCCCCTCTTTTAAATTAAAACCCTTGGGATGCCATCCCTCCTGACAGACCAGCCAGCCAGCTGCTGAGCTTGCATCCCTCTATGGGTTGTGCATGCCTGGAGTAGCCCAGCAGCTGCTAGCCAAAGGGAGTAGGAGAGCGGAGAGGACAGGAGAGAAAGTGGAGGGTACAGTGTGCCCCTTCCTTTGCTCATGCACTTGGCCAAGTCGGTGGCAATCGGATACTCCCTCCACATCACAGGTGACGTTTACCACAAATAAGTAAAAAAAATGTGGGGTTTGGTTGTAGAAGCAGAATGCATAATAGAACATAGAAAAATAAACTGGAGAAAAAAAGAATAGTGCACAGGGGAGGAACACAAAATGCCAAGTTAACCTTAAAGGCTTGACTGCTCAGGTACTTCAGAGTAATCTACAATGAGCTGTTAGTGCAGAAAGGGCCTAAGTAACAAGTCTTGGGCTGCAGTCACACACACTACATAATCCACTTTCAATCCACCTTCAGTGTACTTTTCAACTGGATTTTACTGTGTGAACTGGCAAAATTCAGCTGGAAAGTGGACTGAAAGTGGATTCAAAGTAGATTATTTAGTGTGTGTGACTGCAGCATTGGTTATAGTTGGCCTTGACTTTTGAAATCATGACTTTATTTCCATTCTTAATGTGGCAGTGGTTTAAAACTCTTGATCATAAGTGGGTTTCGGGAGTAGGAGAAGCATGCTGCGGCAGGTGTAGGAGCACTTGCTCATATTGCAGTAATGTCTCAGGCAGAAAACGCAAAAGAGTTATCCATTCTTTTAGCCCTAATCATCCCAGGAATGTGTGTTCCCTTTTTGGTAGTACTGTTAAGATGATCAGACACGACAACAGGACCCATGTACATTTCATAATTGCATAAAAAGGTAATATGTATCAAAGAGTGGCTTTCTACCATTGATTTCTGTAATTACAGATCATTATCGTTTGTCTTTTTATCCCTAAAAATCAATGGCTGGCTACTGCTGGAGACAGGATGCTGAATTTGGGCTGATTTCCTCATGGCGTTGTTATGCAGACAAGGAGCAACTTCCTTGTATCAGAACACAGAAACAAAAGTTCCCATTTATTTGCACACAGGAAAATCTGCATTGAGAATGGGGTAAAGAAGGGAATGAAAAGTGATGTGTATGAGAGACTTATGCACATCGTAGCCCTGCAGAGGAACACCAGGTCTTTCTACTCTTTTCTATTGCTTATTCTTTGTGTCCTATTCCTGTGGTAATTTGCCAAAAGCACTGGTTAAATTGTGATATGTGGAGTGAAATATACTGGTCATGAAACTGGACAGGAGTGATATTTGTGTTTTTCACTGCCAATAGAAAGCACAAATCTCTGCTTTTTAATTATTCAAATTACAGAATAAAGTTGATTTATGTTTCACAGTAATTATGGTCTATTATGAGGAACTCGGAATTAGAACATTAATTGAACCATGTTACATATTATGTTTTATATAAATTTTTTATCAAGAAGATATGAGATGTTAGGTGATAATTGATGTAGGAGAGTGTTACCACAAGTGGCCTGTCTTGATAGTGGGGAAATTAGCTATGAGACACAGGAGGCCAGTAGGGTACCAGGGATCACACACCTTTATATACCAAGGTCCAGTTCAGTAGGAAGATTCCAGATTTAAAGAGTATTTAATCATTTAATTGGAAAATATCCCTGTATACAATCACACTAAGCAATCAAAATATGCACACAATCCAGAACCAAGAAATAAAGAGAGAATGAAAGAGACATTTAGGAGCAGTTATAGGGGTTATACTACCTGTCCAGATGCTCAAATGCCCATGTAGAAGAAAGTGCAAATGGCCAGTGTTTCATGCTAAGAAAGTAGACCCAAAGCATAGGCTTTGGGGGTTACCCTATTGTAGGTACCCTCAAAGTGCACACTGAGATGGGGCTTACTCTCTATTTTTATAGGAATTCTAGGGGCAGTCTTCTGGGCCAGGACTTGATAGGATTAATGACCATTGATTGTCTTACCAGAGTAGGCTGAACGGGTTTGATGAGCATTGATGGTCTGACCTGGGTAGGTTGAATGGGTTCCCAGGCTTAGACAAAAGGGGGAAGCAGGTTTCTGATAGGTGTCAAGAAGAATTGTTAATGAATTTAATGTTTGATTAGTTTGTCTCAGTATCCTGAGGGAGGGGGCAGGAAGGTCAGGTGATGAGACAAAATATTTCCACATAGCCATAGGTGTCACACAAAAGGGGAATGTGTGAGGGTATGGAGACAGAGAAGGTTCACCAGATTCCACTGAATGGCTTTGGAAATGCAGGTACTTTGCCTGGAGAAGCTCGCTGCTATTTCATATGCATACCTTTGGCTGGGTGGACGGGGGGGGGAGATTGCCCTCAAGGGTGCTTGGTGCAATCTTAGATTGAAACCCTTTGCTGAGCTTCAGTTAGCTCTTTAGCACAGGTCCAGAGTATCCTTTGTGGCCTGGTTCTGTGGTTCTCTGGTTCAGGTCAGCGGTGGGGTGCTCCACTGTTCAGGCTACCCCACAAGTAAGGCAGCGCCTCTGAATGACAATTGGAGAATCTTTGGAATATGTCTTCCAGCTGACTGAGACTTGGGGCAAACTTTTATTATCCTTTCTGTTGCAGGCATTAAAAGTTAGGTGTGGCCAGAGGCATGGGACTTCTGGCACAAGCTGAAGGGCAACAGTGAAAGGGCTCCTCCAGCCTGTGAGCCAGCCTGAATGAAGAGGCCCAATAGATCAAGACCAGTTCAGGAGTAGAATTGTACCATCTTTTTTGTCTGTCTAAATTGCATTTTTTTTAAAAAAAAAATTCTCTGCAAGCTGTGGAGGGAAAGTAGGATAGAGATAGATAGATAAGCTTTACCCATTCTAACTCCTTTGTTTTGTTTTGTTTTTTTTAATCCACTGCATACAACAACCACACATTCATTTGAATTTCAGGATTGCTATGAAGAAAAAAGAAAACTGGGGAATGCTTTGAGCAGGCTGGTGTCCTCCCCCCTTTAGCAAGAGTATTACAAATGAAACTGCTCTTAACTTTAGATTTCTTTCTGCTGTGGATGAGTGGAATACACTGAGAAAGTTAATTTATTCTTGTAGCAAAAAAGGGGGTGGGTGGGAACCAATGAAATCAATAAAATAATTAAATATATGTAGATCAAGAACTCTCTCATAAACAATTCTTATGCTTCAGCAGAGGGCTATTGTTTCTACATAAAACTAATTTATTCTTGGCAGAAAACTACGCACTCTCTCCATAAACAAATACATGCAGCTTAATTCAATAAATTATAAGACTCAGCAATCTTCCTTCCAGTGCTTATGCTCTCGGTACCCACTGAGACACAGAATTTAAGGCAACAGCAATTTGTAGAAAATAGAAGGATATTGCTGTATAGAAAAAAATATTTCTCTGGTTCAGTGATTAGGCCCAAATGGTTCAGCTGAGAACATGTCCCTGTGACTTTCGACACCTGACCAAATGGCATGCACAAATGCCAGGCCTAGTTTTACATTTCAAAAGCCACTTTGGCACCTCGGAGGGAAAGGACAGACATTGAGGCGCTTTCCCAAACTTCAAAGCCCAGCATACGTGCCGTCAGGACGTAAACTATGGAGGCTCTTACATAGTTAGACACGCCTTTCTACTCTGTCATGATTGGGTACTGGCCAGGCTCAGTTGTGACAGAGGTAGGAGGAGATTTGTCTTCAGCCTATGGAATAACACACAGAACTCTCTTGGAAAGAGGGCCCCTTTCTAAGAGTTAGTCTCTGTTTGGATTTCACTCCTGCAACACTGAATTCTGCAAGTGGGCAACAAGCTGGCCTTAACTGCCCATTGCAGGCATGGCTTTCATCTTTAAGATCCCTTGGAGAATGGACTTTGCTCTAACTGGTCACTGGACCAAGGATTGGTAATTATGATGCCTTTTTACGTTTAGTAAGAGCTCTATAAAGCTATAGGTGGTTCTTTGTTTTCTAACCTGTGCAAGTCTCTTGTCATATAACTGCGTTGATTAATAAAGATCTTATATAGATTAAACTGATCTGATTTGGATTGTTGTGCTGTACCTGGACTTCTAGGGCTAAATCTAGAACCTAAGCTGCTCCTAGAAAGCTACTGTTGTGTGTTAATTTATCTGCAGCTCTACCCCAGAGCTGATAAGTTGTTACTTCCCAGAAACCTGGCAGGAGGTGGGACCTATTCTCCTGTCTGAGTTGGGAACATTCTTAAATAGGTCCTGGTGACAGAACACTGATTTCAGTGCTCCTGAAGCATGTGGGGTTTTGGTGCTCTCTCTCACTCCTGGAAAGTTGTGGGACAGACGTGAGATTCCCCACGTGCTGGCATAGTAACAAGGACTTACCTCTTTCTTATCTTCTGGACTGGAGGTAAGGGGGTGCAAGAGGAGAGAACCTTGTACATGGTGTTAGAGGCGAGGATCTTGTACATGTTGGCAGCGTCGGGATCTTGTACAATTGCCATCCTACTAAATAAATGTTTAGGCCACTTTGGACATTTTGATTGGTATATGTTTATTATTATCGTAGGCATTGTGTATAGCCTGGAGACTCTAAGACTATCTGGCAGCCAGATGTTCTAGCTCTTTTTAGCATCGTGTACCACTAGGTGGCAAGCTAGACTTGTTTTTAAGGCAAAAGAGACATTTCAGAGGTGGTTTGCCATTGCCGGCCTCTGTGTCACAACCCTGGTATTTCTCAGAGGTCACCCTTCCAAATACTAGCCAAGGCCAACACTGCTTAGCTTCCGAGATCTGATGAGATCAGGCTAGCCTGGGCTATCCAGGTCAGGTGGTATGCAATGATTTTACCTGACAGAATGTGAGACTTGGACTAGAGAGATCTGGATTCAGATACACTTTTAAACAGTAGGGCACTTTCTTAACATTTCCTTTTCTCAGCCAAGCCTACTTTACAGAGGTGTTGTGACAGTAATATTAAATTATCCAGTATGTCACTCTGAACTCTTTGCAATACACACGACAAATAAACATAAAACACTGCATAATGGATCTGACAACTGTGTTTTTATAGATGTGTATGGGGTACACTCCTAAAAGAAATCAACCCTGACTGTTCCCTGGAAGGCCAGATGCTGAAGCTGAAATACTTTGGCCACCAAATGAGAAGGGAGCATTCACTGGAGAAGACCCTGATGCTGGGAAAGATTGAAGGTCAAAGAAGAAGGGGATGGCAAAGGATGAGATGGTTAGATAGTGTTATTGAGGCAATGAACATGAAATTAACCAAACTCTGGAGCACAACGGAAGACAGGAGGGCCTAGCGTGATGTGGTCCATGGGGTCGCAAAGAGTCAGACTCGACTGTGCAACTGAACAACAACAACATGCGGTACAATTGGGCTGGCTATTTACAGGGAAGACTTTGATCCGAGATTTCTACCATACTTGTTCTGAGCTGAATGTCTGTTAATATCAGCTGATATCCTTTACTAAAATCACTTGGCTTAAATCACTGCTGAACTGAGTTTGTAACTATCCTGGTGCAGGACCCTCTTGCCTGACACCTTTGCTGAAATGAATCTCTGTGGCAGAGGAAAGACTCTGAAAACTTTATAAGAAAGGCTGGTTAGAAGGAAAATAGCATCACTAAGCATAGGCAGTATGAAATGCAGAAGTTTCCACCTGTTAGACCAGTTTCAGTTTTTTGTGATTTGCTAGGAACAATGTTTCCATCCACCAGGACACTGTGCCTGGGAAGCTGGTCAACAACTAAGACCTTAACTTGTAGGATCATCTCTGCACCATGGGATTTGGAGATTTTAAAAAATTTATATCTTGAAGTTGGGGCACATCTTAGTAGCTTTAGGATTTATAGCATCCAGCCCTATACACATTTCTTTCATTCATTTTAAAAAATGTGTTTCATTATACAAAGTGTGTAAGTAGGATATAACTATTTAAATGAAGTTCCAGTTCCTGGGCAAGAAGCTGAAGAAGGAAGAACAGGTAACCCGACACAGACACTTGAACACAGCTTTTGTTACTGACACAAGGATTACTCTCAGCACATGAGCTTGGGGTTTCCAAACTGGGAAGTCATTCAAATAATTCTGATGCCTCTGCTAGAACAGAACACACCTTCCTGCCTGTGGGAACACATACAGTCTATTTTGCTACTTAGATCCCTTCATCACCTGAGAATTTTGTGTGTAACTGCACTCTAGTTTCCACAGTGGCTGTTCCTAGGCAACCATAACAGTATTGCCAGCCTCCAAGCCTTGGTTTCTGTCAGTAAAAGGCAAGGAGAGGGGGAAAGACCCCTTCCAGGGATGTCTTATACTTTGAGCAAGAATTAATTGAGGCCAGGCTCGTCAACAACTACCAGGTAACTCACTACCACATGACTTGCACATCTCACCCACTCACAGCTTATTACTCCTACTATTCAACAGCATTCAGCTCATTAATGCCAGCATGATGTAGTGGTTAGAATTTCAGACTAGGATTCAGGAGACCCATGTTCAAATCCCCGCTCTGCCATGATACTCACTGGGTAAAATTGGGCCAATCACACATTCTCAGCCTAACCTACCTCACAATATTGTTTTCAGGATAAAATGGAGGACATTAAAGTGATGTGATCTGCTTTTGGACCCCATTGCGAAGAAATGTAAATAAATAATATGCATAGCTGAAGATGGGGGACAGATAATAGGTAGGATGGTGGGTGGGTGGGAAGGAGAAAAGGAAGCAGGGAAAGGTGAGGACATGGGAGATATCAGAAGGGAAAGATAAAACAGTGTGGGATAGGGATACAGGGGAATGTGAGGTAACCTCCACAAGTCCTTGCAGATTCCTCACTGCATTGCACAATTGGCCCCAGCCAAACCAGCAACACATAACCCAGCTAGCGTTTTCCCAGAGAAAAGCTGCCAGGGATAGGGAAGGAGGGAAGCTGAAGATGGGGGTGGGGGGGAGCAGATAAAGGTAGGTTGGCTAGCTGGTGGGAAAGAGAGAATGAAGGAGGAAATGAGACAGACTATGGGGGTTTCATTGACGAGAAACAGAAAATAGTGGAGGAGGAGAAAATGAGATTCTCCCTGCAAGTGTGTTGCATCTTTTTTTACTCCACTACTAAAAATGGGTGGAAGCATTACAATGGGATTACAACATGAAATAAAGAAAGGTGTCCCAAACATGCACACTAATTTTCATTCTGAAAGCTCAGTCTTCAAGGAACAAATCATCTTACAGTATATTATACCTTCCTTGGTTCCTCTGAAATACAGAAAACTACTCTGCATGTGTGTATTAAATCTCATTCTGATATATAATATTATTTATTTTACAAAATTTCTACCACACTCTTCTGCCATTACAAGGGTCACCAAGGTGGCTAACAAATTAACACACATATAATAAATCACATTTTAAAACCACTAAAAACAACCAAACAATCCCCCCACATAACTGAAGTAATTAAAATCAGAACTAAAACTCATACAAAGACATAAAAACAGTAATTAAACATTGGATGGGGGATCACTGGAGGAATGCCAAACAAAACAGAAATGTCTTCATACACTGGCAGCAGATGGGGACAGATGGATCATCCTGGAGAGAGAGTTCCAGAGTTTTGGTGTCACCACCAAGAAGGCTTGCCACCTGCCTAATCTCCAAAGGTCTCCAAAGGGTTTCCAGAGTTGACCATAGTAGTTGGATAGGTTCATAAGGAAGTAGGTAATCTTTCAGATATGTTGATCGCAAACCATACAGGGCTTTAAAGGTCACCACCAGCACTATGATTTGCTCCCAGAAATAACCTGAGAGCCAAGACTAGAGTGATATAGTCTTATAACCATATGTACTATAATAAGTGAATCATAATATAGACAAAGAATAAACAGAATTTCAAAGACACTCTACATGGGACTGCTCCTGAAGATAAATTTTCAGCTTCAGTTAATTCAGAATCAACAGCTCAACTATTGACAGGAGCTAGATGGGAACATATCTTGCCTATTTGAAAACTGTTACATTTTCAGCCAGTTTGTTTCCAAGTCAAATTCAAAGTGCTTGTTACAACCTTTAAAGACCTTCATGGCCCAGGACCCACATATGATCACCCTGTATACCTCCACGCACCAATTATGGTTCTCTAGTTGCCACCTCTGGCTGTCCCCCTGTTGCTTGCTTGGCATCTACCAGAGCCCATTACTTTCCAGCAGTGGGTCTCATCTTGTTGACTGGGCTTCCTGTGGAGGCAAAACAGTTTTTAGGAGGTGCTGTAAGACTGTTTTATTTGCTAGGTTTCTAATGGGGTTCATAAGGCATGTGCTCAGAGAAGGTTAAAGGGGTTTTGTTGTATTATATGAGGCATCAATATATATATTTTTTTAAAAAAAACTAATTCAAACTATCAGGCAATCATTATTTTGCATCTACATGCTTGCACATGATCCTATGACTTGATAAATACTAATGGTGCTTGCAAAATCATCTGCCACTAAAATCATTTTATAAATCAGCATTGCTCCTAGAACTGCTATTACAGGCCAATACCACTAGGACGAACTAAAGTACATTTTAGTACAATCCAGACAATTAAAATAAAAGATGTCTTGCACTGCATTTGAAGAAGTGCAGGCTCAGCCTTTCAGTATTTTTTTCAGGGAAAAGGAATTCAAAAGCTGAGAGGGAGCCATTAAGAATACTTGTAAATGATTTTTGGTACATAAACAGTTGTAATGGATTGCTGCTTGGGACAGAGAGTCAGAGAGGTTAGGGGTTAATCTTCCCTGGAGAGAAGAGCTTATGTGATCTGCTGTTCTACTTGCTCTCTCCTTGGCCAGCATCAGCTGAGAGAGGAAATAAAACAGCTGATCTGGAGGGAAAATATTTGTTTGCCTTTTGGTCTGAAATCTAAGGTCTGGATCAGCAGCCAGAGGGTTTGGCTTCTGAGGAAAGAGACTTTCGGAGTCAGTGATTTCTGTCAGGGAATTGTCAGAAAAGTACTTCTATAGAGAGAAGAAGAGGGACTCCATTGTCTAAAATATATTAAAATTACTTTGAAGGATAATTCAGTTTCTCAATCAAGAAAGCAACAACATTGCTTTATACAGACATATAGTATTGGAAGAGTAATTTGGCAGAAGGTTTTAAGAGTTAGAGAGAACTCCCAGACAAACCAAATAGGAAAAGGAATTATTGTTTCTTAGGGACAAGAAGAATAACTTCTAGCCAGTAAGAAGGTGTTGGGAAGAGAACTCTGCTCTGTGATAAAGGGGAAGAGCTTAGACACCTCAAGAGTTACTGGAAAGCTATAATAGCTAAAGGGAAAATCTAGATCTCTGAAGGGAGAAACCTAGAAGCACTAAGACAAAGCTATTCTCTAAGAAACTATATTTAAGATTCTGTGTAACAGCTGAAATATATAAGATACAACAACACTTTCTTGTTTGTTCAAAAACCTCAATTCTCTCTCTCTCTCTCTCTCTCTCTCTCTGTGTGTGTGTGTGTGTGTATGTATATATATATATATATTTGAAAGTTCTACCTCAGCAACCTCTATACCTTGAATCCTCATATTTATATATTCCCTGCCTGTTTATTAAAATCTTTATTCCATTTTAAAAGTTAATTTTGCCTCATGTGCCATTTCGTGTGTGAACAACCGACCGCTGGAGTTTTCAAGGTTTTGGTTTGCATGTGCTAAGGTTATTCATGAATTCAAAACAGTATATTCCCCTGTTCAGACAACATGGTGACTGACAGTATCAGAAGCATCATGTGTAGAGCTTCCAAAATGTATAGTTGGCTCCTAGTACATGGACACGACATTCAAAAAGGGCTAAAGTCATATAGTTAATGTGCATCACAGACATGGAGCTCCTTCAGGAAAGAATGAAATCCCACAGGAAAACCAATATGTCTTTTGTGATACTGAATGGTAATTTGGATGTTTTAGAAACATAGTAAAATGAATCCAGCATTCCCAACCACGTTTGCTGTGCCATAATGCTCTCCAAAGAGACATGGTCAACCTGTTATGAACACCCTTTATTGCAACATTACTCTTAAATGTTCAGCTGCAAGGACTTATTGGGAGAAAGGCCAGAGAAACAGCTATAAACATTCAGAAAGTGAGTAAAAAAATGGAAAGCAGGGGGAAAGCACCTCATCTAACAAATATTCAAACCAAATTGAAAACAGAATATTGTCAGAATAAAGCAAGAAATGAAACTTCCATTCATACCTACACAACTGTCAAATCTACAGGACAGCTTCACAAAGAATCATTTTCAGAGATACACCTGAAATAATCATTCTAAATAAAACATGCCTTCTCTTGGTTGTGCATAATTTGGTTTCATAGTCTTCAGGGGAAATTGCACAAGTAGAATCAACCTGCCAACTGACAGCTTGGCAGTGAAAATAATTGGCACCAGACTTTAAGGTACACGGATTATGTGACAAACACTAGTACATCATATATTAACTAATACGCTTAACAATCAAATCAATCTATTGCTATTAGGCCTCTAGGCCAGGCTATTACCATTATTTTCAAACACAAGGAATTTGGTGCTGAATGCCACATCCCATGTTCATTATGGCAAAAGGTGTGCATTATGATTTAAGGTTAGTGTGGAAAAAGACTTTCACTTGCAGCTGAACCATATGTGTAATGGTTCAAATATATATTTACCACTATGATGATTATTGATTGTATTTCAGTTTCTAACCTGTCCCATCCTTTGGAATACACATGGAAGTACCCTATGGTTGCCTGGAATGCCTAGAGAAATGGCCTTTACACACACACTTCCCCACCCCACTATGGATCCTAAGTCTGTCTGTGCACAGGCCTGTACATAGGGCAATATATTGAGAAGTATGAGAGAAAGGAAAATAAACCTTTAACTTCATTCAATCATTTTGTATTGATTACAGTAATAGTCAGAAAGCAAGATTTAAAATTGTGATGAAATAAAATCAGTTACAAACTAATGCAGAACAGTCCTGCTCTGACCGGCAGGCCCTATTCCACCCTGCCCTCCAAATTTTTCCCAACACCAGGAGGGGCTTTTCTCTCTCTCTCTTTTCAACTGCTGCCACCACCTGACCTTTGTAGGAATTAACCACTGGGAGGGTCAGGATTCCCAGCTTCCCTTCCAAGTTCTGAAGCCTTGACTCTACTAACCAGCACCTAGTTACCATGGGGACTGCTTACTGACTTGTGTAGCACTGGGGGAGTAGCCACTTGCCAACTGACTGCCCTCCCGTTCCTCCTGGTGCTCCTTTTAAAATAGTGTGTCCAAGATGGTGCAGGTCTATGTGGTAGAGAGAATGTCATGGGTCAGCCTGAGTCTAGCACGGCTGAAGACCTCTCAGGAGTTGGGGAGCTGTGTGCAGCCAGCCCTGAACCAGTTGAGGTTAATGAACCAGAAGTACAAGAGCCTCCAGATTCATTGCCAGCAGCTGACCTTGAGACACCCACAATCAGCAGCTCATCAGGTACACCCCTGCCTGTGGAATGGCATATGCAGCGGCTCCAGCAAGAACTAAAGAGGCATAGACAGAGTGCTTGGCTCTTGGCTTGGCGTCAGCTGTTTGCTGATGACAGCTCTGAACAACTGCAGAAGCACTTCCAAGCAGGTGACTGTAAATAGGACTTGTTAGGAGAGACCTACATAAATCAGACCAGGAGACCTGCAGAGTGTGGAAGCAAGATGTCACAACCCTGTGAATTTCATGACCACAACATGGAACTCCGCCTTGCAACCTATGACCTTCGGATTGACCCTTGACTCTGCTTTTCAAACCTGCCTAAAGCCTTGATGATCGACCTTGGACTGACTTGACTCTGCTTTCCTGGACAACCCATGAACTCTGTCTGCTGCTGAGCTGGTATTTGATCTCTGAACTGGACTCTTGACTGTGATTTGGTGCTGTTGCCCTGCTCTGTCTGCGTTTCCAGGACAGAGAACCACTATTAAGATCAAGAGTTACAAAGTATTTATTAAAAAGAAAATGTTCACAAGTATACTTTTAGTACAGCACCAGACTGAACAAAAGGATTCAAAAGAAAAGGGTAAAACACAATTCCTCTATCCCTCCCTCTATACATGCCCTGTCAGATGTTAAATATTACATAAGAACATAGGAGAAGCCAATGTTGAATCAGGTAAATAGCCATCTAGTCACACAGTGGCCAAAAATACCAGGTGCCATCAGGAGGTCCAGCAGTGGGGCCAGGACACTAGAAGCCCTCCCACTGTTGCCCCTCCCAAGCACCAAGAATACAGTGCATCACTTGCCCCAGCCTGAGAGTTCCTATCTATTCAGGCTACTTAGCTTAGAAAGTTACAGATTTTTACAGGAGTTCAATTACTTTCAAGCCTCCTTCAGGTGGGCAGACCAGCACATGACAATGGCCTCCTCCTCCAGACCTCAGTTAAGAGTTCTGTCTGCTTCAATGGAATCCACACCAAAGAGAACGTCCTCCTTGCTCCCAGGAGTTTTATCATTTCTCTTTCTGCAACCACTGACCAGGTCAGGCTGAGTCAAAGAAGCTTTTCCTGAAGTTTCCCAAGAGTTTCTTCCTGAAGTCTTTCTAGTCTTAATTCCTCCAAATCACTATTCCCTGCTGCAGGGAGGGAGCTTGACCATCCCATTGTCTCTTGCTAGACCTATTAGCATTTCTAAAAAAGTGGCTGAGGTAAGCTGGAAAGCAACTGAACTGTCTTCTCCCCCTTCTGCCTGTTCTCTGCCCAGAAGGAGAGGGGGCTTTTAAAAACACACAAAGCAAAGGTTTTGCTCAGTTCAAACCTTTAAAGGGGGGGGGTATTTCTTCACACAAGCAAAACCATTGAATACAATGAAAAGCAATTTAAACAATTCCTAGCGGAACTGGTCAGATGAGGCTAGATATGTCCACCTATGGCTAGCCTAAGTGGAACTCACTTGTGAATGTATGCACAGAGTCACCGACAGAAAGGAAGAAGGAGAGGTAGCAGAGAGGACAGAAGGTGTTGCAGACAAGAGAAAGAGGAATCAGACTTAACACAGAGAAAGGTTGAAGTAGTGTAGAATGGGGTTTGAGAGTGAGGAGAAAATATACAGAGAGTGTTAGATTCAAGTCCATTAGCACCTTAGAGACCAACAAGAGTTTCAGGGTATAAGCTTTCAAGACCCAAAGCTCCCTAAGTAGCATAATACCCAGGAGTTGATCAGGAACTGATCAGGAGAGGAAGGTAAAAAGGAGTGGGAATGTGTGGCTGGTGGAAACAGGGAGACCTCTGGAGCAAAGCTCTGAAGGAGGGAGAAGAGAGGAACATTGAGCAAGAGAGCTAGTGAAGAGGACATGGGGGACCCAGACTGAGAGCAAGAATGGGGGGTGGGGTAAGAGATAAAGAGATGGAGGATGTGGGAAGGGATGGATATAGACTAAAGGAGGTAAAGAAAGAGTTTCTGAAGTGCAAGTGTAGTCAAAAGTCTCAGTGGTGGTAGGATAGTCCTGAGACGAAACTGAACCTACAATGGTACACCAGTAGCACCTGAAATGTGTTCCCTTTTCTGCCACTGGAAGCCAGAAGGTTACTTGAGTTGCTCTGAGGGGGAAGCTAATGGGGCAGAAAAGGAAGCCTTTCTCTAGACAGAACTCCTGACAGTCTGGGTTTCCAAGGACATTTGTATTGGGGGGGGACCACTCTTTGAGGGAAATGGATTGTGAAATTAATGTCCCATAAGCACTGGTCTTTCAGTTTAGTCTGAGAGTAGGGAGATCCTACATAGTCACAAAACAAGATCTTGATTAAGCGGTGTAACAATTTCTCACTGTGGCCTAGCTGCCTCATCATGAGAAATTTTAGGCACTTAATTTCTATCATTAGTCTCTTGTTTGATCTAAAACAATCTGCCTGCATTGAAGTGTGAGGTGCTCTGCAATAATAGTCAATATAAATCTGGCGTGGGGGTCAACCTGAAACTCTCCATAGAAGTTAATGCAACCAACATCTTTCTAGGACCTGACTTAAATTAGAACAACATCAAGATTTTACTAGCAAAGAATCTATCAACATAATCACAGATGGGTACCAAACATGAATCAAATGGAAGTTGAGCCCAAATGACAACAGACCACATACAGCCCTTAGTAATTTTGCCAGTGCAATGGGAACAGAGAAGAACGGTCTCCTCACAATCACCACTGCCACTGCATAGGCTGTGAATGAGCTCCCTATAGTGTGTATCCTTCCTGTTTTGACAGTTGTTCTATCTGTGGCACTCCAGCCATTTTCCCACCCTCTTCATCTCCCCAAATTTCCTGGTAAACCATGAAGCCAGGGCTCAACAGGGGGAAAGTGACCAGGTGCCAGAGTTGCTGTTTCAATTGCCCCTTGTATTCCAGGCTGAAACACGGACTGTCCAGGATGAGCCACCCAAAATAGTATTTGCATGGCACTTTTAGTGTTCAGAGGACTATACATACAGCACTGATGCATCATCATCATCATCATCATCATCATCATCATCATCATCATCATCATCATCATCATCATCATCATCTGCAACAATATTGTGGATCAGCTACAGAGCCTGAGACAGTGATTCCCCTTAAGAAATTTAGTGCATACATGGCAGAGAGGATTTTCGATCTCCTAGATTACAGATCTTTCTTAGCTACTCCACCACACTTGCTCCCAGTGTAAGCATTAAAGATATTCCACTGCTTTCAAAGAACTCAAACACTAAATCTAATAAGGAGGAGGTAATAAAGGAAAAGGGGAGTTGGGTTTACAGGGCATGAATATGTATGATATATTTATTTCCAGGGCTCTTTTTGTACCAGGAACTCCTTTGTATATTAGGTGACACACCCCTAATGTAGCCAATCCTCCAAGAGCTTACAGTAGCCCCTGTAAGAAGAGCTCTGTAAGCTCTTGGAGGATTGGCTACATTAGGGGTGTGTCGCCTAATATGCAAAGGAGTTCCTGCTACAAAAAGAGCCCTGTTTATTTCTAGCACTCCTATATCACATTCTTGGCCACCAAACTGACACTTAAAGCAGTGTATAATGTATTAATAACAAAATTACAACAACAGTACATGATTAAAATACTAATATTAGATCACAGCAATTATAAAAATCCATTAAAATATGCCTAGAAATGTGTGATAAGGTCACTGACCCCTTTGCTAGACTAGTTTTCATTGGAAGGTTTATTTTGTTAGGTCAGTAGAATAAGAATTGTATCTGTCACATTTGAAAGCCACATGAAAAGAGTTGGACCAGTGATCAATCCCAAAACAAGGTGGGAAGAAGGGAAACCAGGTGAAAAATACTGAGCACTCTGTTTGACTTCAGCTATATATATATATATACATTTGTCCAAACATTTTTTTCCTTCTTATATAATATAGCTTAGGTAAGTGCTTAATTGTGTATTATATACTCCTCAGTTATGATTAAGAGACAGTGTCAGAAATGGAAATGAAGGACTTCAAAGACAGCAGAGATTAAGTAAGAGACCAGGGGCAGATTGCAACAGACCTGGGCTGATAATAAAGAGATTAACTGTCAACAGTGAACTCCAGTAATCTGTCTGAAACTGTGAAGGTGTGTCTTTGACTGGGAGAGGTCCAAATTTTGTGTCTGTCTGAAGTAAGGCAGGTGGACTAGCTCTGTGGTATTCTGGCTGTTTTGTGCCCATGGGTATAAAGCAACCCTTGCTGGTAACTATTCTTTACAGTCTTCAGTGCCTTGCTGTACTCTGAACCAGTCCTGTGTTAGTGCAGCCCAGCAACACAAATAGCAAGTTTTCTGCCTATACAGATTTGTGTAGATCTAGTCACATAATAATCTTCTGATTGATTTGACAAGCAAGGGGCATGCTGGAGTACTGGATGGAGCCAATGACATCAACAAGCTGGAAAGAAACCCTGATTTTTCTGCTTCATACATAACACAATCTGCTAGTTCTAAATATGCATGGTTATTACAGCTTTCTTCACTATACAAAGAACTTGTAAAATGCTCAAATAACCCAAAGAGAGATTCCCATTAAACACCAGCAGTACATTTAGAAGTGCTTCAAAAAGCAATGTATGTCTTTGATTTAGGATGCAGGAACAAATTTGTCACTCAGTATTACCTGTAACTCTAAAGACAAATACATTATGTTTCATTCAAGCTGTGAAGTGTTTGCAAGCATGATGTATTCCAGCAAATGTTAATTCTAATAAATGCATCTCAGCTACAGCACAAAACTTCTCCATTTTTGATCAGGACCTCAGCTGTGCCTACACAATACACAGAGGGAAATGGAACTGCATACATGACAATATTAGGGAAGTGATTTGGATATCTGAATCAAGGACAAGCAGTGGCATAGGAGAGAGAGCGCCAGTCAAGGATTCCAAAATGCCAAGAGTTTTGAGGTAAATGACAAACCAACAATGTAACATGTTAAAACTACTATGTGTTTCCTCCCATATATCACAGACTGTGGACCCTTCACTGAACTTTCTTGTTGTTGTTCAGTTGCACAGTCAAGTCCAACTGTTCGCGACCCCATGGACCACATCACACCAGGCCCTCCTGTCTTCTGCCATCCTCTGGTATTTGCTCAATTTCATGTTCATTGCATTGATAACACTGTCTAACCATCTCATCCTTTGTTGTCCCCTTCTTCTCTTACCTTCAATCATTCCCAGCATCAGGGACTTCTCCAGTGAGTGCTCCCTTCTCATTTCGTGGCCAAAGTATTTGAACTTCAGCTTCAATATCTGGTCTTCCAGGGAACAGTCAGGGTTGATTTCCTTTAGGACTGACTGATTTGATCTCCTTACATTCCAAGGGACTCTCAAGAGTCTTCTCCAGCACTATAATTCAAAAGCATTTATTCTTTGGTGCTCAGTCTTCCTTATGGTCCAACTCTCACAGCCATACATTACTACCAAGAATTCCATCACTTTGACTATGTGGATTTTTGTTGGCAGTGTAATGTCTTTGCTTTTTATTATGCTATCTAGGTTTGCCATAGCTTTCCTCCCGAGGAGCAGGCATCTTTTAATTTCATAGCTGCAGTTACCATCTGCAGTGATCTTGGATCCCAGGAAAGTGAATTCTGTCATGCTTCCATGACTTCCCCTTCTATTTGCCAAGGAGTAATGAGGCTGGATGCCACGATCTTAGTTTTTTTTGATGTTGAGTTTCAAGCCAACTTTTGTGATCTCCTCTTTCACAGTCAACAAGAGGCTCTTTAGGTCCTCTTCACTTTCTACCATGAGAGTGGTATTGTCTGCATATCTGAGGTTGTTGATGTTTTTCCTGGCAATCTTAATTCTAATTTATGATTCATCCAGGCTGGCATTTCGCATGATGTACTCAGCAAATAAATTAAATAAGCAGGATGACAATATACATTCTTGCCGTACATTTCCTATGCTAAACCAATCAGTTGTTCCATGTCCGGTTCTAACTGTCACTTCTTGACCCTTATACAAGTTTCTCAGGAGACATGTGAGGTGGTCTGGTACTCCCATCTCTTTATGGATTTGCCACAGTTTGTTGTGGTCCACACAATCAAAGACTTTAGTGGAGTCAATGAAGCAGAAGGAGATGTTTTCCCTTGCTTTCTCCATAATCCAGTGAATGTTGGCAATTTGATCTCTCATTCCTCTACCTCTTTGAAACCCAGCTTGTACTTCTGACAGTTCTCTATCCACGTACTGTTGAAGCCTAGCTTGTAGGATCTTGAGCATGACCTTGCTAGCGTGTGAAATGAGTGCAATTGTGCGATAGTTTGAACATTCCTTGACATTGCCCTTCTTTGGGACTGGAATGTAAACTGACCTTTTCCAATCCTGTGGCCACTGTTGTGTTTTCCAAATTTGTTGGCAAATTGAGTGCAGCACTTTAACAGCATCTTCTTTTAAGACTTTGAATAACTCAGCTGGGATACCATCACCTCCACTAGCTTTGTTGTTAGTAATGCTTTCTGAGGCCCATTTGACCAGGATGTCAGGCTCGAGGTCAGCGATCACACTGTTGTGGTTCTCAAGGACACTGAGATCCTTCTTGTATAGTTCTGTGTATTCTTGCCACCTCTTCCTAAACTCTTCTGCTTCTGTTAGGTCCCTACCATTTTTGTTCCTTATCATAGCCAGCTTTGCACGGAACGTTCCCTTGATTTCTCTAATTTTCTTGAAGAGATCTCTAGTCCTTCCCATTCTATTGTTTTCCTCTAATACTTTGCAATGTTCATTTAGGAAGGCCTCCTTATCTCTTCTTGCTGTTTTCTGGAAATCTGCATTCAGTTAGGTAAAGCTTTCCTTTTCACCTTTGCCTTTCACTTTCCTTATTTTCTCAGATATTTGTAAAGCCTCATCAGACAGCCACTTTGCTTTCTTGCATTTCTCTTTCTTTGGGATGGTGTTGATTGCTGCCTCCTCTACAATGTCATGAACCTCTGTCCATAGTTCTTCAGGCACTATGTTTATCAAATCTAGTCCCTTAAACCTATTCTTCAACTCCACTGTATATCCATAAGGGATATGATCTAGGTCAAACCTGAATGGTCTAGTGGTTTCCAGAACTTTCTTCAGTTTAAGCCTGATTTTGCAATGAGGAGCTCATGATCTGAGCTACAGTCAGCTCCATGTCTTGTTTTACTGACTGTATGGTGCTTCTCCATCTTTGACTGCAAATTATATAATCAATCTGATTTCAATGGTGCCCATCTGGTGATGGCCATGTGCAGAGTCACCTCTTAGGTTGTTAGAAGAGGGAATTCACTATGACCAGTGTGTTCTTTTGACAAACCTCTGTTAGACTTTGCCCGGGATCTTACTGTTCTCCAAAGCCAAACCTGTCCATTATTCCAGTTACCTTTTGACTTCCTTCTTTTTTTTTTGAACTTTTATTTTCAGTTTTTTACGAGCAACTTACATTCCAATTGTACATCTTACATATATAGTAGAGTCTTACACATTTGTTAAGTTTTCTAACCACTTATACACCATTAACCATCTCTTGGCATGTACCTTTTCTTTTTTATTTTGCAGCATCAAACTCAAATCATCCAATTGTGCTAATTCTAGCACTTTAAGTATTACATCTTCTTTGGAGGATATTATATCTGATTTCCAATTTTTAGCCAATAATAGCCAAGCAGTGGTTATTATATAAGTCAGTATGTATGATTCCTGTACATTAGATTCATTTGGTATCATATTTAGCAAATATATTTCTGGTTTTAGTGCTAAGTTTTTCCCCAATATTTCTTGGATCATTCTCCGTACCATTCTCCAATATCCTTGTATCTTGCTACAATTCCACCACATGTGGTAGAAGGTCCCCACATTAGCTTTACATTTCCAACATTGGCTAGAGTAGTCCAGATAGCATTTAGCTAATTTGTCTGGGGACCAATACCACCTATAAAACATTTTATATACGTTTTCCTTATACGCAATAGCTCTCATATACTTGGTGGATTTCCAAATTTTATTCCATTGATCCGTTTCTATTTTTCCACCTAAATCTTTCATCCATGTAATCATATCTGTTTTAATTGTTTCATCCTGTTCAAAATCATCCAATAGGAACCCATATAACTTCTGTATTAATTTATCATTTGATGACAACCAAATCTTGCCTAATTCATTATTTTGATCTTCAAAGCCTCTTAGCATATCTTTTTAAAATCTATCTCGCAGCATTATTTGTTCCCACCAAGATAAATTGTTTTCATTTTGTAATTTTTCTTCTGCTTTTAATTTGTTATTACTACTTAACAAGGTTTGATAGCTTTCTTCCTTGCTCATTGTTATTAGTGATGGGGCAATAAAGGCTTCCAAAGGAGAAACCCATCTTGGGGTTTTCCTATACCATCTTTCTTTTATATTAATCCAGATTTTGTTTAAAGCTCCTCTTAACATATGTCTTTCAAAGTTTGAATGTATTTTATCTTTTCCATACCTTTTGATTTTCTTCTTTAGCATTCCAGTCCCCTATGATGATAAGGCCTTCTTCTTCTTCTTTTTTGCTTTTAGTTCTAGGAGGTATTGTAGGTCTTCATAGAACTGGTCCACTTCAGCCTCTTCTGTGTCAGTGCTTGAGGCATAGACTTGGATTACTGTGATGTTGAATGGTTTGCCTTGAATTCAGACTGAGATCATTCTGTCATTTTTGAGATTGTATCCCATTACTACGTTTCACACTCTCTTGTTAACTATAAAGGCCACACCATTTTTTCTGTGGGATTCTTGGCCACAGTAGTAGACATAATGGTCCTTTTGAGTTAAATTTGCCCATTCCCATCCATTTTAGTTCACTGATTCCCAAGATATCAATATTCAGTCTTGTCATCTCATTTTTGACCATGTCAAGCTTACCTTGATTCATAGATCTTACTTTCCAGATTCCTATGTAGTATTGTTCTTTGCAGCATCCGACTTTCCTTTCACTGTCAGGCACATCCGCAGCTGAACATCCTTTCGGCTTTGGCCCAGCTGCTCATTCTTTCTGGGATTACTTGTACTTGCGCTCTGCTTTTCTCCAGTAGCATAATGGACAGCTTCTGACCTGAGGGGCTCATCTTCTGGTGTCATATCTTTTAGCCTTTTGTTAGTGTCCATGGGGTTTTCTTGGCAAAGATACTGGAGTGGGTTGCCATTTCCTTCTCCAGTGGATTGTGTTTTGTCTGAGTTCTTCGCTGTGGCCTGTCCGTCCTGGGTGGCCTTCCACAGTATAGCCCACAGCCTCATTGAACCACACAAGCCCCCTCGCCATGGCGAGGGGACTAAACTTTCTAGTGAGTGATTATTTTGGGTGATGTGTTACATGTCACTTGAAATATTTAAATATTTACTAGCCACATATTTTGTGTAGGATGGATAACCTTAAAGGAGGGATCATTCTATCAGATGAAAGTAAAAGAAAGATAAGCCTTATTATATGGCAATTTTATAAGACGGCAAGATGTTGTCATCAATTACACAAAACTTGCTAACAGTATAACCACAATGGGTAGAACTCAAGTCTGGACTGATATAACAACTGAACATAGCCACTGGGTCCTTGAGATCCCCTACCACCCACCCCCTTTTACAGGCACAAAACCAGGAAGCTTATGGAACCGCAGAAGAGCTACCCATTTATGGCAGGTGTCTGCAATTGGCTTGGTGGTCACAAGTTGTAAGAACCCAAGCTTATTCAATTCCAGTATTGTTCTGCTTATTTTTCACAATTTAACACCAAAATGACAAGAAAATGAGTGATTGATAATTATTCTAAATTTTTGCAGAATAAGTAACTGCTTGACAGATTTTCCCAGAATGAAACACAGCATGTCATAACAAATCATGCAATGTTTAGGCATTTTGTGTGAGCGAAACCAAATGTATACAGTGTATTCATATTGTCTATTAGTTTGTAGCTCAGATAAAAGTGCATACCCTATGTTCTGTATAAATATGATCTTTCTTTCCTCAGCTGCCTCCATTTTAATAACCCTAATTTAGATCTCATATTTTCTCTAAGTTAATATTCATAAAGCCCAAATCAAACTTTTAGTAGCTAATTTCCATTACAATCAACACAATCCTTTTTAGTTTTGTCCTTCTCATCCTTTCTATTCACTTGATATAACTTTCTATTGTCCCTTGAAACCTAGTTTAAACATCTCTTCTTTTTCTCCCTGCAGTTTGTTCAAATGCATAGGACATTTAATATGTATAGGTTCTGCTGACAAAATTGTTCCCAGTGTCTTCCAATGTCATTTTCCATTCACATTTTCCTTAGCTTGTCCTTAAATCTATGGTCTCTCATTTGACTGACCTGGATATTGCTGTATGTTTTGAGATTTCTGTTCTCTTACAAGAACAACTGTAGTGTTCCCCATTTTACCCCACCCAATGGGAAGATGAAAAGGTTTTATGGAGCCTCTGGTGTAGCAGCAAGACAATTCAAACTGGCAAAGGTGGGGATGGAGGTCAGGACTGGGGCGGATCCACCCCAAATGTTCTGAAGGCTTCCAGGCCTACACAGTTCACAAAAAAAGAGAGACACACAAATAATGTCTTCATTCCTCGGTAATACAGCTCAGTGTTATTTTCAAGTGCTACAGGAAATGAGTGGGAGTCTCTGGAGAACACTTCCCTAGTCCGTTAAAATGACCACAGTTGATAAACTCTTGCAGATGCCATTTATCACAAGTGCAATGATAAATGGTATGTTTTTTGTTTTGTTTGTTTGTTTTTGGTGGCAGGACTCCCAGAAACTGATCTGATGGTCAAGGATGTGCTAAAGGGTCAGTTTCCTAATACAGGCAAGACCTGTGTATCAATAATTCTCCTAATTTCTGCCCTGATAATACTAGAAAGGCTTCAGTTGTTTGGCATTGCTGTTTTTGTTTGTTTGTTTTGTTTTGTTACAGAAAGCTCTGTTCACAATCCATATTCTAGGGACAAATAAAATCAGTTTCCATATGTGAGATTAAATGCAAATGAAATGCCAAATGAAATGAAGGCTTCTTATACAATTACTTGAAATGGAACTGTAAGTAAGTTTAAATTTGTTAAAAATTAATAATTTTCAAAAACTTATAAATTAGAATTAAGCTAGTTTCCATTCAGCTTCATGTTCCTTTCTATGCTAAATAATCATGTTTGTTTTAGGATATTTTGAAGAAAAAGTCAAGCTGTTACAATTTGAAGAAAGTAGAAAAAGAAGTTAATGCTGCAACTATTTCAAGGAAGCTAACAAGGAAGTCAAAATGTATCAAAAAGCTGACACCTTGTTACTTAATAGGACTACTCCTGAGGAAGACTATTGAAATGAGTGTATAACCGGGTGCTCATTGAGGATATTGGATTTTGTCTTGAACATGTTAGAATTTCCAAAGTTTTTATTAATATACAAAATTGGAGTTTATTGGATTTTGTCTTGAATATTGTAGAATGTCTAAAGTTTTTATTGATATACCCAATTGTCATTAAATGTTATTGTCAACTTCATCACAGTGTTTCTTTGTTTTGATATATTGTCTGTCACTGTGGCCCCTCCTTTGATCTTTCCTACTGATTCACACCATGGTGTGAGGTATTCATTGGGGCTTTAGGTAGCTTTTGCTATCTGTGCAGTTTCTAAGAAACTTCCATGCAAGCATGTATCCCTGTTATGTCCACTGACCACCACTAGGTGCCAGCGGTATGCAACCGGAGCTTGGCTCCTAAAGAACAATAGGGATTAGGATCCTGAGCCTCCTAGTTTGAACCTATGGGAACTGTGGCGGGAAGTTTGAACCCTCCAATAGGACCTGTGGGTGTCACCCCAGTGTTGTATATAGTTGGCCATTTTGGCTGGTTGTGGTTGTAGGTATTGTGTGCAGTAAACTATGAGCTGATAATCACTGAGAGTCTGTCTTCGCTACATGACAAACCCAGTACACAACAATCCCCCTCTTAAAAATTGCTCTCCCACCCCATACAACTGCATGAGTCTGTGCATCCTCTGGAAATTTCCATGGTAATCTCAGTGCAAAAGTTGTGAAAAGTAGCACTGAAACTGACAATCTCTGCCCCCATTTTGCCCAGCAACTGAAATCCATAGGGGCTTGAAACTTCTTGTCAATTTCACCTCTCTAGTGGAAAGGAGCTACAGAGGAAGGGGTTAGAGGAAAACTTGCCTTCATACAAAGTGCAACTGTTTTCTCTGAGCAATATTCAAGAGCCTGCACATCCAGCTGTTCGTCATTATTTTTTCCTGATGGGAATTGAATCAGACAAACTAGATCCAGTTGACTTGTCTATGCAATTAGACCTACAACATCCATTTCAAAAAATTAACCTGCTAAATGGCTCCCCTAGTTGTCTGTATGTTCTCAGGGCCACAATGGCCTACAAAAAAACTGTTTGATTACAGACAGGTCTGAACGCGTTTAAACATAAAAAAAGAACAACTGCATATTCCTTTGACATCTGCATGTTTAAGGCACTGATTAAAAGGATTTAAAAGGTCTGGCAAAGGCTCGCCTGAACAGTGGATAATCTTATCCAGTCAGATCTTAAATAGCCACATAAACTTAGAAACAGCTTAAAGCAAATACTCACCTTAACTTTAATCTTTAGTGACCCAAATAAAATTCCTTTGAATTTTAACATTGTTAGCATATATGCTTGATTAACAGACAGTGATTATTTTATTTTAATTTGGCTGGGATTCTTTAAAATTAAAGAGAATAATTTCCTTTTTATCTCACATGCACATGTATAAGCAGCTATACCAGCACACTAAGGGATTTGCCAACTGCAGCACATGCTTGATTCTATTCACAGTCCTTCTCAGTAGGATAAGGACAGGTATTTTTGTTTGGCAGTTTACCAATAACTCTTTATAGAATTAAAAACAAACAAACAAACCTCGAATAGAATGAATTCTGATATTGCCTGCACTTAACATTATGCCTGAGTTTAAGATCCCCCTTTGCTGACAGCACCTCTTCTGTAGAGTTAGCAAAAAGCCCGGACCGCCAGACTTATCTTGGGCTCAGTTTACAGGCCTGTGAGGGTAGAAGCGAGGCAACAAGACAATGCCAGGGGCTCCTGCTGGCCAGCAGTGTGGCCTCTAATTGGCTGGAGGGGTCTCCACAGCTGCTCAACCTCCCCACCAGCCTGGCCAATCAGGTATGGCCTGACATAACTGGGAGGTGGGGCCCTGGCTGGTGGACCTCACTGAGGTGGGTTGTCCCTCAGGTCTGTCCAGCCTGGATAAAAGGGCCATGCCACTGAGCCTCAATCTGCCTTGTGGCTTTTCCCACCCATCCCTCCTTTGTTTAAGTGTAGTATTATTGGAATGTCACATCAGGCATTGCTGAGGTCTGGATGCTTGTTTATTTCCTTTCTTGTCACAACTGCATTGGGCAGTATCAGCATGGAACCAGATGCATTTTCAGGGAAAATGCAACCTGCATGCCTGTTCCCCCTCATCTCAGGGATCTCCATACAGGATTTTGGAGGGTGAGCATAGCCAGTTCAGGAGCTGCCAGGGCACCCTCACTTTCAAGTGTCAGGGGAGACCACACAGTTGCTTTCACCCATGTGGAATCCTACATACCGCCATCCCGTGCTCCCTCCCCCCCCCCGCAGCAGGCAGGCTGAGGCAGAGTGGGGAACATCAGCTGGCAGGTGTGTCAGCCAATGCCTGGATCAGTTTGCTCCATGCTGTGTCAAAGCTCTGACAGACACTATAAGCCATAAAGCTGCGACCAAAATTTTAATCCTTAATGTGCATTGGCTTCTTTGTTCACAGGAGGTGGCTGGTTGCCTCAACATCCCCTTGCCCCTCAGTGCTGGGTTCACATACAGTATTTTGGATTTCCCATTCCTAGACTGAGGGGAGATGTATACTTGCTGAAAATTCACAGCTCTGAAAGTCTGCCTTTACTACTGAACTGATCAATGATCATACCAGTGACCTAAACACTGCACACTTGTCTCAGTGTCCACTACTGTCTCCCTTTTCACCTAGGGAAAAATAAACAAAGCACTTCTGTAAAATCATACTTCTAATGTCTTTTTTAAATATTATGTCAGTCTATGTCTGACATAACATTTATAAGCACTTGGATGTCTGACATAATATTTATAAGCACTTCTAGTCCAGATATCACAGAGAAGGTGGCTAAGTTTCTCTGCCTGGCCTCACAGTTGCGTCAAAGGATTGCCTAGAATGTTACATGTATGTTTTAACTGGTTTTTACGGGTGTTTTAACTGGTTTTTAACCCTAGTATTGTACTGATGATTTTATGCCAATAAAGGCTGACTTGACTTGACTTATAAGCACTTTTAAATCCACTCTCCATAACTTCATGTTAAAAAGGAATATAACATTGCTTAACACTGAAATTATTGAATTATTTTACATTTTAAAAATAAGATCTGAACATCAATTTTCATTTATTACATTTTTTTAAAGACATATACACTGTGCCTGAATTTCTTTCATAGAAAGACAGGATGGGGGGGGGCGGGGGAGAACCTGAAATACATGTATTTTGTTTGTCTGGAGCAGAGATCCTACACCAGTGACAACAAGAAAAAACATGAAAAAGTAGGACGGTAATAAGAAGGCTGTGTGAGGAAAGCCATAAGATTTAAAGCTGCATTTGTCAGGCTTCATTATTTTTGATGGGGTGTGACGGTGCTGGGGTCAAGGGTGCTAGAAAACACCATGGTTGAAACAGAAATAGACAAATACTCAGGGAGTCAATAACAAGGGACATACTTTCTCAGTGTACACATTTAGCTTGGCTTTGCCAACAAAACAGCCTATCTTCTTCCCCTGGCAGAAAGCCTGCCCTACTTAACACCTCATGATAAGGACACCTCATATCTGCCAGAGACACTAGTCCCCATGTCTTTGGTTTACCTGCAAATGGCCTGAGGAGGAAAATAGGATGTATAGAACTCAGCTGTCATAGATGGATGTTTCAACTATCCACATGTGACGAGGATTTCATTTATATTAAAGAGGCTATGAGAAGTTATGAGGGTTTTTGTTGTTGTTAAAAAAAAAAGGTTAGTCCCAGAGACGGCAACAGCTGATGAATCTCCAGCTGAGCAAGTCTGTACCTGCTAACAGAAGGATGGGAGACTGCCAGGAATCCCATATATGGTGCTGAGAATTTCATCTCCTCGCTGAATGGTAAGTGCTTACAAACTGTGGAAGATATATGTATGTGTCTGTGGGTGTAAAAACTGCAAAAAGAATAAACAACATATACATGCAGAGCAGAGTTATACAAACAGAGTAGTAGTGACAGTTTCTATAACACCGCTGCCACTGCTGTTTCCACCGAAGCACAACTAGGGGTGCAAGTATGTGATAAAAATATTTCAGAAGTGTTCCAAGTGGCAGGATAATCAACTGAGATTAATGGAAGCAACAGTTGCTTGCAGCCTTGTACCGTTAAGATAATTGGGAGAAAGAAATAGCTATGCATAACATGTTTTACACTGGAGTTTCAAAACAGCAACTTTTCGAAATGAATTGATAGAGGCAATGGGTATCATTTTCACAAAAGTTAGGATTGATCTGCATGACCACATGCAGTTCTCCCCCCACCCCACTTTTTAAACCGCCTGGACTGGATCTTCATGGGCCAAGTAGCTGATGGCATAAAGCAGATTAAACTGCTGGTGCATGTATCACGAAATGTTGTGTGCAAACATATGATACGTGTTCGTAGTAGCCAATTTTATCAGGTACATAACCAGTTGACCACAAAACAGAATGGCCGTGCAGATTAAACTTCAATTTACACAAGATTCTATTCAGCTGAATGGTTCTAGGAAAATTTAACTGGCATGTAGAATGACAGGTGTCAACTAAACTATGAATGATAATTTCTATGTCCATTAGATTGCAAAATTTAGCTTCCCATATTCATTCACATACAAATCAAAATAAACAATTAAAATACTGCAATTGAGAATTCATGATAAGTTTTCTATTACTGACAAGTGAAAATGGGGAATACAAGGGAGACTGAGCCTGTGTGGCACAGCAATTTAGAGTATTGGACTAGTATCTGGAAGATGCAGGGTTCAAATCCCGACTCATGCCATGGAAGCTCACTGGGTGACCTTGGGCCAGTCACCCTCTCCCAGCCTGAGCTATCTCACATGGTTGTTGTGGGGATATAATGGAGGAGAGGAGAATGATGTGAGCTGCTTTGGGTCCCCACTGGGGAGAAAGGCAGGGTATAAATGAATTAAATAAATAAATATAATGTTACTAATTAATTTCTTTATGATTGCTAAGTCATCAACCACTTTAACAAGGAAATAGTAAAGTTTTTTTAAAAAAAATAAAATGCTAATGCCCCAGTAGTAACATCCTAGTCATTCTCCAATCAATTATGCCACAAAGCTACGGAACAGAATAATAAAGGTATAGGGTTGTTTTTGTTGTTGTTGCTCTTGTAAGGTTGATTAAAGATTTCTAAACATCTTCTCAAAACTTCTTAAAACATCCAAATGCACATATGTATTGGGAAAATGTTCTTTGTACTTTATCCCTAGTTAATCTACTTGATTTACTTTTGCAGGAATTTCAAAGAAAGAGAAAACCCAGCTCAGTGAGGTGAATCATTCTGTCACTTAAAAATGCTGCTAGCCTCAAAAATAAGACGGTTAACACCAGGAAAAATTACATTCCTATATATGCTGGAATTATGAACTTACATTTAAAATGAACGTTGATTCTTTTTTTTATTCTTCTAATGCAACTGCAAACAAATACAGCCATATGTATATCTTATGTATATATATCCTTATGTATAGGTTTTTATTAACTTTGCTTGTACAAAAGGAAATTTTATTACATTCCCTTGAATAAGCAACATAATGAAATCATTTAAAAATATCTGTGAAACTTATATATTTGAAACTAAGTGTTATACAGTGGTTACAAGCACTGGACTAGGATCTGGGACAGCCACATTTAAATCCCAACTAAGCCATGATCTCGGGGCACTCACTGTGCACTCCTAAGAAGATTCAAATCTCACTAGGTTCATTGACATCAATGGGTTTAGAAGACTGCAACTCTGCTTAGGATTGCACTGTCACTTTGCCTACAGTCCCACTCTATGTAACTAATGTCACTTGGAAGTGAACTGGAAGTGGCTGGGCATCACAGTGGTTCATAGTGGTTCATGGTCCGGGTATCTGTGAACCCCACAGACCAGATGGACCACCATTTTTCTGGACCTTGCCCATCCCTACTCGTAAATCATTTCAGTATTCCAGTTTTGCCATGGCACAGGATCCCCCCCAAGTACAAATCAAAGTGCTTATACTTACCAACCTATACTAAATGAAGGACTCAACTGAAGACAGCAAGGGCTGTGCAGTAAAACCATTACATCTTTACATTTGTTAGAAATAAATGCTGAGGCCTGTGAGTCAAAATCATCCCACCAGATCTCCAGGCCATGAATCAAGACCACCACCACAAGACCCTGGGACCTGAAAAGATGGGTGCCAAGATAACCATACATGGCAAGACTCCCAAAAGAAAGGTGAAGGTAGAGAAAAGAAAGAATGTACTGTAAAGTCTAGATACTCCTGAGGTGGGGAAGAGAACATCCCTTGAACATCTTCTTTCTTGACCAGTCAGCAGTGATACTTCAGGCTTGGCCAGCTTCTTTTAGATTGTTCATCTAAATAAAGCTTCAGTTTCAAGAACGCTTGGGTCTCAGTTTCTCTTCTGGCAATTTGTGGCTTGATAAAGGAACCCTGTGGTAAAACTGTTGATCAGCTTCCCTTCTGATCCCCCAAATCCTTACAATTTATTTCTAACACATTCAGGAATGCATTAAGTCTTCAAATAGAATTTAGCCTGCACCCAAAAATAATACATTGATTAAAGTAATACTGACTTACTAGAATCTGATTACTATGATTTATTATACAATATTACATAGCAGGGGTCTTTGGGGGGGAGTGCACCAGAACACAGCTCTGGCAGCTCAGGAGCCAAGCCCTGCCCCCAGCTGGTGTCCCGGGAGTCTTTCAGGCAGTCGAATGTCAATTTCAGCTCCATTATATCCTATGGGCCATTGAAGTCAATGGTGAAAACATAAGGTATATACAGGGGGGTGGAGGGGAGGGGCTTGAGGGAGAGGCTCCAAACTCACAGGGTAGCTGATGGAGCCTCTCCCCAAGATACCCACCAAGTTTCAAGAAGATTGGATCAGGGGGTCCAATTCTATGGGCCCCCAAACAGGTTGCCCCCATTCCCTCCATTGTTCTCTATGGTGGGGAAAAAGTAACTTTTCCCCACAGTGTTGCCTTAAGTGCTGCTGGCTGGGTTTCCCCATTGGAAACAATGGAGGTAATGGGAGTAACCTGTTTGGGTGCCCATAGAATTAGGCCCATTGCTCCAACTGCTTTGCAACATGGGGGGTGTATGTGGGGAGAGGCTCCTGAAGCTACCCTGAAAGTTTGGAGCCTCTCCCTCAAACCCCCTCCCCCCAGAGCTACTAACAGCATAGAGATCAATGGAAGGAATGGGGGCAACCTGTTTGGGGGTCCATAGAATTGGACCCCCTGATCCAATCTTCTTGAAACTTGGTGGGTATCTTGGGAAGAGGCTCCATCAGCTACCCTGTGAGTTTGGAGCCTCTCCCTCAAACCTCCTCCCCTCCAGCCCCCACAATATACCCTATGTTTTCACCATTGACTTCAATGGCCCATAGGAGATAATGGGGCCGAATTGCCGCCAAATTTCTTTCATTCCCTCCTTTCCTTCTCTCTCTTTTCTCTTTCCCTCCTTCTTCCCTTCTTTCTTTTTCTTTCTTTCTTTCTTTCTTTCCCACCTTCTTCTCTTCTCTTCTCTTTTTTCCTCCTTTCCCTGTTTCCCTCCTTCTTCCCTCTCTTTCTTTCTCTCCTTTTTTCCTTCTCTTTCTTTCCCTCTTTCCTTCCTTCTTTCCTTCTCTCTACTCTCTCTCTTTCCTTCCCTCTTTCCTCCTTCTGTGGCCCAACTGTAGTGAGAAAGAGTTTAAACTTTAAACCCTTTCTCTCTTAGCTCTCCCACCTAGGCCAGCTAGGGAAGGGGAGGCTTTCGAAGATGCCTCCCCTCCTTTTGCTTCCCCTTCTGACATCACTTCCGGTGATGTCAGGGGGCATGGCATATGCTAATAGCCTAATAGCTCATTAGCATACCATATGCTAATGAGCTTCTGCAGCTCTTTTTCTACGAAAAGACCCCTGTTACATAGTATAGTAAGGAAGTAGAGACACTGTGGTATAGTGGTTAAGAGTGGGGGACTCTAATCTGGAGAACTAGGTTTGATTCCCCAGTCCTCCACATGAAGCCAGCTTGATGACCTTGGGACAGTCACAGTTTTCTCAGAACTTTTTCAGCCCCACCTACTTAACAAGGTGATTGAGGGGAAGGAAAGGCAATTGTAAGCTGCTTTAAGACTCTCTAAAGTACATAAAAACCTACTCTTCTTTTTTCACTGGGGAATTATTGGGATTTAAAAGGGTTTTTTACAATAGTAAAAGATTAGATACCACAGTAGCAAACAGGTATATGGAATTTATAACCTGTTCCTACTGTGATGACACAAAAGCAAACAGGATCAAACTCCATGGTAGTGGTTCTAGGACCAGACCCCTCCACCACTGCTTTCTTTGGCACTGCTGTGCAAATCTTTCCTGATCACAATATCCTCCCTCACCACAACAATACTAAAGGTTGTATACTTTAAACAGTGTACCTCCACACTGTGAATAATTTATGGAATTCAGTCCCACTAGATGTGGTGAAGATCAATAGTTCTAGCTTTAGGAAGAAATTAGTCAAACTAACAAACAATGGGTCTATTAACAGCTGTTAACTAAACCTATATACGTGTTTTAAGAAAAGAAACTGGTTGATCAGGCAAAATACAACTGTTCCTGAATCAGTTGGACATCCCTCAAGCTTGCCTGTCAATGAATTTCCTGTTCTCTAAATATTTAGGGTTAGATTAAGCTGCCATGATAACATAGAATTTCTTCTCAACATGGAAAATGGCAAAAAAATGTGATAATGGTAATATGTGACTCTCATAGCATATACTTTATTTCTGTTTGAAATAAAAGTGAATCTGACAGCTCATGTTTAAACCAATAAAATGAGAAGTCATTATCCATCATCCATGACAATTCCTTCATTTTAAATTGTAAATATTTCAACATAATGTTGTAATAGCTGTGGAACTATTTGAAGTTGCAAAGTGTTCACTCAAATAATAAAAAAGCAGAAAACAGCAATGTTTAATGGGTTTTAAAACCATAACTTTTGACTTAAACTTTCTTTGACATATCCCAGCAAAGCATACAGAGCTCAGTAATAAAAGCAGATTATATGTCATATATTTGCCTGCGTAGATTATAATTAGGTGTGAAGTATTCTTTGAAATTTCTCCCCTACCTCTCTCTCATGAATACCACACAGAATAAACCCTATTGAAAAAGTAATAATAGGAAAATAAGATTATGCAGCCTCCCAACTGTGTGACCTTGCTAAATGCCCCCAGGGTCACCAGAGGAAATGTTTCTCCAGTACAGATGTCAAGGGAGTTTTTCCTTTCCAATCAAAGACCATTATATGTTTTACAGGTATAAAAAACTGAGAGATGGAATAGGAATTAACCTTGGAAACTGAGGAATTGTACTTTACAGAACTGCATTCCCTGAGCTCTTAAATCCCCATTCTTTATTAAGTGAAAAGGAACATAAACATTTAGGGCCACATATTATGCTACCAAAATTGAAAACCTCATTCCCCCTTCACCCTGCTTTATTGTTCCCTTCACTGAATTAACACAGCGACAAATTATTCCCGTGCTTCTTATATGGGTTGTTTGAAGATCATTGGCATGGGTACTTAATTCTCCAAGTAAAACCATAAAATAACTAAGAAAATACAGTCTAATACAACAGAGTGACTTGAGTTACATCAAGGGCACTTCCAGAGATCAAGAAATGATCAGTTTTGATGCTTTTATGTTAGAGCTCAAGCCTGCAACAAATCCTGAGCCTACAGTGTACAGGATGTCAGGCAGAAATTCAGCCTGTGTGCCACCATTAAGTTCCAGCCAAAGGAAGGAACTGCAGGGTTATCAGACAGACCAACAAAGACACCTCTTGAACAGCAATAGTCTTGATCAGGTCATGTGGTAAGTCCAGACTGCTTATAATTTCATTCACGTATCAAACTTGCTCTCATTTCTGATTGGACATGGTTTTTTAGTGCTTCTGGTCCTGGCTACAGGACTGTGGTGGTACAGCTCTTGAGGGGAAAAAAAATCTTTCGATCCTGTCGATCCTTCCAATTACTATCCAGTCTTGAATTTATCATTTCTGGTTAAAGTAATTGAGAGAGTGGTAGCTGAGCAGCTCTAGAGTTTCCTGGATGACACATCAGCATTGGATCGATTCCAGTCCAGCTTTCAGCCCAGCCATGGGATGGAGACAGTGTTGGTCGCCCTGACAGATGATCTCCACAGACAGCTGTATCAAGGAAGGCTGGTGCTGCTGTTGTTACTCCACCTCACAGCAGCGTTTGACACAGCCAACTATGACCTATTGACCCACCACTTCACTGGCATGGGAGTCTGTGGGGTAACCTTGGAATGGCTTTCCTCATTTCTCCTTGGTTGGGGACAGAGGGTGGTAGTGGGGGAGAAGTTGTCAGCTAGGTACCCCTAATGTGTGAGGTTCCTCAAGGGGCAATCCTCCCCCTGATGTTGTTTAACATCAATATGTGCCCCCTTGGCCAGCTGGTTTGGAGTTTTGGGCTGGGATGTCATCAGTATACAGTATCTGTTAATGGACAGCTGCCCAGATGCTGCACTGCATAATTTGACTGCGGGTTTGGAGGCCATGGTGGGATGGTTGAAAAAGAACTGGCTGAGACTGAATCCAACAAAGACAGAGGTTCTGTGGCAGGGAGGGGGGCTTCAGGATTGGAGCACAAACTTCCTACTCTTAATGGGGTGCCACTGACACTGGCACAAATTGTCAGGAGTTTGGGCATGGTCCTGGATGCCTTCTTATATATGGAGGTCCAGGTCACTAATATTGTCAGGCTGGCATTCTTCTATCTATGACAAGCATGGCAATTAACTCCTTTATTGCTGCACCGTACCTAGCCACAGTAATCCATGCAATGGTCACCTCCAGACTAGACTATTGTAACTTGCTCTATGCTGGCCTGCCCTTGAGATTCATCCAGAAATTCCAACTTATCCAGAATGCGGTGACGTGAGTCCTGAGTCAACCTGTGCTGCGGTGACGTGAGTCCTGAGTCAACCTGTGCTGCTCAAGCTATACTGGCTTCCAGTGGAGCACCTAGTCACCTTTAAGACCGTGAGCGGTCAGGGACCCACATACCTCCGGGACTGCCCCCCCCCGTATGTCCCCCTGAAGAGCATTAGGCTCTGTGGAGAATAATCTGCTAATGATTCCTGGCCCTAAAGATATCTGGCTGTCCTTGACCAGAGCCAGGGCTTTCTCAGCCCTGTCTCCAACCTGGTGGAACTCTCTGCCAAATAACACCAGGGCCCTGTGAAATCTAATGCAGTTCTGCAGGACTGTAAAGCAGGCACGTTCTGCCAGGCTTCTGGCTGAGGACAGTGACGGGCTCTATCATCCTTTATTCCATCTTTTTTTCCTTCAGCCTCCTGGTCCTACCTGTGGGGTCGCAACACAGTCCAGAACTGGCTTAAAATTTGATTCATGGATGCCATCTGGGGGATTATTTTTAAAACTGTACTGAATCTTTTATATTCTGTTTTATTTATTGTTGTACATTGCCCAGAGCCCTGTGAACACAAATTAAGTAAATAAATAGACTGCATTTCTTTACCTTAACCTCTGGTTCAGCCACACCTCACCTGCTCTTACTAGAAGGAGCCATGGCTGTCACAAGCACATAGTCAACAAGTCCAGGTTGATACCTAATGTAGTCTCTAATACAGAATAGTTCCATAATTGGCAGCTTTTCACAGCTGTTATAGTGAACATGACAACTCAATTGAAAGTTTTTAAAAAGATAACTGGGGGGGGAGTTCTAAGAACAGTGATCTTGAATTATACATCCTAAAAGATAAGGTAATAGGAAATGGCAACACTGGATTCAATGAAGGACTGAGGCTTTATCTCAAGAACTGTGGATCTGGATACAAGTTTGTTGAGATGAAAACTTACAGACTTTATGACATGGCAACTTTTATTACTTTTTTTGCTAATATTCATTTTCAGTTCAGTGAGAACTGATTTGGAGGAAGTAGACTGATAAATTCAGTACTGCCAGTCTGCTTTTGTTTGAACCGCTATGCACCCACAGTGCAGATCTCAGAAGTGAAATCTGTCACATGTGCCAAGGATCAAAGGATCTGCATTATATTGTTGGACCAGAGATCTCTCTAGCCAATACTGCCTTCCCTGGTAGCCCAAAGGATTGGGCAGAGAGAGCCTGCATGGTGCAGTGATAAGAATATCAGACAAGGAGCTGAGAGACCAAGGTTTGAATCCCAACTCTGAGATGGAAGCTTGCTAGGTGAGTTTGAACAATCACACACTCTCAGCCTAAGCTGCATAACAGGGTTGTTGTGAAGATAAAATGGAGAACAGGATAATGATGTAAGCTGTTTTGGGTTCCCACTGGGATGAAGGTCGAGATATACATGAAGTAAATAAAAACAAAAAAAATGCTAACTCTGCCTTGCACTAAAACAAAGTCCCCAGTATCCTCACCTATACACAAAATATGTTGTGTGAGGGCTGCTCTGATCATCTTGAGTTTGGAAATCGAGGATAAAGAAAGTTGAATTGTCATGAGTGGTCAAAAATAAATGTGACACTGGAAGCAATTAAAAAAATGACAATACAATTTGCAGATTAAGCATGCTGATTTGAAGGACAAATGGTTCACCATGAGAAATATTATCAAGCAACATTAGTTGCACTATTTAGGTATGAATTTGAAACATGATGCATAGTGACTGACAGCATGTAAACATTCAGAACTAAGGGCTAAGCTACTGAACATCAATGAAGCTTGGGGAAAAGATATAAGTATTGAATCTAGGCCTCCACAGTGAAAAGAAATCTTGGAAAATATTAAACAAACATAACTGGATTTCTGCCTGCAGTTGATACCACACACATCAGCTTGGTGAGGTTGGGCTTAATATCACAGGACTGTTGCTGGTGCTGTAACAAGGAAAGAAGGACCTTATGGTCCTACCCAATCATAGCCCCTCAGCAGTATAAAATGGAAAAGCAGTTAAACATTGTTTTAGAGATGTCTTTAGATGTATCAGCACTGCATTTATTGTTGGGTTGTTGGGCTCTCACACAACAAGATTCATCTGATGATTTGCTTAGAAGGAAGAACCAATTGTGGATTTTATGGGCAACAGCAATAGGCAAATGACTGCTTCCTGCAGGGTTGGAAATCCAACAATTCCTTGCCACATATACAACTTTGGAAAGAAGGGCTATTGAACTTAGGTATAAAAGAGAGTACAGTTTTTTCCAGAAGAGACATGTAGAAGAAACATCAGGAGATTATGTCAGACTCTTTGCGACTCTAAAGACTCCTGCCGATCAGTGTATTTTTTGTCCTTCCTCCTCCTCCTTCTTCGTGGAGTGAGATATCATTATGTTGTTTACATGTAATACATTTTTTATCAAAAAGTATGGACTCAATACTAACAGCAACTTGCTGTCTCATTCAAGGATTATACACAATTCATCACCACAACTCAGACAATTGATCAGTAACTGTAATATGCCCTTCCGAAACCAGGCTGTGTATTTATAGGAAATTACCATTGGAAAACCTTCTATGGGTTTACATCAGATGAGGAAGCTGAAAGGCTGCAGTTGCTGAAAATCAGAATCCTTGGACTGAACTGCCCTTTGATCCTACCAGTTTCCATGTCTGAGGGCAGCAGCAGAGAGGCTGAGAGGATAACAGCAGTACAGTGCAATCCAGCTGAGTTAGATGAATGAACTGACAAGCAGAAAGAAATTAAAGAAAAAGAGGGGGGGAATTACATGATTCTCCTTTCTTTGTTCTCCCTAGAAGTCTGAGAGTTTGACCTCTTTTCTTACACTCCACAATCACAATGGCTTTATGAACATAATAGTTGGGGCTTAAACAGGGAGAAAGGTTGAGGAGGGGGTTGAAAAGAGAGTATGTCTCCCAACATCCTTCTAATGGGATGGATAATGGCATATTCGGCGAAGCAAACCAGTCAATGGCTCATTATCAGGAGAAGTACTTCAGGGCTAACAACCATATAAGATGGATGGTACCTGTATTAACCAGGAATTGTCAATTCTTGAAAGAAACTAAAAGTTCAGATAAATACGTTTAAACTACTGTTTGAAAAAGTATTGAGATCAATATTGAACTGTGAACAATACTATGCAGTATTTAAAAATAAATACCAGGTGGACAGCTGCTAGAGCTTCCATTGGTGAAGTGTCTGATATTAATGAAAAACTATAAGACTTGCTCTGTTAATTAAGCAAGCCCAGACACTGGACACTATCCAGATAAAACTGAATGCCTCATTTTCTCTAGACTGCATTGTACCAGTGTTTAGCACATTCTAGTACTAGATACATGATGAAAATACTGGTGCTGAAGTGCAACAAATCATAAAGATAATGCAGAGGTAACAGCAAATATATTATTTATATATTTCGGCTCACAGAATCAAAGACTGAAGGAGAAGAGGGGACCCAGTCTTGATATACCAAGAAGGATCCATTTAAGTAAGAGAAACCCAAACTGCTATTAAAATTTTGCAACAAAAAGCTTACAGTCAGGTATCAACCAGAGGGAGGTAGAAAAACAGAGGAAGAGTATGTATGTCTCAATTGTATTTGCTTAGCTTCAGGATGAAAGAAAAACTAATAGACAGTGCTTCATGAAGGGTTTTAAAGAGTGGTATGAAATAAGTGAGAGTAATTCTTGTATAAGCATTCTGTCTAGCAGTTTAAGGGAGCAGGGGATGGTAAAGCTGGGTTACCTAAGGTCAAAGGCAGGAATGACTCGGGATATGAGAGGGGAAAGATAAAGGGGAAGCCAAGGAAAGAATATGGAAGCTGTGTTCCAGACCAGCCAGGAAGCCAATGTAGGATGATATGATCAAAACAATGAGACAAAGGAATTATTTTGGTGGCAGAGTGCAGGACAGAGGTCATGGGGATTAGATGTGACAACTGAAGACAGAAGAGAGATTACAGTAGTCAGGGCAAGATGACCACAGCACAAACCAAAGTTCTGTGTTAGCATTAGTTAGCACCAGGGCTCTTTCTGTAGCAGGAACTCCTTTTCATATTAGGCGACACACCCCTAATGTAGCCAATCCTCCAAGAGCTTACAGTAGCCCTTGTAAGAAGAGCTCTGTAAGCTCTTGGAGGATTGGCTACATTAGGGGTGTCTCGCCTAATATGCAAAGGAGTTCCTGCTACAAAAAGAGCTCTGGTTAGCACTGCAATATTTTTGCAATTTTGAAAACAGAGAAGTGACAACTTGGCAGCAAACTGAAAACAGTGTGTAAACAAGAGAAAGAAAGTGAGAGATATTGCAACATTGGCCCAATCTGCATTTAGCATTTGCTCAGTTGGGTTTGGTCACAACTGGAACAGAAAAAGATGCAGTTCAAAACCACATTCAAGTACCTCAGGCCAACACCGTACTGACTACAGATTCACTCCCGAATGGCCATAAAATGACCATAAATCTATGCAGACAGCCACCATAAAACCAGAGATCAAATGAAGTGAAAGCAGCATGCAGTCTGGATGCTGCCATAAAATGTGACACTCAGTCAAAGTGAAAGTGGCATGCAAAGTAGATGGGGATTTCTGTTCCAGTGTGGGTTTGGTATAACAGCGGAGCAAATGCTAGATGCAGACTGCGCCATTGTCTGTGGAGATGAAGAAATATAAGACAACATGGCTAGGAAGAAAATATGTGAAGACTGGTCTTGGACAAAGTTTGAGGTGAGGCATCCAAACAGAAAAAAATTGACAGGGAGTTGGTGATGTGGGATTGAATGAAGAGAAAGTTTAGGAGTAAAACAGTAGACCAGAGTGTCATCATCCTATTGTTAACAGCCTTGATGAGTAAACAGAATTTCTACAATGGGGAAAACCATGTTGTGTTTGAACACTGTGTGGAAGGAACAAGATCAGTGGAATAAGCTATGTAATATAGAAAAGAAAGAATGGCAGAAGATATAGTAACCAGGAACTGAGGTGGGATAGGATCAGTGAGAAAATGTGGAAGGGTCAGGCAAGAACAACAGGACATCAAGTGAAACTGGGGAAAGGTAAACAATTTGAAGAATGATAGGAAGAGGGAGACCTGGAAGAGGAGGACATTGAAAACAGAGAAACGTAAAGAGATCGGAATGCTCAATTAACAGAAGATGCAGGAGTATAGAAACTGGGAGGTTTTAGAACTTCTGCAAAAGCAGGTGAAGAAAGCAAATTTTCAGTAAAAGTCATATTCTAGTTATATGAAGCATTTCACCGGAGTGTGGACTCACATGTTGCAGATGGTTTCCAAAACGGTTACAGAACATTCATGTTTTAGAAGACTGCTACAGGTGTTAGACACTTTCGGAAATACAGGGGGATCCCCCCTTTCTTTCCCAATGAATGAACTCCTAAAGCACCATATCAACTTATAATGTACTTTGCACTATTCACTGACTCCTTTATGAAGGTGTAGTCTGATCACACTAAACACGTGAACATAGTTACCACAGCACCTTATGAATTAATACCGAAGCCTTTCAAGGATCTTCAACTGAATGCATGCATATTTGTCTACTGAAGGCAGAACAGAATTTCTGCATAGAAGTCCTTCAATTACTTTAGATAACTCTAGATAGTTCTTCCTTGTTTTAGAGCATGAGACTCATAGTTCAAGTTTATAGCAAATGCCAGAGTCTGAATCGGCAATTACTAGTTCTTTGCTATATTACTAGTACCTCTAGAGGGCAGTGAATAAAAGATGATAGAACATCAGAAAGAGATGCAGTCGTAACACAAATCATAAAGCAATATTAACATACAGCATACAGTCTCTCATTGAAAACAGTCCCCTGTATTTCTTACATTGATGCATTGTAATGTTTGCCAATTTAACCCTATAATTCTTGAATCTTCATCTCTTTCTGAAACAAAGCTTAACTATGTGGAACTCCATTTGTACACACTACCCTTACCTGTTCCGCTCCCTTTCCTGTTGCTTCCTCTACCATCAACACTTGAATTATAAAATGTTGGCATAAGGATCAAAGCTTCTCATTTGCTGCAAAGTGCTGCTGATGTTGCTATGTAACAACAGCAACTATAGCATTTTAGCCTGCTTGGAAACACAGTTAAAGATTTGAGTCCAGCAGCACCACAGAGACCAACAAGCGTTTCAGAGTATAAGTTTTCAAGTGTCAAAGCTCCCTTTGTCAGACCTGAGTGGGTTAGAAACAGAGAGCACTGAGTCTCGAAAGCTTATGTCCTGAAACTCTTGTTGGTCTCTAGGATGCTACTGGACTTGAATCTAGCTCTCCTATTGCAGACCAACACAGCTAACCTCCAAAACAACTAAAGATGCATTTGCAATAAAGATCCACTGCATACCTTATGTTCATGATTTAAAAGTATATCTAAAATGTTAACGTGCGAAAGTGATGAATACATGTTTTGTGTACTCATTTCATTGTAAAGTATATACTTGGTGACAACTCCAGTTTTTCTGGTGCATAATGTGGACAAGTAAATAACAGAGGTTTGGGAGGGGGGGAGAAAACAACTTTCTACCAGTCCATTACTCACTTTTTACATGTACATCAGTCTTTTAACTCTGGTGTATAAAGATTTCTTATGCAGTAAACATTGGTTTCCTTTTTCCCCTTACATGCTTTCAGTATGAAATTAAACATACCTGAACTCTTTAGGGTATCTTCATTCCCTGTAAGAGCATGTTGTTTCATTGAAATCAGAGACATTCTGTAAGAAATGTTACAAGATTGATAAAATTAGAACTATTCCAAATAGTGATTCCCCCCACTGCAAAGTAATTAGGCTATAGAGTTTCAGCAGGTTGGATCCATGTGCGCTCTAACAGCCTTGTTTCTTTAAATGTTGAGTTGTGAACTGGTCAGTGTTCCTCAGGCTTAGACTTTTCAGTAGCAACAGCGAATTCATTATCTAGTGGTGATATGCCCCCTATTGGTAGATTACATTTCAAAAAGAAGAATTTGATTGCAACAAACAGTGCTTATTCAGCCTTTTGGTGGAACCAGCCACTGGATTTAATATGGGGTGGGGGGTGGGGAGCATGATTATCTTTCTGAAAATCTACTGCTTAAAATTTGCTCTGTTGGAAATAATTTTACATACTGTGAAGCAATTTATCCTAGAAATAATGCCTCCAAGTATTTTTTATTATTATTTTAAAGGTAGAACATAAAAGGAGATACAAGATGTGTTACATAAAGAAGTCATTTCAAGTAAAAAAACATCAAGGGATAGATTAAATTATGGTTTATGTGCAAAGCCTTAGTGATTACATGTTTCCCTGTGGGATTCTGAATATCCACTCTCATTCAGTCTCACTAACCTTTTTTTTTACCACACTGATCATCATTATGTGTTCCATACCTTAAATATGTAGAAACTAATTTTAAAAGACAGGCGGTATGGATTTATTTTGGCCAGCTGTTTTACTTGCAGGAAATTCAATAATAATAGAATACATTTAGAAGTTCTACTTATTTTTAAGGCAATGCAAATCTTTGGGGATTACATTAGATAAAAATGTATAGCAAATTAGTGTGCAGATTAGGACACCTTTATTTCATACTGGAATTACATTTTAATGCCAGTATCCATTTTTAGTGGTGGACTAAGGAAAGATGCAAAACATTTGCAGAGGACATCTCATTTTCTCCTCCCCCACTGATTCCTCTATCCCTTCCTTGGCAGTACCCAGAGCTCCTCCCCTTTTCCTGCTTCCTTCTCTTCCTGCCACCGACTAGCCAACCTACTTTTATCTGCCCTCCTGTTTTCAGCTTCCCCTCCCTCTTTCTTTCTGGAAGCCTCTACCTGGGAAAATTATGGTTCAGTTGCATGGTGAGGAACTCACAAAGACTTGTGGGGGGGCACCTCCCCCCCAGTATCCCCTTCCTGGCCACTCCTATATTCACAGCTTCCCCTGCTTCCTTCTATTTCTCCCATCCACAAATCAGCCTACCTTTTATCTATCCCCCATCTTCAGCTATATTTATTATTGTGAAACTTGCTGCCATTGAATTTGATGATGGCCATTAATTTTAAGGGAGGGATGGACAAATTCATGGAGGACAGGGCCAATGCTCCCTCTAAGCTGTGGAGTCGTGTGAGCAAAAATTCTACTTTGTGAGCTACTGGCATTAAAGTTGTGAGCAAGCGATTTGGCTGCTGCATAAATTAGTTTGCTCTGGGGTCACCCTTCCTGAGCTAAGACAAAAATATGTGAACTGGAGGCTAAAAAACTGTGAGCTAGCTCACAGTAACTCAGCTTAGAGGGAACACTGGACAGGGCTATCAGTGGCTAGAAGTCATGATGGATATGTACTCTCTCCAATAGCAGAGGCAGTATGCTGCTGAGGAGCACTGCTGTTGTAGTCATCCTGCTTGTGGGCTTCCTGAGGCAGCTGGCTGGCCACTGGGTGAGCAGAATGATGGTTAAGAGTCTTAAAAGTCCCCATTGTACCTATGTTTTTTGAGGCAAAAAATCACCACACTACACAAACAGTATGGCTGTTTCAGCATGCACATTTAAATACTTGAAGAGTCAGTATACCCAATGATGTCTGAGTTGCTTTACCCAAAAGAAATAACATTAGAGCCGTGGAAATGTAAACTGTAGTTTGGATTCTGTTGATTCTTCTAAAATAATCACAACAGGAAGAATAGTCTTAGCTGTTAAAATTTTGTTTTGCTTTTGCCGTGCTGGGTGAAAGCCAACAGAGCAAGTCGTAGTTTTTAAAATGATGTGCAATCACCAGCACTCTGGATGCATTCATAAGTCTACCATCATTATCAGGAAGTTAATGAGAACACTTCAAATATATTTAAAGCCAGCTTGTTTGGGTAAAACGCTCACTTGAAACAACACACAGTTCACGCTCTTGCTCTTTTATCCTCATTAAGAATGGTGATCAAGAACAGACATGTAGCAACTACACTCATAAAAAAAACAAAAAACAAATCCAGAGACTGCAATTTAACTCAAGGGAACTAGAGCATGACTTACTTTTTAATTATTCTCATTTTAAAACAAAGGGATAAACACAAATTTTTATCCTGATATTATTCTCTTCAGTGATTCCCCCTCCCCGCTTTCCTAAATTGATACAGTTCTCTGTATAGTGTACATTTCAAGGAGATTTTCACTTAATGTAGATTTAATTTGAAGATTCTATTATTTCTATATCTCTGTAAACCGCCTTGAGACTCAGTTAAAATGATAGATGATAAATGAATTAATTGATTAAGTAAGTGTTAGTTAGAGGGGGAAAAAATATGTCTAACATCCGTATATGGTCCAAGAATTGCTTTTATTTTTATTTTTTTTTCTTTTCAAAAGACAATGATGAAACTGAACAGTGTTTTCTCCTGCCTCTTTAGGGAGCCAACAGGGGCTGTCAACTGTAGAAAAGAAACTGATAAAGGGTTTCAGACCCAATGGCAATATGTTTCCACAAAGGCAAAATAGTTAGGCAGGTTATTACCTTTACAATTAGCACAGGAAATATAAATTGTGACACAAGCATCCACCAAAATACCCCCCTCCTTTGTGTATTTAAAATGTCAGCACACATGCAGTGACCCTAGGTAGAAATATACTTCCATTTTTGCAACTGAGCTTTTGGAATTAAAAACAATTACATGCACAGAAATTGTTCAGACAAGAACAGCATTCTGAGACATTCTGCAAATGTTCCATTGATATCTAATATCATAAGGAAGAAATGCAGGCTTTTCAATGGAAATAACAGATCTGGTATCACATATCCTTACCGTAGATTTGCATATGGAACTCACATTTTTAAAAAATATTATTACTTTAGAAGCCAACAGTCCCTACTGTGAAAATGCAAAAATTAAGGTTTGCAATCGTGTGGAATACATCCCATTTTCACAGCTGACATTCATTGCAATAAATTATGTTCTAATTTTTATGCTGTTACTTGAAGCCCTGAAACCTTGAATATAACACATTTCTCTAGGTTGGATGGATGGTTGCTTATTTTGATTATATTGTTCAAACTGACCAAATTATCCAACAGTGGCTCAAGGGATTTCTCCTAGGTCCAATATTGATATCACAAAGTACCATGTAATTACAAACATTTCTCAGTCACCTGAACCCACAAATGCAAAGCCTCTGGTGGAATCTTCTGATATTTCCCTCAAGACAGGGACAAAGCCAACCAGAAGGGTAGTGATCTTGGACTTGGTTCTGAGCAGGTCTCAAGACCTGGTGAGAGATGTAGAGGTTGTTACACTAATTGGGTACCATGACCACAATGCTATCAAGTTCAGCATTCAGGTCAATGGAAAGTTACCCCTAAAGTCCAAAATGATAACTTTTGATTTCCATAGAGGGAACATTACAAAATTGTGGAGAATAGTAAAAAAGAAGCTAAAGGGGAATCATAAGAGAGTCAAATCCCTAGAGGATGCTTGGAAGCTATTTAAAACCACAATGAAATAGAATGCATTCTTCAGGCTAGGAAAGGCACTGCCAAATCTAAAAGAAGGTCTGTGTGGTTAACAACACAAGTCAAGGAAGATATAAAAAGTAAAGAGGCTTTTTTTTAAAAAAAGTGGAAGGTCTGCCCCAATGATTTGAACAGGAGAGACCACAAACTCTGGCAAAAAGAAATGTCAGTCAATAATTAGACATGAGACAAGAGATTTTGAGGAGTGGGCTGCTAAGAGCATCAGGACAAACAATAAACATTCTTTTTTAAAAAAACCTATATCTATATCTGGAGCAGGAAAGCAGCCAGAGAAGCAGTGGGGCCTTTGGATGACAAAGGAATATAGGGATTGTTAAAGGAATATGGGAAGATGGCAGAAAAGCCCAATGACTTTTTTTTTTTGCTTCTGAGTTCACCATGGAAGGTGTGGGGAATATCCCCATACCACAGCCCCAATTTTCAGGAAGAGAGTCTGAACAACTGAGCATAACTGAGGTGATCAGAGATGAAGTTCTAGACCTATCGGGGAAATTAAAAACCGGTAAGTCTTCGGGTCCTGTTGGCATATACTCAAGAGTTCTTAAGGAACTCAGACATGAGATAGTTGACCTACTAACCTGTATATGTGATAGAGTTGCCAGATCCTGGCAGTTGGCCAGGGGATCCTTGGTCCTTTCCAGGATCTTCTGCTGCACACATGGCACAATGACATTACCCAGAAGTGACATCATCATGTCGCCAATGTCAGGGGGATGACACTAGTTTTGGGGCAAAACTCTATGGTTTGTAGCCAATTTTACCATATAGCCCCAAAACTAGAGTGTCGCCATGTGTTGTAATGATATCACTTCCAGGTAACATCATCACATCATCTTTCAGGCCTGATGGGGACAGGATTTCCCCCTACAGGCCAGTTGGCCAGTGCCAGAGAAGCGCCCTGCAAAAGTAGGGGTTCCCCTGCCCCCAGCAGGGGTCTGGCAACCTTAATATGTTATTTATCCTGCCTCACCGATCTTTTGGAGTTCTTTGAGGAAGTGAACAAGCATATACACAAGGGTGACCTGGTAGACATTATATACTAGGACTATCAAAAGGCTTTTGATAAGGGACCTCACTAAAGACTCCTAAGTAAACTTAGCAGTCATGGGATAAGAAGATGGGTTCTCTTATGGATTAAAAACTGGTTAAATGACAGGAAGCAAAGAGTAGGAATAGATGGACAGTTCTCACTATGGAGGGAAGTCCCACAAGGATTGTCATTGGGGCCAGTACTATTTAATTTATTCATAAATGATCTGGAACTAAGGGTGAGTAGTGTAGTTGCCAAGTTTGCAGATGACATGAAATTATTCAAGATGGTGAAAACAAAGGCTGACTGTGAAGAGCTCCAAGAGGACCTCCACAAACTGGGTGAGTAAGCGACAATGTGGCAAATGAAGTTTAATGTCAGTAACTGTAATGTGATGCACATGGGGGGGGCGAAATTCAAGTATAGGCTAATGGGGTCTGAAGTTACTGAGACTGAGAAAGAACAGGCCTTGGGATTACAGCTCAATGAAAGTGTCAAGCCAGTGTGCCACAGGGGTGAACAAAGGCAAATTCTATGTTAGGGATTATTACGAAAAGGATTGAGAATAAAATGGCCAGTATTGTAATGTCTCTGTATAGATCTATGGTGCAAACTCATTTGGAATACTGCATAGTTCCAGTCACCATATCTCAAAAAGGACATTGCAGAGCTTGGAAAAAGTACAGAGGCGGGCAACCAAGTTGATTAGAGAGTTGGAGCACCTTCCCTGTGAGGAAAGGATGAAGGGTGCAGGAATTTCAGTTTAGAAAATAGACAACTGAGGGGGGAACATAATAGAGGTTTATAAAATTATATAAGGGGTAGACAGAGATGACAAAGAGAATCTTTTCTCTCTCTTCCCAAATAGTAGAACTCAATGGCATGCAATAAAGCTGATGGGCAATACATTCAAGATGGACAAAAGGAAATACTACCTTACACAAACAATGATTAAAATGTTGAACTCCCAGCCAGAGGATGTAGTGATGGCCATAGGAATAAACAACTTTAAAATGGGATTAGATAGATTAATGGAGGATAAGTCTATCAATGGCTACTAGCCATGGTGACTGAGGGGAATCTCCACATTCAGAGGCACTAAGCCTCTGAATCCCAGAGTCAGGAGGCAACATCAGAGGAAGTCCTTGGCTTCTACGCTCTGTTGTTGGCCCTCTAGAGGAACTGGTTGCCCACTGTGTGAGTCAGGATGCTGGACTAGATGGATCATTGGATTGATCCAGTGTTAGCCCCGACGCCATTATGGGGCTTTGCTATGGACTGTTTGCTGTTTCCACATGGTCTGTGTACTTGCTAGACTGTAAAATGAATGCCAAAGGAGAAGCCCATAGAGAAGGGGAAAAGCTGTCTTTTTACTCTGAGGGACTCCATTGCATACCTGCCGCATGTCACATACATGGATTAAGGGCCATACAGCAGACAAAGGACTTTTCCTCTGCCAGTCGTTTGCATGATGAGATTAAGTGACTTCCCCACCCGAGCCATACACATGAACAATAGAAGAGCCATCAGCTACCTGGAGAAACCATCTGCCTGCCAGCCAGCTTCCTCTGTCCAGCCCCCAGGTATCCAACGGACAGTGTAGCCAATAAGATTTGAAATTGTCACTGACATAGCCAGCTGGGAGGGTCAGTAGGTGTATACCGCCTGGCCTTCCACGCCCAGCACCCAAGACGCTATAATAACACGATCTCTGGGTTAGTTCAGTTCCTTGCCTTGCCCTGCTGCTCCCCTGCTGCCGCTGCTGAAACCACGACCTCTGTCTGTCTGCTTTTATCCTCTTAAGCCCCCATCCTGTACCTTAAACCCTTGCCTCGCTTCATTCCAGTCTGAAGCTGGAACTATACACGTGTGTTGTTAGCTGGTCTAGACCACGTGTCCCTTCGTCCATCCTTCCTACCCTACCTAACCCCACTCGCTGGAAGATTTAGGAGCCGTGCCTTGGAGGTAAATATCGCCCTCAACGAACCAACGTTTACCTGCTCATGCAACTGTGCTATGTCTATCTATATTTCCTAGCTCTTGAATGTATGTGTGTATGATTTGCTATTGTTGAGTGAATTGTGTATTTAAGTAAACTGAAACATTACTCTGAGTCCTGTCTCTCGCCTCTTCACTGGGAAGGTCCCGCAGCAGCCCATTCCTCGTAGACATAGACCAAAAGATCCCAAAATTAATTATACCTGTTGCGAGGTGCTCTACCCCTAGAGAGCATTTCGCCCAACACCAGCAGAGCTCTTCTAATCTTCAGGTGGACATAAAAGGAGGGGAGAAGGTCCTGCAGAATCATCATCATCATCATCTCAATTTATAAATCGTCCCATCTCTGTCATTCCACACAGTTAAACATGTAATTAAAAAACCTAACATCCCAGATGGTGCATTAATAAATCTTATTCTCATACAGGACTGCGCTGCTGCCCCATCGGCGAGGCAAGAGGAGGGAAATGGATAAAAACAAGGAGAAAGAGAAAGGGAGGGTACCAACTATGGTCACACCATTGTTATCCTCAACCAAAACCCCAGCAGAACATCTCTACCTTATAGACCAGGGGTCCTCAAACTACGGCCCGCGGGCCACATGCGGCCCGCGGAGGACATTTATGCGGCCCGCCGAGCATTTATGCCTGCCCCCCGCAGAGTGTTTATGCCCGCCCCCCCAAGAGCGCCCAGGAGCTGAGGAGGAGGAAGGGGCGAGCAGGCTGGTCGTGGGGGAGGGGGCGAACGCGGCGGCGGGGTGAGCAGGCTGGTGGGGGGAGGGAGCAAACGCGGCGGCGGGGCGAGCAGCCTGGTGGGGGGGAGGGAGCGAATGCGGCGGCGGGGTGAGCAGGCTAGTGGGGGGAGGGAGCGAACGCGGCGGCGGGGCGAGCAGGCTGGTGGGGGGGAGGGAACGAACGCGGCGGCCCTCCAACGGTCTGAGGGACAGTGAACTGGCCCCCTGTTTAAAAAGTTTGAGGACCCCTGTTATAGACCCTGTGGAATTGCATTAAATTCTGCAGGGCCCTGATGGTGTTCAGCAGAGAGTTCACCCAGGTTGGGGCCAGGACTGAGAAGGTCCTGGCCCTAGCTGAGGAAGATATTAGGCAGAAGATATAACAAAAGTAACTTTTAAAACCGTGCTCCTCTTTAAAAATGAAACAAAGGCATGAAGAAAATAAAGAACTAGTCATTTCCATATTTTTGTTTGAGAAATGTTCCCATACTTCAGCTTCAATCAATTTTTCCCTTGCCTCATCCAAATAATGATTCTTTAGATTTTAATATTTATTTATTTATTTGTTCAATTTATACCCCGCCCTCCCCACCAAGGCAGGCTCAGGGTGGCTTACATAAAATTCCATATAAATACAATTAAAACCAGTCATAAATAACATAAACATATGATGGCATAAGATTTCATTTTAAATGATCCTAAAGTGCTGGAACGTGGTCTAATAAAGTGCGAGAGAAAAGGTTTCAAGTTAATACTACTACTCAAGGTACAATCATAATGGTATTCTCACCAGCTCAGTTTGTTCAAATTATTTGTGTGGCGGGCACAGGCTGTAGGTAGTAAGGTGGTAAGGCCAGGGCATAGGGACACTCCTGGGTGTTTGAGGCTCCTTAATCAGATTAAGATACCTACTTTTTAAGATACCTAATTTTGCTAATTTTAATTCTGCAATATTTCAAGAAATACTCCCAACAGATATTATTATGAGGGATGCTAGATCACCTGCTGATTCAGTTAGTAGGCACTGGCATCAGTTAAAATTTGACAAACTGTTGGCATTTAAACAGTTTGAATATGTTCAATTGTACAAAACAAGGCATATATGTATATTCACAGTGACTGCCGATGGCTCCCCCCCATCCTGGCCTGCTATTGCTTTTGCTCCCTAGTTATGTCCACATGTTATAGTAATACACATACCACTTGCATATGTATGAGTACACGGTAGGGATGGGCACCAACTGGCTCACGAGTCAAAATTTGGGCTGAACTTTAGGCCAGTTTGGACCCTAGGAACTGATATTCTGGAAGGTGCCTTTCCAGACTTTTGGCTGGTTCAGTTCAGCTATTCAAGGCCAGCCATTTAAACCAAACAGTTGAGTGGGTCTTCCTTTGAAGGCAGAGAAGCAAAACCAAATGGCTATCAGCCGTTTAAACCTAACAACTGAGTGGCATGGGGTTTGGCAGCCATTTAACCCTTCCTGGGCAATTTCCTGTCCCTTTTCTCCCAGCTGCGGTAAGCCATGGCCAGGTAAAAAAGGGAAAGGAAGTCCTCTGTCTCCTGGCCCTGCTGAGCCATGACCATGAGAAAAGTGGAATGGAAGTCTTTTCCAGGGCGGTCCCTACTCCCTTTTTCCCAGCCACAGCTCGATGCAGCTGAAAGAAAGGGAGAACTGAACTTGCTGTACCGGCTCAGTTCAGGTGGCACTCATTTGGGTTGGTTTGGTTCAGGGGCTGCCCTGAACTCCCCTTTTTAGGAGTACACACCTGAGACTTTATAAATGCTCACTTTGCAAATGAAACTAGGATCAGAACCTGGATATATGTGGGGTTTCAATCAGACGTTCAGCTGTACTTGCGCTAAATGTAATGGTGTCTCTCTCAATCCTGATTCTCAATCCTGACTCATAAGAACATAAGAGAAGCCAATGTTGAATCAGGCCAATGGCCCATCTAGTCCAACAGTGGCCAAAAAGACCAGGTGCTATCAGGAGGTCCAGCAGTGGGGCCAGCACACTAGAAGCCCTCCCACTGATGGCCCCTCCAGCACCAAGAATAGAGTGCATCACCTGCCCCAGACTGAGAGTTCCTATCTATACCTTGTGGCTAATAGCCACTGATGGACCTCTGCCCCATATGTTTATCTAATTCCCTCTTGAAATTGTCTGTGCTTGTAGCTGCCACCACCACCTCCTGTGGCAGTGAATTCCATATGTTAATCACTCTTTGGGTGAAGAAGTACTTCCTTTTATCTGTTCTAACCCAGCTGCTCAGCAATTTCATGGAGTGCCCACGAGTTCTTGTATTGTGAGAAAGGGAGAAAAGGACTTCTTTCTCAACCTGCTCAATCCCATTCATAATCTTATAAACCTTGATCATGTCACCCCTCAGCCGTCGTTTCTCCAAGCTAAAGAGCCCCAAGTGTTTTAACCTTTCTTCATAGGGAAAGTGTTCCAACCCTTTTATCATTCTAGTTGCCCTTCTCTGCACTTTTTCTAATGCAATAATATCCTTTTGAGGTGTGGTGACCAGAACTGTACACAGTATTCCAAATGAGGTCGCACCAATGATTTATACAAGAGCATGATGATACTGGTTGATTTGTTTTCAATTCCCTTCCTAATAATCCCCAGTATAGCATTGGCCTTCTTTATTACAGTTACACTCTGTCTAGACATTTTCATTGAGTTATTTACTACGACTCCAAGATCTCTCTCTTGGTCAGTCTCTTCCAGTTCAGACCCCATCAACGTGTATTTATATTTAGGGTTTTTGGCTCCAATGTGCATCACTTGGCCACATTGAACCCCATTTGCCACGTTGACGCCCACTCACCCATCCTCAACAGATTCCTTTGGAGTGCCTCACAATCCTCCCTGGTTGTCACCACCCTGAACAACTTCGTGTCATCTGCAAATTTAGCCACTTCACTGCTTACTCCCAATTCTAAATAATTAATAAACAAGTTAAAAAGCATCAGACCAAGTACTGATCCCTGTGGTACCCCATTGCTTACCACCCTCCACTGAGAAAGTTTCCCATTTATACTCACTCTCTGTTTCCTATTTATAAGCCAGTTTTTGATCCACAAGAGGACGTCCTTTTATCCCATGACTATTGAGCTTACTTAGGAGCCTTTGATGAGGAACTGTATCAAAAGCTTTCCGGAAGTCAAGTTAAATAACATCTATTGGGTCCCCCTTGTCCACATGTTTGGTCACTCCCTCAAAAAAACACTAACAGGTTAGTGAGACAAGATCTTCCCTTACAGAACCCATGCTGAGTCTGCCTCAATAGTTTTTGTTCATCAATGTGCCTACTAATTCTTTCCTTAATAACAGTTTCCATCAACTTGCCCGGTATCGACCTCAGACTGACTGGCCTGTAATTTCCCGGATCTCCTCTGGAGCCTTTTTTAAAGATGGGAGTGACATTAGCTACCTTCCAGTCCTCAGGAATGGAGGCAGATTTTAAAGAAAGATTACATATTTTTGTCAGGAGATCCACAAGTTCACATCATATGAATGCCATCCGGGTCTGGTGATTTGTTAGTTTTTAAATTGTCCATCAGTTGTAGGACTTCCTCTCTCATCACCTCAATCTGATTTAGGTCTTTCAAACCCCCTCCCGAAATCGGTGGTTCTGGAGTGGGCAAGCACTTGTCGTCTTCCACAGTGAAGACAGAGGCAAAAAATGCATTCAGCTTCTCAGCCATTTCCCTGTCATCCTTTAGTAGTCCTTTTACCCCTTGGTCATCCAAGGGCCCCACTGTTTCCCTGGCTGGTTTCCTACTTCTAATGCATTTGAAGAAAGTTTTATTGTTGGCCGTTATGTTTTTTGCGATATGCTCCTCATATCCCCTTTTTTCTTGCCTGATCACAAACTCCCATTTTAATTGCCACAGCCTGTGTTCCTTTTTATTAACCTCACTGAGACTAGCTTTCCACCGCTTAAAGGAATCCTTCTTACCTTTTACAGGTTCCATTACTTTATTTGTTAACCATGCAGGCTTTTTTCTATACCTATTTGTGCCTTTCCTAACCTGCGGTATATATTTTTTCTGAGCTTCTAGGGTTGTATTTTTAAATAGTCTCCAAGCCTCCCCAATGGTTTTGACCTTTTCCACTTTTCCTTTCAATTCCTTCCTCACATGTCCACTCATACCAGAGAAGTTGCCCCTTTTAAAGTTAAAAGTGGTTGTGTCAGTCTTTTTGGGCAACTCCCTGTTTGTACAAATGTTAAACTCAGTGACATTATGGTCACTGTTCCCAAGCGGTGCAATCACTTTTACATCTCTCACCAGGTCTTGGGTGTTACTTAGGACCAAATCCAGGATCGCCTCTCCCCTGGTAGGATTTGTGACCATCTGTTCCATAGCACAGTCATTGAGAGTGTCTAAAAACTCAATCTCTTTTTCCCGACTAGATCTCATATTGACCCAATCAATGTGTGGGTAGTTAAAGTTGCCTATTATGACACAGTTATTCCGTCTAGCTGCTATCTTTAATTCATTCATCATTTTATAATCCTCCTCTATCTTTTGATCTGGTGGGCAATAACAAACTCCCACTGTTAAGCCTCCTTTTGGACCCACTATTTCAACCCATAGCATTTCCAGAAGCGAATCCAATTCTCTTAGCCTCTCAATCTTACTGGACTGTATACCCTCTCTGACATACAGAGCCACCCGACCTCCAACCCTTCCCCCCATCCTTCCGTTATAATTTATAACCAGGAATCACTGTATCCCACTGATTTTCCTCATCCCACCAAGTTTCTGAAATACCCACAATATCTATCCCCCCCCCAACGCCAAGCATTCCAACTCTCCGATTTTACCTCAGAGACTTCTAGGATTTGTGTATAAACACTTATAGTTTCCCATGCTTGTTAAACCCACAACCTTCCTCTTGCTGCCTTGAGACCTTACCAGGCAGTCCCTATCATTAGCCATAGTCTCAGTGGACAATTTTAATCCATTTCCTTGTACAAAAGTAACAGTTACCCCTTCATCTCTTTGAGATGAGCCATCCCGAACCAGAGACTTTTCATCTCCTGTTGGCTTTCCCCCATTATTCAGTTTAAAAACTGCTCTGCCACCTTTTTGATTTTGAGCGCCAGCAGCCTGGTTCCTTCCTGGGACAAGTGGAGACCGTCCCTTTTGTACAGCTCCCTCTTGTCCCAAAAAGCATCCCAGTGCCTAACAAACTTGAACCCTTCCACCTACACCATCGTCTCATCCATGCATTGAGACTCCTGATCTGTGCCTGTCTCTCCGGCCCTGCGTGTGGAACAGGCAGCACTTCTGAGAAGGCTACCTTGGAGGTTCTGGCCTTGAGTTTCCTGCCCAGCAGCCTAAATTTCTCCTCCAGGACCTCACGACTGCATTTCCCCACATCGTTGGTGCCGACGTGCACCACGACCACTGGCTCCTCCCCAGCACTATCTAAAACACGTGTAATGTCCGCTACCTTCACACCAGGCAGGCAAGTCACCATACAGTCAGTACGTGGGTTCGCCACCCAGCTGCCTACCTGCCTAAGGATCGAATCACCAACTACCAAGAGCCCCCTCCCACCCTTCCCAGGGATGGTTCCTTGGTACAAAAGTATACCCGTTCGCCAGCTGAAGAAGAGGTCCCTTCTGAGGGCACATTCCCCTTATCCTCAGCATGGTGCCCCATTTCCCCTTGACCCTCATGCTCCCTGGCAGCAGCGGGGCTGCCAGACCCAGAGTGGGACAGGTCTAACAAGTCCCCAAGAGTCTTCTCTGTGCACCTAACTGACTATCTCTGCTTCTCCAGGTCAGCCACCTGGGCCTCAAGGTAGCAAACTTGCTCCCTGAGAACCAGGAGCTTCTTGCACTGAGCACACTCCCAAGACTTCTGCCCAGTGGGCAGATAGTCATACATGTGACACTCCATGCAAAACACTGGATAGCCCCCAACCCCCTGCTGGCATTCTGGCTTCGTAATTGGTTTAAAATAAAACTTTTATATAATCCCCCTTTTAAAACCCTTTGTATTTATGTGGTTCCTGGTGTAGAAATCTACTTACCTTACTGGGGATCCAAGGAGCCCAGGTCCCTGGCTTTCTGGCTCTTCCTGGGTGTCTTACAGAGTCCGTAGGCTAAGAGTCCCTAGGCTAAGAGCCACAGGCCAAGAGCCTCACCCTTTGACTCATGCCAGAGGCTCGTGCCTCTTGCAAACTTCCTGCCTTAAATAGAAGCGTCCCCCAGGAGAGGGTGTGGCCAGCAGCTATTCAAATTCACTCAGCCATGCAATTACAGGCAAACAATGACCCTTTCAAATCCACCCAGGCACTCGATTACAGGCAAACAATGACCCTTTCACACCCTAACTCAAGCAGCCAGGAGTCTGCAGCAACTCACAACTCGCCCACACACTCCCAAATACAGTCCCCCACACAGTACCTTCTCAGCTAAAGCACCTCAGCTGAAAGTAAATAAAAAAACCAAAATACCCCTCTAGCAGCTCTAACTCCTTGCTCCATCTCAGAGCTCAGCTAGGTCTCCGACTCAGTGCTCATTAATGGAAAAGGAACATAGAGGATGTGGTCAGATGAACTATTTGTTCTGATGTTATTGCTCTTGCCTTGCAGATTTAAAATGCATGTTCAGACAGCAACATCTGTGTCCCATTCCCCAGTCATTGGCCACCCATTCGCATTCCTCTCCGAAGTCTATTTATTTGATATCTGGGAAAGTCCAGTCTTTATGATGGAGCCAGCTTCACCCTGCATTTCCAGATGTCTGAACTCTCCTCTCACAATCTCAAGCCATATGGGAAGTTTCGGTGCCCCCTTTTTTTAAGTAGTTAGCAATATGTGCATGAGCACATATCCGACTGCAGAGCTGTCAAAAGGAGCAGTGCTTTGATTAGATGCTTCTGCATATGCACGAGCAACAAATAATTCTGCTTTGTGCTTCAAATGCGTGTTTATGCACATGCATGAACTACCAATTTTTTTAAAGTAGCCTGACTGTACCATGGCTGCTGTGCAGCACTAATCTGGACAGGCAACCACAGGGTGAGCATTTGGTGAAGCAGGTTATGGGTGGACGTTTGATTGAAATGCTCAGGCACCACAAAACTTGGATCAAATTAGAGGCATGGGCAGAACTCAGAAAGCACACAGCTATATTGTCCAGATCTGGAACAATTTGTGCATGCATATTCTAACATGGCAAATTGTAGTTTCCACCCTCTGCCAAATTCTTATCAAATAAGTGTTGCAGGACTGATGGTTTGTGTTATTGCTGCATTCTTGAACCAGCATGCCCACATAACCTGATGCTCATTAATAAGGCAGGCGAGATGCAGAAAATACATGTTTTGTAGGTAATTTAAATCTTGCATCCACTTTAAGAAGTACAAAGATGGGACAAGATACAAGTGATTTATGCTCAAAATGTAGGTCATTGCACTTGATGCCTAGACATGCGCTCTGGAAGGACTCAATTCACACCTGGCTGCAAAATGAGAGCTTTGACAGAAGTCATTTCATGATCTACTTGGGAATAAGGCAGCTTGATGTATCTGCTACTTCTGTGGTTAGTATTTAAAAATGTGATTTTAAATCTTTGGTTAATGTATTTTAGTAATAATAAATTTTATTTACTAATTGAATTGGCTGCTTTAAAATAATAGCTTAGAACATATTTTTCTTTTGTGCATGTAAAAGAAATAAAACATGGCTGCAGGTAAACAAGTTCAGACTTACCTTTTCCAAAGATTTTCTCCCTAAATTCTCTTAAAAATCCATGTCAAAAAGCCCACAAACTTAGATGACTGTTTTGATGACTAAATCAATAGAGACTGACAATGTCTTGGTTACTGCTGAGTTTTCTTTCTTTCTTTTTAAAAACTTTTCAGGGATCTTCATCTTAACCCTCATTATATCTTGTGTGTCCCTAGAGAAACACCTATAAATGCACAACACTCTACAAATAATCCCTTTAAGAGACTATTAGACAAGGTTCTACACCAGCAATGAGGTGTCATGAAATGCATTTAACAGTGCTAAAATAGTTCTAAGTGCTTTGTCCTCCTAAGACATTTATAAAGCAGCTGTCAGTGTCTCTTAGTCTGTGTTTCCTTGGGCAAAATTCAAGCCTATTAAATTCAATATCACCATTAAGGCAACATAACAAAGAAGAGCAAATCACTCTCTGCATAAAGTTATAACATTTCAGAAGTTATGATCAGGTCCTTTTGGATCCATGGTAATAGATTTCATATACTTATTTGGTCTGCTCACACCTGCAGCCCTTTTTGTCTACCTACACATCTGCTGGCTACTGCAGCATGGTGATTCCCTTTTCTTCCCAACACATATGGCAGCAACCACAGAGGACTGGCAATCATGGGAATTATGGCAACAAACGTGGCACACCATTTAAACACATGAAATGTTTCCTCCCGAATTTCAGGCAGATGGAAGAAAGCATTCCTGTCCTCCAGGCTAGAATTCTTACTGCAAAATAAGCACAGTGAGGCATGCACTGACTAATATTTGAGATTATTTTATCCTATTTTATCCTTTCTCAGGATGCTCAAAAGGGGCAGGGGTAGTAAGGAGTCGTAATTTAAAAAATGAGTAGATTTTTAATTAATTAATTTTTCATCTACCGCCTCTCTGACACTGGGATTCAGGGGCTTGCCTTGCAATGGCTTGTCTCCTTTTTCCAAGGTCTTCCACAAAGGGTGGCTCTCAGGGATCAGACGTCCCGAAGGCACCCACGAATCTGCAGGGTCCCCCAAGGGGCAGTGCTGTCTCCAATGCTATTTTACATCTATATGTGCCCCCTTGCCCAGATTGCCCGGAGGCATGGGCTAGGGTGTCACCAATATGTGGATGATGCCCAGCTATATCTGTTGTTGGACAGTCAGTCCAACTCTACCCCAGAAGATCTGGACCGGGTGCTTCAAGACATGGTTGGTTGGCTTAGACTGAGCTGATTGAAATTGAATTCAACAAAAATGGAGGTCCTGTGCCTGAGTCGGAGTGGATCAGGGGTAGGGATCCCACTACCAGCCTTTGACAGGGCACAGCTGGTGCCAGTGCCGAGGGTCAGGAGTTTGGGAGTGCTCCTGGATGCCTCCTTAACAATGGAGGCCCAGATAGCAGCCACTGCTAAGGCAGCCTTTTACCATCTTTGGCTGACCAGGCAGTTGGTTCCCTTCCTTCAACGCAATGACCTGTCAACTGTGATCCACGCTATGGTCACCTCAAGACTAGACTACTGCAATGCTGTCTACATGGGGCTGCCTTTGTTGCAACTCTGGAAGCTGCAGCTGGCAGCCAGGCTGTTGATGGGTCTCTCAATGCAGGAACACATCCAGCCTGTGCTGAAGGCATTGCACTGGCTGCCAATAGCATACCGTATTTGCTTCAAAGTGCTGTTTTTGACCTTTAAAGCCCTATATGGACAAGGGCCTGCCTACCTGAGAGACCGCCTTTCCCTATTTGTTCCCCAGAGAGCACTGATGTCAGGGTCTCAAAACTGTCTGACTCTCCCTGGTCCAAAAGATGCCAGATTGGCCTCCACCAGGGCTAGGGCCTTTTCAGTGGCAGCTCCATACTGGTGGAATGAGCTCCTGGAAAACATCAGGGCCCTGCAGGACCTCCTACAGTTCTGCAGGGCCTGTAAAATGGAGCTCTTCCACCAGTCTTTCAATTAGGAGCCACCACTGACCACTGACCACATACTGATAATATCTGAGCAGTTAACATCTGAACTGTTAAGGCCCTCTTTGTTAACTTGAACAGCCAGTGTAATTCAACCCTATGCGACACTACTGCCATCAGCATTTTATCTTTTTATATGTATTTATATGTAGTTATATCATTTGTTGCATACTATGTTATTGCATTGTTTCAATGTATCTGTGTTGTAATGTATTTTAACCTATTATAAGCCACCTTGAGCCTGCTATGCAAGGAGGGTGGAGTATAAATCGAATAAATAAATAAATAAATAAATAAAAATAAATATATGTGGGGAGGACTTGGAAGGAATGTCCCATTCAAAGCAAACCCTTTCTGTGGCATATGCTCTTTCAACCAGCCAGGTACAAAATGAATAAACACTTTGAGTCTCTCATGTAACAGAATTATTATTTTTCAAACATTATAAAGATTGCATAAGCTACAAGATAGGGAGTGTTTGAGCCTGCTGGATTTCTGAACCTATTTTGCAAGCAAGCTTACAAACAACACATCCTAAAATAACTTTGTGTCATTTCAGTTTCAGACTGTTGGCAATCCATACTTTATCATCAATACCCTACCACCATACTATAGTCTTTCTGAGGGAAGATATGTCAAACAGTGCTTTACTGCAGTTTATCTCATTCTGTATCTGAGTTTTATGTCATTTATGAAGTTATTAGTAGAATATTAATAGGAATCTATTAATAGACACAGATATTCCCATCTTTCATGAACTGGTTTAGTCCTTAACCAGATAATCACTGTATCTCATATGCATTATATAAAAAATCTGGAGTACATTAAGTGGCTATGTTGGTTAAGAACATATGTTGGTTAAGAACATGTTGTTAATTGACAACAGCTGTTGTCAATTAACTTCTTACCAGCCAGTCACACAATTTTTTATGCCACGTGGATCAGAACTATTTACTAGATCTTAATGTGTCTTTATAAGCAAACAAGATTAAACTTCACTGTGCATATCATCAAATGGAACCACCTGCAGACAAGGAAGAATGTCCTGTATCCTTGGGGGGGGAGCTCCCCATGTATGCAGAAAAATATTTTCTAAATATAACCCCCCATACCATGACAAAGATTGAACATGTTCATTTCTCTGCAAGAAATACAGAATACTGAGGGGAAAATACCATACATCATACTCTCATATTCTCATATCATTGTAAATTACTGTGTTCATTTCACCGTTATAGAAAAGGTGTCATACTTTCATATCATAATTTTATGATTGACTTAAGGGTCACCTGAACACTTCAAATATTATTTTCCTCAACACTGATCTTTGTAAGCTGTTTGGTGTTTGCCAGGCTTCTCAGCACTGCTGTCAACTGACAGTAGTTTTGTGCTGGCAGTGTGCGGGTCAAATGTGCTGAATGTAAGCAAGTTGTTTCCAATATCACCAAAAGGTTATTCCTTTCTAGTAATTCTAAAGAATAAAATAGCTTTTCCTTTAAAAAAAAAAAAAAAAGCAGCACAGCAGAGTGTTGGCAATGGTTTTTCAGCTGATTAGTGCTGAACAGTCTGTCCCACTGTAAGTAATGACTACAGTAATTGTGGTTTGCCATCCTTATTCCTTCAAAATCTGCAAATGTTCAGTTCAACAGATTTTCACAAAGACTTCATAGCATTCTGTTCTTCAGAAAGCCAGCTTTTGAAAAGGCTTCCCATCATGTGAGAAAATGAGGATGGGGAAATTGATGGTATGGCATCATTTGTGACAACAAAAAAACTGATGAAGTAAAGCTGAGTTTATAATTGGCTAGACAGTAACACTTCCAACACCAGTGTTTATCAGGTCAAATTTTACATACATATATAAAACAAACATGGAAGAAAACAAGAAATTGATCAAGACTTCCCTGGTCTTTTAATATCTTCTTACAATACTGATATGCCGTAGCTACTTACAGTTCAACATGTGACATGTTACTCTTAATTCACTAATATATACATTGTTTATAAAAATGGTGGTTGTCATTATTAATGGTCATGGTGAAACATTTTTTCCGATAATTTCTATCCAAACAAGTATCTATCTACTGAACATAAATCTGTTCTGAGGTAGGTAAATGTTATGGAAACGAACCAATGTTAAAGTCTCTGCTGATGGAGGAAGTTTCCAAGACTGCCTCATCCCCCCGCCCCACCACGGCCCCAAATGTTGTTCTTGGGCAATAGGGTACCCCAGCAAAAGCATTGGGGGGAAGGGAGGCCTGCAGTAGAAGAGGGGAATTATGAAAAACCCCTCTTTCTATTAGCAGAAATTTTCTGAAAGATCCTACCTAATGTTTCCAAGGAATTGTGCAGGCCAACGGGATATTATTTACATTGCAATCCTATGTGAAGTTACTCCTATCTGAGTGCATTCATTTCAGTGGGCTTAGGCTGGAATAACTCTGCATAAGCAGGGCTGGCCCCAGGTGTCTGGGCGCCCTAGGCAAGACAGCCTGGGGTGCCCACCCCACGGGGATGCCAACCTCCCGGTGGGGCCTGGAGACCGGGGGGGGAGCGCCGGCTTTTCTGACCACGTCGCAGTAGTGGCGTGCTCTGGAAAGCCAGGGAAGGGGCGCCCGTTTGAACGGCCGCCCCTTCCCAGCCCCAGCGCCAGCTGGAGACCAGGGCCGGGGGTGGTGGAGCGGCTTTCCTGAGCATGCTGCAGTAGCATCGTGCTCAGGGAAGCCAGGGAAGGGGCGGCTGTTTGAACGGCCGCCCCTTCCCTCCTAGCGCCGGCTTCACGGGGGGGCGGGCGAGCCGGCAGTGTGCATAAGATTACACTGTTAATGTTGTAGGCAGATATCAAGGTTCTCTAATACTGACAACAAATTCTGAGATGGTGAAGTAATGTTCACATAAGACAATATAAAAATGACTGTCCTTTAAAAAGGTGTGTGCCTTTAAAATGGCCTTTAGAATGCCCATTAAAATGTCCCTTAAACACATGTGCAAGTGTGCCTGCACACACACAATCACACACACACAAACACATAAAAGAGAGCATAATAATTAGGATTTTGCCCAGTCTTCAAATTCAATAATAATAAAGAACTTTGAAGAAGATTGGATAGCATCCACCATTTTTCCCACTTCTCCCTGTTAGCTGGAATAGATGTGGCACTGAACCAAATGATGTGACGGCTGGAGAAAGCCCTAGGGCTGTAAAACCTTAAAAGACCAGCACCAAAATATCTTGAGGTTTCCAAATTCACATTTTATCTGAACTATCAGACATGTCTTAAAGCCCTCTAACTATAAGATAAACCTTTTTTTTATAGCAATGCCACTTGAACCATGTCACAAACGGAACAGACTAAATTGCTGTCTGGGTGTTCCTTTATTTATATTCAGGTTCCCTCAACATAAACCAGGATAAAATACTGGGACAGTGAGAAGGCTAGGACGAAATACTTTTCCCCATAGGCCTCTCTATGTCTCTGGGAATGCTCTTTATTTGTTCCTCTGCAAATGTCCTTGGCATATCATATCCCAATGGAAAGATAGTGTGGATGTAAAAGAGGTTTTTCAATATATTGTAATTTCGATAATAACTAGGAAAGCAGAACCAACTGATTGGCAAATTGTAAATTTAAATGCTTTGTGGATGTACTTGGGCATATTGTACACAGGACTGACTCTTATTTATTTTTGCTGCACCAGACTTAATGCAGCTACCCCCTGTCAACCTGGCCCCTTCTTGGGCATGGTTGTCATGGAGATGTGGAGGGTGTGAACAAGAATGTATGCTTCTGTTTCTAGCCACTATGCTGTTATCTGTCTTGACTCGGCCATGTAACCTTGAGACCTAACTAACCCTGGGATCCTCTTTCCCCTGAAAATTTTAGGACATTATTCAGGTGGGCTTTTAGCTTAGGTGTGATTGGTGATATCCTGTTTGATTTAAGTATAATTTCTTGCTTCGCATGCTTAGCCTCAGTTCTAACAAAGAATCGTTAAGAGTCTGAATCCTATCAATGTCTCAATACACGTATATTCTCCTGAATGACTGTTGTTGGGAACTGATTTCTCCAGGGGCTCTGACACCCCCTGGAACAGGATCTGTTATATATTTTAGAGTCATTAGTAAGACAATCAGAAACAGTTTTGCTATCATGCCTTTCCTAAGCATTTGGAATTTCTGGAAGGATTTAAAATTAATTGAAGTCATCATAATACATTGACCCTTTCGTTCAATTCAAAATGTACCTGTACTTGCATTAACAGCTATGTTGCAATTCAATTAAAATCCTTGATCCAAGATTGCATCTATAACTTACAATGTAACTAGACTCAACACAAATAAATTCCAAGTGTACCAAATCTTATTAGAGCTGTTATTTAGCTACAGTAGTTGGTGGGGGGGGGAACCCTGAACTAAATGCAGATTAATCTTATTTGTCAGTAAGAACTCTTGTGTATATTCCTAACCTTCATCATAGATTTCTGGTTTTTCCAGGGACTCTCTGTTCTATTAATTGTACATATATACTCAGTACTGTAATCTGGGTTTATTTAATTGGGCTGAATAAATTTACGGGATACAAAATAGAAATATCTTTAAATATATGAATGTCTATATTGTAATTCTACAGATTTTGGGCTAAATGTTAGTTTTATATAGGGAAGCATGCAGGGTTTTTTAGTGATTATTAAAGCTATCTGGTTAGAGTAATCTGGGTTTTATTTTACCTCCATTTTATTCTCAAAGGCCTTGACAAAATTATGTTTCCTAAAAAGATATATCTCTAACACCAGCCCACAATTCCCCCCATGCCATTTTCTTCTTTCTAAATTCTAGAAGTCTGTTAAACCAAAAGAATCAGACAGAAGATTGCCAAGAACTTTTGAAATAGGTGCCTAAAAATGAACTCATCCGGAAAGAACTGAAATGCTTTATTAATACTTGGCTGAGCAGCTTATGGTATTAATCTATTTTTTGTCTTAAACTGGATCTTTTTATTATATACTTACACTAATACCTAGAGCTATACCTCTTTATGAATGAGACAGAAGTCTTCAAAGACCACCGCTTTCTCCTCTGAGTCAAAAACTGTAAAGCAGAATAGAATAAACCATTTCTTAGTGAAGGGAAGCCAAAAACTATGGGTTGTGACAACTAATGGAAGTCCATGACACTAGATTTTAAAATACCCCAAAGATTGGATTATTTAAATTCCCTCTCAGAAAGCTTTGCACAAAGGCTTTCCTGCCAAATGCAATGAACTTATAAGGGTATTTGTTTAGGAGTTTGAATAATGTATTGTCTGTGCTGCTGTTTAATTGATTTTTAGAAAGTGTTTAGCGAGCTAATCTGCAAAGGGCACTGCATTCAGCTCTGTTTCTCTCGACTTCCATTTTATTAATGTCTTACATTGGTATCCCTTTTTTCCTCCAATGCATTAGCCATACAATCACCTTGTGGGGAGGGTTGGGTTGAGAAAGAATGAGTGGCTCAAGGGCTGCAACCACACAGGACATTCCAGCAGGTAAATGGCTGCTATAGTGCAATGACAGTACAATATCTAATGCTGTGGGGTGTAGCCAAGGATACCCAGTGAACTTTGTACATAAGTGGAAAAGTGAACCCAAGTTTCCCACAGCCTGATGAATCCAGTGGGCTTCCTGCTGTCTCTTAGGGATTTTACCGTCAGCAAGGCTGGTGCTCCTTTTGCAGTCCTTGTTTGAGTGCAGAGATGACCTGGGCTGTGGACATGATTGCCTCTAAACCCTCTTCCTCCTTCTGTGAAATGTATGCTATGGGATCTTGCAGCAATCCTTTCTGTCGCTAGTGTTATTTAACATGCAGATATATGAAACTGCTGGGAGAGGTTGTCCAGGGATTTATGGTGTTGCCAATATGCAGATAACCTCCAGCTCATTTTTTCCTTAGCAGATGAGTCAGATGGGTCTATGGAAGCCCTGAAAAAATGCCTGGGGAAGGTAATGGGATGGATGAGAGTCAATAAACTGAAGTTCAGTCCAGCCAAGACTGAAGCAATGGAGAAGCTGTTTGGAGACTTTAATGTCAGCCAGGCCCTGGAGGAGGTTACACTCTCTTATAGCTATGGGGGTCCTGTCCTATTGTTTGAGGCTCAGATTTTTTCCACAACACACAGCACCTTTTATCATCTTTAGCTGATATGCCAGATATTGTTGTTCCTCTAAAGGTGTAATCTAGCTCCAATGATCCATACTGTGATCACATCTCTACTCCCTAGGGGCCAAGTTGGGATTAGGATGGTAGACTGGGTGGAGAAGGGGCTTCAGCTTTCCCCTCATGATGCTTTTCTGTCCTGAAACAGCCCCAAGAAGCTGTTCTTTGCTCTCTCTGGAAACTTACACGTAATGAAAGCTGCATAAAAGATTCACAATGGAGAAGACAGTGGTTGGCCAAGGCCATTTTAGGTTGGAAAAATGGCATAGGGGGAAGGCTGAAGCCCCTTTTCCATCTGCAACCACAGTCCTAATCCAGATCAGGCCTCTGTGCACCTGAAAAACACAGAACTGCCGTCACACATGTCATCCAAAGATGCCATGGCTACCATGAAGAGTTTGCATGGTATATACTCGCCCTTGGTGACATGGTGAGTGACCTGTCAATGAATCATGATGGGTTTGCAATGTTAAAAACAGATAAAGCAGAGTGTTGAATCTTATCAAACCCATGGGGGTGGGGTGGGGTTAACCCTGTCCTGACTTAAAACATCCTCCTGTAAAGCTGCCATTTGCTCTGCAAGGGAATATATTTTAGTATCATGTAGTTTCCTGTACATTGCCCCTCCTCAGAAAAAGGGTATGGGAAAGTGGAGGCTTGGGGAAAACACACACACACACACTGGATTACCCAGCCCCCTCGTCTCACTTAGGTTTACTCCACTTTACAACATAAGAACATAAGAACATAAGAGAAGCCAATGCTGAATCAGGCCAATGGCCCATCTAGTCCAACACTCTGTCACACAGCGGCCAAAATATACCAGGTGCCATCAGGAGGTCCAGCAGTGGGGCCAGGGCACCAGAAGCCCTCCCACTGCTGCCCCCTCCAGCAACAAGAATAGAGTGCATCACCTGCCCCAGACCGAGAGCTCCCATCTATACCCTGTGGCCAATAGCCACTGGTGGACTTCTGCTCCATATGTTTATCTAATTTCCTCTTGAAACTGTCCATGCTTGCAGCTGCCACGACCTCCTGTGGCAGTGAATTCCATATGTTAATCACTCTTTGGGTGAAGAAGTATTTCTTTTTATCTGTTCTAACCCGACTGCTCAGCAATTTCATAGAGTGCCCACGAGTTCTTGTATTGTGAGAAAGGGAGAAAAGTACTTCTTTCTCAACCTGCTCAATCCCATTCATAATCTTATAAACCTCGATCATGTCATCTCTCAGCCGTCGTTTCTCCAAGCTAAAGAGCCCCAAGCATTTTAACCTTTCTTCTTCAACACATTTGATGTCTCAAATTGAAATAATGTTGAATAATTCTAGCAAATGCTTGCTAAGTGAACATGGTAAGGAATTTGGCCACGTAAGAAAGAAGATAATGTTAAATAGTAATGGCCTGAGAAAGGGACTGAAGTACCATGGATCTGATTCAGACTGTCTCCCTGGAATTTTCAAGTAAAATTAAAGTTGCCTCCTCACAGATTCTTTGAGTCCTGTATAACTTGGCCCTAGATCTGTGTATAAAATAAAGAGGAGGGGAGGAAGAGAGGCTAATAACAAAGCACAGAAGCCATTTCAGTAGAAAATGTCTAGATGCATACCATGTAAGCTCTATGCATGAGGTCCAAGTATTTGCCAGTGCAATCTCACCACTCCACATATTGGCCCTTTCTGCACTCTCCTTTTAATCCATGTTCACTGTGGTGTCCTCCAAGCAATTCTGCACTAAAATCAAATTCAAACTTATTTTTAATCCAGGGTCCCCCCCATTCAGCACTAAAATCAAGTTCAACTTTCTTTTTATTCCAGTTTTCCCCCCCATTCTGCATTACACTGCCTCCATTCAGTGTTCAGCCTGATTTCAGCCTGCTGTTGCCCCTGGTTATTTGGATGCTGTTTTGCCATGGACTTAAACTGCCTCAACTCAAACACTGAGAAAATCGATGATTTAAAGCAAAAAGAAGAAACGGCAGGAACCGTGAGTTGGAGGTCTGAATTTGAAGCGAAACCCGAGCCCTTCCCCGTAAGCGAATAAGCGGCTGGGAGGAGGGGGAATTCCCCCCACTGAGAAGCGGGATTTGCATAAGAAAGCTAAGGGGGATGAAAGGGAAGAAGGGTTGGTGAAATTACCTTTGGGGTGCCATTGAAGCGAATGAGTTAGCGGGACTCCTGAGCGACGCGTCACGAACTTTTATAAAGTAAACAAATACAAGAAATGTCTGCCATGAAGAAGGTCCCTTTGAAAATTGAGAAGAAGGGAGGCGGGACTTCCGGTCCGGGTAATCCCCTCCAGAGCCAACTGTCAGTCAACAGACAAGTGAGCTACTGCACCCTCTGCTGGTCCAAATACAGAAAATCAGCGAAACCTTAACTAATATGGAAGGTGTTCTCAACAGTCAACAGAGGCAACTAACAGAGACGTCAAAGAAGATGGAGGAGATCGCACAGAAATGTTTGGTCTCGTCGGAAGACATCGGAAAAGTGAAGAAAAGGGTCAACAAGTTAGAAAAGCATCAGGATGTGCAAGAAAAAAGAATTTTGATGTTGCAAATGGAAAAATCGAATCTGACTCTTCGATTTCAGGGCATTAAAGAAGAAGAGAAGGAAGATCTCAGATCTATACTTGCGAATGCCTTGGCACCCGTAACTGGCAGAGATCAGCGTGAGTTAAAAGAAGAAATGGATAAGGTCTATAGGGCCTACTCCACATTTACAAAAAAAATAATCTGCCAGCAGAAGTGGTTGTCAAGTTTGTCAAGCAAAGTACTAGAGATCAAATCTTGCGTGCAGTTGCAGCGGTGCCCTTGAAAATTGGGGAGCAGACCATCAGAATATTGAAAGATGTGCCTTATGAAATCCGGATGAAAAGGAAAGCTTATAAAGGATTGACCACTTTTCTACAAAGAAGACAAGTTATATACAGATGGACCTATCCTGAAGGCCTTTTGTTCAAGTACAAGGATAAAAGAGAGAAGATTGACTCCATCTTCAAGGCGCAGGAATCTCTGAAGAGACACGCCAGTCCAGAGGAAGAGGCAGCACTCGCAACGTGGACAGATTTGAGCAGTGAAGATGACAGCGGCCCAGGGGAGGGAGGTGCCGGAGCGGGAGAAGTGAAAATCAAAGGTGGCCCATCCTATAACTTGAGGGATACCAAAGGAAGACAACCTAAGAAATAACTGTTCGGGAAACGTCAAAAAGGAGATGACTAATAATTAACCCCAAAGGACACTACTAACCTCATTAACAGAGTTATTTAGAATTTTGGTTAGATGAAAAGAAGACTCTCAAATCACGGAGATTGCCAAAAACTGTATCTATATTGATTTAAACTAACCTTTATTAACAGAATACTCACTCCGCTCTTTTCTTTATCCCTCTATATACCCTACCTTTTTCTATTTATAAAAAGAATAAATTCCTCTCCTTTTTAGGAGGGTTTTGATAAAAAAAAAAACACTGAGAAAATCCAGAGTGGCAGGCAAATGTGGAAAGAACCTACCAAAATGGGGGGGGGGAACAATGCCATGGAGCCCCAACTCCTCTACGGAGTCCCTGTTTGGATTGAGGTAGTTAATAAATCAATTGAACAGGTGCATTCAAGCTTTCTGCAGAAGGTACTAAGTGTCCCACCTTGTGCCCTGTGTATGAAGCCCTCTATTTGGAATGTGGTCAAAGCCTTTTGTCTACAAGAGTGTGGCTTATAACCTTCAAATATTGGTCCCAATTGCACTATAACTCTGACCCCCTCCAGCTATAGCAACCAGATGTTAACTGAGACCAAGGGTTCAATCTGTCTTGCCACTATAGAAAAAAAAATCTGAGTTCTTTGAATATCCCTCTTGAATCTATGCTGATGCTCTCAGAAATGGAGGTGTTTCACAAAATAAGGAGCAGATTACTAGAGACAGAGATGTGGAACTTGTACAATGCAGCTAATAAGACCTGTTCTCCGCTGAACCATGGGATATTTCCCATTGTAGGATGCTTGCCCAGTTATTTTTTTTCAACTGCAATCTCCAAATTTTTTTACACTGGCCAGGTGTCAAGTTCTCCAGATAGTCAGTCAAACACCAGGCTTCATAAGAAGATAGTGTTTATTGAAACTAATCATAGAGTTACATGAACAAGTCTTTTGTCAGTGTTACCCGGTATTACAGCCCAGCCTTAATTATAGCCCGTTTGAATTGCCCCCCCTCACTACAAGCCAATGGTTACATTCCCTGCACGTGGCAAAAGAAAGAAAAACCGCACGTTCACCCGAAAATCCTCTGATGCCAAGAGGCCAGGACACAAGGTCAAGTGTGCTGATAAGACACAGTAATTCAAAGCGCCTGGAGCCTTAGTGATACTCCCGCATTCCAGACAGTGAAAGATGTCTCCCCCCCCATCCCATGCAATGGCAGGGTTACCCGACACCAGGCTTAATGTTTTATGTTCGGCAATTTTATTCTGAAGATTCCAGGGTATCCCCTTTGCCAACAGACTTTGCCCTTGTACATATGAAATGACTGAAACAGTGTACCACATGCTGGTTGAATGTTATTATGCTGGCATTAGGCAACATATTTTATCACCAATTTAGGTTTCCTAGGCCGAATAAACTATTATTTATTTTACATAGCACAGAGGAAAACATCACTGAACTCGTGGCAAAGTTTTTGCTGGCTGTTGCTTCTATACGTAGTTAAATTCTGTAAGTGTTCAACATACCATATCTTTTAACAAAAATTGTATTTTATGAAGAATCTGAATTTTATTTCCCAGATACTACGTTTTTATTTCTGTGAAATGCCAATAAAGGAATTGCTGTGTGTGTGTACTAAAATAAAGTGATCTGCATAGAGCTTGAGGAGGACAGCACTAGAAATTGCTTGGACCATTTAATCACCGTATCTAATTCTGAGGGGCTGCCCCTTGTGTGGATAGTAGAATGTGCACATCAGGGCTAGCCACAGCTATGATTCAGAGTCATGCAAATCCAGGGGAATCACCATGTTTCCAGAAAAAAAAAAAACCTTTATTTTTTTTAAAAAAACTAATTGGCGGGTAATGCAACCCAAATTACCAGAAAGCCAGTGTGATTCAAGCAAAATACTGTGTGAAAATTATAGTGCTGTGACTAGGAGGAAGGGAAGAAGGTTAGGAGACAGAGAAAGAGGAGAAGCAGGAGCTGATGGTGGGAGAAAAGTCACAGCCTCACTGATCAACAATGCAAGAATGACAAACCAGAACCAACTGCTGGGGAAGGGGAAAAAATATTCCTCCTCTGCCACAATTCTTTGTGGGTTTATATGTTGTAAGACTGGTATACTTACTGTTGCTTTAATTTAGAAGAGGCTAATTGTCTGACCCTTGCTTTTTTCACATACCGATTTACTTTACTGATGAAGGAAGAAAAACATTCTTCCTTCCTCAAATGTTTCATAGCTATTCTTCTACCAGTATTTTCAAAAATGTGAGGACAGCTATTACGAATAAAAGATCTGAAATTGCTCTATATCAGAAAGGTGTTTTATCAAACCACTGCAGTATTTTTTAAAACATTTGACTTCCATCAACACAGATGACTCAAATGGCAAAATCTATTCCCATGGAAAAACAGTTTTGATTGTGGTTTAATAGGTTAAATACACAATATGCTGAAGTGATGTTACCCTTGAGATTTCTACATCTATCACACTCAACAAATTTCTGGACTTGAATTCCCCGCTTTACACAAACCTCTCCCCCATTGACAGATTCTGTGTTTAAATGACATCGGTTTAGGCATTTGCCTGAAGAGTTATATTCAGCGAACGTTTCTTCCTGCATTCATCAGAATGGCAATCAGAGAAACCCTCTGCACATATATGCCGGTCACATAAATTACAATATAAGTGTGAACTACAAAGGGTCAAACATATTAAAAGCAGATCAAAAAGGTTTTCACACTGGAGGTTTCACTTGAACAAATGTGTTATATAAAGCAGGTTAGGTTTACACATACACACCCATATACTACCTCGGTTTAACAAATTCAATTAATAAATGAGGGAGGGGGAATGAGAGGAAGAAGGAATAATATGGAATTTAATTTTGCCCAAAGCATGTTCATATTAAAAGAATATAAAATGTACCTTATTTGCATTTCTTCATCAAAGTTCTGTGCAACATTTTCATTTGTTGGTCTGAAAACAAGAAATACATGTGTTTTAAACTTTATTGTTTACATTTTTATGCACTTTCTTTAAAAAAGAAATCTGCTTATTATCCCCCAAAGTGTATGCTTTATTACAATACAAATTTTGCTCCAGTTCCTGGGAGTTCACAGAAAATGAAAAGTGTCTTGGAAGATATTTTATACCTTCATAGAGGATGCTTTTAATAACACAAATTATGAGATGGATCCTGAGGCACTCCTTCAAAAATCTTCCAAGAAATCATTTGCCAATTACGAATCCAGAAAACTAATACAAGATTAATGCATGAGACCAATCAATGTACACAAACTCAGAGTTTCTCCCAGTCATCCAGAGCTTATATCGAAGCTCATAGCCACAAAGTATGTTCATATCTGCATACAATTTACATTTATCTTATATTGCTTACTGTTATTTTTAAAATGAAACTTTCCATCTAATTGAATTGATCTGTTACTTCATTTTAACAAAAACATCCTAAATAAAGTAAAGAAGGAAAATCTGTGTTCAGGTACCACTTGTGTTGAATCTGTGTTTGCAGATACACACATCTAATGAGCAAGAATCCAGTAGCACCTTAAAGACTAACAAAGTCACATTAATCACCTCACTCTAATTAGTACTAGCCTGAGCTGCTAGAGGGATGGAGAACCTGCAACTCTTTAAAGATGTACTGCAAGGTATCACCAGTGGTCCTCTCCCTTGCTCTGCATTCCAGGCCAGTCAGCTTGGACCCTGAGACACCAGTGGGTGAGCTGGTGGGGAAGCACAGATCCCATGGGCCATTATATGCCAACAAGCCAGGTGAACACATGACCAGCAGCCAGTCAGCAGACAGGTGAGTGCATGCTTGGTGTCACCATCCAGCAAGGCCATTCAATTGGCAAAGCTGGGCCAGGGACAACACAGGACTGTCCACTTGTGGTGCTGGTCGTGCTCCCACCCTGATGTCGTGCCCCCACCCTGATGTCCTCATTGCAGCAATCACCTTGGGCTCCTAGTAGTGCCCAAGTTTCTCTTATGGTGACAACACAAAGGAATAAGGACACCTCTTTTCATGGAAAGTGCGGACCTAGCACTTGTTTCTATCACAGAATCAGATGCTGTTATCAACACAAAGCATGAATGCACAGAGCCAGGAGTATTTGTAGACTAGATGTATGGACAGAAGAAGAAAGTATGACAAATTCTTCTAACAGAGAAACTTGCATATTATAAAGGACTCTGGAATACTTTGATGCCTACTACCAATGTATGTATGTGTGTGTATGTGTGTATACACACACATACTTTGTTTTACAAATACAATACATCCAACTAAAACCTCTAAAATGAATATTAAAACAAAAGAAATACAGGAGATTTCGATAAGAATGGTTATTTGGAACAACACCCCCTTCAGCTAAATAACTGACTACAGGGAACCAAACTTTTTGAAATATCTGCTGATTAGGTCCCGTGGTAATTGCAGCATTTTGTGAGGAGATTTTCCCTAGAAGGAAATGCTCCCAGAGTTTATTTTGCTAGTTTATCAAGGAGGGCACAGCTTTCTCTTTCCATTTTTGAGCAATCGTGATTCTAGGGCAGTGTTCAAATGCATGAGATAATGCAGGGGGGAAGTGAGCTTATTTGCTCCACAGGAATTTGACCCGCATCTGTGCGATCACACAGTCCCTGGGAGCTGCAGGGGCAGCCTGCCACTGCGCGATCACATGAAACCATGGGCAAGTTGGGGTGTTTTTTTGGCCATGTATTTCCAGTGTGCTTCAATGAGGGATCAATGATTCACATCTCTGCACTGAATGCTCCCTATGCAGTATGCGATGATGCATATATCGAAATGGGGGGGGGACAATGCCATGGAGTCAGGATGGTCCGATCAGACCATCCCGATGCCATGGAAGCATGGTGGCATGATCATGCTGGGGAATGTTTGTTCCTGACCCATAGCAACCCATTTGCTACTGGGTTTTCCCGGTGTCTTTTTACTCCACTTCTGCAGTGGAGCAAAACGGGTTGCTGACAGAAGTGGGACGCTTGGCTTGGCAGATGTTGGCATCTGATTGTGTCCTTAAAATCTTTCCGGCATTTGTGCCTATGGGGTGGCTAATTCTGTGTGTGATCGCGCCCTAGCTACGGCAATAAAGGTCTTGATTAATGTTGTTTTTGTTTTGTTTTCTGTAGGATCAGACCAGACATCAAGCAGGAGTATTTGTATGGACAGAAGATGAAAGTATGACAAATACTTCTAACGGAGAAGCTTGTATATTATAAAGGACTCTGGAATACTTTGATGCCTACTACCAGCGTTTTGATGGAAAAACATTTCACATATGGAAATATATATGGTGACACACTGGCACCAGTTTGTCACCATATATATTGTTAATTGTTAATTTTCAGTTTTGTAAAAAAAAACACCTGTTATTCCTTGATACATTTTAGAAGCTTTAGGCAGGGAGGGAGGGAGGGAGGAGTTTGTTCTTGAACTGTCTGGGGAATGCCCACAAATAATATTCCCAAGGGGTCTTTGCTAATGAGCACAGGGTGAAAATCTCACAGAAATGGCTTAGTTTCTATTAGCCAACCACCTCACTTCTGAAGACAAGTGCACAAAGGAAAGCCTCAGAAGACCACAACAGTCAACCATTTCGCAACAACATGTGAAGTCTTGAGTCTTTGAGATACCCTGGTCCCAAGCCATTGGAGCCCTTAGCTATTTCTGCAGTGACTCCCCAAAGTTGCCAAGGAAAACTTTAAAATATTAGAATAAGATGAAAGGTACAAATGTGTTTTCCCTCCAAATCTTGCAGTGATCAAAAGTTAGTGCATTTGTTCTTTCTCCCTCTAGATAAAAGTGTATATTTGCCTTTCAAAATGATTTTGTCCTTAGAAGAACTACTCTGGATTTAAAAAGAAAAAAAAGAGGGGGGATCCACACAAGTCAATTTCCATACTCTGCAAAAGTCAAAGCCTAAGAAATTCAATAAGACACTTTGGGAATAGTTAGAAGTTATATTTAACTAGTGGCCAACACAGGGACTTGTAGGAAGACAATAAGTTTCCCATGGGAACTCATTTCTTAAATCTATAGCACTTCAGGGGCCCATTTTGGATCAGCACAGCAGTGTGGGGCTTCCGTTTTCTTCCCTGTACCATTTTCCTGCCCGAACTTCCCAAACTGGCCCAAGGTGATTATTTGTCCCATTGGTTCCCACAGCCTGGCATTCATTCCGTTGAGTTTTAAATATCTGGTAAAGATTTTATTATTATTATTATTTTTCCCCCAGACCTTTGGGAGTATTTAAACTTTGAATTATGATTCTGTTGCTCCTGTTCTCTATCATTCCTATTGTTAGTTGGTTGAAATTTTAAAACTGAAATTATTTTAAATAATTATTGTATTTAATTGCATCTTTTTGTTGTTGTATTCTTGATTGTCTGCTGATTTTTCACTCATAGGCTGCAAATACAAAGCTTAAATAAAATGAATAACAAGTTCAGAAATAAGCATACTAAACTTCATATGAATTATATGCAAATAAACTTTGGGTCAGGATCTTTTTTTTTTTAAGTCCTATCCCAATTGTGTGCTATTTGCATAGATTATTATACATTAAAGCTATAGCTCTGATGAACACAGGAGAAGAGTACGAGAAAATTTCTTAGTCCCATATTGCTAACAAAATGATGAAGCTGTCACAGTCATGGTTTTTAAATGGCATCACAGGAGTCATGTATTATTGTATGTATCCAATTCAACCAAATATTATTGTCATCACACTTCAGGTACAATTTTAAATAGATTATTTCATACTGATTGTAACAAAGCAGAAAACTGTTCTACAGAGTTACTTAGTGATACTGACTTAACTAGCTGTTTAGGCTGAAACTACTTTTTATGATAATTTCTGCTCTATTATTACTCAGAAGACTCTGGATCTTACTTTTGAAGGTAATCCTATGCATGATTACGTAGAAGTAAATTCAGTGGGGCTTATTCCTAAATAAATATACATAGGATTGCAGTGTTAGTATCCATAATCTACTTCAAAAGCTTAGGAACCAAGTACTTTGTCTATTAAATATCCAAGAAAGGTAGAAGAAAACCTGATAATTATATCTGTGTTAATCATCACTGTTATTTGATGCTTCCCATCAGCTATTATGGTGCTTACCACCAATTCCTAAACAAGACAGAGTGCCAGAGCATGGGAACAAATATATGTCAACCTTTTCACATGTTGAAGTGAATACATGAAAGTAGAGAAACAGAACTAGCCTTCGTCGGTTCAGCTAAAGGTCTCAACAAAATCTGTGTATATACAGAAACAAAAGCCACATAATATCTTTTTAATTAAGACTAGTCAAAGTAACACAACATGGTATGGAAGCTATTCAGTTCTCCCAAACTTGAGCTGAGTATTCAAAAACAAAATAGAAAGGAAGGTGGGAAAAGGCTCTTTCAGTCCTTTTTGGCCACATTGTGAGTAGAATGCTTAAGTGACTTCAGTGAGTGCAGATTGATTCATCTTAGTTTTAGAGTCTAAGTAAGCCAAACTGGGGTACTGATTTTTTAAAATAATTTTCTTAGTTTATGCACAGAGAAAGGAAAAGGGGAAAGAAGGAAAAGGAAAGATATAGAAATATATACATAAAAATTCCAGTTTAACATCCTGCATGCAAATCTTCTCATTAGAGCTTCACAACTACTATATCCATCATTCTTATTATTCTTCATTTAATCTTATTTTCTCAGTACTTAAAATTTAGCCAGTCATAAAATGCCTCCCACGGTCCCATAAATTCTTCTTCCATTTTTCCTTTTAATATATTTGTCAATCTGTCCACTTCAGCACATTCCATAATCTTCATGTTCAGGCATGCTCTGAAATCTCAGTACATAAGCAGCTCTATCCATTTTCTGTTGAATCAGAGAGTCCAGAGCAGTCTTCTTCTGAGTATCTAACCTGTCCATCCTCAATGATGCTGCTTCAGCTTTCTCTTTGGCCTTCTTGGCTTGTTGTGCTACCTCTATTACCTCCTTCTTATTTTCTATTAGATTAGCTATTTTAACTTTTACATCTCCAATCTCTGTGTTTAAATTCTTCATTTGGTATGTGATTTCTATTAAGGCCATCTGCACCTGGCTTAAGCCTGATTGTAGTCTGTCTTGCAGGTCATTCTGTACCTGGCTTAAACTTGAAAGATAACTTGCATATCATTTTTAAAGTCTTTCAGAGATGCCAATGTCAGCATACTTCCCAGTGATTTTAGTCTGTGAAACAGGCAGATGGGGGAGTATTTTTCTTAGTTGGCTTACTAATATTCCCGACTTTTAAAAATTCTTTTTGTTCTGTTATACAATTAATCACCCAAAATCTTTACTATTTGCCCTGCCCCCTGATTTTCTATTTTACCAGGTTCAATATTAAAAGAGCCAAAATCAAACCACACATTAAACTCAATATGATAGGTATCTTCCAATCCAGATCGCCCAAGAACTTTCACTTAAATTATCCTACTGGTTTATATCAATTTAAATCTAACATTAATCAAATAAAAATTGTCTAAGCATCTTTTAACACAGGCACACACACAAAAGAGGGGAGCAGATTACAGGCCTCTTCAACTGTTTCTGTGTCTCCTCAGTAGACCAAGCACATTGTGTTTCTCTTTCAGGTCCCTTTACAGTTCTCCACATCACAGTTAAGTTCCAGTTTAATTAACTCCCAATATATTCCAAGCATAAATAAAAAGAAGGCAAATCCAAAGCCAATAGTAAATAAGAAATAACAAAGGAAATCCAAACTTATTTTATATTTCAACCAAGTAAAATCCCATAAAGTCCAACAGATCAAAGTCAATTTTCCAGTAATATCTAATTATATAGAGACGGGTGGGGGTGGGTGGGGAGACCAATCTTCTCCAAATCAAAAAAGCCAATGTTCTAAAAATTTATAATCCAACAAAGGTAGGCAGGAAAATAGCTTCAAGTTTATAGTTGCCATCTAGCTTTTGTTGCCATCTAGCTTTTGTTCTGCAATCTTCCTTTCCCATCAACAGGAAAACCAAATCCAGTTCAACATCGAATTCTAATTGCTTTAGTTTTTTCAAGCTCTCCAGTTCTTTACTTATTTCTCCCTTTAATTACAGTTTTTCCCAGTCTCAGGAAGAGAAGAAAAAACAAACCAAAAGCGAAAAATAAGTCCATGTAGAGAGAAAAAAAAGTAGAGAAGGGAAAAAAAAAAAGGAGGGGGTACGCAGGCTTTAAACACTACCTGTCACTTCCCCATTTCTCCTGCAAATTTCCTTGTGTAGAAGTATTTATAGCCAAATAGGGAGGGAAAACCTGTGAACCTTTAGTTATAACTTATAGTCTTGAGAAGTTTACAGACAGATTCTCTTTGTTCTTTATCTTTGTCCCAAAACAGGACTCGGGACCCCTGACCCCAGGAGACTGACAGCCAGAAGCAGCGGGCAGGCCGGACACAGCAGTGCCCAACAAGGGACAGTGCCACCCTACCCACCACCTGACATCAGGCTGCCACAGAAGCCCCCCAGAATGGAAGCATGGGTGACTGCACAGGTTTTGTGCCCGGGAATCGCCAGGGAGCTGCCGGGAGTGAAATTGGAGTGAGTGCTGCCTGAACGCACCCCTTACCTGCCCCCTGGTGGCATGATACTGAATACACTGCCTGAACATGCCCGGCCAACCATGGCACAACCCATACCCATGCCATCAAAGAGAGAGACAGAGACACGGTGCCCTGACGATTACAACTCCAAGGAGGCCCTGACTCTCACTGTGGGTGACGTAACCCTTAGGAGCAGGCTTCAAGTCTTAGGTCGATACTCAGACCCCCTTTTCTTCCTCGCCCAATCAGTGCCCATAGAACCGAAAAGCGGGTCAGTGGAGTGGCTGAGAAGGGCAGGCGTGACAATTTTAAGTTGCTTTGTGCATGCAGCTGAAAGCCTGAAATGGCCGCTGTACCCCCTGGGAGATTGAGGCTTATCTCCAGGTATCAACCCCTGTCTAGCTGAGAGAAGCGACCCAAAAATGCACCCCACTGCTTTCAGAGACCCCCCTCCAGGAGCCTCCTTGGCTCTAGAATCCTCTAGATCCCCACAAAAGTGGGCCAGTTCGGTACATTACTGACCTCGCTGCTACATAAACCAGAAGTCCCAAATTGGGGTACTGATTTGTCACAGGTTCTTTTTTCTTCCTGGTTGTCTATTTATGGTAATTTATATGCTACCTTTCCTGAGACCTGTTCAAGGTGCCCCCAAAATTTAAAAACAAAACCATGAATACAACAATGTAAATTATCAATACTTAAAACAAAACCCTAAAGACAATGCAAGAGCAAAAGGAAACCAGCATAAAACCCTGGAGCACCTTAAAATGATATTCACAAACCAACCCTCAGGCTAGAAGCAGAACATGAAACAGGTTTAAAAAAACAAACAAAACAAAAACAGTGTTCCTTAGTTGAGAGCACGGGTAAAAAGAAATGGTTTGGACTGATTCCAAAAGCACAGTAAGGTAGAAGCTAAGGGAGCCTCAGCATCCTAAAGGCAAGGTGCCATCAATAAAAAAGCCCTTTCTCTAGATGCCACCCACCACACTTCTTCACTTGGGGCACAGAACACAACTTGGGAAGAGGATCTTAACTGTAAGACATGACAATATAAAAGGGGGCAGTCAGAGAGGTATTGGGTATGTTGCCGGTCTTGTACAACAACAAACAGCAACCAGAAAAATGCAATGCAAACTACTTTGTTCAACACGAAATCTGAGCAAAGTGACCAGGTTCGGTTCGTATTGTTTAATCAGACTTTGCCTGATTTGCTTAGTTTACATGGACTCCAATAAACAAGCTACATAAATTGATTAAGTGAAGTCAATCTAATTATGTCAGCCACTTAATACAACCCATTCAAAGAATACATTATAAAAATAAAATAGTTATTTGATCCAAAATCAAGCAACTTGATTCAGCATATACAACTCAAACTTGCAGAGGTAGGAACAGGCGGGAACGGAATGCTTTGTTCTACTCGCACAATTAGACAAATTCAAAACGAAATGTGTCAGAGTGATGATACTTTTATGGGGTGGAACTTCAAGGGGCAAGATGCTGAAAACACTGTAGCTCGCTTTATGTGGGCTTACCCTTGCATCTGATCTGGAAAATCCAGCTAGTGAAAGATGTGGTGGCGTGCCTGCTGACTGCAACTTCTGTGTGGGTGTGTATTCAGCTAGTACTATGCCAATTGCACTGGCGAGGTAGAAATCCACAAATAAAATAAAAACGAGGCCAATGGAAAAAGAGCAATAGCTGTACTAGATGGAAATGTCTCCCCCTGCATTGTTCTCTATCAGACGCTACTTTTCCTACTGATAAGGCCTGATCTACAGCTTGGACTCTTAAGCCTTATGCTGTCTAGGTGGTATCTATTGCATCACCCCAGTCAGCTATTCATCATTATTTCTTTTGCAGGTTTAACTCCATCATCATCATCAATACCAGAGACAGAAAAGGAAACCAAATATTAGTCTCAGTATAATGGAAGGTACCGAACAGCAAATGGGTGGAAAAACACTCTTCCCTGAAGTCATGAATCTTCTATATAATTTGCTATCCCTGAGATATTTTTTTGAGAATTTGAACTGACAACCTTGAAATTTAACTTCTCCCTCCACTCATATATCACAAATACACCCACAGACATATGTGTCGTGTGTGTGTGTGTGTGTATATATACTCATAAATGAGGCATTCCGTTTTCAGGAGAAATGGATAAAAAAGACATTGCAGATGGGATGAAAAAAGAGGTGGTAGTATTGTTTGTTTTGGATGGAAGTTGGCACTTCACATGTTGATTAAAGAAATTCACCACTGGTACTTTAGAAGTGCCTTGAATTAAAATGGCTGTTAGTCTACAATTTGGAAATGCAGCTAGTTTTTTTTTTTAAACACCCTTTCTAAATTACAAACGTATGCATAAATAAAAAAGAGAATAAATTTATGCTATGGGACACCTCGTGACATCTCTAGTGGCATTGTATCTTACAGCCATTCAAAATTTACCATGTTTTGAAAAATAGCATAAACATTTTGTCACTAAATTATCTGTTTTTTTAATCTTTTATTTTTGAAAGTCATAACTTTTTAAATAGAAAAAACACTTCCTAGAATTAACCCCCCTCCCGTATAAGGGTGTAAAAATGAGGAGAATAGGGATGTAATAATGAAGGTGATTTTAACTACCCACACATGGATTGAATCAATATGTGTTCAAGTCAGGAGAAAGATTGGATTTCTAGATACTCTCAATGACTGTGCCATGGAGCAAATGGTCACAGAACCTACCAGGGGAGAGGCAATCTTGGACTTGATCCTACATGATGCTCAAGACTTGGTGAGAGGTGTGAATGTGATAGCATCAGTTAGGAACAGTGACCATAATGCTATTAAGTTTAGCATTATGTAAATAGGGAGTTGCCAAAAAGACCAATATAGCCACATTTAACTTTAGAAGGGGTAACTTCTCTCAAATGAGGGGGATTGTGAAGAAAGAACTAAAAGAAAGGATAAGGAAGGTCAAATGCATTTGGGACACTTAGAGACTGTTTAAAACTACAGTTCTGGACACTCAGATAAAATGTATACCATATGTTAGGAAGGGTATAAACAGGTATTTTAAAAAGTCTGCATGGTTAACAAAGTAATGGAAGCAGTAAAAGGTACAAAGAATTCCTTTAAGCAGTGGAAGGCTGGTCTGAGTGAGGTAAATAAAAGGGAGTACAGACTTTGTATAAAAAAAGAAGAAGGAAGTTGGTGATCAGATCAGGCTTTGTAAAAAAAAAAAAAAAGTTGGTGATCAGATGGGCAAAAAGGGACTATGAGGAGCATATTGCAAAAAAAGCCCCCAAAAACATAAAGACCAATAATAATAATTTCTTCAAATACATTAGAAACAGAAAGCTAGCCAGGGAGGCAGGGAGGCCCTTGGATGACCAAGGGGTGAAAGTATTACTAAAGGATGATAAGGAAATGGCAGAAGTTGAATGATTTTCTCTCTTTCTCTTTCTCTCTCTCTCTCTTTCTTTCTTTTATATCTGTCTTCACTGTGGAAGATGGGAGGTGCTTGACCACTCTAGAACCACCAATTCAGGAGAGGTGTTGAAAGACCTGAGTAGAATTGAGATGATGTGAGAGGAGATACTACAACTGTTGGACAAATTAAAAACTGACAAATCACCAGACCCAGATGGTATACATCCAAGGGTTCTGAGAGAACTCACATGGGAAGTTGTGGATCTCCTCACAAAAATATGCACTCTTGTCACTAAAATCTGACAAGACTCCACAGCTTAGAGGGAGCATTGGCAGTCTAATGTTGATGCCGGAGAAGTTGGTGGAATTCATTATTAAAAATAGAATTAGTAGGCACATTGATGAACAAAATCTATTGAGGAAGAATCAACATGGATTCTGTAATGGAAGATCTTGTCTCAGAAGCAATCTTGTCTCACTAATTTTTTAGAGTTCTTTGAAGGGGTGAACAAACATGTGGACAAGGGTGACTGTCAGAGTCCTTAACTTAGTCAGAAAAATACCAGGCCTTGTTCAGTGAAGCAAGAATAGTATTTATTTTAAAGCTGCAATAGTAGGTTACTGGAACAGAAGCATTGTTAAGAATACCTTGGTTACATGAAGCAAACAGTTATACCAGAAGGGGGGATAATGGGGACCCCCCCTCCACCAATAGAAGCATAGCGCGCGCGGGAACTGGAGACAGTGATAATTAATGTAGTTCCCACCGCCCCCATTTTCCCAGCCTGTTGCTTTTGAAAGCGATAGGAAGCTAACAGCCTGTCTCCTCCAAGGTCAGTGTGTTAGGTCTGAAGAAGATACGGCCTGCACGGCCAGGCAGCCGAGGCAGCTCCCCGCATTCCATTCGAACACTTCAAGTACATAAATCAACACCCCATGATCCCATCCACCCTCCCTTCATGAAACAAAGCCCATCCTCCCTCCCTTCTCCATCCATCATGGCAGGGCTACCTGACAGTGATCCAGTATATGTTGTTTACCTAAACTTCCAGAAAGCTTTTGATAAAGTGCCTCATCAAATGCTTCTAAGTAAGCTCAGCAATCATGGGACAATAGGACAACCACAAGACCTCTTGTGAATTAAAAACTGGTTAATTAACAGGAAACAGAGAGTGAGTATAAATGGGCAGTTTTTACAGTGGAAGGTAGTAAGCAGTAGGGTACCACTGGGTTTGCTACTAGGTCCACTGCTTTTGAACATATTCATTAATGATTTGGATTTGGGAGTAAGCAGTGAAGTGGCTAAGTTTGTGGATGATACTAAGTCGTTCAGGGAGGTGGGAACCAGGGAGGACTGTGAGATGCTCCAGAGGGATCTGTCGAGGCTGAGCGAGTGGGTTTCAACATGGCAAAAGAGGCCCAATGTGGGCAAGTGCAAAGTAATGTGCATTGGAGCCAAAAATCCTAACTGTAAATATGTGTTGATGGAGTCTGAACTGGCGGTAATTGACCAGGAAGGAGACCCTGGAGTCATGGTAGATAATTCATAAAAGATGTCAACTCAGTGTGTGTGACTGCAATAAAAAAGGCAAATGCTATGCTGGGAATTATTATGAAGGTGACAGAAAACAAATCAGCCAGTATCATAATGCCCCTCTATAGTGCAGCCTCATTTGGAATATTGTGTACAGTTCTGGTCACCACACCTCAGAAAAGATAATATAGCATTGGAAAAGTTGCAGAAATGGGCAACTCAAATGATTAAGGGGGTGGAACACATTCCCTATGAAGAAACATTAAAGATTAAACATTAGCTTGGAGAAACAATGATTGAGGGGTGACATGACAGAGGTTTACAAAATTATGAATGGAATTATTCTTCTTTCCTCCATTTTATCCACTAAACAGCCCTGTGAAGTAAGTTAGATGAGTGTGCATGGCTGGCCCAAGGTTAGCTTCCATGGCAGAGAGGGAGGTGAACCTGGGTCTTCCAGATCCCACTCTAACTACTAGACCACACTGGCTTTTGTGGGGTGGCTGTTGTTGAATAGACCTGAGTAAGTCATGTAAGTCACATGGTAGCAAGTCTCCCAGTTGTTGCTGGTGAGCCTGGCCCCAATGAGTCCTCCCTCTAAGGATAAAAGAGCACTGGAAAGGCCCCTGCCCTCCCCCTCTTTACTGACAGAAACCAAACTTTGAAGGTTGGCAAAACTGTTGTGTTTCTTAAACTGTTGTGTTTCTTAAAGCTGCAGGTACCACTTCTATTTTGGGGGCATTTAAGTATCTGTCAGGCTCAATAGCAAGTAGATCCAGGCATTCTTCAAATACAAAGAAGCTTTATTGGAATACAATGCTGTTACTAGCAAATGAACTTTTAGCACATGCGCGGAAAACTCCCGGTGGGAGGATTACTTAATAGGCAGGAGTATCACCTCCCCACCAGCACCCAATCACATAGGACTGGAAAATTCCCCAGACTGAGGAACACTCCAAAGCCTATACTCCAAAGCCACCGTGATAAGATTAGGCGGTAGGAAAGTATGCTCCCACATTGCAGCTGGCATCTTCTATGCAAGCGCCAAAGCGGAAGGCAAGCAAGCAAGCAACACATAACAATGCACAATGAACACAGTGTAAATGATAATACAGAGCCTCTGACATTCTGCCCCCTGAAAATCCCTCCCACTCCTCAAGAGGGGACATGAGCGGGCCCTCCCGGTTTCATTGGGAACTTGTGATGGAATTCTCTGATGAGATAGGGTGCCCTGATGTCAGTGACTTTCACCCATTCTCTATGCTGGGGACCAAAGTAAACCCATTGCACTAAATAGTGAAGTTGGCCTCGTATCAGTTTAGAGTCCAGGATGTCAGCAAGTTCATAATGTTCACTGTTATCCACAATCGGGGGGGTGGCACGGGTCGTTCAGGATGCCATTTGTTCGGGGGGTGCCCCGGCTTCAGGAGGCTGAAATGGAAGATGGGATGAACGTGTTTAAGGGTTTGGGGCAACTCTAATTCCATAGTGACATCATTGATACACCTTGTGATCTTAAAAGGACCAATGCATTTCCAAGCCAATTTCCTTGAAGGCTGGAGAAGGCATAGGTTCTTTGTGGACAGATACACACACTTGCCAGGCTGAAGATCACAACCCACCACCCTTTTCTTATCAGCCTGTGCTTTGTAGGCAGCTTTCACTGCCTTTAGTGCCTCACAAATGAGCAGCCAGGAGGCACTAAGTTTTTTGCACCAGTCCACAGCCTCTCCCGCCATGCTCTGCGATTGTGTGAGGAATGGTAAAGGGGGGCTGTCATAACCCAGGGCTGCTTTGAAAGGAGAAGCTCCAGTTGATGAATGCCAGGAGTTATTGTAGGCAAACTCGGCCAAGGGGAGAAGTTCAACCCAATTGTCTTGTTGATAATTAGTGAAGCAGTGTAAATATTGCTCAAGGGTCTGGTTAACCCGTTCAGTCTGACCGTCAGTCTCTGGGAGATAAGCACTGCTTAGGGCACGTTCAATGCCCATTAGAGACATTAATTCTGTCCATAGTTTTGAAACAAATTGCCAGCCGCGGTCGGAGATTATTTTGGTTGGCAGCATATGTAATCTCACGATATGCTGGAGGAATGCCTTTGCCAACAATCTGGCTGTTGGTAACCCCTGAAATGGGATGAAGTGGGCTTGTTTGGAGAACAGATCTACCACCACCCAAATCACCGTCATGTTTTTGTTCGGAGGCAAGTCAGTAATAAAGTCCATAGAAATGGGGGGTTGGCAAGGGCTGTAACAGTCTGGGTTTCCCCCCCCTTCGGCTTGCATAGGCTGCAAACTGGGCAGGAATGCACAAAGGTGGACAAGTCTTTTCTCATCTGGGGCCACAAGAAACCCTGCTGTAGTAAGTGCAGAGATTTGACATAGCCAAAATGACCAGCTGGTTTTGCACCATGGACAGATTGAAGCACCTCCTGCCACATGGCCTCTGGTACAAATAATTTCCCCCCTTGTACCAACAGTCATTTGCACAGAGCTCCAGGGACCCCTGGGACTGCAGCTCCTGTTTTTCTGCTTCAGTTATAGTTTTCGCAAAGTGCTCTTCCCAGGGGGCCCCTTGGCACGGTGGAGGCGGGTGGGCTTGGCTTTGCTTTTGAGTCACCACCACCCCGCTTAACTGAGAGGGAGTAAAAAAGGACTCGCAAATTTCTACCCTTTTGCTGTCATGTTGGGGTAGACATGAGAGAGCATCCGCCAGGGGGTTGGAGCGCCCTGGAAAATGGTGAAGGGTAAAGTGGAATTTAGAGAAAAACTCAGCCCACCGGAATTGCTTAGCATTCATGTTCCGTGGTTTGTGTAGAACCTCCAAGTTTTTATGGTCTGTCCAGATCTCAAAGGGGACTCGGGCCCCTTCCAACCAATGCCGCCACGTGGCCAGGGCTAAGCGGATCGAGGCCGCATCTTTGTCCCATATGGGTCAGAACCTCTCAGTGTCATTAAATTTACATGACACGTAGGCTAGGGGATGTAGCTGCCCATCAGGACCCTCTTGCAAAATCGCCCCCCCCCACCCCATGGCGGTGTCGGAGGTGTCGACTTGCACCATGAATTTTTTGGTTTCATCAGGGTGCGCTAGGACTGGTTCAGTGGTGAATAGCTGTTTTAGCTGATCAAATGCCTCCTGACACTGAGGGGTCCAGTCCAGTTTAGCCCCAGGTTGTAGGGCCCCCGCCCCTTTCTCCTTAGTTTTTAGGAGGTCTGTGAGCGGCAAACTCACTTGGGCAAAATGAGGCAAAAATTGGCGGTAGAAGTTCGCGAACCCGATGAAACTTTGGAGCTGTTTCCGGGTTTTGGGGGGCTCCCAGTTTAGCATATCTTGGACTTTCTGAGGATACATTTCCAGACCCTTAGGGGATATACGATAGCCCAAAAAGTCAATACGGGTTTGGCGAAACTCACACTTGGAAAGCTTGACAAACAGTTTGTGTTCCAAAAGTTTTGCAAGCACCTCTCTCATTAATTTGACATGGGATTCCATATCAGGGGAGTACAGCAAGATATCATCCAAGTAAACAACCACACCCTTAAACAGGTAAGGGTGTAACACCTCATTGATCAAGTTCATGAATACTCCCGGAGCCCCCTGGAGCCCGAATGGCATCACGTGGTATTCGAACTGTCCTAAGGGAGTGTTGAACGCTGTCTCCTTGCCGGATGTGCACCCAAAAATATGCATCCCGCAGATCTAGCTTAGAGAAGATTTTGCCCTGGCCCACCTCCACAAGGAGGTCCTTAATGAGGGGCATCAGGTACGCATTTGTAGCCAACACTGCGTTCAACCCCCGGTAGTCGGTACAAAGCCGAAGACCTCAATCCTTCTTTTTACAGAACAGAACAGGGGCTGCAAATGGAGAGGAAGCGGGCCGGATAAAACCGCGGCTAGGTTTTTGTCGATAAACTTTCGCAACTCCTCTTTCTCTGCAGGGCTCATGGCATACATCTTGCCTTTGGGCATTTTATGACCCGGGAGCAACTCAATGGCACAGTCCAAGTTGCGGTGGGGGGGAAGTTCATCTGCTTCTTCCTCCTCAAAAACCTGGGTTAAGTCTCTATATTCCTCGAGGATGCGGGCAAGCTCCTCCGCAGCGAGACAAACTCAAGGTGGCTCATTGTTGGGCGGGGTGCCCCAGGCAGGATCCCATTTATGCTCAGTACACTTTGGGGAGATGAAACGTACAATGCCCTCCTCCCATAAGATATAAGGGTCGTGCCCATGAAGCCAGGGGCTGCCGAGGATGAGGGGAAACTTGGCTTGCGGAGACACCACAAATGACCGGTGTTCCCAGTGGTCACCCGCCCCAACTCGCAATGGCACAGTCTCGAATTTACAAGGGTCTTTCAGGGGCGACCCATCCATCTGAGTAAATGTAATGGGGTCTTTCAATTTGACCATGGCTGCATCCAACCCCATCACCAAGGAAGGGTTGATGAGATCCCTCCCACACCCCGAGTCTATAAGACCCCACACCCATATGTGGGTCATCATGGCTGGGTTCATGATGATTACAGTCACAAAGAAGAGGGAAGGGTAGTTGCTCACCACTTTAGGTGCTTCGGGAGTTGGGTCCTGCTGTGCCTCGCCACTTACAATAGGACCGACGTTTCCTGGCAGCTCCGTGGCCTCCTCCTTGCTCAACGATGGTCCCAAGCCCGAGGATTCTGTGGTTTCACAGTTCCCCTTTTGGATGGGGTCCCGAGGTGCCGTTTGTCCTCCTCGTGTGGTGGGGCCTTCCCTGTGTCTTCCTTGGGGCAAGAGGCGGCGAAGTGCCCCTTCTCTCCGCATTTAAGACAGAGCCCTTGTCGCATGTGTTGGTCCTGCAGGGTTGCTGTTGGTGAGTTTTGTTTCCCCTTTGGGTGGGCAGAGGCAGCCAGGTGACTGGTACCCAGCGAGACATCCAACTTCATGGTGCATAGTTGGCTTTCAGCCCGTTCTGCCTCTTCCATCCAGCCCTGCAAGGTGCATGGTTCCTTGAAGCTCAGGACGTTGTTACGGACATCCACTGCAAGCCCCATTCGATACTGTTGGGCCAGTACTGGGTACGTCCAGTCCCGGATCTTTGCAGTGTGCTTCTGGAACTCCGTGGAGTATTCGCGAACTGTAAGGCGACCGTGCTTGAAAGTACGGAGGAGCGCCTCTGCCTTCTGGGCAGCTGCTGGGTCTTCAAAGCGGTTCCTCAGGGCCCACATGAATGCATCCACACTCCCTAATTCCACAGCCTCTATATCATGCAGGGCTACATACCAGCTGGTAGCCCTCCCCCTCAGCCGAGAAGCAATAAAATCCACTTGTTGTTCCTCATCTTGGAATAGATGGCCCCAGCGTTGCACAAACTTCCCCACCTGCAGGATGAAGAAGGATAAACTTTCCGGATCTCCATCAAAAGTAATGTCCAGGAGATCCTTCAGATGGGGCATCAGTTGAGGTGCCACTGGCCCTGGGGCGGGCGCCAGTCCTGGCGCTGGTGGCCTGCTGGGTGGGGGCTGTCCTGAAACCGGTTGACCAGGAGGTGGCTGGCCTGAAGGAGGCTGTCCTGGTGGCAGCTGGGGTCCTGGCGTGGGGACTGGTGCTGGCACCGGTGCTGGCACCAGCTGCACTGCCATGTGGGCCCTTATAGCTTGGTTCATCATGGTTGGCAGGTTCTGCATCAACTTTTCCATGTCTCGCATGAGTCTGCGGCAATCCTCCTCCAAAGTGTCCATCCAAGCATCCGCATCCTTGCTAGGACTGGGCCGCACTGGCCCCCGGGGACTCCGCCCCGGTGCCACTCTGAAACTCACCCAGCGATCCAACAAGCTATCCCGGCTTTGGCCCCCGGGCATCACCCAAGTGGTCTGGGTTGAGTCCAATAGGTTTCTCGTCCAGTCCCGTGGCTTCCGTTGGGTGACCCATCTGTCCCACGGAACGGGTGCAAACTGGTAGTGAGATCGGGGAATAGTACCACCGTCCCTCGGGATAGTCCCAGCCGGGCTGTAAATTGGAGTGATGGCCATTGTCACTGGAACCCCCGATGTCATGATCGGTGGGGTCAGGGGTCCCACTGTCGTCACCGGTATCGTCGTGACCAGGGTCGAGGTGACTGGGACCGTGGTCACCGGCACTGTGGTGACAGGGACCATAGTAACAGGAATCACGGTGACCAGAACCGTGGTAGCCGGGACCGTCACCGGTACTCCCCCAGGGCCACTCATCTTGATCAGGAGAGGCGGGAACCGGTAGGAGTTATGAGGATTCCTGACAATTTCTGTCAAGCTCAATAGCAAGTAGATCCAGGTATTCTTCAAATACAAAGAAGCTTTATTGGAATACAATGCTGTTACCCACAGTAATACTGCTGTTGTCAGGAATGGAGGTATGAGCTGGACAAGCATTGATATAGTGTGATGCAAAGCCAAACTAGCAAATGAACTTTTAGCGTGCGTGCGGGAAACTCCCGGCGGGAGGATTACTTAATAGGTGGGAGTATCACCCCCCCACCACCACCCAGTCACGTAGGACTGGAAAATCCCCCAGACTGAGGAACACTCCAAAGCCTATACTCCAAGGCCACCGTGATAAGACTAGGCAGTAGGAAAGTATGCTCCCACGTTGGAGCTGGCATCTTCTACGCAAGCGCCAAAGCGGAAGGCAAGCAAGCAAGCAACACATAACAATGCACAATGAACACAGTGTAAATGATAATACAGAGCCTCTGACACACATCTGATGTAAAGGAAAGCTATGATTTCTACTAAACTGGAAGTCTGTAAGTGACTCCAAGGACATGAGAGAAGGAGAAGAGAAATGTCTGAGTGCAGGACTCATTCACATGGTACCAAACTGCAGTGTGGCTTTATGTACAAACTATTTCAGTGCCCAGCAGCTGTATGATGCTGTGCCCAAATTTTTAGTCCAACCCTTAATCCAGTTAAGACTGAGTATTTTTCCAGTTTTCTACCCAATGGGGCCCCAAGGCAATTTACAGAAAAGGAAAAGTTTCGATAATAAAGACTGGTTTATCCCATTGTTTTATAATCCTGTTTTTGTGCGTTGCTTGTTATATTGCATTGTATTATATGGATTTTATTGTGTCACTAATTTGGTGGTCCTGTTTCATTGCATTGTCTTCTATATTACATTGTTATATAGCATTTTAATTGTATAAATAATGTAAGTAAATAAATAATGTTGTATTCAAGAAATTTCAGAATGTGGGTCATATAGGAAGTATCTAAATAACTACACAGGCTACGCATATCAGAAAGTCATAGAATATTGAAATTTAGACTGTTATGGAATTTTAAAAAGTCAGTGTCAAAAGTATGCATTTTAGTTGGGAACAGAGACCCATTTAAATGAAGCTGAAGATCTAAAAATAAATGCTGGGGATTTTTTAACTATAAAACTGTTCTCATCCACTGACCACCCCACCCCAGAAGACTGATGTCTCATTTAAGACTCAACATGATATATATATATAGGTATCACTGAAGAAATATTGAATTAGCCATGGTAGCTGACAAGCACATTAATATATGACGTGCCTATTAAATTTTACTAAGCATTCTTTTAATGATCAATCAATATTGAATTACAAAATAGGAACTGTCTGAGCAAATTACAATTTACTGTTTATTGGATCTATCTCCACATTTGGATTTTTATAGACTATTCCAAAATTGGTATTAAGTTGCAATAATATACTCCATAGCTTTCTAGCTGAAGTCTCATTCTTTCCTAGAACTTTCTTAATGTTGGACAAATACTAATTTTGAGGATACCCTCCTCAGTACATATAGGTTACTTCAACAAGTAAGTTTTATTTTTGGTAGTTTTGAAATCAACACATTTTGGCCCAGATTGTGAAAATGCTGTATACATTTTTCTTCTACAGAAGTAAACAAGGGCTGCTTATGCAGAAGTGCTTTCTACTACATATAGAAATGTGCTTTCCTGATTGTGTTTTCCCGTATTTTAATCGAGCAAAATCAAAGTACAATCGCAGTTTGCTAAACTGACAAAACAAAGTCTCTGTTAAAAAAAACACATACCTATTTTGATTGAACTGGGACTGTCTGTGCTCTATAGGGTGGAGTACTTAGAAGTTATGTAAAAATTAAAAAAGGGGATTAGTTTTACAGCATAAAGTAAATCCCAAAGTCCTATTGCACAGCTGTTTTTCTGAGCAATATTTTTATATTCCAAAAGTAGTTAAATTTGTTTCCAAATCCCTCGTTATGGCAGAGGCATGCATGGTCATGCCCAGCTGCCCAAGACAGACACACTGGGCATAAAGGAAATGGCTGGCTGAGAGTGGTGGAAAGAGACCTTTAAAAGGCACAGAAGATCTGTCACAACACCAGGGGTCTTTTTGGGGGGAAGCGCACTGGAGCACAGCTCCGGCAGCTCAGGAGCCAAGCCCTGCCCCCAGCTGGCGTCCTGGAGTCTTTCAGGCAGCCGAATGTCAATTTCAGCTCTATTATATCCTATGGGCCATTGAAGTCAATGGTGAAAACATAGGATATATTCTTGGGGGCTGGAGGGGAAGGGGTTTGAGGGAGAGGCTCCAAACTCACAGGGTAGCTGGTGGAGCATCTCCCCAAGATACCCACCAATTTTCAAGAACATTGGATTAGGGGGTCCAATTCTATGGGCCCCCAAACAAGTTGCCCCCATTTCCTCCATTGTTCTCTATGGTGCGGAAAAAGTAACTTTTTTCCCACCATAGAGAACAATGGAGGGAATGGGGGCAACCTGTTCACCTGCACAGATGGCATGCACAGATGCCAGGCCTAGATATCCATTTCAAAAGCCACTTTGGCACCTCTGAGGGGAAGACCAGACATTGAGACTCTTCCCAAACTTCAAAGCGCAGCGTACGTGCCTTCAGTAGCACAGGCATGTCGGCTGGCCACACCTCTTAATTCCCTTGCAATTGGATAAATGGCCATATTCAATTGTGATGGAAGAGGGAGGGAGTTGGGATCACCTATGAAAACTGACACAGAGTTTTCCTGAAAAGTTAGCTTCTTTTTAAGAGTCCTTGAACACCCTCCTTCTTCCCTCTCTTTCTTTCCCTCCTCCTTTCCTTCTCTTTCTTTCCCTTCTTTCCTTCTCTCTACTCTCTCTCTTTCCTTCCTTCTTTCCTCCTTCTTTGGCCCAACTCTAGTGAGAAGGAGTTTAAACTTTAAACCCCTTCTCTCTTAGCTCCCCCACCCAGGCAAGCTGGGGAAGGGAAGGGGAGGCTTTTGAAGATGTCTCCCCCCCTTTTGCTTCCCCTTCTGATATCACTTCTGGTGATGTCAGGGGGCATGGCATACACTAATAGCCTAATAGCTCATTAGCATACCATATGCTAATGAGCTCCTACAGCTGTTTTTCTACGAAAAGTCCCCTACACAACACACTATCTCTGCATGGATCCACAGGAACATTCCCACAGGCAGAGGGATTTCCATTTGCAAAGTGCAAATTTCTTGCTTCCCCCTCCTACTGTAACCCAAAACATCCCTAGAAATACTTCTTCTAGGAGACAGGGCACTCCCCAGGAACAGTATTTCAAGTGACAAGTTTGGCTATAGGAGGAGGGAGGTCAGAGTCACACTCTATGGGCAGAAATCCTCCTGTCTGGGGAGATGTTGTGCTGGATCCAAGCCCGTGAACACTGTATTATTCATGTTGCTTATTTTCTATGACTAGTCTCTATCCATGAGAAAGGCATGAGTTTGCTGGGTTGGACTCAGCGACAGCTTCAGGTGTGGAAAGCTTACATGGGTATCCAAGTACATCAACAAGAGAATGGTGAGGGTGGGGTTATATAACAGCCTAAACTACCCTCACAGGTATACTGCCCTGATCAAGATTAAAAATATGATAAACAGACAGAAAGTATACACCATAGCAACATTCCCAGGGTTGGGTCAGATGCAGCTTCTAAAAGACTTCTGTAAAGGAATATGATTCTATTTCTTGCTTCTGTGATTACTTCAGACATAACAATTATTCAAGTTTGTAATTGTGCCCATTAGTGCTCGTTCTCATTACACTATGACTTAAATATTGGACCATTACATTTTGTAGTTATTCACTGTAGTAACAGTTTTAAACATTTATTTCAATATTAATTCTACTATATTATAATGTTAATTAATAACTAAATGACTATAATTTAGTAATTGAACTCTAAGGCAACCCCAGAACATCACTCTGTAAAACAATTACAGAGCAGATCAGCAGCGCTACTTCCTGGCCATCCAGGTTTCTAAAAAAAAAAAAAAGGAAAAGAAAAAGAAAGAGCAAAAAGCTCCCACAGAATAACTCCGAGTAACACTAGCAAACAGTTACCTGATCATCATATGGTTCTTGTGAGCCCAAATATTTATGGTGTCTTTGTGCAACCAATGAGAAAATTTGTGCACAATTCCATCCTTATAAATCACACAAGTATTCATTGACGCTGGGCAATCTACTTGCTTATTAAAAACTGTCACAGAAAGTTGACTTTCTGTTCCACTTCCATGTGATTAATTATATTAGAAGAGATAGATATGCAAAATGTTGCAGCTGGGATGTTAATAAGAACTTTTCATAGTGAACATTTGAGTCTAGTGTTTTATCAGCTACAATGGCTCCCAGTTCAAAGAGCTGGCCTAAACTTTTATGTCTGGGTTGCACATGAGTAAATTAAGTCTGATCAGGTATGTTTACTATAATAATCCTCAGGGTTGCCCCAAAACACAGAACAGCAGGATTGGGACTGAAAGATGAAGACCATGTATGGATGTAAGTCATAAATGAACACAGAAAACCAAATGGCACAACATCCTTAACTGGCATGCCCATCAAACAGGAACTTTCATATATCACTTCGATTCATGAGTGAACTGCAGGAGCCTTAACTATTCTTTTAAAAAGTAAAGTTTTTGAAATCATACCATATGACAATGAGGTATGCCACATGTTGTAACTCAAGATCAGGTTGCTCTTTCTTTAATCAGTGATTTCAGTTTATTAGAACAGAATACATAACAACACAGAACACAAAGAACAACCTCAACTTATATACAGTTTGGAACTGGCTAACCCACACCCCTAGAACAGTAAGGTCCAATCATAAATGAGTGTGTAGAACTAATTGGGTTTGTTCCCACCAAAAGTCATAGTCTTCCCTAATTGGTCCATTGCACAATGGCAGCCAATTGGGCTGTTAATTCCAGGATACTGAGAGCCTAGGGAGCTTGTGACTGAAGCTCAGGCTCATTCTACAATTCAGGCTATTCATATAACACAATACATAACACCACAAATGTTTCAGCAAACCTATTCAAACTTACACTGTTTGGAACTCATGATCAGAGTATGACCCATATCAAATTGCAAGTGGAGTTCAGATTGCAGTGAATGAATTTGCAGCTATTTGTTGTTTGTGCTGGCAGAGCTGAGGAAAAATCCAATCCACGCTTTGGAGTTCGCTTTCTATGAATTCACTGCAACAGGATTATGCAAAAAGACTAAGTGCAGGCCATTAATGTAACAGAAAAAAATTAAGAGCACGAGCATTAACACAAACTACTACACAGCAGAGAGAGAAATCACAAGAGGAACCACAATGTCATTTATCACCCTGTACTGTCAGCCTTCTGCTTCTCTAAGGCTGTGATCATATGCACAATTAGACCCGACATAGATGCGAATGCCAGGTGGATTTAAAGGGTGCAATCAGACAACATCTGGGAAGTGTCCTGCAGCCATTTGCAACCCATTCAGATCAGAGATCTTTATTATGGTTTGTAACCAGCACAAACAGTCCAACCAAGCTACATCCATCCATCTCAAAATAATTCAAAATCATTTGCGATAATACACTGCATTAGCCTAAGAGTCTTTAAGTCACGCTTTTAAGAGATCTTTCCTAATTCTGTAGGTTGCTGCCAAAAATTTGGCACATGCTAATGTCACCTGTGGATTGGCATCTATCATAAGCAAAATACTAATATCAGAATCCGAAGGGCCTGAAAGCCTTTCCCAGATGGGTTGGATAAATGTAGCTCATATATTTTGATAGAACCCACACACAAGCAAAATATGATTGATAGTATCAGCCTCACCAATACCACAAGGACAGATACACTCAGCCAGAGGTATCTTCTTGTAACGACCTATTACGACCTCAGAAGAAAAAATATTACAACGAGCCAAAGAGAAGGCCCTTCGATGAGATGGAATTACCAAATTCATCAGATATGGAGCTGGAGAGACTACATATCTTGTTTGAGAGGGAGCCAAAAACTAAGGGCTCTAGCAATATCATTCTGTCTCTCTACATCACATAGTCACTGCTTTACCACGGCTCTTGCTTAATTTAAGACCATCATTTGTAGAGATTCGAATGAAAAGCCTAGCAAAGCCAACTTCTGATGTACAGCCCTAATCCAACAAGAACTGTGTCTATCATTCAAAATTAGTGAGGTAATGTCCAAAGGGGAGTGACTAAGCTTGAGCCAGGTGTATATTGATGTAAGGGTCACCCTTGCTTATATCCTTATCAGCCCGGATTCCAGGCACATAATAGCATTTGGGGCACCTTTAGGGAACTGAAATATGGCTCTCAAGAATTTAGACTGCATTTTTTCGAGAGTAGAAAAGCTTGCAGATATTGGACCCAGCATCGTACCATACAACAGTTGAGGCACAGTCTTGGCAAGATACAATTTAAGGGCCATTGGAATATATTGCCCCTCTTTCATATAGAAAAATCTGACAATACCTCATTTGTAACCCGTTCTGCTCCGCTGCAGAAGCTGAGTTAAAAGACATTGGGAAAAATCTGGTAGTTAATGGGTTGTGATGGGCCACGGATGGACTTTCCTGTGTCTGATCACTCCAGCACGCTCTCATGGCATCGGGATGCTCTGATCAGGCCATCCCAACTCTGTGCCATTGTTGTTGGGTTTTTTCCATTTCACAGTCTGTGCATCATAGGAAACTCCATAGGCAGCCCTCAGTGTGGAGGTATGATTGATCAATCCCTCTGTTAAGCGTATGGGGGGGAAGGCGCAACCCCCCAAACTCACCCGCAGTTGCAACTGATCATGCACTGACGTACTGCACCCGCAGCTTCAAAGAGAGGTGTGATCGTGCAACTGATGGTCAAATTCCTCTGGAGGAAATAGCCTTGCTTCCCCACCTCTGGTTTTTTCCAGGCGCGTGTGACCACAACCTAATTCTTTATTCCACTGTCTGAAATAAAACAGGTTTTGTTGATTGTTCTTGTGTCCATCATTGATTGCAATATTCTTCTCTTCTTCTGCATTCTTTATCTCTAAAATACTTATTGTATTTTATGCACGACAAAGCTAAGCTTTTCCCAAGCTATCTTCAAAAGATCATTTTCATTATAATCATCTTGTGCTTTCTAGTTGCTAAAGAATACAATTTTTATTAGTTCTCACTCAACTATCCTATTTTGCTGTTAGGAGAAGAGCTTGAATAACATTAATGTAGCTCAATCTGTGCATATTTAAGTTCAACTGTATTTAATGAGGCTTACTTCCAAGTAAATTGTTCACAAGATTGCAGCTTTATCATCCCTGATTAAAAATAGGAACTTCACTATCCCCCCTTGAGCAAACTTTCTGTATTTTGTGGTAACAATTATTAAGAGGATATTTAAAATGGCAAAAATATGTGGCAAATTTCACTGTGTGTAACTTGGGCCAGTCATTCTCTCAGATACTAACTACCTCACAGAGTCAGAGGTAGGGAAAGAGAGAACTATATACACCACACTGAGATCCTTTGAAGAAAGGATGACATGTGGCAGAATGATATTTCTGTGCAAAATCATGATATTTATCCATTTGTGCCATTTGCAGCTTTTTTCAGTCCCAAAAGAGGACTAAGGTTGAGTGCAGAAACACTGAAGCTGTAATCTTTGTTCATGAAGCCTATGATAATTTGATGGAGTACTGTATGGATGAAGAACTGGTTCTGGTAAAGAAGAAGAGTTTTACTAAAAAGAGAAATTTTAGATTGGAGAAAGGTATTCTTCAATGCCTTTCTCCTTATACAGTCTTTCTCAGATCTGTGCACACTGAAGCAGATCTAGGCTTGGATCCTGTATGTGGCTTTTTAAAGCCTTCCAACAAGTCACAGAGGATCCATAATTGGAACATAAATACCTTGTTGAGGAAGGGGTACTTTCTCCCATTGCAGTCCATCCCCAATTCTGTTATTAGGTGTGGGAGGAGGTATATATAATATGAATACCTGTGTGTCCCCTCTCTCCTATCCAATAGAAGATCCGGGAAGGGAATTTCAGTAGAGGAGAATTTTGGGAGAGAAAGGATTATATCTCTTCCCAGAGTGCCACCCCCCATTTTGTTTTGAAGCCCTAAATAATGTCAGAAAATCCAATCATGCATTTCAGGTGTAACATGTAGTTTGGCCTTCATAAACTGTACATCTGCCTTGGTTGTACCATTTCATACTGTAGGTGGAAGCTCATGATGGAATGTTCTTCCATACAAAATAATGCACACTAGCATCTAAGAGGGGGTTCTAGGAAAAAAGCCCACAGGAAAAACCCCACAGTCATAAATGCTCACAGGAAAAAAGCCCATGTGAAAAAATGCCCACATGGAAAAAAGCCCATGCACATAAAAGCCCACACAGGAAAAAGCCCACATGGAAAGAAGCCCACATGGAAAAATACCATGTAAAGTGCCATAGATATTTATAATGATGAGTAACCATTCATCTCCATTTATAAGAATGCACAGGTATTACCTATATTTTATATTGCTTTTTTAGGATTAAAACATGTCATGTTCACATGCAACAATATGTGTTGTGATTTAATCACATATAATCTTAATATAATAATGCTCTTGATGCATTGGCCATTTCCAGCTTTTCCACTGGCTGTGCTGTGTGCTCCATTGGCCATTGGCCCATCAACTACAACTCAAGAGTAATTGTGTTCCATTGGCTGGGTGCTGGGTCCACTCCTCTTCCCTGCCCTCTGCCACCTCAGCCACTGTTCTCTTTCAGAATAACTGCCAAAGGGCTGTTTCTCCTGATGAAGACACTTCTCCTGCTTGGCTCCTGTGGAACTAACTTTTCCCTCAGTGGCTCTGGCTAGGCAACCAAGCTTCATTCTGTCAGTAAAAAGATAAAGGAATGAAGCCCTTTCCAGGCCTTTGTAGGGAACATATTGGGGCCAGTCCTGACTAGGGTTGCCAGCTCCAGGTTGGGAAATTCCTGGAGATTTGAGAGATGGAGACTGGAGAGGGTGAGGTTTGAGGAGGGGTGGGACCTCAGGCAAGTACAATGCCATAGATTCCACTCTCCAAACCAGCCATCCCCAGGACCCATTGTTGCCAATCGCCAGGTGAGGGCTGGAGATCACTCAGAATTACACCTTCTCTCCAAGAGAGAGGGCAGAGATCAGCTGCAGCCCGAGGGGCCGATGGTAGGTTGATGGTTAGCTGGGAAGGAGATAGAGTTGCCAACTCAAGGTTGGGAAATTCCTGGAGATTGAGGGGTGCTTGGAGAGGGTGGGGTTTGAGGAGGGGTTGGACCTCAGACAGGTACAATGTCATAGACTCCACAGACTTCAAATAATATCATTTATTTGAAGATTTTTAAGCCATATAGTAGTTCAAAAGCTGTTTGTACTAGACAGTCTATACATAATTTAATTTAACATTTTTCTGTCTTTACTTTAGAAACTACTTTAAACCTACATTACAAAGGTTGACAAATGGTAAATTATTAAATTTAAAGTATTTAATTTTATTTAAAAATATTTCTATACAGAGTTTGATTTATGTTGTTATTGTTTTTCCTTCTTAATAAAGTTTGTTGATAACAAAATGGTCACTTTTATTTCCTGTATTTTCCCTTCCAAGCCTTTACACCCAAGAGCATTAAAGCCCTCGTCATACAGGGCTCTTTTGTATAGTAATGAAGTACTTTACTAATAACATAGCAAAATTATAATTTGATTACAACTGATAAAATCACAACACAAATTGTTGCATGTGAATATAGGTAACACCTGTTAATTCTCATAAATGGAGATGAATGGTTATCCACCATTATAAATATCTGTGTCAGACTTAAAGATCTGGGATCAGCAGAGAATAAAACACAGAACACTGCTGAGTCACATGACAGATTGAGGAGGGGGCCATTTAGCTCGGAACCCTCAGTGATTGGCATATAACAGACAAGAGGTTCCGTTTGGAATGGGCAGTTGAGGGAAGCTGCGAAGGAGTTCAGTGTGTGAGACAGAGAGTGGAGAAGAAGTCTGTCAAAGAACTGAAGCTCTCTGTGGAAGAACCTGGTTTACTGAGTTCCTCAGAAGGAAGGGGGACAGTGACCAGACGGTTAAAAACCTAAACACAATAGTGTCATACACCAATGAGACATCACTCCTTGATCTGAGAGAAGTGGTTTAGTGAGGGCTAAGAAAAAGGTCTGAGCCGAGTCAGGAAAACTGGTGGTGGCCAGTTGGACTCAAAAGGGGCCAGAGAACCAAAGCCAAAAGTTAACCACAAAACAGTGCAGGAGGGTGTGATCATCAGAAGGTGTAGTGAACTATTTAATGTCTGTGTAACTGAGGAAAAGAAACAAGCATTCTAACAAAGAGAAACCAAGTTCAACAGTTCAACCTGAAAAACAGAAAATTAACCTCTGTGTAAAAACTTCCATTCACCCTGTTGTGTTGTTTGTGAATAAAGCCTGTTCAGTTTTTACGTTAGCCAGCTGTGGTGCCTACCTATTTCATTGCCAATACACTTAGCAGTGGTCATTGTAAATATCCCTGACCCAGAATCAAAACAATTACCCTGAAGAGACATTTGAAAATTTGCTTAGAGAACTGGTCAGAGGAAATCAGTAGCAGCTCTGACCAGGCGCCACACACAGACCCTCACAGTATTGTATATAGAGAAGGGGCATGTGTCATAATATCTATGGTGCTTTACATGGTATTTTTCCATGTGGGCCTTTTCCTGTGTAGGCTTTTATGTGTATGGGCTTTTTTCCATGTGGGCATTTCCCCATGTGGACATTTTTCCATGTGGACATTTTTCCTGTGAGCATTTATAACTGTGGGGGTTTTTTTTCTGTGGGCTTTTTTCCCGGTTACCCTAAGAGGGAAGGGTTGACTAGAAGATGAGAGTATGGTCTTCAGCCAGTGGCCAGAATAATGAAAGGTCCAATATTCAACTAGTGTATAAACTAAATTGAATGCATCGATCTTCTTCCAATAGCCTTTGCCATGGTAGCTAGAGAGAGAACTTACCCTTCAGGCTGGTATTTACAGGTTTTCACATCTTTGCTTTGATAGCTGCTATAGATGAAACCTATAGGTTTAATATTCAGGGATAATATGTTATCCTGTCCTTAGGGAGAACCTCCTGCAGTGACAATACATCTTCTTAATATCATAAATTGTATAAAAACTAAGGAAGGGTAACAAATTGCATAGGCTAATTTCTGTCTTAGGGATCTAACTTTTGAACACTGTGTTCATTTAAAAAGGTTAAAATGTAATCTGGCTAACTTTAAAAATTTACTTACAGATAAGAAATTCATGGATTTTATGTACATTGTACTTTCCAGTGGCAGACAGTTCCAACTTACCATTTTAAGACACTTTTAAAATGCAACAGTATATTTCCTGTTAGTGTGTGGCAACCGAGGAGGTAGGGAGCACAAGGAAGAATATGCAATGCATTCATTTGGTTATCTGCAACTGCCATTTTCCTACTTAAAACACACTAGTTCAGCATTTAATGATGGAGGCATATTTAAGTTAAGCTGAATAACAGAAAGTGCACTTCTAAAACTGAGACATGTGATAACAATTTGTCCTCTACAAAAAACTTCTGACACAGATGGCTTGTGGTAATGTCAGGTCAGCCTAACTCAGAGGCTACTGAAGGGCTGCTATAGGCCCCCATTCTCTCTACACTCTTACCTTTATGTGTCATTAAAATCAATGGTGCTTGTTCATGAATACCCATCACAGCTTTTTGGTATATCCCAGAGAGAGGTTCTCAAGCCATTTACCCTAGAGCAAGGACACTAAGTACAGTCGGAGTAAATGCCCAGTGCAGACATAAAGCAGACTTCCTAAAAAACCTCTCTCCTCTGCTCTTCAGTGTGAATTCCACCATCCTTGTGCGCCACAACTGTTATTTATGGCTAAAACTGCATCAGTGCTAATCATACTTAACACTAATAAAGGTTCCCAAAACTTTGGATTAGCAAAACATAGTTAACACTACCCAGAATTGCCATCTTAGCTATGGTTACCATTGGTACAGATGCAATGTGAAATCATGACTAGGGCTGATGAAGGAATTGGATATTTACTTATTAAAACACTGATATCTCACTGATAACTGAGGCAGTTTACAATCTAATCAAATCTATAACACAAAATGGCACAATACAAAAACAAACGGTATTAATCACCAACCACCAATTAACTAAATTGAACAGCAAATCCCAACAACTCTTCCAAAAATACAGTTCAAAACCAATTGCCTTCCAGAATAGAATAGTGATTGCCATTAAAGGTGGGGCAAGATGATCTTCCCTGTTAATACAGCCCTATATCTTAGTGCCACTACTGAAAAGATCCCAGCCCCACTTAACTCCTCATTGTACTATGGGGGGAACCAGGCCCATAGCTACAGTGGGACATTCTGGGGCCCAACCCCCCAACTTTTCACCGGGGCCCCTTGACTTAACACCTGGCAAGGCCCCCAACTTATTTCGGATGCTTGCCACTGCTGCCAGGGTGGCAAAACAAGCCTCATGCAGTCCTTCTCTCCCCCCAGCTCTCTGAATCACTCCTCGGCAAAGAAAGCCCCGCCCTACACTTCCACACTGCTACTCTGTCTCTTGCGCATGCAGGCAAAGCAGCAAACCCCGCCTCTAGTCCCACCACACTGGTAATCTTGTTGCTGTGCTTAGCCCACTGGGAGGGCAGGAGGGAGCTGCGCCAGCTTGCCTGCATGCTTTCCTGTGAGAAGACCACCCCCTGCCTCAGGGTCAGGCAGCACCGCGAGCCAGCCAGCCGCCTCCACCTCCCCCTGGGTGCCTTGAACAGGCTGGTGAGTGGCACATGGTGCATGCAGAGGGGCCGGAGGGGGATTGGATTACCCACCCTGCAGGCAGCTGGACCGAGAGAGCCGATCAGCAGAAGCCTCAGGAAGTCAACTTCTCCCCCCCGCCACCACCCCAAGTCAAAGTGGCTGCCAATAGATGGCTGCCCACCCAGCCAGGGAGGTGGGAGACCCCTTCCCCAACCGGTGCTGTTGCCCTTCGCATGCAATTGGGACAAGGCTGGGGCACCTCAGTGGAATGCTGAGTGCTGGCAAAGGAGGAGCTGTGCACCCTGGGGAATTGATGCAGCAAGCGGGTGCTCAGGGGTTGCAAGCGGGTGCTCAGGTTGACTTGGCAAATGTTGTTAGTCTTTAAGGTGTACTGACGGACTCTTATGGGATGCATGACTTGGCTCCTTGCTTCTGCCGGAGTGAGGGGGTGCAGCAGTCATGATGAGGGTAGAAGAAGGGTGAGCACTGCATTGTCCCACTGGAGTCTTGCACACCCTTCCCCTCCAGCCACCACATAGGCAGGGGCCAGGCAATATGAGTTTTTTAATTTTATTTTTATTTCAGTGCCCCCTGACTTTTTACAAGCCCCCCCAATTTAAGAAATCCTGGCTATGGTTCTGGAGGGGAACATGGAGCTAACTCCAAGGAACACCTTAAATAACACTTAAGATATTTCAACAAACTGTAATTTGCAAAGGAAAGGACAGAGTGCCAGTTCCCAAGGCTAAATCCTAATTTGTAGATTATTGTTTTTCAGAAGCCAACATTTTATCTTCCCCTAGTCAAAGCCTTGAAAAATCACCACCATCATTTGATGAAGCCCATTGTTTCTTCATCTCAACATGTCTCTATGTATTTGAAGGCCCTATCCAATGGCAAAGCTCTAATATAATTAAGTTTGCAATTGCTTTCGCCACTCTTAAGATTGAAGCAATCTGCAGGCAAAGATAAATGAGACTTAGTACCTTGTCTTTGCTGAAAGAACATTTTTATTCTTTCTCAAAGTCGCCCCTCCCATAAAGCCAGCCACATGAAGAGAACTATATAACTTGAAAGTTCACATACTGCATTGGAAATACTAATTAGTCCTAATAAAGGAATAATTTTACCAATCCTGTGAATGTTTCTTTCTCTATGATCCAACACGGCTACCTTGATTTCAGCCAACTTTGTTTTAGTAAACAGTGATTGTCTTTGTGCTATAAAGAACTTGAAAGGTTGAATGTCTCCTATCTTAAAATACTAAATATATTTTATTAAGGCAGGAAAAAAAGATCATTACATGGCTGATTTATGCTCTGATAACATTTCTGTTCGAACCAAAGTAATAAACCTTAATGCGATATATTTTTTGTAACTCCCAATCTATGCTTTAACAAACAAAGCTGATTGTGAAAGAGAAGACACAGAAGAGTACTTCATCTTCATTAGCTTAAATCAGAATGCCCTTCAAGAAGAATGAGATATAAAAGCATATAAATGTTAAGTTTCCTGCTTCTTAATTGGCATATTCAGCTTGTAAATATATTTTCTAAACCAATTACTTCATTGCGGAAGTCCTGAGCACAACTTCACGCTAAGGAGATGGATGAACAGCCATTGTGCATGATAAGGATTAATGGGCAATAGATCTTTACGTAAATAATTAAGCAGAACACAATCAGACAGTTGTAGGTGCTTGAATTATGTATCTGCTGCAAAACTTTTACAACTTGAAAGGCATAAGGAAGTCATATCTGACAACCTTATGGCCCACCAGCAATATATGTATGTCACTTAGGCAACACAATACAGACAATGGAGTCAGTAGTTAACATTGCAACTGTACTGATTTTTTTTTTTAATTTGAGCTGGCACAACCCCTGTGGTCTTTTTCTCAGTTTAGGGTAATAAGGAACCCCTATCTACAAAGATATTTTGGGAGTAAAGATTCAGGAGTTGACATTTTTAAAAAATCTAAATATCAGTGGTATAAACAAAGACAACCCCTCAGTTCATTAAAAGTTTTTTTTATAAAAGCCCTGTAGAAAGCAGAGCAAGAAGAGAACCAGTCTGCTCTCCTGCATATGAGTTTAAACAGAGATGCCCTTGTTCTATATCAGGTCTAATTCAAGTGAAACAGGGCATCCAAAACTAGGTCTCTCCATTTTTAATGAATAGAGGGAGAAAGAGCTCTTTAAAGTTATAAAGGATGTTTATTGTTTAAAGAATTTTGGGATGGATCCTGCAGTAAATCTCTGTTAGTGGAGGCATTTACATCAGCTCCCCCACCCCTTCTGTTACAGCCCCAAATCTTCCCCCAAATCTTTCTCCTGATGGGCAGAGGACACTGAGAAACATAATAAGGGGCAAACTGGGGGAGTCTACCATGGAAGGGGGACTTGTCAGCAATCAAGGACCCTTCAGTTACTGGAAAATTATCATGAAATCCAACTCAACCAGTGTAGTGATGCTAGTGGCACTAGCACTGGAGTAATATTACTGCCTCTACAATAGCTCAAGGTGAACTTTTTGAACTACTTTAAAGGAAACCCAACATTTCAAGAGGCTACGAATGCATGAATTATGGAAGCAAGAACCGGATCCAAGAGAACAAATTGTTACTAGCTTACCAACAAAAGTTGGGTAAAGGCACTTTTAGCCATCACTGCTGCCTATACAGCAGAAACAGCAACCACATGTCATCCAGAAGAACTTCTAGGCAGCATAATCAGCTCTTTCCGGAGAGATACAAACCAAAATACAGAATATTACCCTTCTGAATCTGCTTCCCAGTTCTACTAATCTGTCTTGACAGAATTCAGGTTTAATGTTTTGCTCTTATCTAGTCTTTGATGACAGCCAGGCTCTTATTTAAGGAACTGATTTTTGCCGCTATTGTAGCTCATGAGAAAGGCTATCATATCCATATCAGAGAAAGTTGTACTGCTAGTTCACACCTATTTCTCATGGGCTTTACTACATAACTGCCTGGCAGAGCTTACCAGTTACTGTTCTAGATGGCTGAAACAGAGAGAATACACAATTATCAAAATCACCTCATGATTCAGATATAAAAACAAGAAGAGCCCAGAAATATTAGCAAGTTTCTGCTTCAACTTCCAGTTCTGATTTTATTGAGAGGGGGAGGGGGACTTGATCAATCTTCACAGTATTTCATGTAATCGATTTATCTAATGGAATCTTCAAAGTATTTAATATTTCAGATCCTCAGAGTTAACAACACTTTGCCCATATTGCAGCCTTTCACATTAGAGAAGGATTTTGATATATACTATTGTGTCACTTATCTGAACAGAGCTGTGAATTATTTGAACTCACTGAAGACATGGAAGTGAAATATTATGTAAAATAATATTATTGCTATACATTATTTCTACAATACCACTGTACAGGACATTTAGAAGAATTCCATAAGGAACAACTTTACAGGATTCTACCTCTGTGGAGCCTTCCATCTAAAATCAACAGTGAAAAGAGGGTGGGAATAGAGAGGAAAGGATAATACAGAATATTGGACTCCACAGGAAACTTGTCTAAATGTCCAAACATAGTTATTAATGGAATCATGACTCTAGAAGAGAACCTTGTTATTGTAAAGTTCACAGACATGATTTGCTTGCTTGCTTGTTTTAAATGGAGTGAATGAGATGCTGGTAGATGTTTCACTATCTGGAAAATCAAGTCAAAAACCTGCAAAGGTATCAGTCTAAAAGCTTCTAAGTGGTTCACAAGTTCAAATACATATTGCAGGTTGTAGTGCATATAATTTCCTAAGTGAGGTTCAGTAAGGTTGGTAATTGTGCTTCTACCAAACAAAAGTCAATATTAAACCTTTTTTTATGACTAAAACATTATTTTTGCTATATATGTGATAAGTTCACAATCTTCAAAAAATGTCAAAAATAGGTTTTGACATTTCATAGTGACAGAAAGGTAACATTCTTCACTGCCCATAGTGATGTAAATAGTAATGAGATTATTCTATCCCCTGCCCCCACATATGCACATTTTCCCTAGGGATACCAGGCAGCTTCTTCCCTCTAGTGGCAGGAAAAATGTGTGTGGGGAGGAGCAATGTCGCAGCATTACTTTCAGTTGTACCCAGAAGTGATGTCATGATGTTCTAGGAATTCCCCAGTCTCTGTGTATAGAGGTATGGAGAATTATTAGAACATCATGGCATCACTTTTGGGCACAACCAGAAGTGATATCATGGGACATCACTTTCCACCACCCATTTTTATGAACAAAAGAAGAGCATGCTGGTTCAGACCAATGACCTGCCTAGTCCAGCATGCTGCTCACAAAGTGGACGGACAAACAAACAGAGCCTAGATGCCAAGATCTTCCCCTGCAGCTGTCTCCTAGCACTGGTAATGAGAAGTTTGCTGCATCTTTATATGTAGGCTCCCTTCAGTTACTATGTTTAGCAGCTATTAATGAACCTTTCCTCCATGAATACGTCTAACCCCCTTTTAAAACTATCTGGACTCATGGCCATTACAACCTCCACTGACAGCGAATTCCACATTTTAAGAATTCATTGTATAATTAAATACTTCCTGTTTCCCAACAAATTCATTAGATGTCCACAAGTTCTGGTATTGTGGGAGTGGAAGAAAAAACCTCCTCTATCCACTTTCTCTGCCAATGCCTCTCCTCGGCCGCCTTCCCCCCCCAGCTGAAAAGGCCAACCCCAGATTCTCCATCCTTTCCTCATTAGGAAAGCTGTTCCAACCATCTAATCATTTTATCCTCCTTTGTGTGTTTTTTTCCCAGCTCTGCAATATTGTTTTTGAAATATGGTGACCAGAACTGTACACAGTATTTCAAATGATGCTTCATTATAGCTTTATACAAGGTCATTACAGAATTGGTCATTTTATTTCCAGTCCCCTTTCTAATAATTCCCAGCATGGAGTATGACTTTTTCAATCTCATTCTCAGCCAGTTCAGAGCCCATATTTGAAATTAGGATTTTTTTTTTTGGTTCCCATATGCATCATCATATAATTTACTCACATTTAACTTAATTTGCCACGTTGCTGCCCACTTACCCAATTTAGAGAGCTGGGTTTGATTCCTCACTCCTCCACATGCAGCTGCTGGTGTGACCATGGGTCAGTCATCAGCAATGCTTCCTCTAAGCCAGGGGTTTTAAACATGTGGCCTGGGGGCTGAATCAGGCCCCCGGAGGGCTTCCATCAGGCCCACAGTGGAACTGGCCACCTCCTGCTTCCAGTTCTGCTGCTGCTGCTGCATCATAGCTTGCTTCGTCAGACTCTGTTAATCACTCAGCCATTTCATGTTTTAACCTAGACTCAGAACTCTGAGCATGAGATTCCTGTGGTCAATGTCAATATATCAAAAGTAGGTTTGCAGCTTACAGAGCTAATGTTTTAAGCATGTTTTTTATTTTAATTAAAAAATATTGTTGTGTTTGTAGAAGAAGAAGAAGAAGAGATTGGATTTATACCCCACCCCTCACTACCCAAAGAAGTCTCAGAGTGGCTTACAAACTCCTTTCCCTTCCCCTCCCTACAACAGACATCCCTGTGAGGTAGGTGGGGCTGAGAGAGCTCTGACAGAAACTGCTCTTTTTCAAGAACAGCTGTGCCAGAACTATGGCTTGCCTAAGGTCATCCAGCAGGTGCAAGTGGAGGAGTGGGGAATCAAACCCAGTTCTCCCAGATTAGAGTCTGCGCACTTAATCACTACACACATGGCCTGGCCCAACAAGGTCTCATTTATATTCGATCCGGCCCTCATAACAAATGAGTTTGACACCCCTGCTCTAAGCTGTGGAGTCTTGTGAGCAACAGTGAGCTACTGGCATGAAAGTTGTGAGCGAGTGATTTGACTGCTGCATAAATTAGTTTGCTCTGGAGCCATCCTTTCTGAACTAAGACAAAAATGTGTGAGCCGGAGGCTAAAAAACTGTGAACTAGCTCACACTAACTGAGCTTCGAGGGAACACTGGTCATAAGTTTTTTCAGAGCTGTTCTCTCAAGGGCAGTTCTCAAGAGAGCTCTCTCAGCCCTACCTATCTCACAGGGTGTCTGTTGTGGGGAGGGGAAGAGAAAGGGATTGTAAACTGCTCTGAGACGTCCTTCAGGTAGTGAAGGGCAGTGTATAAATCCAATCTCCTCCTCCTCCTGTAACTGTTCACCATCTGCCTTGGTTTTCATCATCCTAAATAATCTGGTATTATTTCAGTACTTGAGTACTACACTGTTTATCCACAAATTCCAAATCATTTACTAGCTCTGGTCCCAATACTGATCCTTGTGGGATCCCTCTGTCCACTTCCCTCCATTGCGACAACTGTCCATTTATCCCTACTTTATGCTTCCTCCCATTTAGCCAATTTTAATGTCATAAAGGGACTATGGTTGTCAATATCCAGGTGGTGGCTGGAGATCTCCAACTGTTACAACTGAACCCCAGATGACAAAGATCAGTTCCCCCAGAGCAAATGGTTGCTTTGGAGGGTGGACTCTTATGGCATTATGCCCTAAACCACACTCTCCTCAGGCTCCACCCCCAAAATCTTCAGAGCTGGCAATCCTATAAGGGACCCATCCTCTTATCCCATGACATTCAACTGCTTAACTTATTCAGGTGTCTTTGGTGAGTTACCTTGTTGAAAGTCCAAGTATATGATGTCTACACCTTATCTACATATTAACCTGCTCAAAGAATTCCACGAGATTGGTGAGGCATGATTTTCCTTTGCAGAAGCCATGTTGATTTTCTCTCATTAGGCTTTGTTTCTTGAATAACAACTCCTACTAATTTATCTGGAATAGGCTAACTGGCCTGTAATTTCTTGATCTCCTCTGGAACCTTTTTTAAAAAATGGAGTGACATTTTCCATTTTCCAGTCATCTAGCATGAAGGCTGATTTTAACATCATTCCATATACTTGTTAGTACATCAACAATTTCACATTTGAGTTCTTTAAGTACTCTCAGGTGTATGCCATCTGGACCTGCAGATATTAGTTTTCACTTTGCTTAGTAAACCCAGAACTTCATCTCCTGCCACCTCTATTTGACTTAGTTCATCAGACACCCTCTTTGACCCCACTGGAGTGAAGAGTACTGGTGAGGGGCAGAAGTCTACTATGGTCTACCATGGCAGTCAATCTGGAAGGTCTAATTTCCCTCCATTTTTCACTAATTTTCCAAATTATGCATACCATTCATATTAATTATGCCATCTTAAGTAGAGTTGCACCCTTCTAAATCCATTGCAATCAATGAACATGGAAGGGTATACCTCTGCTTAGATGGTACTGTAAATTACTTAAACCAACACACACACACATATATATATTTCCCTTGGAGGTTTGAAATGAGCAAAACCTCCAACCTAATTTTAAAAGCCCCCCCCCCCTTCCTGGGCAGAGAACAGGTGGGGGGGCTGTCTAACTGCTTTCCAGCTCATCTTCATACAAATACTAATGGATCTGGCAGGAGAGATAATCGGTGGGTCAAATTCTTTCCCTCTTTTCAAGCAGGGAACAGAGATTTGGAGATGTTAAATGCTAGCATCCTCAGGAAGGGAATTTCTGGAGACTTCCAGGAAAAGCCTCTTTGACCCAGCCTGACGTGGTCAGTGGGTGGGGAAAGGAGAGGTGATAAAACTCAAGGAAACAAGGAATAAGTTCTCTTTTTTCCTTTGGTTTTGGATCGATGAGAGGAGACAGAAGCGCTGGGAGAAAGCTGCAAGGTACTGGTCACTCTGTAGGGAATGGTAATGTTCTAAGCTTTAGGAGCCTGTCCTATTTTACCTTCTGATAGGGCATGAATAGAGAAAGAGGTAGAAAATTTACATTTTACCAATTTCTTTGGGATCCCTTGCTCAAACTGGTGATGTGCTAAAAATATGCTTATGGTTATTTTCTTTTTAATAAATACTTTATAACTTAAGAAGCCAGCTGTGGTTCTCTGTACCACATAGACCTCCACCTTCTTGGACACACTGTTTTAAAAGGGGTGCCTGGGGGAAAGCAGGCAGTTGACGTGGCTATTCCTCCAAAGGCAGTAAACAGACCCCATGGTGAACAGGTGCTGGGCAGTGGGAGACATTGTTGGAGAAGTGACAGCCTGCTAAGAGTCTGATTAGTTTAATCCACGTACCCTAGGGGGAGGTATTTAGGGCTTATTGAATATTTTTCTCTTGCAATACAGCCTACCTCTTGTTGTTTTCTCTCTCTGCTATGTGTTAGTGCTTGTGTTCCGAAGGCCTCTCTGTTATATTAATGGCCTGCAGTCAGTTATTTTCTTTCTTTAAAATCCTGTTGCAGTAAATTCTTTAAAAGTAAACTCCAAGGCATGGATTGGATTATTTCCAGAACTCTGCCAATAGACACAGAGGCAAGGCCACAGATCGTGGAAACAAAGCTGGGAGTCCTGACCCTCACCATGGGCAATCCCTTACAATGATCAGGTGGTGGTAGAGAGCTACTCAAGAGAGAATGAAAAGCCTCTCCAGGTGTTGGCAAAACCTTGGAAGATGGGGTGGAATATGGCCTGCAGACTGGAGCAAGAACGTTCTGCCACACCAGAATTAAACTTTATAGGTCTTAAAGGTGTCAAATTTTGTTCTATTGCTTCAGCAACACGTATACCCACCTGAATCTTACTTAAACTATGTTTGATTGAATAAAACAACCAGTTTCACTACAGGGAGTTAGTTTCACTACAGAGACTTACTTTTTCCTATTATGCTAGAACTAGAAGTAACACAATAGATCACCTATTGCAAGCCTCTGTCCTAAAACAAGAATACCTTGGATTAATATGGAGCAAAGAATTTGGCCATTCCTTTTGCATACACTGCCAAGCTTCCAGAATACTGACTGAGTGACAAAATGGCCAAGCTCCACCCACTTTTGAGGGCATTCTTTCTCCTTTTTGCAGAGAGCAGTATTATAAAATGGGAGGACATTTATTAGCACAACATAGTTTATAAATTTCTCTTGATTGGTCAATCATATTTTACAGATGGAGGATGATATCTAGTAGTTGGGGTTTTTTTTCTTCCTCCTCTCCCCATACTTCTAACAGCAGTTCTTATGTCAAGGGTGGCTCATGAAGAGGTGCAGAGGTGGCTCACAAAGACAATTGAAAAAAATCATAAAAACAACCACACAAGAATTACCAATACTAAAATAAACTAGAAAAATATTAATCTGTCAAATATGATATTCATTAAACAGTCTTCAGGCTAGATGCAGAATATAAAAAAACATTAAAACCCCTTCCTGTCTAGAGACAGAAAGGTAAATACCAGGCAAGCCTGAAAAGGGATATGAGAAAGCCACCACCAAAAAAGCCCTGTTTTCAGCTGTCATCTCCCTCACATCTGCAGGCAGCAGCATAGATAAGGGCATGGGAAGAAGATTTTAATGGATGGGCTGGAGGCTGTGGAAGGTGGTAGTCCTTTAGGTCGTTATCAAGATTTACCCACTAAAATGATCTGATATATCTCACCAATGGCCGTTGCTTCATAAATGGGCTTCCAAAGCATCCTTCCTGTCCATAATTATTTGGAACTGAGGCTGCAGATACAGTGGCAACTGATACAGCAAAGTCCAGGTTGTGAATACCTTTATACAAATAATGACCCAATTAAATATTCCTCCTCATCCCACATATTGGTAACTGAAGGCACAGCACAGAAGAAAGTCTATATCACACTCCAAGCCATACTCCATACTACATACCAAGTATCTGCAAAGCTACCATAACATACCAAGAGATGCCTATTTGAGGATTTAAAATGCAGATACATTACAGACAACATTTGTTTCAAAGTTAGATTTTGAAATGCAATTTGAATGATTTCTCATCTGCCTCAGATTTGCACAGAAGGAACTTCTAAGAGATAAGGGCACATCATCATCATTCTGAAAATGAATCTGCCGTCCAAAGTCACATTAGTGTTGTTCATTCTCCTTTGCAGAAATGAGCACATAACTCACTTGCAGTGGTTGAATCTTTACAGAGGAAACACCATAAAATTTCTGATATCCTCTAGGGCAAATGTCTGCATAGGAAAGATAGTGAAGAATTATAGGATACATGAACCTTGAGCAACCTCCTCCTTGATGATATGTAATTACCTGCCAGCCACTAAGGCAGGAGTAACTATAAAAAATTCATTGCTCCATTGGACTCAGTGGACACAACCCATTTGAGAGCTTTACATAGCTGTACAGAACAATTTCCCCTTAAATAGCAAATGTTTTAGAGCTAGAAAGAACTGCTGAATACATTTCACTAAGAATATCTTAATATCAGGAATCTTAAAAGGAACTGGTATAGTTTAGCCTGGGGGAAAAAATGGTACAAAGGATAGGGCAAAACTGAAGAAAGCTGGAATGTTGATAAGCTTGCAACAAAGAATATGGAAACCAATGTCTCTCTACTGCACAGGTGTCAAACTCATTTGGTATAAAGGCCACATCGGACATAAATGTCACTTTGTTAGGCTGGGCCGAGTATATACAAACTTTATAAAGGACACAGGCAAACTCAATTAACTATATATATACTTTTAGTCCTGCTGGATCAGACCAGTGGTCCATCTAGTTCAGCATCCTGTCTCACACAGTGGCCAATCAGTTTCTCTGAGTCTACACAATATTCCAAATGAGACCACCCCATAGATCTATACAGGGGCATTGTGATATCAACTGTTCATTCTCAATCCCTTTCCTAATCATCCCAAACTTAAGAGTTTGCCTTTTTTTCACCGCTGTAGTACACTGAGTTAGAACATATGAAAAGCTAAGAGAAGCCCATCCTGTCTAATGTTCTGTGTCACACAGTGGTCAAAACCCAGGTGCCCTCTATAAAAAGAATAAAATCCTCTCCCTTTAGGAGAGTTTTTACAAAAAAAAAAAACCCAGGTGCCCTCAGGAGGTCTACCAGCAGGGCCAGAACTCCAGAAGCCCTCCCACTGTTGCCCTCCAAGTACCAAGATAACAGAGCATTACCCCTGGAGGAAATGACTACTTTGGAGAACAGACTCCCTTGCATTAGACTCCCTCCCCCAAATCTCCAGGAAGTTCCCAATGGAGTTGGCATCCCTAGTCAGAGCACCCATAAAATAGACAGGGGGAGGTGGGCTCCAGCTGGGGAACCTGGCTGCCTGAGGAGGGGTGCAAGATCCAGACCCGGAGAAGCCTCCCAGAGCATCCGTGGAGCAGGCAGCCAATCCAGCCAGCCTTCTTCCCTCCTTCCTTCCTTCCTTCCCTTCCTCCCTCCTGTGGTGGAGGACCAGCTGGGCCAAGCAAGGGAGGTGTGTCCAGGGAGGTACAGTTTGGTTGGGCTCCACCAAGGCTGTCCTTTTCTCAGGTTGGGAAGCGAATGCACTGCTGCCTCTCCAATGGGCATGATGGTGTGATACAGTAGAAGGGTGAGTGGACAGGGGGCTGAGCATTGCCCCACACAAGCCCCAGAACTCCTGGCCCACCAGCCCAACGGGAATAGCTGCACAGCTTGCTTACTCTCCACTTCTTTCTCCTCATCCCCCAGAAGTTTACAAGCAACTGGGACAGGAAGGCACTCATGTTTGGCACTGTTAGCATCAAGGCTCCCAGGACTGAGAAAGACCAGGGGTCTTGCAAGTGTGGCTTGAAGGGGCAAAGCTGCCCCCCCCCAAATGGCCTATTTCCTTAAACTAAGTCTCTCCCTGATGCCCACCCTCCCACCTCCACTGCCTGGTACTCCTTAGCACTGGGGCAGTATACATAATGCACAACCTTCAAAGCCTTCTACAGCCTGGAAGCAACATTTCTAAGGGATCACCTCTTCCCAAATACACCCCAAAGAATGCAACGCTCCAAGGATCAACACCTCCTGGTGGTCCCTGGCTTGAGAGACGTCTGTTTTGCCTCAACCAGGGCCAGAGCTTTCTCTGCTATGGCCCCTGCCTGGTGGAACATGCTCCCCATTGAGATGAGGGCCCTGCAGGATCTTCTTCCATTCCACAGGGCCTGCAAAATGGAGCTCTTCTACCAGGTCTTTGGCTGAGGTAGAGGACACCCATATATGGCCTCCCCAAGGTTGCTGTCACCCATGTACTGATAACTGGCCATCATTCCATCTGCACCAACAGGCCAGAATCTCCCATAGCCAGGTGTTTTTTTGTTACTGTGCTATGACCACCAATTTTAATGTCTATATTGTATTTTTAAATTTTAATTGTATTTATTTCTTTATGTCTCTTTTATTGCCAAATACTTTAGCGTGCATTATTTGGTCAGTCGATTTGATTCAATTTATTACGATGTTACCTGCCCTGAGCCCATTTGTGGGATGGGTGGGATATAAATAAATTAAATAAATAAATAAAACCTTTGTCTGTCTGGAAGACGTGCCTCCTGGACTCCATGTCAGCAAGACATAGGCTGCTGCATCCACCAAGTCCCCCGCAGCCTCAACCCCAATCCCAAGCCAGAACGGAGTAGGGACCAGGGTTGGCTTACCTGGGGTGACACAGGAGCCAGCAGAGGTGGGAAAGCTGATGGAGGCAGCAGGATCTGTTGGCCCAGCACCACAGAAAGCAGCCAGGCAGGGTCTTCACAGGCTCAGCAGCCACTAAGGAGTATGAGGGGAGTAGGCCTGGCAGGCTTGAAGGGCAAGACAGGGTGGCTTCCAGGCCTGAGGCTTCCGTCAAAGTAACTGCAGTGCAGAGTGTCCACGTCTGGGCAGCCATGTCATGCCATTCCCCCCGCCAAAGCCGGTATAGGGAAGGGCAGCCCCATGCCATGACAAGGCCTACGCAGGGCAGGGCTTTGCAGCCGATCCTGGGGTGGCCAATTCAGGAAAGGTGGTGCCAGCTTGACAGGCAGGACCAGGAGGCTGGGGAGAGATAGAGGAGGTGGGATTTGAGGCAGGGGAGGAAAACAAAAGGAGGCCAGGGGAATAGAGGTCAGGGAAGATAACTTCTGGGCACCTGCACTGTTGGGAGAGGTGCACCATCTGAGAGGAGGCAGGCCAGACAGAAGCCCTGGATGGACTGTTGTACGTTTTACACCTCTCCTCTGCTGCTCTGAATAATAAGTCTAAGGACACAGGTTTAAATGAGGTTTAATAAAGTAATCTTGGTACTTTCATCCCTACTAAAGCCTGATAGATACATGCCTTTTCTATCAGAGCTATTTGATGTACCAACAAATGATGTATACAGATTGTTTTACTTTGCTTTAATTACTTTTGATTCAGGCACTTCAGGAATACTTTCAGTTTCATCCACACAGCCACCTGGCTGCCCACTATGGTTTGGGAAATTCCTTGAGAGGGGGGTGGATTTGCCTGGTAAGGCTGGAGTTTGGTGAGGAGAGGGACACAGAGGAGAAGTAATGCCAATCATCTCCATCAGTGGAACTAGAGTTGTTAGGTCGGTTGTCTGCCAGCGGGCTGGGTGGGTGGGAGCCTTCCAGGAGTGTGGGGAGGGGGCAACATCGTTGGCATGATGACATCACTTCCATGTGATGTCATCACACCAACAATATTGATGTGTGACATGCCTGTTCCAGAGTGGGGCTTTCCCAGCTGGCCAGCGGCAAAAGCTGGAGCCCCAGAAATCAGGGAACCCCTGCCCAGACTAGGGGCCTGGCAACTCTAAGGGGAACTGATCTCTGGGAGAACTCAATGCCCACCTTGAGTAATCCTACTTACATGATCAAATATTATCATAATCCACTACTTATCTTGCCTTGCTTTTGTATATTTGAAACAGTATTTGTATATTTGTAACAGTATTTAGACTCCATCGCCCCTCCACACACACAAAGATCAAGATTACTCTCATTTGAATAGCAAATATAAATCCATGTTGGATTATTGCACTGCATTTATCTGTCCTTTTACTGAACCTATGAAACTGTAATCTACTGTTTGTTTTAAATCAAAATTACTAATAAAAAGTTATTTAAAAAAGATTACTCTCAGTTCACTCCCATTTTTCTAATTTTCAGCAGATGTCAAGATAAACAGTGAGGCTGTGAAGAACCCCTTGCTTCATTTTAGTTGAGAAGGCCCAGATGCTGCTCACTGCTCTGAAGGCATAGCTCCTGGAATTTTTGTTTTGTTGTTGTTGTTTTTAAAAAAGGAGAGGGAATCAGAATTGAGGGATTTGCAAGGGCCATACAGCCTGTTATCATATGCAAAAAAGAAGATGATAATGGATGAAAAATAGCAAAATAACATTGTCCTGATTATTTTAAACTTGACCTTAAAAGGGGACATTTTATAGGGTGGCACCTTTTTAGCAATATGTGACAAATTATGAGCTGAGAGATTCCATGAAGAAATGAACTTCACAACATTTAAGAAGACACGTAACTACATTTCACAATAAAAACGGGAAAGGGGAATACAATACACAGTACAAAGGGGAAACAACTGAAAGAGACATAAGTAGTGGCATTACCATTATTAGGCTGGATAATAAAGAAAGTAAGAAAGGTCCAAAGCTAAGAATGATGCCCCATATTCTTATTTTCAGGAACTTTATTCAACCATTTCCCCAAACTTCCCATCCAAGTACAATAACAGAACTTCAACTCCTTTTAAGCATGTATAAAATATATTTATCTCCCACCTTTTTCCTCAGTGAGGACCCAAAGCAGCTAGCAGCATCATTTTAATGATGCCCAGCTCACAATCATGGTGTCAAGGTCTGGGGTGCAGGCAGAGGGAAGTCCAAGTTCAGTCTGGGGTCTTGAGTCAAAAGGAGTGGAGCAGGAACCAAGAACAAAAGTCCAAATCACAAACCATGAGCAAGGTCATTCAAGCCAGAGTCAGAAGCTGGAGGAGGTGGAGTAAATGCAAGGTGTCACGGAGTTTGACGAGTTTGCTTCCACAAAGGAGCCAGCTTAGAGCCTGAAGCTAAATAGCCCTCTCCTGCTGTTTCCAATTTGTGCAGTGGCACCAGCAGCCAAGTGTCTGTCAAAACTCAGGGCTAATGGACCATCGGCTCTGCAAATAAACAACACGCCACCTTATTGCTAAGTCCTGCCGAAGTCGGTCTCGTAAGCAAGCAACTCTGGGGGGCGAGTCAGGAGGGCTTTCCATCTGTGGCTGCTCCTCGTCAGCTGTTTCTGAGCCAGGTGCCAGTGCAGACAGTGATGGCAAACTGCCAATCTCTGAAGTTTCAGAGGGGCCAGCTGTGGGTTCTGCTGCAGCTGGCAACGGCCCTTCCTCAGCACCCATGACACATGGAAGGAGTGGTAAGAGTCGTAAGATCAATGGAAGAGAAAGCTACACTTTAGCCCTTACTGTCACTAACTTGGGGAGGTGGTACCTTATCACACACTAAAACAGAAGTCCCAGTGTGGTGCCATGGGTGCAACAACACCCACCAGTACTTCTCTTGGAACCCATCGACCTTTTCAGAAAGTGGGTGGGGCCATTGCAAGGCAGTAATTGCTAGTGGCTTCCCTCATTCAAATGAAAGAGTTTTCCACTGGAAGTTGAAGAAGACTAGTAAGCAACTGAGCTTTTCGTACTCAGTGTATGGTCCCATTCCATCTTCAGGATCTCTTTCTTGTCATCAGGTGTGAGAAGGGAGGTATTCTGTTTGGCTTCACCTCCTAAGGCAGCCATTTGGGGTTTGGCTCTGCCTTCTGTGGAGGCCATTTTGGGGTGGCACTTACCAACCTGACTCAAAATGTTTGGGACCTAAATACTGCACTATTTATGCTGACATGTGGGCATTCAGTGACTGCAGTATGAAGCGATGACCTGCATCTATTGAAAACCACACACACACACACTCAAATCAAATCAAATCAAATCAAATGCAATGTATTTTGAAGTCTGTTTTTAAAATTTCTCTATTTTGGTAAAGAGGACTATTCTCCTAGCTGATCAAATTTGCTTAACCCATGTCACGCAAGCAGCTAATCATATGGAATTTGCTCGCCATCATCCATAGCTGTTCCTGTTCCTTGGAAGCAGGAAAGCAAATCTGAGTCCACACTCATCAACCCATCTGTTTTCATCGTGGTTGCTATTATTAGGCCTTTCTAGGAAATGCAAATGAGCTGGTTCCATTTGGGAAACATTTTTTTTTCTTCTGCTCTGACTGGGTGCAGACATTTCATCCCACATTTTCTGACTTTTTTTTTTTTTTTTGAGAGTCACAATAGTTCATGTTTTGTTCTTATCTTCTTTGCAGTAATGGTTTGTAGCTGTTACGGTTCCCAGCAATTTGCAGATATCATGAACCAGCCTTGACACACAGGCTATACCTGCTTTTGCTGAAAATTGCAGCTATATTCAATGTTTTGTTATGTGGCACTCAGCTGTGAACCTGGAGTATCTGCACCTTTGACTTCAAAATTGCCAGCTGGAACTGAAGTGAAGATACCTTGTTTTTGCTTTGCAGTATTTCCTGATGTAACCTGATGGCCATTTAATAGGATAATTGTACCTGGACTGGGGCTGACTTTCACTTATTAAAGCGAGCCAGGATGTTGGATGGGTCTACAGAACACTGGGGGGGGGTAGATTTCCTTCTTTTGTATGAATGCTGTTGATTGGGGAGTTCAGTAGGCTTAATATAATTTGTTATTCATGTTATGGCCCTTTTTAGTGCCTGATGGGTTCTTGCAATCAAGAGTTTACCACTTGGTTTTATTGTTCACAGGAATATAAACACAGTTGCTGATAAATTTTGCTGCCAGTGTTACCAGTGGGTGCCATCTCACAGAGGGACAGTTGGTTTTCCAATAGGAAGTAATGTCATACACCCATCACACAAAAATCACTCCAGATAGAAATTAAATCTACCTCATAAACCTGGCCTAGGACAAGGAATGGCAGACACAGCCTGGGAAAAAGTATCTGGAAGTTTATCAAAGGAGGCTGGCTTGATAATAGTTCTCACCTATCCTAAAGTAATGTATATTTTACAACACTGGGGTCTCTTGGGGAAAACAGAATCATACCTTCTTTTATCCCCATCTTGCTTCCTCCACTTGCCCACTTAGCATATTTACAACACCTGGAAGTCTCTCTCCATCCTGCACATCAAAGGGCATCTACAGATATTATCAGCTATGGGAAAGCAATCAAGCTCTGCATAATTCTTTGATCTTCCTCTGGGAGAGCTAGTAACATATCAGAACTATTGTTCCTTTGATGCAACCACTTCATCATACCCTCGGGTATCATTTTTAGCTTCTTAAAGAAGTTTTCTTGTGCTAGTGCATGTCATTATACATGCATGTGTATCTCACGTTAAGGACTACCTCCACCCATATTGTCCAGACTGTAATTCCATTTTCAAAGGTGAGGCAGGTGGTGTCCAGCAGCAGGGCTTTATCAGTGGGGATGCCTTGCCTTTGGAATGCCTTCCTCTGTGAGACTCTGCTGGTGCCTACCTTACTTTCTTTTAGATACCTGGCTAAAATATTCATTTTTACTCAGGCTTTGAACTAAGGGTTTGTTTGTTTGTTTTAATCTTTTAAAAGTTTTACAGTTTGCTTCTGCCCCATGGATCATTTTATGCTACTCAATGTATATTTTTGTTCTTTCATTAAACCGTGGCTTGCCTTAATGGTATTGGCTTGGTTTTATCGTAACGTTTTAATGGCTTTTGTTTTAATAGGGGGAGTATTATTATCATAACTGCAACCTGCCTCTTGGGGGAGGTGGCATATAAAGAAATCTGTGGACAGCTTTGGCATTTCTAGACAAGGTAGTGGGTGCCAATTCAAAATGGCTGCTACAGGAGGTGGAGCCAAGCACAAAATATTTGCCACAAGAGCTAGGGTCAAGCACACAAACACACACAAGAGTAAAGGAGGGTGGGGTTTGTAAACACATGCACACACACACAAAAGATGAGTGAAGGGGAGGTTCAAACACCTACACACAGAAGACAATCAAGGGTGCAGGAGGGTGATCTGCTGCTCCCTAACCTCCACTGCCTCACAACTGGGGATTCTGTTTAAAATATATTTCTTTAGTGAAGGATCTAAGTGAAAAGCCCCTTTATCTAGACCAGGGGTGGCCAAATTTGCTTAACAGCCACACAGAATAAATGTCAGATGTTTGAGAGCTGCAAGATACGAACAAATATTACACAGATGTTCTTTATTGAGAAATATGCAAATCTGCTTTTTATTAATATTAAATTAGACTGTGTGAAAGAGCCACAGGTGGCTCCCAAACTGCGGTTTGGCCACCCCTGATCTAGACCCATGAATTATCTCTCCTTATATTTAATTCTGTTTTGGTCATGGATTCTCCTGGCTATCTGACCTGTCACTCAGAGGATCTCCCTATCCACTGGCAGTGTTGCCTGAGTCCTGCCTCCAACATTCTAAACAGTCTGCTCTTCCTCTCCCCCCCATAGCCAGTCAGAACACAGAGGTTATTTGCATATGCGGCCTGATTGGCCTTTGCCTCTAACATTCTAAACAGTTTGCTGTTGTCGTTGGGAGTCAAAGAATGTGTCTTGAGGTAAAATAAATATCCCAATCTCTCTGTGGGGCCTGGAGAAATCCCAGAAATCATTGTGTTCCCCAGCCACAGCACATCATTTCCATTACAGAAAATATCCCAGCTACTACAAGTGATGTCTAGATGACCAAGATCAGTTCTCCTGGAGGTAATGGCTGCTTTGGCCAGTGGACTCTATGGCATTATACTCTGCTGAAGTCCCTCCCCACCCCAAACCCTGCCCTCCCCAGGCTCTACCCCACAAATCTACAGGTATTTCCCAACTCAGATCTGGCAACTGTGTAATTGGCTATGGAAACACTTTCCAGACCCTTAGAACCCAGAAAACAAGGCACACGAGGAGGTGCTTTTCTACCTTAGCTGCCACTGCATAGCCCCAAATTAATGTAAGCCAACCTCCAGGCAGCACCTGGAGATCTCCAGCTATTACAACTGATGTCCAGATAATAAAGATCAGATCAGGACTTTATGGCATTATACCCTGTTGAGGTCCCTCCCTACCCCAAACCCTGCCCTTCCCAGGCCCTAACCCTCAAATCTATAGGTATTTCCCAACCCAGTGTTGGCAACCCTGTAACAGGCTACAGAACTGTTTTCCAGACTCTTGGAACCCAGAAGACATGGCAAAGGAGGAGGTGCTTTTCTACCTTAGCTGCCACTGCATAACCCAAATCAACATAAATCAAGGGTGGAGGGAACCATACCTGTTACCATGAGGCTGTCCTCCCATACTACCCACTCGGGGCAGCAAAATGACTTGAGACATCCCTTGCCTTATAGCTAAACAGAAGGAAATAAACATGGCTTGTCTCCCTCTATTTTCCCCTTCCCTCTGCCGCCCCACCAGCCACAGTTGGGACACTCACCTGGGGCTTCCTTCTAGAGCTCATTGTATTTCTTCCCACAACGGGCCTCCTAGTCCAGATTAATTTCAGTCTGGATTCAGGCCTAGGTTAGGGACAGAAATGGCTTCATTGCCCTGACTGATGATGACCCTCACTGGAACAGTGATGGGGGAGTGCATCCCTGCTGATTCTTCTCGACCTCTCAATGGCTTTCAGTACCACCAAACATGGTATCAATCTGGAGAGGCTGGTTGGACTGGGAGCAGGGCACACCATGCTTCAGTGGTAATGTTCTTGCTTGGCCCACTGATTCCAGAAGATGGTGCTGGGGGGCTGCTGCTTGCTTGGAGCTGACTACACTTTTTTTTAGGCACCAGGCCAAAATACATTTTTTAATCCAAGCATTTAACTGGGTGTTTTGTCTTACCAGCTTTTTAATGGTTTGAGTCTGTTTTATGGATAGTTTTATTTTTTTAAAAAATGTTGTTTATATCCAATGACCTGTTTTTAATGGCTTGTTTTTAATACTGTGAGGTGGTTTTAATTGTAAGTTGTCTCAAGCAGGACTTTGAAGAGGCAGCACAGCAATTTCCTAAATAAATAAATAGAAATATTTGTATGAAGGCTGCTAGTCACTGGTTGTGCCTTCACAGTGCTCCACCTGAAACACATGGCAGGATCCTGGAGAAGTGCCTACAGACACCACATCACCCATGGGCACAACACTGGGGAACCCTGCCTTAATTTATGTGATTGATCCTCATTGGACTTATGATTGATTTGCATATCTGATTTTTGCAGATGCTCCTAATTTATACAGTGGATCAAGAATTTTTCATTTACTTGCTAACTGCACCTTGCTGCCTTTCTCTGCTGTTTCTCACTGGGATCTGAGGTCACCTGTTATCCAATGCCAATCCACTGTCCACCGAATCAACTTAGTTTATATGGAAGATTTGTCTGGCTGTCTAGCATAGAAAGTTAAACTATATGCTGGAATAGATATAGAAAATAGCATGGTCATATTTGCCCTCCTCTTCTTAAGATGTAATCTGCTTTCATTAATGTTTTAGTCAGGTTTTTTTAAACAATGTTTGAGAACAACAAATGCTTCATTTGGGGCTTGTAGAGCATTGGCAATTATTTGCATCTGCATTGCTTAATCAATGCTAATGACTGTTTTATATCACAGAGTATTTATACTTAAGCATAAAGACATTATCACCACCAACTGGAGGCAATTAGTCTTGTAACACCATTAATGGGGTTATTATTTAACAATGTTAATGATGTAGATTATCATGATTTAAGATAAGATGATGGGAACAATGTGCAATTAAGCACACAACTTTTCCATTTAAAACACAACACCCTGAGGTTATCATTTGGAAGAACTAAAACAAGAAGAGGTGACACAGACTTTATTTTAAAATACCTATTGTATTCCCGTACAGAATGATGCTATGTATAAAGTGTTCTTTCATTAGTCTGGCTCTGTCTTATTTCATATAAAATAACACATATCAATTAACTGGGAGCAGGTAAACATTTGGTCAAGTAGTCTCCCTTTGACTTGTATGTGTCCTTCTCACTTTCCCCTCTCACTGAATTACAAGAACATGGATCCATCTTCCTCGTTCACCAAGAAAATGAAGCCCATGCGTAAATCAGCAAACAAATGCCTCCTTTGACCCCATGTATATATCCCTTACTCGGATAGTCCAAGCTGGCCTGATCCTGTCAGATCTTGGAGGATAAGCAGGGTCAGCCCTGACTAGTATTTGGATGGGCAAACACCAAGGAATGCCAGGGTCATGATGCAGAAGCAGGCAATAGCAAACCACCTCTGAATGTCTCTTGCCTTGAAAACCCTGTGGGGTCGCTGTAAGTCAGCTGTGACTTGATGGTAGACATCAACAATATATAATGATGGGATGTTATATATATATATATATATATATATATATATATATATATATATATATATATATGGGCTCTTTTTGTAGCAGGAACTCCTTTGCATATTAGGCGACACACACCCTAATGTAGCCAATCCTCCAAGAGCTTACAGAACTCTTCTTACAGGGGCTACTGTAAGCTCTGGGAGGATTGGCTACATTGGGGATGTGTCGCCTAATATGCAAAGGAGTTCCTGCTACAAAAAGAGCCCTGTATATATATATATATAAAATATGCTAGGAGGAAGCTGCCTCAGATCGCCAAATACAATGGCATCACAGTCTGAGGACAGTCAGACTGTGATTGATTTAACTGTGCAGTGCAGCAAGAACAGAGTGAAATAGAACTCAGTTGGGCTGTATGAAAATATGCATGGATGAAACTTGCTTGTGCCGTCTGGCGTTAGAAATGATACCATGAAGCAGCTTGCCAAACAGCCATGAAGGGATCCATGAAATGAAGAACGGTAGATCAAACAAAAATATCAGCTTTCTGCCTGCAACTGGCAAACATGACATGAGCTAAACTGGAAAGTTTGAGCAACCCTAAAATTTCAGAATGAGTTTCAGAGCTTTATCAATATACATGCAGTAGCGTCTTCAGTAATTTCCACAAAAGCTGCATTTTTTGAAAGTGTTGTTTTCCCATTGCATCACTAGCTATTATATTTTGTGGAAAACACTCTATGTTTACACTTGTGTTTACAATCTATATCAAATATTTATGCTTTTCCCCTCTGGATTTAAATTGCTCATTCAGACAGTATCATTGGTATCCTATACAGTAGTCATTGGCCCTCTGTTCTCACACTCAACTTTCCTGACACCAGATAAAGTCTGGTCTTTATGGACCTTGCCGGTTTCAATGTGCATTTCCAGATGTCTGATTACTCTCTTGCAAAGACAAGATGTTTTGCACTGTTCTGTTTCGATGCCATTTTTAGGCAGTTAGTTATGTGTGTGTAAGCAGTCAATCACCCCCAAGGGTACTGCATCACCACTCATGTGCTTTGGCACCCAGGCCATTCTTCAGGATTGGGAGCCCCCAGGGAGTTGTCTTTGAGTGGAAAACTCCCTCCAACCCCCCCTCCTCTTTATTGGGGTGGGACAGTGCCTATATGCTGGCTCTGTTGTTACCACACAGCAATGGGCTGGACGGTTGCCCACAGGGTAAGCATACAGTGAAGTGGGTAAAGCGTGAGATGTCTGATTGAATCCCTGCAGAACAAATAAACCTGGATAAAATTAGATGCACAGCCACAACATAATTAGCACGCCATGTGACCACAACCTAAGATTATTACTGATTCGGAGTAGGGGCTGGATCCAGCAATTTTTTTTTCTGAAACTCACACAGTTACCCTCTGGGATACAGCCCCTTTCTCATATGACTTATACACAGGTTCCATGATTCTTAGGGATAGCTTTTTTAGGTGGTCTAAGAGGGCTTCTTCCTTGTTCATCATCAGAAAAGCCCCAGCACTTCCAAAGAATACCAGCTCCTGGTATTTACAGTATTTGTTCTCTGAAATTCGGCCTCCCTCTACTCTGACCACTGCCACTTGGCAGAGCACTACGGAAAAAAATACCTAAGAATCTGGCTTCACTTCCAGCAAATGCCCAAATGGTAATTACAACAGAAGGTGTTTTTTTTTTTTTTTTTTTTTTGCAACTCCTAGAGCTTCATGTTAGACATGATGATGTCATTTCTGGGTATTCACTGGAAGTGATATCATTCCTCCTGTCCCTGCCCCTCTCTCTTCCCCGGTATGGCTGGCAACTCTACCTAAAACCAGTGTTATCAGCCTGTCTTCCCTCTTCTTATATTGCATGTGATCTAATTATCTATACCAATGGGGGGGAAAATCCTTATCACATTCCTTCCAGTAGTATTACTTTTTAATTACACACTTCGGAGCACCATATATAGGAACCTTAAATTAATGTCTAAATTATATTTTAAAAGTTCTCTGTTTCCTAAAAAGAATCACCAAACAAAGCAGAAAAAAATGTGTACCCAAGCTTTAAAAAAGGACAATGAGGGCCTTGACCTAGATAGCCCAGGCAAGCTTGATCTCATCAGATCTCTGAAGCTAAGCAGGGCCAGTCCTGGCAAGTACTTGAAATGGCAACCTCCAAGGAATACCAGGGCTGGGACGCAGAGTCAGGCAAGAATAAACCACATTTCTGAAATGTCCAGACCCCACTAGGGGTCACCAGAAGTCAACTATGACTTCCAGGCATACAGACATATACACACAAAATACATACACACAAAGGACAAGGAGGGAAAAGTCAGTGAAGAAACACTTTTTTAAGTATTAAAAAAAAAAATTGGACTCATTTCCCAGCATCAGTCATAACACCCAGAAAACCTGGGCAGGAAAGTATTCTTTATATATAATTCTGCTAATATTGTTCCCAATCTTCCGTGGCTTCCTCCCATTATGTGTATATGTTCTTTCTAGTCTTTTGTGTGCCCCCCACCCCTTACTGGACTTTCCGTTATCACGTCATAAGTTTTCAAGTTGCAAAAAGGATGTTACAAGGGGAAATTCTCACCCAAGAATTAAAATGGCTTTGAGGAAGAGATTTATAGGTGGCAAAACAGAATATTCAGGAGATGCTCTCCGATATTTTTTCTACATTTTTTGTAAAACAAGGAACAGAACTGGATTGTCAAAAACAATGAAACAAAATAAGTGGTAACAGAGACCAGGGAACAACATGGGCAGAAATAATTTTATTACCCATTGTTCTCTCTCTTCCTTGTCTTTGGCAGTACAAAGAGCTTGCCTGAGGAAATGCTCAAGCTGATGTCAAAATTATGTGACACATCTACATGTTTAAATCCATTCGCTTCACTTTATTGGGCCTCTTACTTTATGAGACTTTTGATTAGTCTTGAATTTCCCTACTGCTAACCAAATTCCTTGTGTGCAAAAGAAGTTAGCTAGCAAATTGGTTCAGCCTATCAAGTTTCTAGGAGTCATCTTTGTCCCGAGTGGTCCCAAAAAAAGATTGGCAGAACATTGTACTGTATTGGTCTTTTCTGCTTTGAGCATTCCACTTAAAAGAAGAGTCCTGTGGTACTTTAAATACTTAACAAACTGATTGTAGCATATGCTTTTGTGGGATTCAACTGAAAGGTTATGCCATGATAAAATTATTTCTCTTTAAGGTGCCATAAGGCCCTTGGTTTTCAACTGCAATAGTCATGTCACAAGAATTTGATTCAGTGGAAGAAGCAAAACTATTATGGTTGATGAAGAACAATAGTTTGTCACAGCCTTAAAATGTTAAAATTCAATTATAATTCCTTATAATACCAGATAGCAAAGATATAAATGATACCACCACTATTTCAGAACACTAATTTCCACTCTGGCAGTTTAGATTTTATACTATGAAATAAGTAACATACCAGGAATCAATTCATTCAGCTGAAAAAAAATCATAAAAATCACCCAATTGCACTCATTTCACACACCAGCGAGGTCATGCTCAAGATCCTACAAGCTAGGCTTCAGCAGTACGTGGACAGAGAACTGTCAGAAGTACAAGCTGGGTTTCGAAGAGGTAAAGGAACTAGAGATCAAATTGCCAACATTTGCTGGATTATGGAGAAAGCAAGAGAGTACCAGAAAAACATCTACTTCTGCTTCATTGACTATGCTAAAGCCTTTGGTTGTGTGGATCACAACAAACTATGGCAAGTCCATAAAGAGATGGGAGTACCAGACCACCTCACATGTCTCTTGAGAAACCTGTACAAGGGTCAAGAAGTGACAGTTAGAACCAGATATAGAACAACTGATTGGTTTAGTATGGGAAAAGGAGTATAACAAGGATGTATATTGTCATCTTGCTAATTTAATTTATATGCAGAGTACATCATGTGAAATGCCGACCTGGATGAATCACAAGCCGGAATTAATATTGCTGGGGAAAACATCAACAACCTCAGATATGCAGACGATACCACTCTAATGGCAGAAAGTGAAGAGGACCTAAACAGTCTCTTGCTCAGGGTGAAAGAGGAGATCACAAAAGTTGACTTGAAACTCAACATCAAAAAAACTAAGATCATGGCATCCAGACCCATCAAATCTTGGACAAATGGAAAGGGAAGTCATGGAAGCAGTGACAGACTTCACGTTCCTGGAATCCAAGATCACTGCAGATGGTGACTGCAGTCATGAAATTAAAAGACACCTGCTCCTTGGAAGGAAAGCGATGGCAAACCTAGACGGCACAACAAAAAGCAGAGACATCACCCTGCCAACAAAAGTCCGTATGGTCAAAGCAATGGTTTTCCCAGTAGTAATGTATGGCTGCAAGAGTTGGATTATAAGGAAGGCCAAACGCTGAAGAATAGATTCTTTTGAATTATGGTACTGGAGAAGACTCTTGAGAGTCCCTTGGACTGCAAGGAGATCAAATCATTCAATCCTAAAAGAAATCAACCCTGACTGTTCCCCGGAAGGCCAGATACTGAAGCTGAAGCTCAAATACTTTGGCCACCAAATGAGAAGGGAGCATTCACTTGAGAAGACCCTGATGCTGGGAAAGACTGAAGGTCAAAGAAGAAGGGTATGGTAAAGGATGAGATGGTTAGGCAGTGTTATCAATGCAACGAACATGAAATTAAGCAAACTCTGGAGCACGATGGAAGACAGGAGGACCTGGCGTGATGTGGTCCATGGGGTCGCGAAGAGTTGGACTCGACTGTGCGACTGAATGACAACAACAACAACAAAAACAACAACAACAAGGGCTTGTATTATTCTAAAGAATCTGAAATCTTATTCAAAGTCTGTACTAAGTTAATGACTGCAAAACTGTGAGGTCACTTACCAAGTGACAAATGGTAAATGAGAGCTACTGCTTCTCATATAGACTTAGGAATTCTAGTTTTTACAATGCAGAGTTACACCATTGTAGATTCACTGAACAGGCTCAGAAGGGTGTGATTTTGCTCAGGGTGGCATAATTAGTCTATAAATCAATATATTTTTTCCTAAACAGTCCTCACTGCTCAGCTGTCTGGAAACCCCTGCTTTCTGCTCTCCATGGCTTTTTGGGTGGAACAGAAAGCAGGATTTAAATGGTTCAAAGCCATTTAAACTAAGCAGCTTTGTGCTCAGCTGTTTGGAAACCCCTGATTTATGATCCCCTGAAAAGTCACAGAGAACAAAAAGCAGGTGTTAAAACTTTATATGCCATACAAACTGATATGAACTGGCTTGGTTCATGAATAGGTGTATCAGTTTGTGGTTCAGCCATAAACAGAACTAGTTTGTGCTCATCCCTAGTGGAGACCTGCAGAACTCCATAGCATAAATACCATGGGGCCAAGTAGCAGTCCCCTAGCACCACCTTTTGCAACTGGCCAGGCAAGGAAGAATAGAACCACTGAAGGATGGTACCCCCCCTCTGTACTCAGTCAGCCTCTTTGGAAGAATACTATAGTTGATGGTATCAAAAGCTGCAGAAAAGTTCAAGAGAATCAAAACATATTGCCTCATTACTTTCCTAGTGAATATCATCCATCAGGGTGACCAAGGCCGTTTCCCTCACAAAACCTGGCCTGAATGCAGATTAAATGGGTCTAGATAATCTGTCTCCTGCCCTTGTCTCCTGCATGGTCATACTGAGCTCAAGCACGTTGCCCAAAACTGGGTTGTTGGCCACTGAGTCACTGGGGTCCAGGGATATAATAAGCTGGGACCTAGGCCACCTGGGTTAATTCCATTCCCCTGGTAGAACAGAGGTGCCTGCCCATAGCCCCATTTAACCAAAGCCATAACTTGGAATTATGGCATAAGGAATATAGATCCAGTACTATTATTTTTTCGGCAATCTTAACTCAGGGATAAGGCTGTGACTTTATTTTTCCCCACATACCTTTATGTCACTCTACTCAGGTCTTCTATTAATGTCTGGTTTCATAACTTGAAGTAAATTCAAAGGGTCCCTCATCCCCTTATCACTGTGTTCCATACTCCTATTTTTTGTTGTTTTCACCAAGTAACACAGGATGGCATTAACAAATGTTGTGAACAAGAGTGAAGAAAACCATTTAATCTTAAGAAGGACTAACATTTATATGGATGAATCAATAGAATGGAGACAGCTAGGCCAGAAAAATCTCATCAGCCCCAGATCAATTTTTGCATTGTGGGGTGAAAATAATGATTCCCTCTGATGTGAGTAACATCAGCTCACTTGCTGCTACTTTTTGGTGGGCTCCCAGAACCAGGATTCCAGAGCCCAGTTTGGCCCAGCACCTCTGATGCACCTGGGGAGGGAAAATTGAAAAGGAGCTATGATCTCTTTGCTTATGTGTGTGTGCATGTGTGAGACAAACTGGAGCATCCTTTAAGCATATACTCATTTACTCCAGCCCATGATGAAGGGGGAAGTAAATACCAGGTAAAAGACTGCTCCGATTCCTACTCACGAGCCTTGCTGTGCCCATGTTACCAAATAACTGTGTTTGATGTTCCTCCTGGCATTAAATTGGTATAGAGGGTATGAAGGTGGCCCCCAACTCACTCTCTTGAGTTTAGGAGCAGCAAGGGATTTGTAAGGCAGGACTGAACAAAATTCCTTTTCATTGTAATGGTAGATGACTTGAGCTAGGAAAGAGGGATGGGGCAATGTGATCTTGTTGATGCTGCTAGACCTCTGGGCACCTTTCAACATTACCCTTCTGGATCATCTTTCTGCAAAAGGAATTAGGAGCACCTCCTTCTAGTGGTTCCATCTTTACCTTTCTTCATAATCCAAGAAAGTATTACAGGAGGTCTTGTCCATCCCATCTCATTTATGCTATAAACACTTGCAAGAATCCATCCTGTGTCACGTACAGCAGGGAAAGATCGCCTGTAAGACTGAAGCCATTCAACATCAAACATACATTTTTGGGGAGTAGGAACCATTTACTCTTATAGTTTTGCAACACTTCACTATTCTTTTCCCTTCCTTCATTACCTCCTCCAACACGACTTTAGAGGACTATGATTTAATAGCTTTAGCATTGCTAGTGCATTGGGAAACCCCTACTGCACCAAAGATGCTTTAGTCAAACGGGGTGACCAAAGGGGATGGATTCCATAGAAATTTTGCTAGCTCCCACTTCAGATATCCAGCTCCCCCAGGTTTTCCTAGGGTTCATAATTTCCCCGGAGCAGCATTATAGAGGAAGCATTTTGGGCAGCAGCCAAAGGGGGGGGGCTGGAAGTCCCACTGTGCAGATGAAAAACTCTAGTGGATCTTACTCGTGTATAGGAAGGCCAATGCCAGGTATCTTTCAGGTTTTCTGTACTAATTTTACAGATCAGGTAACCCATGAAACATTCTAGGTGTCCATTCACGTACATTAATTGTCAGAATGAACTGGAATTTTATTAAATCTTAACCTTTGGGTGAATAGGTTTAGTTAATACTGTGCCTAGTGGTATTAAAGAACCCCCCCCCCTAAGTAAAATGACTAAAGAAGACTTGTTCCGAAAGTTGAGTTGGGGTGCACCAGTCCAAATTTAAGCATTTGTAAGCTTGTTTTTTTGGCCATGTATGTCATCATGCCAAAAATTATATTACTATTACTATTCAGTCAAGCTACCTCACAAGATTGTATTTTGGATAGATTAGATGTGAAGTATAGACTATCTATACTGTGATTAATTTTGAGTACCACGTATTCCACCAAGATTTTTATGCAATAGGTAAGATAACATATTATATATAATATCTGTATTTTTACTGAGCCTTTATCAGAACAGCAGAAACTCTTCTGAATTAATAAATCATATGAAACAAAAAAAATGTATGAATCTTGTAATTTATGCATTGATGTGGCCTCATTTGCATTCCTCATTTGGCAAGTCCTTGGGTGTGTGGTTGTCTCTGTTTACATGGAGTAAAGCATGTTTGTGAACCATGAATTCATTTGCATCTTGTTATGTGTGTTTGCAGCAATTACCTTAATGACTACTGTTCCCCAAAGGTTTGCTACCATAGCAGAAGTTCTTACAATTATTTGTAACTGGCTATGCATGGTATCCATTTTAGTTTCTTCTGGACAAGCCAGAGTCTGCTCTGTAGACAGTGAAAATGACTTTGTTATCTTCAAATATATAAATATAGGAGGAGAAGAAGCATTCTTAAAGAAACTGTTTCCCAGTGCTTCGATTCACCCCTAGTCTCCAGTAAATTTCAGTAAAAAAAAATCTTCTACCACTTACTCAACAATCTATTTCAACCTTCAAAACTACATTTATTTTTATTTTGTGATAGGAGGCTTTTGAAGTCTCCTTTTGCAAGGAAAGTTTTAAGAGAGCTGCCCTCTGCAAGTGAATTGTCCACTGAGGAAACATCCAGAACTGCTAAAGCTAGTCACTTTAACTCACTCAGGTGACACTTTAGGCTAACCTACCTTGACAGAGCCCCATTCATGCCAATAAAGTAGCCAACTTCAAAGGCTAAGGATTCATTTATACTTGATCTGCTATATATGGATGTTATTGGAATTAGAAATTAATTTTGACCTTTCCCCTCAGTTTTTCAGTTTAAATATATGGTTCAGTCTTTTAATTCAGTAAATTAGTTAATCTGCTAAAATCAAGGGCTGAGGTGTTTTTCCCCCCCTACTCAGTTAAGCCTATTTCTCACTAGGAGGGAAGACATTCTACTGCAGTTAGTAGTAAGTGACTTAGATTCCATAACATTACATGAAGGTAACATTTTAACTTTTAAAAAGGCATATCACAAAATTAAATAACAGTAATCCATATCTTGAGGAAAACTCAGCAACCTTTGCAAAGTTTCTGCAGAACGTCAACTGGAGACTTCTGTTTTCTATTTAAAACTTCCACTAGAAGTAATTTAGGGGATGATTAGTGCAATGTGATAGTCAGTAACCAAACTATATTCCTTGGATACTAATTAAGGACTAAAATGGTTTCACAGAAACTATATATGTCATGATAAATTGATTTTCTCTAGCAACTGGCATTCTGTTTAGAGCTTTACATTTTTAAAAAAGCTTACAGAATCTCTCATCACTGAAAGCTAAAAACAGAGAAACATGACAGGGTGCAGAGCCATTCAGGGACCATTTGATAAATCAGGAATACTGAACTGGGTGTGCACATGAAAACTTATACCCAGAATTAAACTTTAGTAGCCTTTAAGGTGTTGGAAGTACCAGACGTGATGTCCCAGTGCCTCAGCCTTCAGAAGCAAGTGGAGATGCAGGATGCCTCTCAGCATTTGCATCCATCTCCTATGCTGTGGTCACACACACTAAATAATCCACTTTCAATCCACTTTCCGTGCACTTTCCAACTGGATTTTACTGTATGAACTGGCAAAATCCAGTTGGAAAGTGCACTGAAAGTGGATTGAAAGTGGATTATTTAGTGTGTGTGACCGCAGCCCTAGTTAAATAGCATAGGAATTGTCTCAATCACTCTACTGTGCACTATCAAGTATGTATTTCTAGAATAAAGTAGTTATTATTTTGTTTCAAACTGAAATGTGGCTCTAGGTAATTTTGTAGTCTTGCAAGCACATGGTAGGTTCAGGACAAGCACTGCTGCATTAAAACCAAGTGCACTCTGTTAAACTAAAGAAGGATCTGAATCACCAAAAATAGTACCCTTTCCACAGTGTGCTGGGCCCATAACCATCTTGTGTGTGTGGAAGAGAGAGAGAGAGAAGAGAGAGAGGAGGAAGGAGATGGAAGTTGCTTTCCCTAAGGAGTACTGATCTACACTTCAAAGGGATTCAGTGGCAGTAAACAGGAATATGTTTAGTGTCTGACTGTCTGCCTGCATCTCTGTGGTCACTTGTTTCTAAAGGCTGAGACACTAGGACATCACATCTGGGACTTCCAACAAAAGGTGCCACTGGACTCACACTTTGTTCTATTGCTTCAGAACAACATGGCTACCCACCTGAATCTTTCCTCACCACCTGTTCCTCTTTTGGGCCTACTCACTACCTTGATATTGTCTGATATGTTATCTTTACCCTATGAATGGGATTCGTTTTCTCAAAAATTGACTGGTTTGTAGAGAATTCTGTTGTTTAACACTTGTAATAAAAGGAGGGATGCTGCTTTAAATGGGATTGCTCTCCCTTCCACTGATGGAGTGGAATATTCACTGAAAGATAACCTGGGAATCTTGTGAAATCTCCTGCTGGAGAAACAGGTTCCTATGACAGTGATTTTTTTTCCAGCTTTGCTTTGTTAGGGAGCTGTTTTCCTATTTGTAGATGTCTGGGCTGAGTTTGCCCCAGTAGGGATCTGTTTCAGCGACACTTCAAACCCACAGTAAACAGGGTATTCATACAGGCACATCTGCCTGGCATCCCCCACCTGTAGCTAACCCGCGCTGTTCCGCTTCACTGCCGCGTTAAAAAGATACCTCATGTAACCAGTAGCAAATCCCAAAAGCACACGTGAGTCCTGCGTTTCTCTGCTTCCGGGAAGTCTGAATGCTCTGCTGATAAGCCAGATGGCAGATGGCAGCAGCAGTATGATTGGCCGTGCTTCGCTCTACTGCCCAATGCAGTGCCAGCGCTGCGGGGTCCTCCCCCAATTGGCAAAATGCGCTTATGTGCATGAACGCTTATGTACATGAGCGCTCATGCGCACATACACCCATACACCCACAGCCGAATTAATGGGGGAAAGCCGCATACAGCGCGCCTCTGGGGCAGGAGTCTGAACGCTCCCATGCAGCTCCGCCCAGTATGCTCTGGCAGCAGCCCGGGCTGTGTGAACGGGAAACCATGGAACAGTTTGTTCTGGGGCTTTTTTGCTGCGACTGGCTCTTTCATCTTGGTTACCTGCCTGAACCTGGACACAATCTGAGTCTAGGCAAACTGTATTTTTCTTGGCTGTAATCAGGTTGTTTTTAGACTAGTTGTTCTAGGTTGCAGTCACATGCAACAGAGAAAAACAGGGGGAAGTGAGGCTATTTCCTCCAGAGGAATTTAATCTGCAGTTGCAAAATCACACCTCCCTTTGAAACTGAGGGCACAGTCCATCAGTGCATGATCAGACACAACTGTGGGTGAGTCGGGGGGGAGGGGTTGTGCTGTTTCCCCCCATGTGCTTAACTGAGGGATTGATGAATTGCACCTCCACACCAAGGGCTCCCTATGGAGTTTGTGATTATGTGCATACTGCAAAGGGGGGGAAAAAACAATGGCATGGAGTTGGGATGGCCTGATCAGACCATCCCAATGCCATGAGAGCACGCTGGAATAATCAGACACAGGAAAATCCATCCATGGCCTGTCACAACCCATTAACTACCGGATTTTCTCCAGTGTCTTCTTACTCCACTTCTGCAACAGAGCAGAACGGGTTGCTGACAGCTGTAGGGTACTTCCCAGATGTTGTCTGATTGCACCCTTTAAATCTGCCCAGCATTCACACCTATGTCGGGTCAAATTGTGCATATGATCACAGCCCTAATGTAGTTTTTAATGTGTCTATTGTTTTTATTTCACTCACTGTAAACAATTTTAATGGATTTTGAATTCATTGTTGTAAGCCACCTTGAGACCCGAGCTATCAGAAGAAAGAGTGGACATATGAATATTTTAAACACATGAATTAAAATAATTAAAAGCCTTCTCACGGTTACCATGGATAAAACTCCAGTTTGTTTATATTCCCCCAGTTCTGAGTGCAAATTATGAGCTGATTCATACTAGTACATACATAATTTGGTTTCTCCCCTGTTTACTTCATGCTTGATGATGTATATCAATTAACAGAGTCCTCTGGAAAACATTGTGCTCAAAGATACCACCTCTGGTGTTTCACCAGTGAAAAGCTCATTCATACATACAAGCCAATATTAACACTGCAGTCAATAAGCAAAGACCAAACCTCTAAGCACTCAAAATAAATCCCTCAAGCTAAACCAGTGATCAACCACATCCCTGTTGCTCCTAATCGAAATTAGATTCCACTGGTTGAACCTGAACCATTCTAAAAGTCAGTGTAATATCCAGCATGGACTATATATTGGTTTCAGGAGCAGGATAAGAATGTACTTGTTAAATGTTAAAATAAATTAATATTCTTATGCTAGTGAGAAAATCAAGAATGGGGAGGGGAACAGGATTTAGTGTCAAGATGAATGTTTCTGTTAGTTGTTACAGCTGTGAGATACAGTCTGCTCTAGTCATAATTATAGAAGCCATACAAAATACTTTGTATCTGAAATTGTGTCTCTGAGGAAATAACATGAAGAGCATAAAGAACAAGAATTTTACATACTGGTAACAGAAGCCTAGAGCTACATATGCCCCCATGTACCAGATCACCTGTCAATAGCAGGTTGGAATTCTATCAAAAGCCGTGCAATTCTATTAGCACTTCCATTGATGGTGGTCTCTATGGATGATGCATTTGTTTTTCTACTTCTCTTTGGAAGATTGACTTTGCTTCAAGATTCCACTGAGAAAAAAAATGTTGTGATTTATTTATTGCAGAGACATAAATGTGGAAAGAACTGTCAATTGAATATGAAATATAACAGCCAAGTCCCAAGAAGTTATTCTCCAGGCTGTCTCTCACCTTAATAAGTATATGCCATAAGTCAGATCATATAAATTAAATCTCTCTATTATACAGACAGCAAGTAATTACTATTGGACTTAGCAGTAGAAAATTAAACACTAAATATTTTTAAATGAAAATATGGATTCATAAGAGATACTGTTTATAACAAGAAATAAGTGACTCAAGAAAAGCACATGTTGCAACATACCATTAGCAGTCCTGTGTACATACTTATTCTTTAGGCCACAATGCGACTTTAGTTAAATAGAATGCCTTTTAACATAAAGGGTCAACCAGACATAGACATGGGGCAATTACTGATTCATTGTTATTGTTATGTATTGGGACTAAAACAATCAAGGACTGTGCTACCAGAGATGGACTGAGCTTGGAGCCTTAGAACAATAGCCCACCAGGCCTCTAGAAGTAACCAACTAAGAAGTAATGTTATGTAAATAGCCTATCATTGGGAGTGGGGTGTATTTGGGTGTGGCAATTGCATGTTATTTAAATAGGGCTGTGTTGTTTGTGCTGAAATCACTAATAAAGTAGAGATGATTACTAGACTTGGGGTCCACTCACCCATGGAATCCACTATTTAACAGTGGCGATGAAGGTGGGATCCTGTTGGGCCAGCCCAGCACCCAATCTGCACCACACTGTGTATCTGCTCCAGTGCCATGAGCATCACATCACAACCAGGACTATGGCTGCTGCTTCAGGACATCTGCTGGAGTTTGACCCTGCTCACTCAGAGCTTTGGGAAACCTGGGTGGAGTGGCTGAAGTACTTCATACTGTTCCAGGACATTGAGGGCGAAGAGAAGAAGAAGGCTCTCCTGCTCAGTTCCTGTGGGATCGGAATCCTGAGGCTAGTCCAGGGCCTCATCATGCCCACCACACTCAAGGCAGCCACTTACAATGCCCTCATCGCGGTGCTCACCAGCCAGATGGCATGTTGCATGGACTTCTACATGCACCAGCAAAAGTCAAATAAGACAGCCACTGACTTTGTGGTGATTCTTCGCCAACTGGCCCTCACATGAGAATTCCTGAATCTTTACGATGCCCTGCTCAACCAGTTCATGGTGGGCATCTGAGAAGAGAACCTATGCTGAAAGCTCAACAGCCATGAGGACCTCACACTCGAAAAGGTGCTACATGAGGCCACTGCCTTCAAGAAATCCCGGTGAGACCACCAGACTTCCACTGCACACCAAGCCTCCATACCCTCGGCTTCTGAGGTGTCAGATGAAGAAGAGACAGGCCACGTCACCCATGCCTGCCACTCCAAGGGAGCCCAGAGATGCACTGCCATGCACCAGGAATCAGCAGATCTGCACACCACCACCATTCACCAACTTCAGGTATTGAAAATGTCTCAGAACACCTCTGACAGAATTTAAGTGACTGTGCAAGGTAAGGGGGTGCCTTGCAAGATGGACCTGGACACGGGGTTCTCCATCTCCATCATCTCGGAAGAGACTTTCTGGAGGCTCTGTCCACAGGGGGGGTTCCCCACCTTCAACCCACTGGTTTCACTCTCTGGGACTTTCAAAAGAGTGAGGTAGCCATTAAGGGGTGGGGCAAATTCCACATGAAATACAGACAGTTTCAGGGAATTCTGGACTTGTTGGTGGTTGAAGGACAGCTCACCAGCTTGCTTGGACTGTCTTGGTTTGTACCCTTGGGGTTCAGAGTAACAGGGGTGCACCACATGCAGCCCCCAAACTTCAGTAATGTGTGTAATGAGTTCCCTGCCATCTTTGATGGGACCCTTGTATTGCTCCAGCTTAGCCCTGAGTTGTGGCCCATCTGCCTCAAGGCCTGGAGAGTCCCGTTCATGCTCAAGCCCCAAATTGAAGTGGAGATGGACCACTTGGGGGCGCAAGGAGTTTTAGAGCTGGTTCCCTATGCCACCTGGGAGACCCCCATTGTAACCCCAATCAAGCCAAATAGGGATGTCCGCATCTGCACAGACTACAAATATACAATCAACAAGGCACTGAGGGACCACACTTACCCAGTGCCTGTGGTTAGCCATGTCCTAGAGACATTGGTGGGGGCCAAGGTCTTTGGTAAATTGGACTTGGCCCAAGCATACCAACAAACCCCGGTGGATGAGCCAACCACTGAGGCACAAACCATCGTCACACACTGGGGTGCTTTCAGAGTAAAGCAGTTGCAGTTTGGGGTGAGTGTGGCCCCAGGGATCTTCCAGAACTTGATGGACTCTCTTTTGAAAGGCATCCCTGGGGTCCAATCCTTCTTTGATGATGTACTGATCACCACCCCCATGGAAGACGACTTTGCCACCTGCCTACGAACTGTGCTGCAGCAATTCACCTCTGCTGGGCTGAAGGTGAAGCGAGAGAAATGCTTCCTGGGGGTCCCCCGTGTTGAATTTCTGGGGTTCTCCGTCAATGCTGATGGCATCCATCTGGCCCCCGACAAGGTTTGAACCATCGCGAACGCAAACACACCTGCTCCCACTTCCAAGGCTGAGCTGCAGGCTTTCTTGGGGCTTCTGAACTTTTACAACTCATTTCTGCCTCATTTCAATACCTGAATATGTATGGACATATTTTGCCCTCTTGTAAGCCGTCCTGAGCCTGTTCATGGGGAGGGCGGGGTATAAATACAATAAATAAATAAATAAATACATAAATAAATAAATAAATAAAGCCACACTCGTGGAGCCACTCCACTGTCTGATCAACAAGAATGCCCCATGGGTGTGGGGCCGGTGGCAGGCCTCAACTTTCCAGGCCATGAAGGAGCTACTCACCTCGAACAACATCCTCGCCCATTTGAACAAGATGCTGCCAGTCGTCTTGGCATGCAACACATCTCCCTATAGCATTGATGCAGTTCTGGGCCATCTGCAGCTGGATAGGAAAGAGGTGCCAGTGGCCTACTACACAAGGACCTTGTCATCAGCTGAGCAGAAGTACTCCCAGATTGACAAAGAGGCCCTTTCGATTGTGGCAGGAGTAAAGAAATTTGAAGATTACCTGTATGGCCACGCCTTCACCATCACAACTGACCACAAGCCCCTGCTCAGTCTCTTCACCTCTGGCAGCCAGACGCCACAAATGCTGTCACCCAGGGTCCTACGCTGGTCCATATTTCTGGGGGGGGGGTACCAATACATTCTGCAATACTGGTTGGGAACGTCTATGGGACATGCGGACACTCTTAGCCACCTCTCACTCAGCTCCGTCAACCCGGCCCCAGCCTCCGGGCACCAAATCCTGATGATGGAGGACCTACCAGACTGGCTTCTGCACTGCTAGGGACCACATTCTCTCCCACATCTTGGACTGGCTGGGGAGGGGATGGCCCACTGGTCAGACAGGCCTGGAATTCACAGTGTTTGCATCCCGCAGGGATGAGCTCTCAGCTTACAAGGGGTGCCTCCTATGGAGTAGCCGAGTAGTGATTCCCCCACTGTTGCATAAATGGGTTTTAGTAGCCCTGCACAAGACCCACTCAGGAATCATAAGGATGAAAGTGCTGGCCATGAGCTACGTGTGATGGCTGGGAATGGACAGCGAAATCGAGGCCTGGGTACAGCATTGCCAGGCCTGCCAGGAGACGCGTCCTGAACCTCTATCTCAGGACCCAGATGGCTGCATGGGATGAGGTAGATGCGACTGGCACAACCTCCAGCCATTTGGGATGTGTGAGTCCACCAGGAGGAAGAACAGCCGCCTCTGGAATGGGCCAGCAAAGTCCAAATGCACCCATGCCCATGGCATGTGGGTGGACTCCCACTGGTGAATAGGAGTCATTGGAGGTTTGGGGCACACGGAACACTGTTACCTTCCCACTGAAGTGGCACCTATTTATCTACTTGCAATTTCTTGCTTTCAAACTGCTAGGTTGGCAGGAGCTGGGGCCAAAGACGGGAGCTTATTCTGTCACGTGGCATTACGGTCTTGAACTGCCGAACTACAGACCTTCCAGTGTGTAGCTCAGGGTCTTAACCTCTGAGCCATCATGGCCCCTTATAATGATATAACTGTATTCAATTGGTGATTATTTTAAAAAGTCTCCAGAATGGGGGGATGAAATGACTGCTACCACCGCCAAGCTTTATGGGAGACCAGGAGCCCCACCAGCCCACCCACCATTTTCTAGGCTGAGCGGATGGGCTCTGCTGCCTGCAATGCTGGGAGGCAGAGAAAAATCTCCAAGAGAAACAATGGCAGCATGGTAAATATGGGGCTGGCTTCTTCTCTTCCTCTGCTTTCCTCTTGTTGGAGGAATGACAAAAGTAATGATCCAGAATTTTTGGGACCTCCCAAAGGTGCCCCCTCCAAATCCTGAACCAATACAACACTTCCAAAATATCAGGATAAAATAAACACTGGATCCAAAATTATTATGAGATTATTTGAAGAGCATATGCATTTTTATTGAGTTCTTTAGGAACTGGTTTAGTGACACATGGTGTTAGATAAAAGCAATTTTCAGTTCTTAGAAATAAAACCTTACAAAACAAGTGATTGTGCATAGTACAAAGTCTAAATAATGTCAATGGTAAAAGCTTCCTGTCAGTATAAGGTAAAAGCCTCCTGCATTTTTATAGACAACAGTGTCATACTGACAGAAGGCTTTTATCATTGATGTTATTTAGACTTTATCATGTTTGATTTGTAATCTGTAGAATATATGTAACAACATTACCTATTAGTAATATTTTTTTCATAAACTTACTATGGCTTTCAGTGGTTGATTATGTATTATTCTCCAGTGCCCTTTTGGAAGATGATGAGTACAGTTTTTATAATAGCTTTGCTAATATGCCTGTCTACTAAAAAAAATCCAATAAAAATGTAGTGAGGAATTATGTTTATGTTTGTGATCCACTTCTTTTCTTTTTGTTGTTGTTGTAAAACTTTCCTAAAGAGGAGAGAATTTTATTGCTTTTAATACAGAAAGAGGAAGGGTATATAGAGGAATCAAGAAAAGAGGTGAGTGAAGTCACTATTAGTATATTAATCTTTTTGTTAGTATATATAAAGTTCTTGGCTTCTTCCGTGGTTGACCGATCTTCTTTTCAATTTAATGTGAGTCGAAAATAAACCTGTTAGTTAGATTAGTAAAGTCCTTTGGGGATTGATATAATCCATCTTTATGCTTCACGAACAAATGTTTATATTTTGGGTTGTCTCCCTTTCAAATCTCTCAGATTGTATGATGGGCCCTTCTTTGCTCTTTCATCTTCTGATTCTTCATCTCCTTCCTCCGGGCCACTGTCATCTTCGCTGCTTAACATTGTCCATTTGGCGAGTTCTGCATCTTCCTCTGAGCTGGCGTGCCTCTTCAAAAATTCTTGAGCTTTGAAGATGGAGTCAATCTTCTCTCTTTTATCCTTAAATTTAAAGACCAATCCTTCTGGGATCCACCATTTGTAGCTAATTTGATACTTTTGCAAGAACAGGGTCAGTCCTTTATATGCTTTCCTTTTCATGCGGATTTCATATGGAACATCTTTTAGGATCCTTATGTTCTGCTCACCAATCTTCAAGGGCGTTGTTGAAGTCGCTCTTAGAATTTGATCTCTGGTATGTTGCTTAGTAAACTTGACAACCACTTCTGCTGGCAAATTATTTTTCTTTGTAAAGTTGGAATAGCCTCTATAAACCAGATCCATCTCTTCGCTTAATTTTTGCGCTTCTTTGCCAGTTATTGGTGCCAAGGCATTCGCCAAAATATTTCTGAGATCTTCTTTTTCCTCTTCTTTTATGCCCTGAAAACGGAGAGTCAAGTTTGATTTTTTCCCCTGTATCTCTTGCTGTTTTTCTATTTTGTTGACCTTTTTCTTAATTTTTTTGGTGTCTTCCGTCGAGATCAGGCATTTTTTTGCAATCTCCTCCATCTTCTTAGCTGTATCTGTTAGCTGTTTCTGTTGGTTGTTCAGAACACTTTCCCTACTACGTAAAGTTTCGCTGGTTTTTTTGCATTTGATCCAGCAGAGGGCACAGCATCTCGCTTTTCTGTTGACTGACAGTTGGCTCCAAGGGGAGGGAGCCAGAACCGGAAGTTCCTCCCAGCTTCTTTGTCAGCTTGTCCGGGACTTTCTTTTGCCCCAACATTTTTATTGTTTACTTTTAAAAGCTTGTGCCGCGCAACTCAGGAAACAGTCTATTGTCCTCTCCTTCCACAAGTCCTCAAAAGGTAACTTCGCTAATCCGCTTTTTCACTCTGCCCCCTTTCTCTTCTCTTTTATAAATCCCGTCTTCATCGGGGGGTGGGTTGCTCCCTCCTCCCATGCACTTATACGATTAGGGGGTGAGTGCATTTAATCTACTTTCAAACTGATCCTCAACTCACAGTTTGCTGCCGGTTCTTTCTTTTTTAAGCTATCTTCCACTTCTTCACTCCGGGAAGTCAGTTGCATTGCTAGGTCCCATCAGGGCACTACACAGCGGGGCCACTGGGGCAGGGGGAAAGCCTCAATTTTCCGACCATCAGGCTGGCAAAGAGGCTACTCCCTGGTGCGCCCCCTTGTTCGGAGCCTTTGTCTAAGGCTCACTAAGGTCTCCGCTTGTGTGGAGTCCTCCCTGGCCGTGTGTGGGCTGATCGCCTCTGGGAGTGTCCCAGGAGAGCGACCGCCATTCACTCCGCCAAAACCGAAACCTCTCATGATCCACTTCTTTTCAACAGAGACAAGCAAAAAAAAAAAAAAAAAAGATAAAGTCTGCAGATTTTTATATCTTTTCATTTAATGATACAAAATTAGTATCTTTTTTATGGCATTGGTTGAAAATGCAACTAGTAAGATCAGGGCTTTTTTGTAGAAAAAGCCCAGCAGGAACTCATTAGCATAATAGGCCACATCCATCAGCAGAAACTTATTAGTATATTAGGCCACACTCCTGACAGTGCAGCTCATTGGCATATTAGGCCACACCCCCATGTCACCAGAAGTGTGGTCATCCAGCCACACCCACCTTTTACTTCTTATTCTGTTTACCTTGTTTGTTGTCAAAACCCAGGGCTTTTTTTGTAGCAGGAAATCCTTTGCATGTTAGGCCACACAGCCCTAATATAGCCAATCCAAATGAGTTTCTGCTGTTGGGTGTGGCCTATTATGCTAATAAGTTCCTGCTGGGTGTGGCCAACTCAGGAGCCAGCCGGAACTCCGTTCCTGTGCATTCCTGCCCAAAAATAGCCCTGAGTAAGATCATATAAATGATTCCCATTTTGGCATAATATTCCATTTGTTTCTACCTTATTAGTTTTAAATATATAATTGTGTGAGACTTGTTTCTTTGGGAAGATATAAAACAGCATGCAAATGAACAAACCAGCAAAAGCCACAATGGGAGAAATATTATATATAAATATGCGGGGGGTTGGGAATCTATGTTCAGGAATGTATTTCAAGTTGAGGGACTTGAAGAACTACATATACTACATACTGGGCAACAACTGCTGTTGGTATTTGACCAACAGTGAAGAGTACTTAAGAGCCACTTCCTATGTGTCCAGAGAATTGTGAAGATGCAGTTCAAATTGACAGAGATCAAATGAAGAAGTGAGACAGAAAAAACAAACAGCTAAGAAACCAGCAAGATCATCAGTGTGAATACTGAAGTCCCCAAAGACAAAGAGGACTGAGAGGGAAAGAAATAAGATAAAAATTGAAGTCATGTTCATAGTTTTCCTCTGAGGTCTTTCCTATTTGGAAGCATCATTTTGGAATTGTGGTTGCTTAAACGGAACACACAATTATGCTACTGAAGTTTAGATTGTAGATGATAGACAGTAAAAAATATTGCATAAATGAGCATTTGCAGATATCAACTATTCCTATAAATCCCTTTGGATTCTGTCAACTAGGATTAAAGTAGCATGTGTGCCAAAAGTTGATAATTTAGCTTCCAGATGCCCAAGGTAACTGTGTATTCCCCATCTTTTGAAGTTAGGACATCCCATTTGATCAAAGAAACAGGTTGTCCAAGGAAGAGCAATATGTCATCCCTGAGTGCCTAGAGAGTCTCAATGCACATATTTAAAATGCACTATTATGGGCTGATAAGTACTCTGTCACCAATGCTCCCTCTAAGCTGTGGAGTCTTGTGAGCAAAATTCTACTTTGTGAGCTTCTGGCATTAAAGTTGTGAGTGAGCGATTTGGCTACTGCATCAATCAGTTTGCTCTGGAGCCATCCTTCCTGAGACAAAAACGTGTGAGCTGGAAGCTAAAACTGTGAGCTAGCTCACACTAACTCAGCTTAGAGAGAACACTGTCACCCTGAATGCCAGTTTCCCCAAATTATACCCAGGAAGAAAAAAAAATCTTTATCCTCTCCAAAAGCAATTAGATAAGTGATGTCTTCTAACCATTGTTCTCTCTTTTCTTGCCACAGTAAATCGGCTATTCAATAATGCCAGCCATGTCTCACATACTAGTCTTGCAAAGCTCAACTGTCTGGCCAGTCTTAGCTGAAGTCCTTTCCTTCAATCACAAAGAGACAAGACTGAGACATTAGGACACCTGACTACACTATGTAGCTTTAATTTTCACATGCCTCCCAAGCACTGCTAATTCAAAAGGCTGGAAAAATCAAAAGTGGGCTATCATTCCGCTGAGACAGAAAGCAGCCAGGTGTTTTTGGCTTTATCCAAAGAAATCATCCAGATGACATAACTCAAGCAATTAACAAATGAGACAAAGAACTTTTGAAAATCAAACTGCACTGAAACAGTTAAAACAGGAATTTGGTCACTCTCAAGCCTCCTGTATCTACTGACTGAAGCATTGCTTGGGAAGAACATTAATCTTCCAAGGTGCTTTAATAGCTGAAGAAAATGTGCTGGTTTCTGGATATTAAATGTCTTGTATCTGGTTTTCTCCACATAAAAAAACCATGAGATAACCCAAGACCTTGGTATTATCCTGATGTTATTACTCAATATGACATCTATATGCTTTGGTCTCTTGGGCACTGTAAAAGTAGTTTTATGGTCAATTTTGTTGCCCAATAAATCAAGATATGACTGACTAACCCTTCTGAAGCTTTACTTTTTTTTCTTGGTTAGTCTTGGTACTCTAGGCCATACTATATGTCTGTCTGCTAAAATATAAGCTTCCACAACTTATGATAGATTTATCTAGGCCCAGGGCTTTTCTGGGAAACTACAATTTGCCACATCTCTTGATTTACAAGCATTAAAACTTTAGACTCAGCTTAGTATTATTTTCATAAACATTTGTTTCCAAAGACAGAAAATACATCTAGTGCAAGGATTGTCCTAGGCACGTATGACAGTTTTATCCTAACTAAAGAGTAAATTTTCTAAGATGTGACAGGTGGCTATATGTCATGTTAAATGGGAAGTAATTTCTTTTCTGGCACACATTCTAGTTGTGTTAGATACAGTTTTGTTAGCAATCTACTTTATTCACCTACAGAAGATATTGGCCTCTACATTCTAGTAAGTATTTCTTTCATCATATCTGCCGGTGGGATGCCAGATGCTGTGGAAGCTATTTGTTTGGACTGTTTTGTATACAGCTACAGCTTAATTTCATACTCTCCAGCTTGGCCTTGGCTTAGCTGTTGAAATATTTTTTTCCATATATTTTTTTTTCTTTCCCCCATCTCTCTGGAAACCAGCCCAAGTGTTTAGAATGGTATATCTGAAAGTGTTAGTAATGGCATTTCTAACAGCAATGATTGTAGAAAAACCATGAATGTAGAAAAACCAAGCTACTCACAGACAAACTAGCACCTTCACTCAGGGGACTCCCCAGAAACAGAAGAGATCTTAAATTAACCAAAAGAACAAATAAATAAACAAACTAGCATGATAAGAACTGATTGAAAACTATGCTCCAAGAGGCACAGAATATTGACAACGCCTGAATATCAGTTAAAGAAGAGGAAGGCTGGGAAAATGAGAATCTCCTGAAGTCCCTGAGAAATCATGGAATGGTTTGAGGGGGAGATTTCTAGCAGAGTGAGGGTTCCAAATGGTCTCTCCTTTCAAGATTCCTTTTAGCTCCCCCCCCCACCCCGCCAGGACTGTGCTTTTACTGCTTTGCAGTTTCTTTACATTTTAACATAGCTATAAGCATTTCCTCTTATAAATGGGAGACAGATCCGTGATTTGTATTGTCAGTTCAAACGTAATTTCTTTAGTTCACTTTCAAAAATATTGTTGCCTACCATCTGCTTTTGGGAAAGGCAGGTTATAGATTGAAGGGTGAATAAATGGCTATTTACAACATCTCTCCATAATCTTAGGAAATACTGTACTTTGAACACACTTTTTTCAGAATTTAGTTGCATAAGAGATACAAAAATTAAAAGTATTCATCACAAGTGGAGACCCTCAAGAAACTTGAGGGATGGTCATCCCATTCCTCACACCTTTGCTTCCTCCCCTCTACCCTTACCTATCTCACACTCTTTCTCCCTTCTGGGGGTGAAGCCATAGACTCAACCCTCCAAAGCAGCCATTTTATCCAGGGGAACTGATCTCTGTCACCCGGACAACAGTTGTAATTCTGGGTGATCTCCAGCCCTCACCCAGAGGCTGGCAATGGTAGTTCTCATGGAGGAAACGGCTGGTTTGGGGGGTGGAGTCTATGGCATTATACTGGTCTGAAGTTCCTCCCCTCCCCAAACCCCACCATCCTCAGGATCCACCCCTTAAATGTCCAGGAGTTTCCCAACCCAGAGTTGGCAACCCTATTTCCTTCCCACCCAACAGCCAACTTAACCTTTATCTGCCTTTATCTGTCTTCAGCTTTTCGTCTCCACCCCCTTCCCCCACAGCTTCTACCAAGGAAAATTATAGTCTTTCTCCACAGTGGGGACCAAAGCAGCTTACATTATTCTCACCTCCTTTTTATCTGCACGACAACCCTGTGAGGTTGGTTAGGCTGAAAGTATGTGACTGGTCCAAAATCACCCAGTCAGCTTCCACCGCAATATGGGAATCTGAACCTGGGTCTTGCAGACCCTACTCTGAAGCTCTAACTGCTCCACCACTGCTGGCTTTCATAGGGTGGCTGCTGAACAGCAGCAAGCAGCCAGGCCAAGTTGAGTCATGCAAATTAGGTGGTATCAAGTCACCCAGAGGGTGCTGCCTAGGGATGCCAGCCTCCAGGTGGGATCTGGGGATCCCCTGGAATTACTGCTCAGCTCCACACTACTGAGATAACTTCCCCTGGAGAAAATGGATGCGTTGGAGGGTGGACTCTAGGGCATTGTACCCCACTGAAGTCCCTGTCCTCCCCAGGCTCCATCCCGAAAGAGGCCTGGAAAGAAAGGGCCCTTCCCCCACCCTTTACTGACAGCTTTTTGGGAAGAAGAGAAGGAAGGGCTTCTCTTTCCTCTTGCACAAAATGTCAGTGTTCTGTAAGGTTTCAGCTTTTCTATCTTTGGTTCAGTTCTTACTAATCCAATTTCAGGTTAGAATATTAGTCAATCTCTATAAACTACTTGAAAATATCATAGTACATCAACTGCCTTCTCTAATAAAAGAAATGCCCTTTTCACCTGTCCCTTGAAAGATATGATCAAATATTCAAGAATTATTTCACTGGTGTATCAAATGAAGCCTGAATAATAATTTTGGATACTCATTCTTCTGACAAACTCACCATATCCTGATCTCTCATACAGAGAGCATTCTTTCTATCTTTGTTCACCGCTTTCATCCTATAGTAGTATCATTAAGAGTTTTACAAATACATCAAAGACATACAGCATAAACAGGCAGTTCTGGCAGATTTTTAATAATTTGGGATTCAATTTTTCACACAGTTTCACTCAATTTGGCCTCCACAATTATGTTGGCATGCTAACATTTTAATTCCAAAGATGTTTAAGTAGCCCTCCACCTTTGTTTCCAGAAGGCAGTGTATATGTGAAAACACCCATATATTCTGTGAATCATCATAGCTTATCTTAACTACAGGTTGTGCTATAGAAATGGCAGACCATTCCATATTTCACAGCAGCAGAACTAGCCTACCAGAATACCCTAGATCCTAGTATGAAATTCTAAACCACAACAGCACATTGGCTTTCTGGCCCCTTTATGCTCTTTCCCTCCCTCAACAGGAGATGATCAATATTGTGGGATCCCACCACTCTGAAACAGACAAGCCTATGGGCAGGAGTGGGAGGGTATCCAGCCACATTTCACAGTCCTCAAGTGGAAGGAATTAATCATTATCATGCCACAGGAAGGGCATATAGAATAATTTATACAGCTTCCTGAAGAAGCCATTCTAACCATGAATGCTGATACATTTTATAAAGTAACACTGGTCTAATTAAATGCCCATTATAAATCTAACTACATAATCCTGATTTACAATTCAATTAACCCCCCCCCAAAAAAAAAAAAAAAAAAGAGGCAGGCTAATTTAGTTCTTCACGAAGTCTGAATCAGGATGCCCTCAGAGCACAAACAGATCTAATGTCACAAGCTCTCCATTACTGAGTACTACCAGCCATACCGGTATTATTTCACCCAGAGAACTTCCCGAATACTGCTCATATTTATTTATTTATTTATTATTTGACTGTTCCTTGGTATAGCTTACTTTTATGCTGGCATACCTTAATGCCTTAGTCTCTGGAGTTTCTTAAGGGAGATATCTTAAGATACCGTACTCTAATAGAGTATGCAACTGTGGTACAGGTAGTGTAGACACTGTACCACGTGAGATTTGAATGTAATTACTTTTCTGAGCCTAGAAATCTTTTAATTCTTCCTTTACTCTGAAATATAGATCATATGGAGACATTACCTCTTTTATTATAAGATAATAGCAGACCTATCACTCTTTTAGCTGTGAAATTTAATACATTTATGATAGATTTTCACAGCCATTCAAATGGGGTCTAGCTTTTATATTTTAGTGATCTGCTTCAAACTAATAAGTTAAGAAGCGGTATGAGGCAGAGAGTAGAGAACATTACCAGCCATATGTACATCACAGCACAGTTCCTGAAAGAAGTTATTTCCCATTTGATGATGAATTATATTGGTAAATTAAGAGTGTGGCCATTAGGATCATCAATGGCTCCTGAAGGTGAATTCTAAAAGAAATTTATTCACTCTTTAGACAATCCATTTTCTGGTAATATTGTCAGATGGTGGTGATATATTGATATGGGTTCTTACTTCGTTGGGGGACAGTGTTATTCCATCAAGACCTACTAGCCTCTTTTGAGACAACACAGAGTGAACATAAGTATTTTATAATTCACCTCTGAAAAGTTTCTTTCACTTGGCAAAATCCAAAGTAAGTATGGAAACAAAATTGTATCTAATGTCATATTCTAGGATTTGAATTGCTGTCATGTTGTTTCACAGTGGGAACTATCATTGGAAGTTCCTCACAAAGTTGCAACCCATCTGTATTTAAAAGCTTCAAGTTTCCATCAGTAAGGCATTCTTGCAAATCCATGTAGTACTTTGGTAGTTCTTCTCTGGGAACTTCTTCCAGTGTCTTGATGTCACCTAAGAACCGGAAGTATTTGCTGAAACATTCCATCTCCTCAGATCTACCACTGACAAACTAAATTGCCATATCCAGTAGAGTATTTTAAAAACCTTAAAATTGTCCGTCCCCCCCAAATCTCTAACAGGTGCATCTTTTCCCTCACAAATGAATAGTCTACTTTTCTTCCTGAAGCGTATAAAAGTTGTACATTGGTTCAACTTCTACGTCTGATGCCAATTTTCTTGCTTACCTCAGGGAACTCTGGAAACCTGAATCAGAACAATATATATATTTTTTTAAGTTGGGGGTTACTTTAAGGATCAACATCACCTGTCAGGTAAAATTCTTTAGTCTGAAGCTGCTTGCTGACAACATGAAATCTCTGCAGTGCAACAGCATATAAGAAGTGAAAGTTCTGTTGATCATCATGGCCTACTGCAGAGGCACTCCTTTCCACTCTGCCATGCTGATGTCCCATCTTTTTCAAATGTGAAAGGAGGCAGCGGAGGAGCACCCTTCCCTCAGTTATCTCTCTACAACCACTGAGAGAGGCCCTCCTTAGTGGAGGGGCTATAGCTCAGTGGCAGATCATCTGCTTGACATGCACAAGGTCCCAGGTTCAATCCACAGTGTCTCCAGTTAAGGATAAACAAATAAATAAATAAATAGGTGACGTGCAAGGCCTCTTCCTGAGGCTCTGGAGACCCACTGCCAGTCTGAGTAGACAATATTGACCTTGAGGGACCAAGGGTCTGATTCAGTATAAGGAAGCTTCATGTGTTAATATTAAGCTAGAACAACCCTCATCAGTTTTTGCCTGAGGTGGTTTCCACATTCCAGGTCAATCAAGATATCACCCTACCAGTGTTCTTTTTGGAGCTCCACAATGATAAGGAAGCATACCATTCATACGCTGGATGTATGCCGGGCTTTGCTGTTCTATCTGAATAAAGCTTTCAGAATAGACTCAAACCTATTAATTACCTGTTTAGGACCCAGATCAGGTTACAGATTTTCAGCCCAATCCATCACTAGGTGGAGTGTCTCCTGTATCCATTTCTGCCATGAAAACACATGAGTTGACTTGCCCCTTGCTGCTCAATGCTCACTCAACTTCAGCACAAATGACTTCAGCTGCATTTTGCCATGGCCTTTCCAGTGATACAGTTTCCAAAGTAGCAACCTGGTCCTGCTCTTGCACATTTACAAGGAACTACTCCAGGGATGCTGAAGCCATGAAGGATGTGGAGTTTGGAAGAGTGGTTCTTCAGTCCTTATTCCAGTTAAGCTTATACCTGCATTCCAGAACATGGTAAGTCAGCTCACTATTCTCTCACGTGGGACTGCATAGGCACCATGATGGTGAAAACATGGTTATGCTTATGTGTAATTGTTGTTCACTGAGTGGTCACCTACACAGTCAAACTTCCATCTCTCCTCCTACCAAAATATGAGCACTTCCCCCCTCCCCAGCAATTTTAAGGGACAATACCTCTTTACAACATGGCTTCAAGAAACTGGAGGATGGGTGCTCCTTACCTTCCTTTTGTTTTTAAAATATTTTTTTTGGGGGGGTTATATGTGTGTGAGTGTGTGTGCACCTGGAAGTCATGGTGACCTCTGGTTACTGACTGTGTGTGCACCTGGAAGTCATGGCAACCTCTGGTGACTGACCCTAGTGGGGGCCTGGAAAAGTCAAAGAGGTGGCTGAATAGAGCCTGCGCCATTGACCTGATACCCAACGTGCCATTACCCACGGGCCATTTATATCCCATGTCGGAACCAGAGCTGGCTGCTCTAGGGGACTACCTCGAGAAAAACCTGGCTCGCGGGTTTATTCGGCCGTCCACCTCTCCGTTGTCATCCCCAGTCTTATTCGTCAAGAATAAGCCTCTGTAATGACTATCGCGCCCTAAACAAGATCACAATACGCGATCGGTACCCACTCCCCTTGATCCCTGAACTCTTGGACCGCCTCAAAGGGGCACAAATCTATACCAAATTGGACCTCCGTGGCGCGTACAACCTGGTGCACATCAAAGCTGGAGATGAGTGGAAAACGGCCTTCGGCATTCATTACGGGCAATACGAGCACCTCGTCATGCCCTTTGGCTTAACTAATGCTCCCGCCGTTTTTCAGCGTTTTATGAATGACATGTTCCAGGACCTTTTAGACCACTTTGTCATCATTTACCTTGATGATATCCTGATCTACTCTGCCGCCGCCACCCAGCACGTTGAGCACATGCGACAAGTCCTTCAACCTCTCCGCGCTCGTGGGCTTTATGCCAAGCTTGAAAAGTGTGCCTTTCATCTGATGTCGGTGGAATTCCTGGGTCACATCGTGTCCCTGCAAGGCATACAGATGGACCCGAAGAAGGTGGAGGCCATCCTCCAGTGGCAAGCACCTCAGAACCGTAAGGATGTTCAATGCCTCCTCGGCTTCGCCAACTATTATTGTCAGTTCATCACATCCTACGTGGCCCTCACCACACCTCTGACCCGCCTCTTGAAATCAAAAGATCCCTTCCAGTGGGCGTTGAACACCGCTCAGGCCTTCGCCGCACTCAAAACTTGCTTCGCCTCCGGCCCGTTGCTTCACTATCCGGATCCAAGACTGCCATTCACTGTGGAAACCGATGCTTCCAATGTCGCCATTGGGGCTATTCTCTCGCAGCGGGACAACCCCACACAGCCCTTGCAACTGTGTGCGTATTACTCCCGCCAGCTTAACCCCGCCGAGTGCAACTACACCATCTGGGAGCGGGAGTTGCTGGCCATCAAGGCAGCCTTTGAAGTTTGGCGGCTCCATCTGGAAGGGGCTCGTCACCCCATGCAAGTGATGAGCATCTCCAGACCACCCGCCGGCTGAACCAACAGCAAATCCGTTGGGCCTTGTTCTTTTCTCGGTTCCACTTCACCATCTCGTACATCCCCCACACCCAAAACCAGAAGGCGAACGCCTTATCCCGAAAACCAGAATATGCACCCGCAACCACCGAGAAGGCACCTGAAGGTACTATTTTGTCCCCTTCAGTGTTCGCCGCCACCTCCAGCCCAGGCTCCCTCACTGACGACATCCACCTTGGCCAAGCTTCCAACCCGTGGGCACAGTAGCATCTCCAGGAGATCCAACAAGGCACCTTAGGGGATCTGACCACGCGTGATGGTTTCTTGTTTCATCACCAACGGCTCTATGTTCCCCCGGGACCACTACGGGCTAGAGTACCCCGCCTCTCCCACGATGCCCCTCCCGCCAGACATTTCGGTAGGCATAAGACCGCGCACCTCCTGACCCGGGAGTTCTGATGGCCTCGTGTACGAGCCGATGTCGACCGGTACGTCAGCACCTGCGACACTTGCCACCGGGCCAAAGATGTCCCGGCCAAACCCTCAGGACTCCTGCAGCTGCTGCCCATTCCCTCCAGCCCTTGGGATGTGGTGTCCCTGGATTTCACTGTGGATCTCCCTCGCTCCCAAGGCCACACATGCATCCTCGTCATTGTGGATTTGGGAGCACTTTGTGCCTTGTCCCAAACTCCGGACCGGGGCTGAAACCGCCCTTTTGTACCTACAGCACATCTTTCAGCTGCATGGTATTCCGTCTAGTATCATTTCAGACCGTGGTACTCAGTTCTCATCCCAGTTCTGGCAGGCCCTCCATTGCGGCCTGGGAACCAAAGTTCATCTCTCCTCCGCTTACTATCCCCACGGATGGCCAGACTGAACGAACGAATGCGACCCTTGAACAATACCTGCGTTGTTATACAAGCTACCAACAGGACAATTGGTATTCTCTACTCCCGCTGGCCAAGTTCGCCTATAACAACGCCGTTCATGCCTCCACTCACACCATACCCTTTGCGGCCAATTATGGTTACCACTCCCGATTCTTCGCCCCTCTCAGTCCCTGCTCCATTGTTCCCGCTGCCGAGGAATGCATCCAGGAACTCCACGCCAACCATGACCTGCTCCGAGAGCAGTTACAGCAGGCCAAAGAAGCTTATAAGCTGGCCGTAGATCGTAAGCGTCAAGACGGGCTGCCCCTCAAGGTCGGTGACTTAGTTTGGCTTTCCATGCGCTACCTCCACACCCCCGGCCGTTCCCGCAAGCTGGACGCCTGATTTATTGGGCCATATCGGATCAGCGCCCAAGTCAACCCTGTTGCCTTTTGTCTACAACTCCCTGAGCACCTGAAGATCCACCCCGTATTCCACCAGTCCCTTCTTCAGCTATCCGCTCCTCCTGATCTGAACCGGGGCACACCAGCTGTGCTACCCCCGCCCGTCCTCGTGGATGACGAGGAGGAATACCAGATCCACCAGGTCCTGGATTCCCGGCTTCACCATGGAGCGCTTCAATATCTGGTAGACTGGAAGGGCTATGGGCCAGATGAGCGCTCCTGGGAACCAGCTTCAAACTTGCATGCTCCCGACCTGGTCCGCCAGTTCCACCATGCCTACCCTGACAAGCCTGGCCCTTTGAGGGGGGATTCTGTTAGGGGGATAGTGTCATGCCTGCCCCTGATCCGGAGCCTGAAGCCTCGGCCGTGAGCTCAGAAACACCTCCAGACCAGAAAGGTTTTGTCTATAAATACAGGGCATTTGCAGATGATGTAATGTTTATGATCCAAGACCCAATTGAGAAAATACCACAACTGATGGAAAAAATTGAAGAATTTGGTTCAGTTGCGGGATTTTATGTTAATAAAAGTAAAACCAAAGTGATGTGCAAAAATATGACGAAACAAAGACAAACAGAACTTCAAGAGAAAATTCAATGTGAAGTAGTTACAAAGACTAAATATCTTGGAATTGAATTAACCATGAAAAATATTGATTTGTTTAAAAACAATTATGAAAAGGTGTGGCATAAGATTCAGCAAGATATGAAGAAATGGGACACTTTGAATTTATCATTGATGGGAAGAATCGCGACTGTAAAAATGAATATTTTGCCACGTTTGATGTTTCTTTTTCAGACTATTCCAATACTAAAACAAAGGAAAGTACTGGATTCGTGGCAGAAAGAATTATCCAAATTCGTATGGGCAGGAAGAAAGCCAAGGATTAAAATGAAAATTTTATGTGACGCAAGAGAGAGAGGAGGCCTACAACTACCAAATCTAAGACTGTATTATGATGCCGTCTGTTTAACATGGTTGGAACAGTGGATTAATCTGGAGAATAAGAAGTTATTGGCCCTGGAAGGGCATGATAACAAATTTGGATGGCATGCATATTTATGGTATGGAAAAGTAAAAATGGATAAATTTTTTAAACACCACTTTGTAAGACAATCATTGTTCGAGACATGGATGAGATACAGAAAATTCTTCTCAGAAGAAAGACCACTTTGGATTGTACCAGCTGAAGTGATTAATCCATATTCAAGAAATCAAGGGCTAGATTGGCTACCTTATAAAAATCTTTTAAAATCTGAAGGGAAAAATTTTGTGTTAAAAGATAGATTTGATGTTGAATTTGAATATGATTGGTTGAAGTATAGACAGATTTATGATTTATTTAAGACCGATAAAAAAGAACATGGTTTTAGAGAAAAGAATATTGAAATTGAAACTGTATGGCTTGAGAAAGGAAAAAAAATGATTTCTAAACTGTACAAGGTGCTATTGAAATGGTATACTGAGGATGAAGTTGTAAAAGAGCAAATGATAAAATGGGCTGTAAATGTTAATAATGAGATATTAATGACATCTTGGGAATACTTGTGGAAAAAGTCAATGAAAATTTCAACTTGTGTAAATGTTAAAGAGAATTGTTATAAAATGATGTACAGATGGTATATGACGCCTAAAAAAATTGCTATTATAAATGAAAGTATGTCTAACAAATGTTGGAAATGTAAGAAACATGAAGGGTCTTTTTACCATATGTGGTGGACATGTGATAAAGCAGTAAAGTATTGGACAGAGATCCACAATGAGATACAAAAAAATTTGAATTGTACTTTTAAGAAAGACCCACAGATGTTATTGTTAGGTCTTAAAATGGAAGAAATAAATGTAGCCAAGAGAACACTACTATGGTACTTGACTACAGCAGCAAGACTGACTTTTGCTCAATGTTGGAAACAAGATAAAGTACCTGAAACATGGGAATGGATTAAAAAGACGTTGTTTTTGGCAGAAATGGACAAATTAACAAGAAAGTTAAACAACGAAGAAGATGAAAATTTCTTTGAAGACTGGAAAGACTTTCAAAAATACTTGTTGAAAAATTGGGACATTAAACGTGGTTTGATCTGTTTTGATAGTTATTAAGAGGAAAATGAAATAGAATTAGACTTTTGAATTGTTACTGTTTGTAAGAGAAAATAAGTTTAGAAGTAACTGTAATAGAACAAGAGAGATATTAATGGGGTTGGAGCAGTGCGGGAAGCCTTGTTTGGGGGGGGGAGAAGGGAAATTAGAAAAATGGATATGTAGGTTGGTTGAAAATGTATGAACATGTGATATATCCAATAATAAACTGTATTTACTAAAAAAAGAAAAAAGAAAAAAGAAACACCTCCAGACCTGGCACCAATGAGCTCTACCACCGATCTGGCACAGGACAGCTTGGCCATGACCTCCTCGGATCCAGCACCAGGGATCAGGGATGCGGCACCTTTAAGTCCCTCTGAGGCACCAGAATCTGCAAAGGATCTAAGTGCTGGGAGGGATGAGCTCCCAGCTACAAGTCAGCAAGCACCTGGGGCGGATGCTTCCTCACCTGACTCACCCCCACGTGCCAATTGTTTGCGAGCTCACAGGCGCAAAGACTTAGTGGCTCAACGGAAGGAGGCACGTGCATGGGGGCGACGGTCAATAAGCCCCGAGTATTAACCGGAGCAGGGACCTAATAGCGACTGGTTAATGAGTTAATGAGCCAGCACGGTATTTAAGAACATCCCCAGCCACAAGCAAACCATGTTGGCAAACTCGTCGAAAGACAGCTCGCCTTGCGCCCATTCTCATTCCCGCATCTTGACTCTCCGGCTCCCTACCTCGGCACTTCTCTGAATGCTCTTCTGGCTCCTGACCTCGGCTCAACTTCTGGACTCTGCTTTGACCTCTGGCTAACGGTAAACCTGACGACAGCTTTGCACTCCACTTTGAACCTTGTTTGCTTGGACTGGACTGATACCTTGGCTGATCCCTGGAACACTCTCTGACTACGGCACCCGGCAGCCCCCCTGCACCCAGGCCCCAGACCCCGTTGTGACAAGAAGCTTGCCTATCTATCTCTCCTGAGCAATAGAGAGAGCTTGGCAAAACAAGCTATGAAGCAGCAGCAGTAGCAGAACTGAAAGAAGAAGCAGGAGACAGCCAATTATACTGCGGGCCTGATAGAAGCCCTCCAGGGGCCTGATCTGGCCCACGGGCTGCATGTTTGACACTCCTGGTTTTGATCATTCCATTCCTGGCTGCCTTTCCTATTTAGAGTCCTTAGTTATTTCAGGGTCTTCAGGAGATGCTTCTTGGTCTTTCAATTTTTTTTTCCTCTCTGCACTGGTCTTAAACCATTTGGTTTCCTTTACTGTCAAGCTGACAGTTTCCACACATTCCAAGAAGCTGAGGATATGACTCAGTCTGAGAGGCAGGGCACCTCCTTTTCTCCTGTTATTGGAAGATTTTTGAAGCAGGATTGCCAACCAATGGCTGGCACCTCGCAGGGGCTGGGGGGACATGGAAGCGTCATCAGACATGATGTCATGCTCTAGTTGTCACTGAAAACTCTTGTTTTACCATAGAGTTTCTGGTGACAACTAGAACAGCACAGCACACCATAGAGTTTCTGGAGATTTTTAGAATATAACTTTACTTCCAAGTTTTCCATGGAAAGGACATCAAACAATCATGCTGAGGACAATTTTAAAATAATATTTTCCTCCTACTGGCTGTTAGAGCAGTGGTGGACAGTCTCTTTCCATAGCAGGAGACCTGGCAATTCTATCTTGAACCCTGAACCCTGTTTCTCCTGACAAAGAAACAGAGGAATTAACCTACTTTTGGCAACCTTTCCAACACCAGACAGAAGAGAAATTCACATGAAATATCTTTTATCGATTTGAAATGTGATGGAATATTTGACACTGATTACTTAAATTTGTGGAAATAAGCAGCCTGTATCCCATGCAGTAGATTTTTGTGTGTGGAAAGACTAAAGTGGTTAGCATAAGAAAGTATGTCTAAAATATTCTAGTACCCAATACAGTCTACCAAAAACGTTGAGCTATTTCAGGCTTTCCTGTTTAATGCTTCAATCTTATCAACACCGAGATTACTAGCGGGACTGGCTCTAATAATTTTTTGCAAGCACATGATCCAAAGTGTGAAATTATGAGCTGTCTATCTTAGCTTCAAGGCAGGTCTTGAATAAAACAGATAAATTCAGAGATAATTCTCATGTGAAATATGTGCATTCCCTATTAATCCACAGTCAGTATTGATAATCTTACATCGACTTAATAGTATACTTTACAAAGTAGCTAGCAAATAGGCAGTAATTCCTGTATGGGGTATTTGATGGGGAGAATGTGACAAATATTTGATATAATTTTTATACAGTTATTATTTTGCATTATCTGGTTGATCATCAAACAATCAAGAACAATATATCAAACAGTGAAATTTGTACTCAAACAATGCCTACAGCCTGAGAATCCCAATTCAGTTACCTAACTGAAGGGCCAACTTTGGGCTAGAACAGGAATCCAATCATTACTGAGTATATGAATATACTATTCATTACAGTTTTGCAGTGAGATTGTTGTATGTTAGTAATGAAACACTGATATGAATCTCTTGCACAGCCAACCCAATGAAGCAATATAATATGGCCACTTGGGATAAGATGTGCTTGCCATGTAGCTAAAAATTGCTAACTTCAGTGTGAGGAAACATGACATATCCAAGTTGCCAAGTCTGCATGATTAATGCAGCATCAGTCAAAAGGGATGGAACAGTCACAGCAAAGACTTTCAGCAGCTAAATAAATTAATCATTACAGAAGGTAAGGTTGTACTGCGGGTAGTCAAAATCACATTATTGTATTGCCTTCTATGTCTGATAATGAGTTACTAATCTTTAGTTTAGTAATACAATTATATCCTGCATGGCCCTTTTCAGACAAGAGCACATAGGTTCTTGAGGAAGACACAGATAGACTATTCTTTATTCCAGCAAGAAAGAAACAGCTTCATTAAACAGTCCATGACCACAGAAAGTCGGGTTCAAAGACAATCACTCTCTTTGTGACTTTCTCTTCTGTATTATCTTGAACGAACTCGGTCTAACATGATACAACATAATCAGTAGTAAGAGTAATAGAGTAAATCTTAAGAAGTAACTGACTCAGCTTTCCAATGGAAACATGTCAGAGGATTGATATTTGTTTCCTTGAAAAACTGAAACTGCTCAGCGATTTCAAAAATATAGCTGAAATATTGTCACTGTACACAATAAGCTGGGTGGACTATACAGTCCCATGGAAATATATCATTTTAGGATTTTGAAGAGTACTTTCATTCCTGTCTTCCATAGCCAAGAAACAAGGGGGAAAATGTTCACTCTGTTTTCAAAGACAGTTAACTTGCTGGATGTACTGCCTGAACAAACATAAGGAAGCAATTTATGGTGACAAAACACTACATATGTATTTGTACTTGTGAAATGTGGGGGGGAGGGTAATGAAAAGAGGCTTCTCCAAGAGGCCGAAAACAGCAGATGCTGCTATTCACACTGCTTTCTGTTACATAAGTTCTGAAATTCTAGACTGATCCCTGTTGAATTTCAAGACACACCAGAGCAGGCTTCCTGGATAGTGTTCAGAGAACCATATTCAAAATTATGTATACATGTCAATAATATCAATTTAAGAATGGTGCATGAAACAGGTGAGATGCACAACTGAAGACTGCTTTGTGTTCCACATACACAAGCATTCTATTTTTTTTTCTTTTCCAATGCCAAGTACCTGCTTTTACTGCATGTGCATTCAGGCATATTCACCAAAAGAAAGTGGGAGAGCTTAACTAGAACTGCTCATATCAGACCAGCAATTCTCACAAAAATTCTGATTTGGAGAGGTTCAATACTGACTTTAGGATAAGGAACTCAACAGTTGTATTTCAGTTCTGAAATTTAAAACTAATATTTAGTTTAAATTTAATCTCTAGAGGAATCTGACAAGAACTACCAAGGGAGAGAACTGGATCCCTCCCCCCCCCCAAGGCCTGGAGCTCAAAGAACTGTTGTTGTCTTTACTCTCAGAGAGTAGCCTGAAAGCACTCTCATCAGCTGTTGGGGGTCCCATAGTTCAGCTCTAGGAACTCCAGCTGGGTACATGTCATCAAGCAGGTACCATAACTGTGTTTATTTATTTAGTTCCTTTATACTCTGCCTTTCTCCACAGTGGGGACCCAAAATGGTTTACACTGTTCTTGTCCCTTCAGTTTTATCTTCACAACAGTTGTGTGAGGTAAATTAGGCTGAGAGTGTATGACTGGCTTAATCTCAATCAGCAAATTTTCATGACAGACTAGGAATCTGAACCTATAATCCTTATCCAGTTATATTGTTATTGGATATCTTATGCTATCTGAGTGAATAGTTTTTTATTGCTTTTACTGTATCCTCTTCTACCTTTATAATCCACTTTCTAGGATTATGGTATGCCATGCCTTGGACAGGTTTTGTTTCTTGGTTTGCTTCTGTAATCCTAGTGTTATGTCACTGTTTATGAGATACTTTAGGCTGAAAGAATGGTTTTAATCTGCCTTCAGCCTCAGTGAGAAAAGTGGTCTATAAATGGTGCAATAAAGATCCTAGAGTTACACTCTAGGCACTAAACCACACTGGCTCTCTCTAGTTACCCTGTCCTATTATATAAAAGGGTAGTGGTCTGGCAAGGTTCTATGCTTGGCAAAATCAGTTCACTCCCTGATATGTCACTCAGAAGCTATCCCTATCCACTAGCTGTGTTGCCTGAGTTCTCTCCCACCCACTGCAGCCTAGGCCACTCTTCTCTGATTGGGCCAGCATTTCAAGCTCATTTGCATATGGAAGCTGATTGGACTTCATTCTGCATCTCAAACTCCGCCCCCCGCAAGACAGTTGGAACTGTCAGTTGCTCATGCAACCTGTTGTATTCTGAGGTAAAATATGTCCTCACTCACAACACTTCCACTTCAAAAGAAACAAATCCAATAACACAACCATGCCACACCACAAAAAAGACAGATCAAACCACGAGCAGAATACCACAAGGCAAAAAAAGTTCTGGTACTAATTCAAAGTGCTGGGGATGAATTGTGTTCTGGCAGGGGATGCTGTGAGTGTAGAAAATGATTTATCGACACAGTAGCGTTTTGGAAAATCTTTAGGAAATGTTTGATCCATTTACCATGGGGCACCTACCCAGAGCCTCTGGCATTTTCTCACTCTGCTGGCATCAAAACCAATTTAAGGCAAAATAGAGATATGGAGACTTTTCCATCCTCCTTTGCATCAATTTGTCTTTGTTGACAATGGCAACCCTAGGCCTGCTAGCACTCTCAGGGTGACTTCATGCCTCCTGACTGGCATAGCATCACCAGCCCTGGCTGCTTGCTCCTGTTCAGCAGGAACATCCCTATGGAAACTGCCTGGGTGATTTTGGACCAGCCACAGACTTTCTGCCTAACCTACCTTACAGGGATGCTGTACAGATCACAAAGCCGAAAAGAATGAAGTAAACTGCTTTGCTCCCTGCTAATGAGAAAGACAGAATTTTGCCTAGGAAGAGGCTGCTGAGAGGGGATGAGATAAAGTTGCCAACTTTAGGTATGGAAATTCCTGGAGATTTGAGGGGTGCAGCCCAGAGAGGGTGAGATTTGTGGAGGGGTGGGACCTCAGACGGGTACAGTGCCATAGACTCCACCTCCAAAGTAGCCATTTTCTCCTGGGGAACTATTATTGCCAATCTTGGCCCAGTGGCCATCAAACCATTCTCTTCAACCCCCTGCTGTGCAGCTGACTTTCCCCTAGGGCTGCCAATCTCCAGGTGGGACCTGAGGATCTCTCGCTGTTACAATTGATCTCCAGATGACCAAGATCAGTTCCCCTGGAGAAAATGGCCGCTTTGGAGGGTAGACCCTATGGCATTATACCCTGCTGAGTCCTTCTGCCCCCTCCCAATGCTGCCCTCCACAGGATCCACCCCCAAATCTCCAGGTATTTCCCTGCTTAGAGCTGGCAATCCTACTTTTCCCTCAGTGCCTATTGGTAGGCTACCAAGCTTGGTCCTGTCACCTGTTTTGGCCTTTGGGAGAAAACTCATTGGGGCCAGTCCTGATAGGGTTGCCAACTCCAGATGGGAAATTCCTGGAGATTTGAGAGATAGAGCCTGAAGAAGGTGAGGTTTCAGGAGGGGTGAGACCTCAGACAGGTACAATGCCATAGACTCCACCCATCAAACTAGCCATTCCATCCTGGGGAACCATTGTTGTCAATCTCCAGGTGGGGGCTGGAGATCAATCAGAATTACAACTGCTCTCCAGGAGGGAGGGGGGAGGAGATGGAAAGCTGAAGTCAGGGGGCAGATAACAGTAGACTGACAATTGGCTGGGAGAGAGATAGGGTTGGCAACTCCAGGTTGGGAAATTTCTGGAGATTTGAGGGGTGGAGCCTGGAGATGGTGAGGTTTGAGGAGGGATGGGGTCTCAGACAGGTACAATGCCATACACTCCACCCTCCAAACCAGCCAATCCCTCATGGGGAACCATTGTTGCCAATCTCCAGGTGAGGGCTGGAGACCACTCAGAATTACAACTGCTCTGATGGAGGGAAGGCAGAAGTCAGCTAAAGTCAGAGGGGCAGATAACAGTAGGTTGATGGTTAGCTGGGAAGGAGATGGGGTTGCCAACTCCAGGTTGGGAAATTCCTGGGGATTTGAGGGGTGGAGCCTGAAGAGGGTGGGGTTTGAGGAGGGGTTGGACCTCAGGCAGGTAGAATGCCATAGACTCCACCCTCCAAACCAGCCATTTCCTCCTGGGTAACAATTGTTGCCAATCTCTAGGTGAGGGCTGGAGCTCACTCAAAACTACAACTGTTCCTCAGGTAGCAGAGATCAGTTCCTCTTCAAAAAATGGTGGACTCTGTCATTATTCCCTGCTGAGGTCGCCACAGCAAATTCACACTGTGTGCTCAAAGCCAGAGCACTCTCCCAGAGCCTGTTTCTAGAGCTTGTGGTATTTATTTCCACAACGGGCCTTATTCCTAGTTTCTAGTATAAAACTTAACTGGTTTCTACTCTTTCAATGCAAATAATCTCAAGGTAGAGACAGAGAGATGCTCTGTATTCATAGAGAATTACATCCAATGGCAGTGTTCAATCAAATAGCGACATTGAGGTTATGAATGATGCTGAGTCTTTTTTTTCTGTTTCTGTGAGCAGTTCTGCAAAATTCCCTATGAGAAAAGGCTGTAGAGTCTGGGATTTTTCAATTTAGAAAGGAGACAACTAAGGGGGGACTTGATAGAGGTCTATAAAGTTACTAGGAGTAAGGCCTGTTGTGGGAAGAAAAACAACGAGCTCTAGACAGAGGCTCCAGGGGAGTGTCCTGACTGTGTGGACAGATGCTTTGCCCCTGCCAATTGATTTAACGATCAATTACACTTTACGTTTTCATTCAGGATTGGGTGCTTTTTTTGGAAAACTGTTTGGGTGAGCAGCTATTTATTCCCATATGGAAACGCTGGGCCCTGTTGCCTCAAGAAATGTTAGAAAACCTTACAAATCCAGCCTCACATTTGAAATGCTTCATTTCCTTCTGCTTAGCTATAAGGAGAGCTGTCTCATGTTGCTGCCCCAAGTGGGCAGTATGGAGGAAAGCTGCATGGTCACAGGTATGCTTCCCTCCACCCCTGACTTGTGTTGATTTGGGGCTATGCAGTGGCAGCTGAAGTAGAAAAGTACCTCCTCCTATGCCATGTTTTCAGGTTCCAAGGGTCTGAGTCTACCAACTCTGGGTTGGGAAATACCTGCAGATGAAGAAGAAGAAGAAGAAGAAGAAGAAGAAGAAGAAGAAGAAGAAGAAGAAGGAGGAGGAGGAGGAGGAGGAGGAGGAGGAGGAGGAGGAGGAGGAGGAGGAGGGGGGGGACTGGATTTATACCCTGTGAGGTAGGTGGGGCTGAGAGAACTCTTTCAAGAACTGCTCTTTCAAGGACAGCTCTGACAGAACTATGGCTTGCCCAAGGTCATCCAGCAGCTGCAAGTGGAGGAGTGGGGAATCAAACCCAGTTCTCTCAGATTAGAGCCCACACACTTAACTACTACACCAAACCACTACCATGCACAAGCACTACATCTGGGAGGGCAGGGTTTGAGGTGGGGAGAGACCTCAGCAGGGTATAATGCTATAGAGTCTACTGCCTAAAGCAGCCATTTTCTCCAGGAGAAGTGATCTTGGAGATCTCCAGGTGCCACATGGAGGTTAGCAATATTAAGAGGAGGGCCACGTTTGTTGAAGGACTTCAGTGAAGTATAATGCCATGGAGCTCACTCTCCAAAGCAACCATTTTTTCCATGGGGACTGATCTGTGTAGTCTGGAAATCAATTGTAATTCAGAGAGATGTCCAGGCCTTCCTTTTTCTCCAATCCCTTTCAGTTCCAGAGCTGCTTCCTGTTTAACTGATTAACAATTTAACTGACTCCCTGGTAATGCCCCATGGCCTCTTGGGCCTCCCAACTTGGGAACTGTAGATTTTTGTCATGGTCTCTGTGCAGTCCCACACATGGGTTGGGCACCTGCGCATGACCTCAACCGGAGAAACTTCTAGAGCTTTGCCTCAGAAAACTTTTGGCGGGCTCTTTCCCTGCCCTCAGGGAGCAGGCATGCACCACGCATGCCCAGAGCAGGGGAGAGAGCCGCCTCTCACTCAGTTCTTCTTCGACCGCTTTGTGTTCACACCTCGTCCCGGTTGCTCCATACCTGCCTCAGCTGAGTATTCTTTGTTTGTCTTTTCTTCTTTCTTTCTTCATTTTTCTTCACTATTTCCTCTAAAAACAAAACAACAAAAAATTCTTTTTCCTCAAATTATTTGTTTTTTTCCTCACCCCCCACCCCCGGTTGGTAGGTGGGGTGGTGATTGTATGGGCAAAACATGCTTTTTAAAGGTTTGTCGTGGTTGTCCAGCTAAGATACATTCCAATGACGGCCACGATTTTTGCCTCTTTGTCTGGAGGAATCCCATTGTGTCGATAGCTGCACCCATTGTGCCAGTTTTACTTGACAGGCTAGACATAATAGGGAGGCTAGACTTAGAGCTGTGCTCTTAGAGTTCGCATTACACCGTACAATGTCCTCGGTGGCTTCTCACTCTTCACTCCTTCAAAAAATCTGATGGGACTTCAAAGGCACCAAAGCTTAAGTCCAAACGGCCTGAGGATAAGGCCACTTCTAAATCGAAAGTCAAGCCCTCGATGTTGGCTTCGACTTCAGCTGTCGATCCAGTCATCATTTCTGGCTTAACAACCTTGGCTCCTGCAGTAATTCTTCCTCAGAAGTCTGCTTTACAGCCTCCGACGCCACCGCCTAGTCTTCTGTCTCGAGCCTTATCCCGCTGGGTCAGACTGCAAGATCTCCTTCCAGATTGTCTTCTCGTTGAGACTCTTGATTTCCCTCTCGACACTCCCATAATCCAATCCATACTTTGGACGGTAGGGAGCGTTCTGTGAACTGGCGTTCTTGATTCACGATACGATTGGAGACATCTCATTCGGCATCCAGCGTCTTCTCCTTCGGAATCACTAGCTGATGACCGTTGTTGGTCTCCCGATGGACGCAGCCGACCTGCATATTATCCTTATTTTTATCCACAGTCTCTAACCCCTCAGTGGCACCGTTATGACCGGATTCATCACTCTGAATGTAATGATCAGCACTGTTTGCTGGATCACTCCAGACATTCTCAATCTGTCACTTCGGTCCGCTCTCTGGCTCCTGACCAGCCTCCGAAGCTCTCCAGATCTAGAGATGCCCCAAGGAGTTCTGCCTTAGACCCTCAGTCTCATTCTCCTGTTGACGACCAGCTGCTTGCTGATCTCACTGAACAACTGAGATCATCCTCTCCCATCTCCATTTCTGACCACTCAGAATCAGGAGATCTTGACCCTGATGTTTCCCATGTCGTTGATGAGCCTCGACGTTCGGGTTCACTTTCCCCCACCAAGGGGCCGAAAGCCTATCGGGAGCTTGTGACCAGGATGGCCTCTGCACTTCAGGTCCCAGGTTCGACTGAATCACCCGCTGTCACCAATGTTGTTCACAAGCTCATTCAGGCTGACCTCCCACCTTCTATGGTTCTGCCTTTGTTGCCGATCCACCTTTCTGTTCTTAAGGAGTCCTGGGACCATCCTGCTTCGATGCCCCCAATTTCCAGAAGGTATGATGCCCTCTACCGGGTCGAAGACACAGTTTCTGGTTCATCACCCTCCACCGAATTCGATGGTGGTACACTCTTCATCAAAATCGAAGCAGCCTGTCCGGCACTTGACGCTGCCCGATTGCGAGAGTCATAAAGTCGATGCCATTGCGAAGAAAATATATTCCTTTGCTTCCATGAATCTCCGTATTGAGACCTACCCGTCATACCTTTCAGCTTATGCTTTTCATGTTGTCGATGTTGTGCAACCTGTATTACAGTTTGTTCCAGAGGAATACCGCCCCACCTTGTCAGGGGCTTTGTCTGAAATGTGTACGATTTTGAAACAGCAGATCAAGTCAGTCCATCGTGCTGTCACCTGCTCCTTGAAGGTCCTTGTTTCTTCCATCTCCCTTCATCGTCACGCTTGGCTAAGGGGCACCTCTCTACTGCCGGATGTGAAATTCCGCATTGAGAACCTCCCCTTTGATGGCAAAGGTCTCTGCTACTCCACCACTGATGAGGCCTTGAAGGCTGTGGATGATAGCCGAAAGCAGGCTCAGAACCTTGGGGTCTCGACCTCGACACCTCGATCTCGTAACCACTCATGGAAACCATACTATTTGCGGCATTGGCCATCCCTGAAGTTCACAGTGGAGGAAGAAGCCCTATGACTTGCATCCTTCATATCAGCCGCATCAATAGGCTCCTAAGAAACCCCAGCAGCCAAAGCAGTATATTTGATGCTTTCCATCACTTCCCCTCTCCTCCGTTGTACACTCCTCCCGTCCGAACCCAACTCTTCCCTTTTCTTTGCAGTGGGAACACATTTCCAGCCATTCTTGGTTTCTTACAATCCTCAGAGTCAGGTACGCCATAGAGTTCGTTTTGCATCCCGATCTACCTCACTTTGTAGTCACACCTCTGAACCTCTCCTCGATCTCGAGATATCCACCCTTCTTGCCAAGAGTGTCATTGAGGTGGCCCCAGAGGCACAACAAACCCTAGGCTTCTACTTCAAGTATTTCCTCATACCGAAGAGGGATGGCGGATTCAGAGCCATTATGGATCTTTGGGATCTGAATCAGTACGTCCAATGCCACAAGTTCCGAATGGTCACTTTGCAGTCCATTCTTCCACTGATTCCAAAAGCGGTCAACCTTCAGGATGCAAATTTCCACATAACCATTCATCCACAACACCTAACGTTTCTTCGTTTCCCTGTGGGAAACGCACACTACCAATACTGAGTCCTCCCATTCAGACTCTGCACTGCCCCGAGGGTTTTTACCAAGTTGATGGTGGTGGTGGCCACGCATCTTCATTGTCAGGGGATTGCTTTGTATCCCCATATCAACGACTAGCTTCTCATGGCTCCAACACAAGATCAGCTCCTCCACAAGGTCCACACCACACTCTCCCTTCTTCGTGCCCTCAGCCTGTGTCAACCTATCCAAGTCGTCTCTCCAGCCTGTCCAGGTCCTTCAATTTCTCAATGCCCAGCTCGATACCAACCTCAAGACTGCCTTCCTTCCAAACTCCATACTCTCATTGGTGTCCCGGTTCTGGGCCTCTCCCCAACAGTCCGCAAGGTCTGTCATGTGGCTTCTGGGGCTCTTTGTGTCTACAGTCTTCGTCGTCCCTCATGCCATGTTGAGGATGTGTCCTCTTCAACTGTGGCTTCTCCATGCCTTCAACCCTCTCTGCAGTCCATGGCACAAAATCCTGTTGATTCCACCCCATGTCGTCGACTCCCTCCAGTGGTGGTCTAATCCTCATCACCTTCTCTCCGGCATGCCCTTCCGGCATCCTCCACCACAAGTATTCCTGTCCACTGATGCATCTCTCTGAGGTTGGGGATCCCAGTGCAGGATGCTCTCAGTGCAGGGGAGCTGGTCTTGCTGTGAGGCCGCCCTTCACATCAATCTCCTAGAGCTGCGTGCAGTTCACCTCACTCCCTGCTCTTTTCTCCCGGTGCTTCGGGGCCGAGTCATTCAGGTTGCTTCCGACAATACCACCACAGTTTACTACATAAACAAGCAGGACAGGACTGCCTCCCTTCATCTCTGCAAGTCAGCCATAGATCTCTCGAGTTGGTGTCTCAGCAATTCTATCTCACTCTCTGCGATACATATTCCAGGCATTCAAAACACCAATGCTGATCAATTGAGCTGTTCCTGCTCATCGGACAATGAATGGTCCATCCACCTTCGATATCTGAGACCTGTCTTTGTTGAATTCGGTTGCCCTTCCGTTGATGGCTTTGCAAATGCAGACAATGCCTGGTGTCGCCTCTTCTATAGCAGGGGTCCGCCATCAGCTCAGTCGCTGGGAGATGCTTTTCTTCACACCTGGAATGGGACCCTCTTCTACTTCTTCCCTCCATTCCCTCTCATCTCCTGTGTTGTTCAGAAGATTGTGGTCGATGCCACCTTGTGTATTCTTGTTACCCCCTGGTGGCTGCGCCAAGTCTGTTTTCTGCACCTCCTCCATCTTTCCAATCGAACATTCCGGCTGCTGCCGGTCATCCCCAATCTCCTCTCTCAGGCCCGAGAGAAGATCCTGCACCCCAATCCCAGATTTTTCCAGTTGACAACCTGGAGGATCCTGCACTAGACTTCCTGCCTGAGGTGTCTGACGTCCTCTTGAATGCCAGGAAGCCTTCTACTCATGTCACTTATACTTCCAAGTGGAAGAAATTCCAGTCTTATGCTGCTGAACACTCCTTCGATCCAGTCCAGTCATCTCTCCCTGAACTTTTTTCCTACATCGTCTCTTTGAAGAACAATGGCTTGGCTTACTCGTCTTTAAAGATCCATTTAGTGGCCATCTCCGCTTATCATCCTCTCATACAGGGCTCCAGTTTTCTCTCACCGTCTCACAAGAATCACCCGCAAACATTGTGCCCCCCTAAAAGGAAACGAGGGGAGGGGGAGAACCTCCTCCCGCTAAGGACTACTTGCAAGCGATTTTAAAGTCAGAAAAGTGATTGAATGGAAATAAAGAGACTGTGAAAGCTTACCATTTTAGATTAAGAACTTCCAGAGGCTTTGACAAACTTTTACAAAAAGTAAACAATCCTCAAACATGGCACTGCTGAAAGACTCTAAGGACAAACTAACAAAAGTTAAGCCTCCTTCAGGAAGTTCCAGCCCTTCAAGTTCTGTGCCTAGACAGGACTCAACTGTGGAGCTCCAAAGGTTGCTGTCGGAGGTGCTTCGCCCTCTGCTGGAGATTACAGCTATTGATAATAAGCTAGACACACAACAAGCGCAAACAGTGTTAAACACACAGAAAATTGAAAAAGCAGAGCAGAAGCTTAAAGAGATTGGTTCCAACTCGAAAAAGATGAACAAAAAGCTGCAGGCACTTGAAAAGAAGTGCCAAATTGAAGAGTCTCATGTTTTACAGCTGCAAATGGAAAGGGTAGGCTATGTATTGAGACTTCAAGGGATCAAAGAGGAGAGACGGGAGAATCTGAGACAGATTGTGAGTGATTTGTTGGCTCCCTTGGCAGAGACAACATTGGATCGGCTTCAAAGCAAAATAGATACGGTCTTTAGATCGTATTCTGAATTTATCAGAAAGAAAAATCTGCCAGGGGAAATTACAGTAAGATTCTCCCGAAGAAAAGTGAGAGATCAACTATTGAAAGTGACCAATGGAGTTGCCTTGAAGTTGAAAGACAAAGAAATTAAAGTATTGAAGGATGTTCCATTTGAGATAAGAAGGAAGAGAAGGAAATACAGAGACTTGGCATTATTTTTACAAAGCCACAAAGTGGCCTACAGATGGTTGGTACTTGAGGGACTGATTCTTAGATATGCAAATGGCAAAGAAAGGATAAACTCTGTTGAAAAGGCTTCTGAAATTTTGTGTCAGCACGGTTGACCACCAGGAGAGGGAGAAGGAATCCCCGATGGCACCAAGGAGAGCGAAGAAGAAGGAGAGACTGGATCTTCTGATGAGGACTTGGACTCTAAGTTAGGGGCAGCAGCCCCCAAAACAGGCTATCAGTTGAGAGGGAAAAGAGGGAAAAAGTAGAATGTCAATATTCTCTGGAGTACTTAAAATTATTCATTCTAGGGCACAGCTCTTTATGAAACTGTAATTGCTGGTGAAATATCAGAATGTTTTATTAGCTAGATGATCATTTTTGGCAAAAGTCAATTTGTATTCAAGAAGCAGAGTTTATATTTTAACAGCTATGTATGATCACCGATTCTTGAGTTTTTAGAGGGTTTTCTTTCCTTTCACCCATAGAGTATAGTTTCCCTATCCCTATTTTTCTGTGTATTGTAGATTCTTTTTTTCTTTTCTGTATGTAGATTTAGAAAAAGCAATAAAAAATCCCTTCCGGGGGGCCAAAAATAAAATAATAAAAAAAATACTAGAACTCAAGGACATCCAATGAAACTGATGGGCAGTAGGTTCAGGATGGACAAAAGGAAATATTTTAATCAGAGAGTGATTAAAATGTGGACTTCACTGCCAGAGGATGTAGTGATAGCCACAGGAATAAACAACTTTAAAGGGGAATTAGATACATCCATGGAGAATAAGTCTATCAGTGACTACTATCCATGGTGACTGAGGGGAACCTCCACATTTAGAGACTAAATCCCAGAGCCAGGAGACAACTTCAAGCAAAGGCCTTGGCCTCTATGCCCTGTTGTTGGCCCTCCAGAGGAACTAGTTGGTCACTGTGTGAGACATGATGCTGGATTAGAGGGACCACTGGTCTGATCCAGCAGGGTTCTTCAAGGAACATGAATTGTTTCCCTATATAATAAACTGCTCTATGAGACCTGACCATGTAAGTCACATTGAGACAATTTAAAACAATTTTCTTAAGCTTGTTTCTTTTTTTAAAAAATGTAGCTGATATGGGTCTCGCTGCATTGTTCAGAGGACACAAAAGGACAGCACCCTCCACAGGACAGGTGCTTCTGATCATGTGCACACAGTGCATGCTAGCAAGGGCAGAAAAGAGGACTTGGCAGTCTGTGATTTTTTTAAAAAAAATCAAGTTGCTACAGTTTAAGAGCCACAGTTCAACATACAGCTTTTGAGAGAAGTTGCTTGGAAATATGTTTATGCTGCCTTTTGACCCAATTTCAGATTCTACTCAGTACAGGGAGCAGTGCCATCAGTATCTGATGAGACCCAACTATATTTCTCCCTGTCAGTGTTGGGTGGATGTTAACGGATGTTCTGGTCAAGGGCTTGTAATGATCTGGATAAGGAACTGTAACACAATCCAGATAATAAGTGGAAGTGTTGTTTATCCGCAGTGTGGCTAGTCAGGGATTAAGGGACCAGTCTGTTCTGGAATGGGCTGTACTCTCCCTGAAGGATCAAGATCATAGATTGAAAGGGTATTAATAGACTGAGGTAAGGCTGCATTTCCTTTCAGATGTGTAATGAACTTTTGTTGCTGCACCAGTCATGGCCCTTCCTTTGAAAAGTGGCACATGACCATGACTATTCAATTACTCTAATCCACTCGATATGTGGCTGCTTTTGAAGATGGTTCAGAGGATTCAGAACACAGCAGCAAGACTGTTAACTATCACAGAGTACAATGAACTTATCCAGTCAATATTGAAAGAGCTTCACTGGTTGCCTATTTGTTACTGGACACAGTTCAGAGTGCTCCTCCCTACATTCACAGGGCCATCCTAAGCAGAGTCACACCCTTCTGAATCCACTGAAATCTAGTGGAAGCACTATTCTCTCTAAACATTGTTTCTATCTCCTAAAGCAATGGGAAAAACAGTCATTTACCTAGCCATTTTCTATTTATACCTTCACTTTTATCTCCATCTTTAATGGATATTGTTATGGGTATGTTTCTAAATTCTTTTGCTGTTTTAAGGTTTAAATAAAATTGTGAGCATTTTATAGACAGAACCATTTTTTAACTCTCTGCCATTTGACTTGACTAGGAGAAGCACAATGGATTATATATGTACCTGCAAATTTGCTTAATTTATATGGGATACAGTTTCGGTTATTTTGACACAGAATATTAATTATTTCAGTTTTCAAAAAGTACAGGCATAGATAGACCTATATATGGACCTTGGGGGAAGAAAATCATCACAGTACAGTTTGATCTCATCCGATCTCAGAAGCTAAGCAGGAAGACTCTGTAAAGGAAGGCAATGGCAAGCCACCTCTGCTTCTCACTTGCCTCGAAGGCCCCTTGCTGGGGGGTCACCATAAGTCATTGCAACTTGACGGCACTTACATATGTATGAATGGGCTTTTGGAAATTTACAGCAGCCAAAAAAGCTGGTGCAAATTTGCTCATGTTTAATAGTAAAAATTTCTGCTACTGTTTAGATTTCTTCTGCTAGCTGGGCCTAAGGTTGCACTTTAGCCAGACCAGAGCAATTCTCTATTTGCATCATTTCAGCTAAAGACAATCTACAGGAGCAGGCCGTTAGTTAAAGAACGGGAACAGGCAGGCATTCAGACTTCTTGTGTTCTGGTTGAACAAGCGCAAGATTAAAACATTTTCTCAAACTGCTTGAAGCTTTTTGTCTAAGAACTGCTTTCCACAGAGGCAGGTCACCTTATAAATTACACTGGCAGCTTTAGAGCACTCCTGAAACCTGGTGTTAAATTGGCACCCAGTGATGGAGCTCCTAAAACATTTTTCTGTTAAAGTGACAAAAACAGAACTCACATTATATATCATGGCATCGATCAAACAAACTGCCAGCATTAGGAACAGTCTTCCTGACTTTAAGACGTTAAAAGTTCAACAGAACAATACTATCACCTGACAAGGTGAACCTGTATAATAAAACAGTGAGTAGACCTTTGAGCTGAGAGGTGGGGGTAGGGGCTTTGAATTATTAGCTGCTTTTCAGCAGGTGGGTGACAGTAAGGATGATTACTCTGTTACAGATGTTTATGAAATACCCATCTTGAGGGTTTGTTATTTGGGATACATTGCTTTAGTAACAGAATGTATAGATGTGTTAAGAACTCCCTTAATACACAATCAAAAGAGGGCTCTCACAAACATATGTCAACAGCAATAAAATTGATGGGATTTGCTAAAGCAACAGAAAGAGATTTTTTGTTTTTGTTTTTGCTAAATCCATTTATCCTGGACTAGATGGACCACTGGTCTGATCCAGCAGGGCTCTTCATATGTATACTACCATATCTTCCTAATATTTCTAGAGAGCTGAATATGTAAGGCACAGCATTGCTTACTGGCTTAAAGTATATAAATGGTACTAAAAGCAACAAGTAAAAATATGTGTTACTGCTCTGGAGAATCAAGATGCTTCCCTCCCACTTTTGGCAACCAGGAATAGTTGAGGAGATGGAAGGTTACAACAAGAGCTACAGACAAAACCGTACTATAATTGTGATTCTCTCCACACTGTGAAATACTACATTGTACAATACAGTTGGTGCTTCATCCCTGAGAACAGTTTAAGAAATGTAAGAGGGAGGGTTTTTTTGAGAGCACAGCAAAATTCAGATTTTAAAAAATAAACATATAGTGAAGTGATTGAATGATAAGCCAATGAATGATTTAAAATGTATTATAGAGACAGCAAAATATCAACCATTATGATGTGTGTGAGAGCAAAGTAAGAACCTATACATTCAACCCCACAAAATCCATGGGGGAAATCGCAAGTTGAACAATTAAAAAAAGAAGCACTCATATCTGCATAACCCCACATTAAATGTGAATAAATGACCTTCATGATTAGCTTGAACCACTTTGTTCACTTCATTTTATGGATGAGGAACAGTCCAGACCCTCCCCTAATCTCATTCCCGTTTCTCCTCCAAATCATTACTGAAGACATTGTCTCAAACAGAGCATAGGCTCAAATGTGATCCTGCCCCCTGTTCTTTCTAACAAAACACAGCCTAGATGAGGAAACGTATGGCTCTCCTTCCCCTAGCCTTGTCAGTCTGCAGGTGTGGGCCTCTGAATAGTGACCCTAGTATTCCTTGGAGCCAAATGTTAGGAGATGTACTTTGAAAATGCTTTTATTTGTTATTTTCTGACCTGCACACACACCTGAATGGTGCTTGCAAGCGTCTTTGCATTGGGAGAAATGTATGCTTTGTTGGATGTGACTCTCTGCACTAGGAAGGTACCACACAGTCTGTACTTTCATGCAAATGAAGTTACACACACACACCTTGCATAACTCTACCCAGCAGACATTTGGAACAAGAAAGCATCTCCATTATGGTCTGCCAGAAAGATGTATAAATGACAACCTGTCCACCATTGAGGAATCTGAATTCCACATGTAGCCCACAGGATGCTTGGCATTTGCATGTGTTAAGACTGTTTCCTGTTTTGTCACTTGGACCAAGCCAGAGTCATCTGCACATCCAAGGTTTCCATGACAACCCATCTTTGCACCTTGGACCAAATGGTATCTTTAGTAAAGGTGTAGACTTTCAATATTGCCCCACGTTAGTAGGAGGGTACCCCGCATCCTATAGCCAATGGTATAAGGGATGGGACGGACCAGAGAGACCCCAAGCTAGCCCCCAATACTAGCTGATAAAACAAGGTGCCATCCCCCAACCTTAGATCTACTATAGGTAACTTTCGTGTGCTCTCTTGGAATCCGGACCAAGAGACCCTTTGCACATGTTGGCAGGTTCCAGCTGTGTAAAGTGAGAGTTTCCCTTAGTTAGAAACTATCCTTGTATTCTTCACTGTGGAAAGGTCGAGCTACAGGATCAGGTAAGTATCACGTGATTTTCCCCTTCCTAAATACTTCTAGTTTAAAACCCCAAATTGTTTTCCATTTCTACTGTATTCTAAAGGAACTTGTGTGTATGTGTGAGTGCATCTGTTTTGTTTGCCTGTGTACGAAAAAGATATTATTCAGTAAAGAGAATCTTTGATTTTACTTAAGAAACCTTGTCAAGTGTTCTCTTTGGGAAACGGATTCTTGGGACGAAGTTGCTTTCTCTGTATACACAGACCAGTAACTCAGACAAGTTAGTCCGGCCACTGTGTAGATAAGCAGTTCGGCTAACACAAATGTGCAGCAGATGATGATGCCTTAAGATGGTCACTCCTTTGATTGGTTCAAAAGAGATTGGCTAATTTATTATTTGTTTAGAGAATTAAGCGAAAAAACCCATTAATCATAAAGACAACAGCATAAATTATCAATATTAAAAACAAGCCCCTAAAACAATTCTTTGGCATTAAAATAGTATAAAACAATTACTAAACAGCCTAAAATATATTCATAAAATAGTTCTCAGACTGGAAGCAGACCATAAAAAAACTTGGGGGGGGGACCTCTTAGTTAAAAGCCTGGCTAAAAAGAAACATTTTGGTCTGGTGGGTATCAGATGGCATGCTACTACTGAAAAAGCTTTTTCTCTTTTTACCACCTGCCTAACCTCTGTAGGGTAGGGCACAGAAAGAAGGGGTTGGGAGGTGGATCTTAACTTTCAGACAGTATGGGAGGAGGCAGTCCTATTTTAGGTCACTCTTTGTAAAGGTATAAAACTGAACATCAAGTGTTTCTTGCTTTTAATATGAATTAACATTACTTTGATTGTATAGTTTCCTAACCAGCCCAAACTGGTGTTGTGGGCTTGATCACTTCCTGCAGCTGCTTTCTTAACTATGGTAGATTTCAACCAAGAATACAGATTAAAGTCTTTTCCCCCTCCAAATCTATACTGGACATGGGACATCTCTATACTGGACACTGACACCTTTAGCATGAGTTGTCTTTTCCATCTTTCATTTGTAAAGATTTTTAAAAATTTATTTCAAAGAGGCTAGAACACCACAAGAACTTTGGAAAGAGAATGGGAGAGAAAAAAAGCACCAGGGATGTGTAGCGGGGGGGGGGGGATTTTTTGGATTCAGATTTCAGGATGGGCATAAATAATTGCTAGGTTTCTGGTTCTGTTTCAGAGTTTGGGTTTCTCCAATTTACCAGAATCAATCACCATACAGGAGTAAGGGAAGAAGGAATGAGTGAGGTCTGCTCTTCTGCTGGGCAAGACTCATGCTATCTGGAGCCATCTTCCTCGGTCCTGGTGAGACTTGTGCTGCCCGGGAGCTCCTCCTCTGGGCTTAGTGAGACTCACACCGGCTGCAAGTCACCATCCTGGGGCCAGGTAAGAATGGAAACATACAGGACTTGTATACTGGTATTCTCATAATCTCAAATGCTGCAATGGATACCCGAATATAAATGGAAATACCAATAAGTTATTTTTTGTGTATATATTCAGATCAGATATATCCAAGTGCACATCCCTAGCAAGCACTGATTTATATGTGAATAAATTTGGGCTGGTGAGAGACAATATCATTCTAGTGTTAAAGAAGAAAATGTGCAGTATTCTCCATCAAGGCAAAAGTTTAGTAGATGTACATAAATGATAATAGTTTTGATTTCTGTAGAAAGTCTAAATAATCTTCAGTAAATTGTATATCAGTATCAGTTCAGACTAAAGGTCCTATAAATAGCCTTCTATCATAAGCATGGCAATATATGATATTATTCCTATATTGCATAGACTATTCTATTTAGTACGTTGTCAAAGGCAAAAGACAGAAGAGACCACCTCACTTTTGCAGGAGTATACCGCATACCATGCAGTTGTTGACAAGTTTACATTGGGACCACACAGTGTGGCATTCAGACAAGAATAAAAGAACATAAAAGACACTGCAGACTTGGCCAACCTGAAAAATCATCAGTGGCTGAGCATAGCCTAACCCAAACAGGACACGGTATTTCATTCCAAGTCACTGAAAGACTGGACAACACTTCCAATTACCATGCCAGATTACACAGGAAAGCCATTGAAATTCATAAACATAAACACAATTTCAACAGGAAAGAAGAGAGTTTAAAAATAAATAGGGCATCGTTTCCTGTCCTGAAAAACACAAAATGCTCTACAGCTGACAATAACACTACAGATAAGATTAGCATTTCAATAGCCATTCCACACACAAAAGAACCTCCTCAAGAAACAGGAAACCTCTTCAGGAAACAATCCAGAGACAAAAGAACCTCCTCAGGAAAGCTCCTCCGTTAGCATGTTCATAGCCTGAAGAACTACTACAAGATAATGACTCAGCCCTACCCCACCTTCCAGGGTAGATATAAATTACCTGCCTACCATTTTTCTGCTCACCTTAACACAGAGAGTACTCCATCTTTCTGTGTTATACCTCTGAGGATGCCAGTCACAGCTACTGGAAAAACGTCAGGTCCTACAATGCCAAGACCATGGCCACACAACATGGAAAATCTACAGCAACTAATATTCTATTTAGCTTCACTTTGGCATCCATCTTGTGGTCCTTACATTGATCCCTCAAAGCAAAAAACAAGATGGTGGCGATAGGTGTTGTTGATATATTGAGGTGTTCCAGCCAATACAGTGTCTGGTTTGTCCCCAATGTACTGTTTCATATTGCAGTTTATTACTTTTGCTCCATGAAAACTCAATGAAATACAGTGAATCAAACCACCATCTGTATATACAGTCTTATCCTGACTTTGAATATATTATTCACACTAGAATGTGAAAGAATACTAAGAAAATTCTAAAGGGAAAAAAAGAAAGCCACATTAAATATAATGTGGCTTAGCAAGTGAAATAGTTATCAAAGACTGGCTCTGCTGTCTAGAACTTTTTTTTGTTTTTTTAATGATAGTAAACTGCCATTAGAAGAAAGAATCATTTGATAGCCACCACCTCATTCTTCAATGTGAACTGGAAGTATGTAGGAATGACAAAAAGTAGTTTATGATCAAGACCATCTGCCAACCAACAGAAAGAAGCCCTCAAGTGTGTGATAAATATTAGGTGGATACAACCAATAAGCATTCAGGTGGACTAGATATAGTAAATTGCCCTTTAAAATGTAATTTGAGCATATGATAGGAGTTCATGTTAGAATTCCCATGTCAGTAACTGAGCACATGTTGGTTGAAAATAAAAAGAGAATTTTTTCAATTGTGTCCTTAGCATTACCATGTTGCCCTTCAGCACCACTGTTAGCAAGAGGAAAAGATATAAACTAGGACTAAAAAAGTGATATTTTCCCCCAGTAGATGAATCAATTACAGTTTTAAACTTAAAAATGAAACCTTGTCTCATGATAAGTCTTAAAGAAAACTCACTAAAAGCTTTTCAGTCTCCTAGCTCATTAATTCTTTCTCCATGTTTCCTGAATTCCATCTCATGGAAGTAGAGGAACATGTTTCCCAATTCAGAGACATGGATGCCCTCCAAAGCCATAATATGTATCATTTCCCTTTTGGAAAAGATCCATATAACAATGTTCCTCCATCTTGCCACAACGTTTAATGTCTGAAGTAGCACCCAGTGAAGTTAATAGCAGGTGTACATCCACTCTGACTACATGGATTTGCACTACCTCTCCATGTGCTTACATTCAAAATTTTGAAATACAGAGGCTTATTTGCATGTAAATTACTTAACCAGATAATTGGGTAGTGACACAAATCAAAACTAGATTTAATGTAGCCAGTTAACTTGTTTTTCCCAAAAATAATTGCAAAAACTAAAAGAGTGGAATACATACTTATAGAAATAGGGGATTGGCTTTAAAACTGCATTGTGTCACAATATTCTGCCTTCAAACCTATGTGTAACACAATACATGATTTTACTAAACACAAATGGCATTTTTTGGAAGTATTTTCTCACCAGTAATCTGGAGACACGATGCTGGGTGGTGATTCATAATAAGAGGGCATATTTTTAGTTTATCCTCCATTGTCACAAGTCCCAGATACAATCCTGAAATGAAAAGAGCACATTTTAACATGACAATAAAAGTATCCCCCCCATATATAAATGTATGAAGGGGGATATGCACTGGTGATATGCAGAGCATGTAAGGTCATCAAACAACAGGAACCAGAGACAGTCAAAGTTTGGGGTCTTAGGTATTATGTTACATCAGATCTACATGTTCATAAGGGAATTTTGCATCTGAGATTTTGAGATTTTTACATTAACAGTGAAGCTGCATCAGCTGATGCATGACTAAAAATAATCTTGTGAAGCCACCTGTCCTCACTGTGGCATAATTAAACAAACCCATTGTGGCCCTTGGTACTACCACTTTCCCTTAACAGATTCGGGATGTGCAACTCAGATTCAGAAACATTTTAAATTGACCAAATAATGTCATGTTTGTAACATGTGTGTGTGTGTTAAGTGCCATCAAGTCACTTCTGACTTCTGGCAACTCTATGAACTCCAAAATTTCCTATTAACAGCTTCATTCAGGTCTTTCAAACTGAGGGCCGAAGACTCTCTTGACTGAGTCCATCTATCTCATGTGGACCTTGCTCTTTTCCTTCAACCTTCCATGTGGCCTAGAATTATTGTCTTTTCCAGTGAGCCTTGTCTTCTCATAATGTGACCAAAGTGCAATAACTTCAGTTTAATCATTTTAACTTCTATGGAGAGTTCAGGCTTGATTTGATCTAGAACCTAGTGGTTTGTATTTTTGACAGTCCACAGTATTCATAAAGCTCTCATCCAACACCACATTTCAAATTAATCAACTTTCTTCCTGTCAGCTTTCTCCATTGTCCAACTTTCACACCCATATACAGTAATGAGAGCCAGCACTGTATAGTGGATAAGAGCAGAGGTCTCTAATCTGAAGAACCAGGTTTGATCCTCTACTCTTCCACATGAAGCCTGCTGGGTGACCTTGGGCCAGTTGCAGTTCTCTCAGAACTCTCTCAGCCCCACCTACCTCACAAGGTGCCAGTTGTGGGCAAAGGAAGGAAATATGATGAGCTACTTTGAGACTCCTTAAGACAGAGAGAAATGGGGTATAAAAACCCACTCTTCTTCTTCTAATGGGGAATACTATGGCACAAATTATCTTCATCTTGGTCTGCAGAGACATATTCTTACACTTAAGTACTATCCAGTTCCAAATCTGAATTTTATAATTCTGGATATTCAGTAGACTACTATCAAAAACAGGCTAGACTGCCTTGGAAAATAAATGTAAAACATATCCCCTAGGGAGTCTGTCACAAAAGATGGCAGGAACAATGAGCCAAATATCTCCTGACTGGTGTTACCAAGGGAGGGAGGGCTGAGATGAGAACAAAGCCCATAGTTGATATGTTTCTGCATTTATAGAATCCTAAAACTGGTACAGAATACAGAAAGACCTTATAAACTGGTAGTTTCCCAACTAAAAGGTGACAAAATTGCTTATGAGTCATTCTTCTGTCCCCTGACCTTCTGATGTTGATGAATTTGTTGATGTTAAAACAATTTTCCCCATGAGCCCATACCACTAAAGGTAGCTTCCCACAGCACCAGCTCTCCATTTCTCCACTGTGCAAAGCTAAATGCTGCCCTGGTGACACTTGCATGGTTCAAGTTCAGGATGTGCAGACTGCAATCACTGCAAGTTCTGAGCACCCCTTGCTACCTGGCAATTGTGGCTGGTGCCACATCTATTCTGCCCTATGGGTTTGGTTCAGGCACTGGAAAAAGACCAGAAGGTGTGAAAAACCTTTTTTTTTTTTTTAAGTTCAGTTTTTTAAGTGGAAAAAGACAGTTTCCTATTGATTTTAATAGAACTCTGAATATTTGGAAATTCCATTTCTTTAAAAAATCCAGATCTGAGGGTCCAGAATTCTAAAGCTGACTCTTGGTGCAGATGAACATCCCTACGCAATGCTTGATTTTTTTTTAAACTGTACATAGGTTTATATACATAGTAATTTCAATAATGTTAAAAAGTGAATGTTTTATAGGTTTTCTATTTTTTTTTTTCATACAAAGAAAAGGAGGGAAGGAGAACTGGAGATACAGAATTCGTCTTTGCTACAGACAGTGCTAGTCAACTGTGAAATAATTCAAAAGTGCTTTGCCATTTTTATTGTAAGTGTCCTTATAGATCTAAATAGCTCACATCAAGATTAAATTACACCAGTTAACACATCCAGCTATTCCAAAGAAGATCCACATCGGAAGTACTAAGGGGATATTATGTGTCTGAACAGGTATAACCCACATACTCTTTGGGAACCGTCAGACATGTAGGATTTTTTGTGGAGGGAGGCAAGGCCCCCAGAGATCTGTGTGTGCTAAGCATCATCAAGTCTTCTGCCTTATGGCAACCTTATGAATGAATGACCTCCAAAACAATATATTATTAACATCCTCACATGGGGTATACTTTACTTAGGCCTGGTAGTCCAGAGGGGCACAGCTGCAGCCCGGGCTGCAATCCCCAGTACTATGAGGGGGGAAAATGAGGATTCCTGAGGATGTCTATAGAAAATTATTTCCTTCTGTCTCTATATCTATTGTCCCGATCTGTTATGAGATTCATTAAAGCTCAGGCAACATTCTGAACTGCTGGGCCTCCTGCTCCTGCCTAAGGCCCTTCAGTAGAATAGAGAGAGAGTGCTTGGGCAGTTAAACTAGGACTGTGAACTGAGAGACAGATCAAAAACTACTAATCCCAGAGTTCCATTTGTATTAGCAAGAGGGAGGGACATCTGGTAGGAAGGGCTAAATGGTCCGGGACCCGTGTACCTTCGAGAAGATCTCTCCTGGTATACCCCCCAGAGAGCATTATGCTCAGTTGATAAGAACCTGCTTGTGGTCCCTGGCCCGAGAGACATCTGACTGTCCTTGACCAGGACCAGGGCATTTTCTGCCCAGGCCCAACCAGGTGGAACTCTCTGCCAAATACCATCCAATTCCTGTAGGATCTAATGCAATTCCGCAGGGCCTGCAAGGCAGAGATGTTCTGCTGGATGTTTGGTTGAGAGAAGGAACAGTTTCCAAAGGTCTGGGACTCCTGTCTTCCTCCCCCGCCCCACCCTGGTGGGACAGTGGCATCATCAGTAGTTTTCAGCATCATCTTTGTTAGGTATATTGTGTTTTATTGGATTTTACTGTTTGTATTGCTAACATATATTTATCTTTATTGTTGTACATCGCCTGAACCTTGTCCCACAGAAAAGGGCAATTTAAAAATCCAACCTAATAAATAAATAAATACTAGACTGTGGGAGAAAGTGCTGCTGTTGTTTCTGGTAGACTTTGAAGGCCCAATATATATGTGCAGGGCTCTTTTTGTAGCAGGAACTCCTTTGCATATTAGGCCACACACCCCCTAATGTAGCCAATCCTCTAAGAGCTTACAGAGCTCTTCTTATAGAGGCTACTGTAAGCTCTTGGAGGATTGGCTACATTAGGAGTGTGTCGCCTAATATGCAAAGAAGTTCCTGCTACAAAAAGAGCCCTGTATATGTGTCTGTTTGGTTCTGATTACATGACAAGAGCTCCATATGCCTCCCTACCCCACTCCCCCACCCCATCCATGACTCCCCCTGAGGGCTGCCCAATTACATTTCGGGTGCCTTGGGTGGCTGTGGAGCATTCTGCAGGTGCCACTGGCCATAGTCTTCCACCAAACATAGCAGGGGCCCAGCACCACCTCCAAAGCTGACTAAGCAGCAGGTTCCCTCCCTTACTTTGCAGGACGCTGTGTGAACGGGGGAGGGACCAGAGGGTGGTCTGAGTGAATGAGCCAGCTTTGTGCAATGGTTAGAGTGTGAGACTAGATCTGGGCGACCCAGATTCCAATCCCCACTTGTATCACGGAAGCTCAGTGAGTAGCTTTGGGCCAGTTGCACACTCTCAGCCTAACTAAACATAAAGACCAACAATGAAACTTTCTTCAAATACATTAGAAGCAGGAAACCAGCCAGGGAGGCAGTGGGGCCCTTGGATGACCAAGGGGTAAAAGGAGTACTGAAGGATGACAGGGAAATGGCTGAAAATCTGAATGCATTGTTTGCCTCGGTCTTCACTTTGGAAGATGAGAAGTGCTTGCCTACTGATTTCGGGAGGGGTGTTGAAAGACCTGAGTCAGATAGAGGTGATGAGAGAGAAGGTCCTACGACTGATCGACAACTTAAAAACTGATAAAATCACCAGGCCTGGATGGCATACATCTGAGAGGTCTGAAAGAACTCAATTGTGAACTTGTGGATCACCTTACAAAAATATGTAATCTTTCATTAAAATCTGCCTCCATTCCTGAGGACTGGAAGGTAGCTAATGTCACTCCCATCTTTAAAAAGGGTTCCAGAGGAGATTCGGGAAATTACAGGCAAGTCAGTCTGACATCGATACCAGGTAAGTTGGTAGAAACTGTTATTAAGGAAAGAATTAGTAGGCACATTAATGAACAAAAACTACTCAGCATGGGTTCTGTAAGGGAAGATCTTGTGTCACTAACCTGTTAGTGTTTTTTGAGGGAGTGAATGAACATGTGGACAAGGGGGAATCCAATAGATGTTGTTTACCTTGACTTCCAGAAAGCTTTTGATAAAGTTCCTCATCAAAGGCTCCCAAGTCAGCTCAATAGTCATGAGATAAAAGGACAAGTCCTCTTGTGGATCAAAAACTGGCTATTTAATAGGAAACAGAGAGTGAGTATAAATGGGAAATTTTCTCAGTGGAGAGTGGTAAGCACTGAGATACCACAGGGATCAATACTCGGTCTGATGCTTTTTAACTTGCTTATTAATGATTTAGAGTTGGGAGTAAGCAGTGAAGTGGCTAAATTTCCAGATGACCCAAAGTTGTTCAGGGTGGTGAGAACCAAGGAGGATTGTGAGGCACTCCAAAAAGATCTGTTGAGGATGGGCGAGTGGGTGTCAACGTGGCAAATGGGGTTCAATGTGGCCAATTGCAAAGTGATGCACATTGGAGCCAAAAATCCTAAATATAAATACACATTGAGGAGTTTGAACTGGCAGAGACTGACCAAGAGAAAGATCTTGGAGTCATAATGGATAACTCAATGAAAATGTCTAGAAAGTGTGCAACTGCAATAAAGAAGGCCAACGCTATGCTGGGGATTATTAGGAAGGGAATTGAAAACAAATCAGCCAGTATCATCATGCCCCTGTATAAATCAATGGTGCAACCTAATTTGGAGTACTGTGTACAGTTCTGGTCACCACACCTCAAAAAGGATATTATAGCATTGGAAAAAGTGCAGAAAAGGGCAACTAGAATTATAAAAGGGTTGGAACACTTTCCCTATGAAGAAAGGTTAAAACACTTGGGGCTCTTTAGCTTGGAGAAATGATGGCTGAGGGGTGACATGATCGAGGTTTATAAGATTATGCATGAGATAGAGCAGGTTGAGAAAGAAGTACTTTTCACCTTTTCTCACAATATGAGAACTCATGGGCACTCAATGAAATTACTGAGCAGTTGGGTTAAAACAGATAAAAGGAAGTACTTCTTCACCCAAAGAGTGATTAACACATGGAATTCACTGCCACATGAGGTGGTGGCGGCTACAAGCATGGACAGCTTCAAGAGGGAATTAGATAAGCATATGGAGCAGAAGTCCATCAGCGGCTATTAGCCACAAGGTATAGACAGGGACTCTCAAGCTGGGGCAAGTGATGCACTGTATTCTTGGTGCTTGGGGGGCGGCAACAGTGGGAGGGCTTCTGGTGTCCTGGCCCCAGTGCTGGACCTCTTGATGGCACCTGGTATTTTTGGCCACTGTGTGACCTTTGGCCTGATCCAATGTTGGCTTCTCTTATGTTCTTATCTTCACAGGGTTGTTGTGACCATAAATTGGAGAAAGGGGGATGATGGAAGCCACTTGGGGTCTCCATGGGGGAGAAAGTTGGGAAATGGGAGTGAATAAATAATGCTCTTAACTGGGGGATTCTGTCACCCAAGGATAAGACATATGTGAAGGTATCACTGAGGGGGGCAGGGGATCACAGTGGGCAGACTCAGTGTCTTTGGAGGGGGTGGGGAGGGCACTGGCAGGGGTGGTGAGGTAGTACCCTCAGCTATGTGGCTGGACTGCTGGGAAGCGTGCCTACCAGTAATCAACAGACATCCCCATATGTGTGCGGTTGCGACAACAAGCCCTCCCCCTCTTCTGCTCTTCAAGGACCCTGTGCTCTGTGTGGGCATTGAGGCAGCTGAGGATGCCCATGGAACGGACAGCTCAAAACCCCTCCCCACTATCAGGTACCTGGACTGGCTGACAGAAGTTGGTTCTTTTTTTTTTTTTGGGGGGGGGTGCTGTTGATTGTGGCCCGCCCGTCTGAGATGGATGCTGGACTCCACCCCCTTGCCACATGGCCCCTGATTGATTCTGGCAGCCCTGTCCATCATTGTGCCACCACCTCCACACAATGTCTCCACCTGACCACAGCTGCACAGTTGCTACAGATGTTACTCCAGTGACACTCAAAAAACACTGTGAACCTACTGAGCTTGTTTGCTGGCTGCTGCCTAACTTATCCCCATAGGGAATAGACTAGTGCTGCTGTAGTTATGCAGCAGCCAGCCACCATGGCATAGGAGTGGCACAGGATTGATCTATAATTCATTCACAGTCACAGACACATATACTATAAAAAATAAATAAATCAGGCAGCCAGAAATGTAAGAAGGTAAAAGAAAGAGAACAAAAAGAAGCTGAGGGACAACAATCTATCCTCCAGTTTTTCAAACCAGACAAGGATCTTTTGCAGTCAGGCAACATTACAGTAATTAGGGAAGCAAATGAACAAAATCTGGATGAAAATGATTTCAGCATAGAAACGGAGTCTGTGGCAACTAATTTTTAGTTAGAAGAGCATAGCCCTACAGAGTTTTTGCCCACTACCAGTGACTGTGGCAGAAGCTGAAAAAAGTTTCAGCAAGTAAACACTCATCAAAACCTTCAGGCATTCTACAGTGGGGAAAGAATGCTTAAACCATCTAGCCATCTTGTCTACTGAGTGTGAACTTGCAAGAGTAACTGACTTTGGGGACTAATTCACAATTTTGCAATGAAAAAGGACAGAAAAAATAAAGCTTCAAAGTTAATGGGACTGATGTTTGCAGCCAAAGTCTATTAGAATAAAGAAAATCAAGAAATTAGCAGGATAATCCCTTTTTAATGACCAAAATATAACAAAATAGTTAGCAAACTTGAAGGACTCTCAGGATAGGTGCTATTATTAAAAATAGCAAAGCAGCCGTTCCCCCCCTCAGCAATGCAGAATATGAAACAGTAATTCCAGAATTATAACAAACATTTTTTAATGATGTATGAAACTGTATGTGTGGGATGAGGAACCCCCTGCTACAAGTTTGTGGTGGTGGCAGAAAATGCCATCAAGTTGCAGCCGACTTACAACAGCCCCATAGGCTTTCAAGGCAAGAGACGTTCAGAGGTGGTTTGCAATTGCCTGCCCCTGTGTAGTGACCCAGGGCTTCCTTGGCAATCCCCCATCTAAAGCACTGCTTAACTTCCAGGATCTGATGAGATCAGAGTAGCCTGGGCCACATAGATCAGGGCAAATTTTGTACCTAGTTTGTACCAGGCTAGAAAAATAATGCCTGGGCCTTAGAGGAAGGTAAAAACAGGTTGCGTACCCATAACTGGTGATCTTCAAGTGGTCATCTGTGCATTCACACCTCTGGGATATAGTGCACCTGTGCCGATCCTGATTGGTATTGTAGAAAGCTAAAAGGGATTTTTGCAGCCACTCCCCGGTCACGTGCCGGGCTCCACTGCGCATGACTAGGGGAGGGGCACGATGATCCTGCCAGTTCCTTCTGACCGCTGCCCTCAGTCATAAAGATGAAAGGAAAGACCGAAAGCAGAGAGGAAGGAGAGCGGGTGGTGTGAATGCACAGGTGACCACTCAAAGATCACCAGTTACAGGTAAGCAACCTGTTTATCTTCTTCATGGTCTCTGTGCATCACACCTCTGGGAGACTAGAAAGCAATATATGCCTACCTGGAGGAGGGTGCTGAAGGTCCTAGATATGTGCCGCCTGCAACACAGCTCGTCTCACTGTCATACGCTGATGAAGATGTACATCAATGGTGTAGTGCTTCACAAAGGTGTGAGGAGTAGCCCAAGCAGCTGCATTACAGATGTCATCAAGCAACACACCTCTCAGGAAGGCAGTGGATGTTGCTATCATCCAGGTGGAGTGTGCTCGAAGTGGACCCGGAAGTGATTTCTTGGCAAGCAAGTAGCCAAGCTTGAGTGTTTCCATGATCCATGTGGACAGCCATTGAGAGGACAGCTTCTTCCCTTGTGCATGCAAGGCATGGGAGACGAAAAGGGCCAGAATCTTCCAGAAAGAGCGCGTCCTGTCCAATTAGAAGAGCAAAGCCCTCTTCACATCTAAAGTGTGAAGACGGCATTCCTCGTCGTTCTGTGGTGTTGGGTAAAACATAGGGAGGACTATGTTGGCTCGCAGATGGAACTCCGAGACTACCTTAGGCAGAAATGAAATGTCCGGGGCTAAGGTAACACCGTCATGCTGAAATTGCAGGTGGGGGGATCATAGCGTAGCACGGTCAGCTCACTCACCCTCTCAGCAGAGGTAATAGCTACCAGAAAAGCAGTCTTCCAGGAAAGGAGTTGTAGATTGCAGGTAGCCATAGGTTCGAAAGGCTTACCCATCAGTTTGTGGAGTACTAAAGGAAGTTCCCAGGCTGGTGTAGGACCATGAGATGGAGGAAAAAGGTGCCTGAGCCCTTTCAGGAACTGTTTGGTTCATGGATGCGAGATGACAGAGTGGCCATCCACTACAGGATGATTAGCTGAGATGGCTGCTAGATATACTCTCAATGAGGTATAACTAAGTCCAAAGTCCAAACGGGACAGTAAGAAACCAAAAACCACTACCAGATCAGTGTGTGGGGGAGCCCCCAACGAACTAAGTTAAGAAAGAAAAAACTTTCCACTTCCCAGCATAGGAAGCCCTAGTAGACAGTTTACAGCAATTCAGCAGCACATGTTCTATCCTATCTCTGAGCCCAGCCAGTGGATCTTCCATGCTGTGGGCTTCAGGTGCAGCACGTCATGATGTAGCACCCGTACCGTCTGTGCAAGGAGGAGATCCGGTGCAGGTCGGAAGTGAATAAAGGAGCCCTTGGATACTTGGAGGAGAGTGGGGAACCAGTGTTGTCTGGGCCACCAGGGGGTAACCAGGATACAACGTGGTCTGTCTCTCAGTAGGGGAAAGGGTGGAAAGAGAAACACAAGTAAAGGAGACCATCTCCCAGGGAGCGAGGATCCTTCCCTGCCCTGGAGCCAAACAGACGACACTTCTTGTTTGTGTGTGTCACAAAGGCATCCAGCTCTGGGTGGCCCCATGCATGAAAGACTGGCAGGAGATATGCCCAGCTGATCTCCCATCTGTGCCATGACACACCCCCTCTGCTGAGGAAGTCTGCTTGCACATTCAGAGTCCCGGGTAGATGGAAAGCTACAAGGAATGTGTCCCACAGCTGACATTCATTCCAAATGTCTGTGGCTAGTCGACAGAGGCTTCTGGACACCATCCCACCTTGACGATTGAGATAGCAGAGCGCCGTGGTGTTGTCGGTGAGTACTGCTACCACTGATGATTGACCAGATGACAGAATGACCGGAGAACATACTGAATGGCTCACAACTCCAGATAGTCGATACAATGGTGAGCCACATGAGGTTCCCACTGTGCACCCACACTGATTCCTCAGAGATGTGCTCCCAGAGGGATGCATCCGAGGTTAGGGTCATCCCTGGAATCGGAGGGTGGAACAGAGCTTCCGCTAGAAGTTTTTGTGGGTCTTCCCACCAAAGGAGAGAGTTCAAGATTTCAAGCCTCCAGAAGAGTGAAATGTTGAGACTGTGGTTGTCTCTGAGAGTGGAACTTCCTGATGAACCACTGTAGTGGTCGCATCTGTCGCTTGGCAAACATGATGACCGACTTGGTGGCTGCCATGAGTCCTAGCAGTCATTGTAGCTGTCTCGCAGAGGCTGTGCCTTGACATCTCAGGAGACCTATGGGGGAGATAATGTCCTCTGCCCTCTTGGGAGGGAGGAATGCTCTGCAAACCGCCGAGTCCAGGATCGCTCCGATGAATTGTACCCATGTAGAGGGTATGAGCATCAACTTTTTTAGATTCACTTTCAGCCCTAGAGCCTCCAGGGTATTGAAGGTCAGGGTAATATGGTGATATAAAATGGTGATGTAAAATGGTCTTGGTATTTGCAACCAGTAACCAATCATCTATGTATGGAAATATCCATACACCTTGCAGATGGAGGTGAACCGCAGTGACCACCATCACCTTGGTGAAGACAGGGGGTGCCATGGATAGCCCAAAGGGGAGGGTTTTGTACTGATAATGTCCATCGCCTACCGCGAAACACAGGAACATCCTGTGGGCATGGTGGATAGAGACATGAAAATAAGCATCTTGCAAGTCCAGAGTCACCACCTCCCGGATTATCAAAAGAACCCATCGATCTGATGTTATCTGCTGCCAGGCATACAGGTAAGGAGTAAGATGGGTGGGAGGGAGTAGTAATGGACCCCAGTCAATGGCCCTGCTTGGGGTTCTTCTGAGTCTTAGCCCGAGATTGTGTAGCTGAATGGAATTTGGGCTTATTCCCATAACAGCATCCAGAAGTGTTGGGCAATCTTTGCCATTGCAGTTCTGGAGAAGACTTTAAAGGAAGACCTGCAAGACCAGGGTTTATTCCAGGACTTTCCTCTTGACTGTTTAGAGGCCGTGGTGACTCCAAGGTTACGGGAGGCTTTAATATTTTTATCGAGGTCCTGTAGGACCAAGTCCACTGTGGAACTGAAGAAGCTGTCACCTTCAAAGGGAAGGTCCTCAACCACTGACTTTGTGTCCTGTTGAAGGGCAGTAGAGCGCAACCAGGCATGGCATCGTAGAGCAACCGCTGAGATGAGGGATTTAGACGCTACATCCAGATTATGCTTGGCAGCATTGAGTTGGTGTTTGGCCAAAAGCATCTTCCTTCTGGATGCATCTAGCTGCGTGGTTCTTGTCTGCAGGAAGGGCTGCAATGAACTCTGACATCTGCTCCCATAGGGCGTATTGATATCTGCCCATACAGGCTGCATAGTTGGAAGTTTTAATACCTGACGCCCCAGCAGAGTCAAATTTTCTGCCAAAGGAATCCAACTTCTGCCCTTCTTTATCGGAGGGAGTGCAATGGCTATGCTTGCCCTTTGACGAGGAGGAGATGACCACAGAACTCGATTTGGGATGAACAAACAAAAAATCAGCTCCTGTTTCCTGCACCTTATACATATGATCCATCCTTTTGTTAGAAATGGTAACGGAAGCTGGGTGCGACCATGGTGTCTGCAGAAGGACCATTTTCAGAGGCAGAGTAACCGCAGTCAAAGTATCCAACTGAACCATATAAAAAACGGAGTCCGTGACGGTAGGAGATGACTGTACCGTAGGTAGGGCCAGGGTATTGGCCATTCTCTTGACAAAGTCCCTATAAGACTTAACTTATTTATTTATTTAATTAATTTATATCCCACCCTCCTCACGAAGGCAGGCTCAGGGCCGCTCACACTCATATATATAAAAACATTATACACATTTTAAAACAGATGAAACAGTTTAAATCACAACAGAATACTTAACGTCTTCAGACAGAGAAATAGGGAGGTCATCCCCTACTTGTTGTGATGAAGACAGTTCTAATTGGATGGGAGAATCCTCATCCATGGAAAGTGAGGTTTCGGAAACACTGGAGTGCTCTGATGGGTTCGAGAGCTGTATCAGAATACTTGGTGTTGACAGCATCGATCACAACTGGGTCTTAGGGCAAGCTGACATTGACAGAAGCATACAATTTATTCATCGGTGCCAATGCATACGGTTTGGCAAACTCCATTGTCAGAGAAAACTCTCGATGTTGAAAGATTCAAGAGGAGGTGGATTGGCGATCCCACTCCATACGACGGCATGGAGGAAGCCAAGGAACACCAGGGAAAGGGTACACCCCATACAAATATTGCCACTGGTGTTGGTCCCAAGCGGGTGGCTGGAAATGTCCAGGTGATCGATCCAGATTGGTTTGGCCAGGCGGGGATGGAGGTACCCCAGCATCCACTCCTCATTCCGAATGCTGACTATTGACACTGGAAGAATGAGGGGCTTGCGTCAGTGTCATGTCCTGTTTTAGAATCAGTGAGTTGAATTGGGCGAGGAGAGGGTGGAGACTGAACACCTGTGTCTGCCCACAGCCTGAGGAGTCAAGCGAAGTGGCTCCCAACATCGAGGAGTCCTTCGTGTGCTTCTTATGCTTGACAGGCCGATCATCCTTACCCTCCCAACGATGTTTCATGGGAATATGGGCATTGGACTGAGAAGCCGGGATCAAGCATTTCAGCACCAGTCAGCATCGAAATGGCCCGGTGACGGAAACCATATGGCCATTGATCCTGATGCAGGGGTCAACATGGAGGCATGTCCAGAAGTCTCTTGTGACGATGCCATAGGCAAAAGAGCCAATTTGGTTAGTGCCACAGAAAGTCTAGCCGCTCGATTCTTCCTCATTTGTCAAGAGAACTTCATGCAGTGAGCACAGGAATCAACTCGATGCGATTTCCCCCAGGCACAATAAACAAAGGGAATGTCCATCAAGGGGGGCGATTTTACTACCACACTTGCAGCACCGTTTAAAGGAGCCCCACCATTTGGCCATAGGCTGGAGGAGGGGGTAGAAAATTCTGCCAAAGCAGCAACAAGTCCAAAACTACCTAACTAATACTAAACTGAAACTAGCTAACTACAAGTCCAAGAAGTAAGGAGAGAAGGTGAAAAGCTGGAAAAAAATTACCAACCAAGGTGTAGGAGATCCTACCAGCGTGGCAGTCAGAAGAGAACTGGCGGGATCGTTGTGTCCCTCCCCTAGTCATGCATGTTGGAGCCCGGCACTTGACAGGGAACGGGTGCAAAAATCCCTTTTAGCTTTCTACGATACCGATCAGGATGCACTATATCCCAGAGGTGTGATGCACAGAGACCACGAAGAAGATACCAGAGATCTCCAATGAAGGATCTTATTTGGGGGAAACAGTTCTAAACTAAAGTGTCATGAAACCAAAGTATGTAGTGTAGTGTAGATATTACAGTCATGAATGTTCAGGTCATGAAACTGAGATCACTTTAAGGGCTTGGATCCTATGAAGTGCAAGCAAAAGTCATGTGACAAGGCTCCCATCTCACTATATAGTTCTGAAATTCTCCTTCTTTGGATCACCAGCTACAATGGGGAATGGGGAGCTTACAGCAGGAAGGGGGTATCGGCAAATATATTTCTCCCCTCCTCTGAAGAGGGAAAAACTGTTGTTATCAGAAGAGCTGCTGCTGAGCCAATGAAAGGACACCTTAGGATCCAAGCTAGGGTAGCCAAGCCCCCAGTGGCAGCAGGGGATCCCCCACTTCAGATCCTGCCCTGCACCAATCAGCTGGCTGGGGATGACTTACTGGCAGCAAAAGGAGGCCTAGGCCTGGCTCAGCAGCAACACAGCGATGTCACTTTCAGTGCACTCTGGAAGTAATGTCATCACATAGCTAGTGACACAGGGACCAGAGTGTCCCCATGTCACTGTGATAATATCACTTCTGGCCTAGGCCTCTCTTTCCTCCACTCTCCTACCCCCCACTGGTTGCAACCCTAAGCCAAGTCATTATGACTCAGATGAAGAATACATAAATATAGGCTATTCCTACTGAGCTTCTGAAATAAGCATTTTGAATAGAGCAAACAGCGAAAACAGGAGATGGAAAAGAGGCTGTTTTAACTGGAAAACAGGCATATAAGGCACTAAAGATAGCATGCACACAGACAAAAAAAAGAAATGTGAAAGACTCGTAGTACTGAGGTTGTAAGGACAGAAAGCACACGTGGCTTCATTCTTCACCTTCCTATATTTGTGAGCTAATAAATGTGGATGGGAAAATGGCATTTAAGATTTCTGTGATAAGTCATCATAAAATAGAGGTAGTCTCTGCCCCATTGATCTTTAAGATCACAGTATCATCCTCTCTTTCTCTATTAGTGTCTCAACCCCTCCTCAGCTTTTTTGGGATGTGACTGTGTTTGGACATTATACATTTATTGGAATTAATACCTTGACCCAGCCAGATCAAAAGTTGCCAACATTAGCACTAATGCATTTTGCATGAATCTGTAGCTATTCCACCTAGTATCAAAAGGTTAAATAAATCCCTGACTAGATAAAATGCAAACCATGCCAGTCTTGTTAAGGAATACCACAAAGATGAAACTAATGGACAGGTAACTACAGCTAAAAGAAGTGTTTGGTGGGTAGGGACATATAGCAAGTAAAATGTTCTGTATCAGTACTGTGATTTTTCTCCAAGCCTGCTTAACTTATATTGCAACTTGAAAGAGCACCCAGTTCAAACACAGATATACATGGCAACATATCACAACCTGGTAACTAAATAAACTAACACGCCAAGCCACTTTACTGTGTGGTAAATAGTCTACCAAGCAGAGTTAGATTAGCCATTATAACTATGGAGACTTCTCCCAGAGATCCAATGGCCTCCCTGCCCCAGCCTGGGCCAGCCCCATGGACAGAACACCCTTTGGAGAAGTGGTACCCAGTCTCCCTGAGGCCCATATGTTCTGGGGGAAGTGGTGCCCAAAGCCCACACAACCCAGAGGAGGTGGTGTCCAAAGCCCATACAGGGCTTGGAAAGAGGTAGCTTGCTGTGGAGGCAGGCTGGTTCACCCTCTCTCCTTTGAGGAGGCAGGGCCATGGCAAATTTTTCAGGGACATTTCAGGGACATTTTCCTGTCTCAGTCTTCCTCTGCTACCAAACCACCTTGGATCTTGTTTTCAAAAGAGGAAGATATGGTAGAAAAAATTATAACTTTTCCACTTAGACACTTAGATTGAGAGAATGGAAGGTTTCTTTCACTTACCGTGAATCTTCCTTTCTCTGTGGTTCTGAAGTGGGACATTCCTCACGTCTGGGATAAGCTCCTCCCTCTTCCTCAGGGTCGGCTCCAAACTTTGATCCAGGTGGGGAGGGGCTTATCCCCTTGGAGGTGAACCAATCCTTCTCAAGCCCGATCATATTCCCCACCGGAAAGGAACTAGAAGAAAACACAACATCTCCCCTCCAACAAAGGGGTACCAACTGCCCAACACTACAATAGGGCAAGGAAATTAACCCCTGCAACCTCGGTTCCCTCGTATCAACTCTGTAAAGAGGGGAAGCACCCCAGAAACGGGTGGGCAGGAATGTCCCACTTCAGAACCACAGAGAAAGGAAGATTCACGGTAAGTGAAAGAAACCTTCCATTCTCCAGTGGTTCTACGTGGGACATTCCTCACGTCTGGGATGTACAAGAGCTATGTTACAGGGTGGGCTTGCATTCCCAGCTTTACAGAGTGTGTTGAAGCACCCTACGACCAAAGGCCGCTTCAGCTGAAGCTAGTGTGTCCACTCTATAGTGTTTAGTAAAGGAATGGACCGACTGCCATGTTGCCGCTCGGCATATAGTTTCTAATGAGGGAAAAGAATGATACGCCACCGAGGTAGCTGTCACCCTAAGGGAGTGTGCAACGATCTCAGCCGGGATCTCTAACCCTTTAGCTTTATAGGCTAAGATAATGCACCCCTTAATCCACCTACTCAGTGTGGAAGTGGAAACTTGTTTTCCCAATGAGGACTTTCTGAATGACACAAACAGCGTCTCCGATTGTCTCCACCCTTTAGACCTGTCAGTATAGAAACTAAGGGCCCTCCGAATGTCTAGACAATGCCATTCCCTTTCTTTTTCATGTTTAGGATTGGGACAAAAGGAGGGAATAACAATCTCCTCTGTCCTATGAAAAACTGAATTCACCTTTGGAATAAATGCTGGATCTAAGCGAAGAACCATCTTGTCCTGGTGGAAAATACAGAGCTCCTTGTTAATAGACAAGGCCCTCAATTCCAAAACCCTCCTAGCTGAGGTGATGCCTACCAAAAAGAGAGTCTTGAAGGTTAGTTCCTTCAGAGGACACTCAGCCATTGGCTCAAATGGGTATTTACATAGGGCCCTAAGTACCACATTAAGATTCCAGGTGGGAAACCTGTGAACCTGTGGAGGATTAATGGATATTGCCCCTTTTAAAAATCTCTTAATATGAGGATGCCTAAGCAGAGACCTTCCATGTTTGGCACCTTGGATGGCTGAAATGGCGGATACTTGTCTACGGAGAGTGCTAGTGCTTAGGCCCTTATCGAGCCCATCTTGTAGGAAAGCCAGGACTACTCTCACTGAAGCCTTAACTGGGTCGTGTCCCCGACCCAAGCTCCATGACTGAAAAACCTTCCAGGTGTGATCATAGGATTTGTTGGTAGAGACCGTTCTGGCTGCCAACATGGTATCAATCACCTTATCTTGATACCCCGCTCCCTCTAACATTTTCCGCTCAATCTCCATGCTGCCAGCCGAAGAAGTTCCGGCCATGGGTGCCTTGTCAGGCCCTGCGTAAGTAGGTCCACCCGAAGAGGCAGGTGCCATGGTTTTGTTATTGACAGAGACTGCAGTTCCTGAAACCAGGTTTGACGTGGCCAGAAAGGGGCGATCAGTACTACTTCTGCTTTCTGTATGTGAATCTTTTGTAGGACTTTGTGCATGATTGGTAGGGGAGGAAAGGCGTAAAGGAGGCCTGGAGGCCATGTATAATTTAAAGCATCTGTACCTTTTGCCAGGGTATTTCGTTGACGAGATACGAACTCTGGAACTTGACGATTCAGTTCTGTGGCAAACAGATCCATGACCATTCTTCCGAACTTGTTGCAGATCTGTTTGAAGACTTCCGTGTTCAGCATCCATTCTGATTGGTCTATTCGTTTCCGACTTAGCCAGTCCGCTAACTCATTGTCTTTTCCTGCTACGTGAGTGGCTTTTATAGACAATAGATGTTTCTCTGCCCATGCCATTATCAGGGATGCTTCCGCATGAAGGGAGCGAACCTTGGTCCCCCCTTGACGATTCACATACGCTTTTGCTGTAGTGTTGTCCATCTGTACCAGAACATGGGTTCCTGACAGGATATCTACAAGATTCAGAAGCCCAAGGCGGATCGCCCTCAGTTCCAGCAGATTGATGCTTTCTGTCATCTCTGCAACTGACCATTCTCCCTGGACCATCTGGTCTCCTGAATGCGCACCCCATCCTGACAGACTGGCGTCCGTCGTCATTACTGACCGTGCGGGGTCTCGGAGGGGAACTCCGAGTTTGAATCTCATTGGGTTTTGACACCTGGCCATCATATTCCGAACCGGTGGAGAAAGACTGATCCGTTTTACTCTCTTGTGCATTATCGCCCCTTGGTGGGGCAGTAACAACAATTGCAGGGGCCTGACATGGAATTGAGCCCACTGCACTACCTCCTGACAGGAGACTAGCATCCCTAGCAGTTTGACCAAGGTCATTAGCTTTGTCTCTGAATTTTGAAGAACTTGGTCCATCAGAGACTTGATCTTCAATTCCCTTTCCTGGGACAGGAACACCCTGTCTAGCTTCGTGTCTATCTCCACTCCCAGGTGGAGCAATCTCTGAGTGGGTAGCATGTGACTTTTCTCCAGATTCACAATGAAGCCGTGGGCTTCTAATGTCTGAATAGTCAGGTTTAGGGCCTGTGAGCATTCCACCTCTGAGGGGGCCTTGATTAAGACGTCATCCAGGTATGGAAAAAGACTCACCCCTTTCAACCTCAGATGTGCTACCAAGGTCACCAGTACCTTTGTAAAGACCCTGGGTGAAGACTTGAGGCCAAAGGGGAGAGCTTTGTACTGGAAGTGAAGATTTGCATAATTGAATCGTAGAAACTTCCAGTGCGAATTGTGAATGGGTATATGGAGGTAAGCTTCTGACAAATCCAAAGATGTCAGAAAATCTCCTTCCTGGATCGATATAAGGATGGACTTCAGAGTTTCCATCCTGAATTTTCTGTTTCGAATGTGTTTGTTGAGCCATTTCAGATCTAAAATGGCTCTCGTGGACCCGTTTTTCTTTGGAACCACGAAGAATATAGAGTAAACGCCCTGTCCCTGTTGGGACGCAGGTACTTTATCGCCCCTATGTCCAGGAGGTGAAATATCGCCTCCTTGTTTTGGAGGTGTTTCAACCGGTTTCTGTACTTTGGCATTCTGATGTACCTTCGATAGGGAATGGAACAAAACTCCAAAACTCCCCACTGATCTGAGATTGTTGTATGCCACATTTGAGAGAATGCCTGTAGCCTTCCCCCTATCTTCTGTTTTCCTGGGGAGGCCATATAGTCATGCCGAAGATCCTTTCTTGGGACCTTTGGCAGTTGTTTGTTCACTTTTCGTGGGAGGGAAGGACTTCCCCCTTGATGTCTAGATTGCCATTTTCCTTTGAACGATCTTATATATGAGGGTTTTTGTCCTCTTTTCTGATCGCGAAATGGCTGAAAACGTTTTCTCTGTCTGTAGTCCCTTCTTTTGGAGGGGAGGACCTTCTTTTTGTCCTTATCCTCCACTAAGTACCTATCCAGACCATCTCCGAACAGCTTAGTACCTTTGAAGGGGACCACTGCCACTTTCGCCTGTGCAGATGAGTCCACGTCCCAGTGACGGAGCCAATTGTTGCGTCTTGCTGATAGCTGCATAGCATCCAGTGTGGCATCTGCCGTGAAGGCAATTGCCAGAGCTATTTTCTTCAGTTCATCTTTGAACTCCTTTGGCACCTCGCTGTCTGCCGAAGCCAATTTGTCTGCCCAATCATACGCAGCCCTGGCAAATAGACAGCCAGCAGTAGAGGCCTTGATAGCGGAAGAGGAGGCTTCAAAATTTTTTCACAAAGCCTGCTCCACCCTTCTATCTGTATGATCTTTAGGCATCCCATCAGCATCCATTGGAAGCACCGAGCTGGAATACAAACTGGTCACGGGATCATCTACCACTGGAAGCTTCAGCTTCTTTGTGGCTTCTGGCATTAGAGAATAGAATTTCGAGAACATGGGGTGATTAGCCTTGGGTTTAGCCGGCTGTTCCCATTCCGCCTTCATAATATTGTAGAAAGAAGTGGGGAAAGGCAACCCTGTTTGTGAAACTGAGACCTTAGGCATTAATTTCCAGCCCCTTTTTGAAATTCTGGCTCCTGAGGTCTAGATGAAAGATCTAGGGTCCTTAATACTTTAGGCAAGAGGCGGGAGTATAATTCTTGCGGGAAAAGTCTAGATTGCACCGAAGGCACAACCACCTCATCCTCTTCCGCTGAAAGCTCCCCTTCTTCTTTACCAGAAGAGGAGGTGGAAGAATCTGGTTCAGAGTCCACATGCCCCAGAAGGGGACTTTGCTCTCTAGACTTATGTCTGCTATGTTTTGATCTTACAGGGGACCTAGGCACACTGGTCACCCTGTCTCTGTTCCTCTTGAACAGAGGGATCTACCTCTTTCCACTAAGGAATCATGAGGTGTGGAGCCATGAATGGTCTCCTTGATCAGTTCTTTAAACTCCCTTCTCATTTCTCCTCTGAACCAATTTAGCATATCAGCTGAAATGGGCTCCCTGGATTCCAGACCAGGGGTATCCCTAAAGTCTTGACAGACCTGAGAGGTGGATGGCCCCATCTGTGCTTTGTCCTCAGAGGAACAGCCCCAGTCTTGGGATGCCTTCTCAGCCATGACCAGAACCTGCGGGGTGTAAATGAATCTGGGAACAACTCCATGATAGATAATGAAGAACCCCCCCCAACCGAATGAGACTCTGGGGTTCATTCCCCTGCAATAGCCATTAAGGGCATCAGAGGTAGTTTTCAACTGTTTAGTTCTTCACAGGTTGGTCTAGCCTATCTACCAGGAGTAGACTCATCCAGGTCCTTGGAGAGTGCTGACCATGCACAATAGGCCCGATCTATTTGGGGGCCTAAAATGGCTGCTCCCAGCATTTCCCGCCGAAATTTCCCGTCCCAGGACGGAGTAAGGCTTGGAAAGCACTCCCCCCCCCCGCTTGCGCTCGTGGGGGTTTTGAGGAAGAAAAATGGCACGGAGGTTTTTTCCCTTCCCGTTCTGCTTCCCGGGGGTATAAGGAACGGACCTCTGCATTCCTTAGGCAATGTCTCAGCCTCTTCCAGGAATACTGGAGAGGGTAGAAAACTGTCTGCCTGCTTCTGCTTACCGCGATTCAGGCGGGAAGGTGGAAGACTGTGTGTGTGCACTCACACGCTGTTTGTTTCATCTCTCTCTCTCTCTCTCTCTCTCTCTCTCTCTCCCCCTCTGAGCTCTCTGCAATAGGAGCAGGTCCTCCGCCCCAGGGACGGGTCAGACCAGCAGAGGAGAGAATGCCGTAGGGCTAAGGAAGCGTCAGCACTCCCTAGACAAAGCCCGTTGTCAATCAAATCCAGCCTCGTTAGGCTGTAAATCTTCCTTGTGGTTTCGTTTCTTCTTTCAATAGGCGCGTCTCCGCATCTCCGGAGCACGTCCTTCTGAAGCAGGGTCGGCAAAGGAACTGGTTCGCCTCCAAGGGGATAAGCCCCTCCCCGCCTGGATCAAAGTTTGGAGCCGACCCTGAGGAAGAGGGAGGAGCTTATCCCAGACGTGAGGAATGTCCCACGTAGAACCACTGGAGAAAAATAGGTCCCTAATCCATTGCATGGCAAACCTTAAATTGGCGAATGCCTACCCTTATTTATTTATTTTAATTTGTATTCCATCTTTCTACCCACTGGGGACCAAAAGCAGCTTACATTGTTCTCCTCTCCTCCATTTTACGCTTGTAGCAACCTTTATGATCAACCAAGTGCTGTCCCTGGTTATTATTTTTCAAATGGGGAGATGGCATAATACAAGAGGAGGAGTATGATTTAGAGGAATGTGAACATGCATTCGAGGTTCTCCTTATTCTGTGATTGACTTTTTTCCCATTGGTTATTTCTCAATACATATATGTTCAAGGATGCATGTTGCAAGTTGACTAACTACAGATTGCAGATAATGCACATTACTGTGCTGTGATCCATATTTCTTTTATACAGTCAGTTCTTCAAAATGTAATAACTGAACAAAGTTTATGCAAGCATTTTCAATTCAAATGTAAGTGTTATGATTCCACGCCTTATTTAAATATGTCATTTCTCTACCAAAACATCCTGGCTATTCTAGTGTAGCAATTCTGGATAGCCCAGGCTAGCCTGCTATCATCAGATCTTGGAAGCTAAGCAGCATCAGTCCTGGCTAGTATTTGAATGGGTAACCTCCAAGCAATGCCAAGGTCATGATGCGAAAGGCAGGCAATGGCAAACCACCTCTGAACGTCTCTTGCCCTGAAAACCCTATGGGGTCGCTACAAGTCAGCCGTGATTTGATGGCAAAAAAAAATCATAAAGAGAGAGAGAGAGAACAAGGACTTTTTAAAAATGAGAAATACCAAAGCACGTTTCGAAATGCCACATTTGGCAAGCTGTGAACAGAGGTAAAGAAGGTTATCAGGATACTGTTAGCAAAAGTATCACAACTAACTAAGAATAAACTCATTTCCTTCCTGAAGTCCTATTTCACATGAACATTCCTCATATACCTTCTGAACAGAGGATGGCTTTCAGGGACCTGGTGGGCACCTCCTGATGCAGAATGAAAGGGCAGTAGTTGATTAAACTTTCTCCCATTTCAGTTTCAGGGTAAAATTTACTAATGTCCCTCTATGTTAAAAACCTTCCAGAAAGTAGAAATTGAGGACACCAAGGAAAATATTACTCAGAGCTGTCCTGGTGAAGGAGTGTAACTGAAGAAATTTCCTCAAGGCCTTGCAAAGCTACCCCACCACCACTTCAGCTCCTGTATGTACTTTGACACACTGTTCAACAGAATTCTCAGTACGACTGCAAACTCCAGGTTGGGAAAGTTCTGGAAATTTGGGGGTAGAGCCTGATGAGGGTAAGGTTTCAGGAAGGGTGGGACACAGGGGCCATAGACTGCAATCCTCCAAAGCAATTGTTTTATCCTGGGTAACTAATCTTTGTAGCTTGAAGATCTCCAGGTCCCACCTGGAAGCTGGCAATAGGGGTGTGTGCTTGGTATATACTGAGCTGAATAAATACCCCCCCCCAAATAAATTATTGTATTTTGGGGGTATTTATTCAGCCAAATAGCTACCATAATAGCCATGCCTGAATAAAAGCTGACATTATTCAGCTTTTTCCAGGCATGGCTAGAAGGCATTGAAAGAGACCACAGACTCTTTAAATGCCTTCTAAGTTAACTCACTGAGTTGTGCCATGGTGGCAGCATGGCTCGGAGAATGAACTCAGCAAGCATTTAAAATTTAAATCCCTTCTGAGTTCACTTGTCAAGTCACAACGTGGCAGCAGAATAAGTCGGCAACTGAACTCAGCAAGCATTTAAAGTTTAAAGCCCTTCCCCATTATGCCCTATGGGGATGGTGCCCACATAGTATAATGGAATCAAATACATTAGGGCTTCCCTAATATTTACCTGAATCCCAATACAAAACTGATATTGGTATTCAGGAATACCGATTTTTTCCAGTTCCAATAGACCTGAATCAGAAGGGGGGGGGCTTTTTTTGCACACCCCTAGCTGGCAACTCTAATTCTCAGTTTTTTTGTTTTAAGTTTTCATTTAAAAAGATTAAATGGTATATTAGAGTGTACAGTGCTCTGATGTTATTTGCCTGCTCTCTGCTGTGCTGTTTTTTTTTATTTGTAAGACATTTTATGTGTAAGTTGTATGGCCTGCAGTCTAAATGGTAGAAACCATACAATAAAAACTTTGACCCAGGTCTGTATCAACAAGTGTACATATGTAGATCAGACCCGAGACTTGTAGGAAGTTAAACTAAGCCACTGCTAAGTTTTGGAGCTCTTTGAAGAAATATAAAGCCCCAGAGAACCAGTTTGACCAGAAGTTGTAGCAAGACAGAAGAAAAGAACATCTCTGCATCAAGCAATGATGACTCTCATATTGCCTACCAGTTTCAGAAAATTTATTGTCTGGACATAACCCAACAATGCAATGACAGATATATGGATTTACTGGCACCATGTTGATGAAATTTCATGACCAAAATTACTATGCACTACTTCCCAACATCATCTCCATTTCTATAAGCTCTCTCAATTAAAACTCAAGATAGTTGTCAAATCAAGGAAGCCTTCAAATATCCTTGACTGCCTTTCAAAATATAATTCAGCTGGTATGTTATGAGACCAACATATTGTGCTACACTCATGAGTGCTTGCCTCCACAAAAATCAACAGTCTATAATTTCACTCTGATCTCATCCATTTAGCTAAATTGTGTTTCGCTCTTCAAATGAAAGGTGTTTGCTTGACTAGTAACAAAGGGCTTTGCAGCCATCTGTAGGATTCTTCTGTTGTGCTTTTTCTTTATAAGCCCTCCCCCCCAGGTAATGACAAGACATTCTACATATTGGGCATAATATGCCCTTATATAAATGTCTGTGATTTTTCTTAATGCTTGTGATTGTAAATACTGACAACTGAAGCACAGAGAGATCAATGCACTTGCATTCCAGTGGTTTCAGTTCCAATGTATTCCTGTACACAACAGTCATTTTCATATATTCAAAGTCTAGAATTAACAGGTGTATGCACAGTAGGAATGCAGTGATATTAATTTCAATGTTTTCAGGTTCCTGACTGGACACATACATTTTTATGTAGGGTTAGGGTTGGTCTGCAGTTTGCCTAGTATTGCTTAGAATATTGGGGGGTGGGGGGAGAAGACTAATGTTATATGTGTATAACCTGTTACATATATGCATTCACATACAGTCTGGTGTAGTAGTTAAAGTGCTGAACTAGGAACTGGGAGAGCCAGGTTCAAATCCACTCTCTGCACTGGAAACTAGCTGGGTGACCTTGTGCTAACATATGCCACAGCCTTGTTGCAAGGATAAAATGTAAGAGATAACAATGTAAGCTGCCTTTGGTCCCCAGTAGGGAGAAAGGTGGAATAGAAATGAAATAAATAAAGGGTATTGTTTTCTTTGGTACAGATTTGAGATTAAACTCGTACACTTTCACATCGTTTATATAATACTATGCCTATAGGATGCAACTACATACTGATTTTTCCTTTCCTTAATCTATTCATTTTAGGAGTAATCCTTCATAACCTTTGTCTGAATATAGAATTTAAACATGAAATAATGCAGGCTGCAAATGCATAAGATCTAACACTCCAATAATGCAATGTGAATGCTATGCTAGCCAAGTGGATTCTCATATATGTCCCCCCCTTGCATTATTATTGGTATAGCTGAAACACAAGGTAATAGAATTTAAACATATACACAAAATATGTGCATATTCTTTAAATAAACAGGTTTTATATTAGGTTTCTAGCATACAGAAAACTATAAAATTAAAATACTACACCTGTGTGCATAGTTCAAATATATATATATATACACACACACACACGCTTTTCAGGCTCTCCAGAGTCCTAATGGTGGAACTGGTCTGTAATCACAAAAGCTCTGGTTACAGGTACAGTGTGCGGTCAAAGGATTAAGAATCAAAACCAGCACCTATTCATTCGAGAGAGAATAACTATGGTGAAACCAAATAGGTATAACATGAAAGTCATGTTTAATATAAATTAATGAACAAATCATCCCAAATTATATCCCAGTTCACTACTTTATGATCTCACACTTCACAGATTTCCCACCAAGAAATACTGAAGGTCAGTTTATCTGTCTTTTGAGATTTCTGGCTTTTACATATCACAATAGAGTTTCATTTTAAGAGCAAATACAAGAGATGACACACTCTACAAGAACACAACTAGTGTGCAGCTTAACCTGTTTCCAGTTTTCAGTCAAAACACTGATGAGCAAATAACACAGTTAAGATATAATCTGAAATATATTTTTAGCATTTTTAGGGGTGCAGACAATATTATAACAGAACTACAAGTGTGTAATGTTCAAGAACATTGTAATATTCAATAAAGGACCTTAAAGGAAAACACAAAATTGTGTATTTCATCTACATGAAAAATAAAAATAAAAACCAGCAGCTGGTAATGTGAGCAGAAAACAGTTGCAATGAGTGAGAAACTCACAGACTATGCTGTAAAGATAATGATGCACCATCACTAGTAATGGTCAATGAATCACTCCTAAACTTTATCGACACCTTGGTAATGGTACAAACATTGATCTATCACAAAAGGTACAGTAATTTGTAGATAGCTGTAGTAGCAGCTGCCAAGAAACAATGAAATAAATATTCAAGTGGAGCTAGCAGCCCAATCCATTCATCATACTGGACAGTTCAGAGTCTTAATACTGCTTAAGACTTGGCATGTTTGAAAATCACATGTTATTTTCAGTAATCTGTACTGCAGCTTTAAAAAAACAAATAAAAAGAATGCTGAATTCCATAGAAAGCAGATTTAATTTAAATTTGCCAGATTTTAAAACTGGGCAAGGTATAAAACTGTAAAATGAATTCCTGCAAAGGCTGAGTCTTGATCTGATTGCAAATACAAATTTAATGCACTATTTTGTCAAATATTTCCTCCAGAATGGCTGAAAAACTCTGTCAAACATGCAAGAGACCTCCAGTAGCACCTCCATTCCTTCTACTTCTTCTGAGGCTGAGTTCAGACTGGCAGTTTGCTCCGGTAGCCAGTCGTAGCAAGAAAGCCCCGGAATAAACTGTTCCGGGTTTTCCCATTCAGACAGCCCGGGCTGCTGCCAGAAGATGCGGGGTGGAGCTGGGCGGGAGCGTTCAGACTGCCGCGCGTGGGGGCGCACTGTATTCGGCGTTTCCCCATTAATTCAGCTGTGGGTGTATGGGTGTATGTGCACATGAGTGCCAGCACCGCGTTGGGCAGTATAGCGGAGGACGGCCAATCATACCACTGCTGCCTTCTGCCCAACGCGGGTTGCTCCCGGCTTTTCGGCTGCACGTTCAGACTTCCCGGAAACGGAGAAATGTGCAACACACGCGGGCTTTCGGATTTGCTACCAGTTTTATGAGGTATCTTTTTAATCTGACGGTGAAGCGCAACAGCACGGGTTGGCTACGGGTGGGGGACGCCAGGCAGATGTGCCTGTGTGAACGCCCAATTTACTCCGGGATTGAATCGTCACTGGCCTGGGTCCCTACTGGGGCAAATTGCCAGTCTGAACTCAGCCTGACACTCCAATCTACCCACGTACAGTCTTTCTTTGATGATGGGAAAATAGTACAAAGGTAGTACTGAGTACAACATTTCAGGTAGTCTTACCTTCCCATTCTCTGTATACATTCCACTACATGCCATTGGGCTACCATCAGTTCTAGGACACTGTCCTTATTAAACTGAAGATAAGACACTTGTGTGTAGCAGCTCTGTTAGAGGCCAGGGGCATTCATCTGGCAATATTATCTGTGGATGTTCTATTGTGATTGTTGACTTCAATAATAAGCCCTCCAGCATTTTATGTTGAAGTACCTAGTAGCACTCCCTGTCCAGCCCCTTTCATCAAGGCTATTCTTTTAGAAATGGGAGCCAAGCGGCATGGTGGACACATATGCAGGAGACGGCCCATGGATGCTTGAGAGTGAAACATGGTAGGATTTTGCTTTGAAGGGAATACTTAGTTATGCCAAAACACAAACAAAGAGCAGTGACAGTTGAGCACACAAGGTGTGTGGGAGAAAAGATAATGGCTGAAATACAACAGATTCTGTTTTAAATACACAGGATTGTACCCATTTTTTACCACACTGAGTATGAAATACGTATGTAGCCAAACAAGATGTGAGCTTCAGCATGTGGATTTGTAATGCCATTTTAAATGTGCTTCTGTGTATATGGTTGCCAAACTCCAGGTGGTGGCTGGAGATTTCCTGGGATCATAATTGATCTCCAGGTATACAAGGACCAGTTCACCCGGAGAACTGTTGCTTTGGGATGGTGGCTTTGGAAGGTGGACTGTATGGCACTATACCATGCTGAGGCCCTTCTGCTCCACAAACCCCACCCTCCTTAGGCTCCATCCCCAAAATTCCCATGTATTTCCCAAACCAAACGTGGCAACCCTACCAATGTAAGGAACTTCCTGCAAATAGAAAAATAACATTTTGGAGGGAGAATTATAGCCTAGCATTGTCCTTCCTATGCTCATTTTCTGATTGCACTTTTCACAGGGAAACAGTAAAAAATAATGTAATACCTCCACCTGATACCTGGAGAACAATTCTCAACATGTGGTTCCAAGGGGAGATTTTGATTCTTGAATTTTTTGCTAGACTTAAGTTTACCGTCAGCATAGTATGGGGGGGTGGGGTATTGCACAAGTTGCTTCCTGAAAACTGGGTGCAGACTTACATGTAAGTAAACAATGAGGGAGGGGAATGAAGATGATCAGAACTGAAGCATCGACCAGTGTGGATGAGAAAATCTAGCATGGGTGTAGAACAAATTTAGAGTCCAGTGGCACTTTTAAGACCAACAAAGGTTTATTCAAGGTATGAGCTTTCATATACAGGCACACTTTTTCAAAAAGTGTGCCCTCCACACAAATGTTCATACCCTGAATAAACCTTTGTTGGTCTTAAAGGTGCCACTAGACTCTAAATTTGTTCTACTGCTTCAGACCATCATGGCTGACCACCTGGATCTAGGATGAGTATGTGTGTGTGTGTGTGTGTGAATGATTTACATGATGTGATATCTCTCCACATGTGACTCCTCCATCGTAATTCCGCATGTAGCTAACACTGGGAAAAAATTCTAGAGAATGGCACCAGTCTGGATCTGTGTGTCAACTAGTGATTGCCTCCCGCCAACAAAAAATACAGCTTGAGAGGCATTTTCATAGTGACAGGGCACCACACATGCATTAATTTTCAACACATCTATCGTTACTATAAAGTGATTCCAGAAATACACTCAGGGATCTCATTATTGATTACTATCTGCTGAGAAACAAATGAGCCCTTCACACAAACAATTCTATTAATCCAGGTTTGCTTAAATTGGATCTTGTCTAGGTGATCATGATACAGCACCAAAGCAGCCAAATGGTCTTTCAAAGGAGAAGCTTGTATGCCACACAGAAGTGACTACTGACATTTCACGACAAGAGATTAAAAACCTGTACAGAACTCAATTCACTGAAAGCCATTTCTCTATCAAGGACACCACTTAGCAATAAAAAAATGCAGTGATTTTCATATGCTTTATATTTATGTAATTCTACAGCCATCTCCTTTACCATTTTCCATTAGAAGCCTTTGCTATCTTTTTGAAGCATATAAAATCTCATAAAATAATCTTGACAAAAGGGTGCATACTTCACAAAGGTTAAAAAATGCATTTAGGAATTGACTGGACAATAGGCGGCTTCATCTTGGTGATTTATCAACTTTGAACACATTAATGATTCTTAACATTAATTCTTTAATTATGAATTTGATTTTATTTTTAACTGGCATACTTTTTACTACCTCGCATATGTGAAAACAAGCAGGAGTCTTGTGTCAGTTTAAAATTTTATTCCAGCATAATGTTTTGTGGACTAGAGCCTACTTCTTCAGATGCTATAAGCAGGCTATGCAGTTACCTTGTGCAGGAGCTTCGAAAAAAATCAAGGTCAAGGGGTCATAATTCAGTCATTTCATTTTAGAGCAGGGTTACCAGGCCATTGCAATGCTGCAGTGGCAGGAAAACAACGGCATTGCTTACATCACAATGCCATTTCTGGGTGAAACTCCCATGATGTCACACATACCCTTTGATGCCATTGTTTTTCTTCTGCCATTGCACTGATTGGTGGGGGCAATCAGGTGCCACAGCAGGGGATTACCTGTGACCACCTGGACATTTGCAACCCTGTACTGGAGCCTTACTTTGGAGTTCTTTTGTTGAAAGATGATGACTTTGAGGTCAGAAACAGACTGTCCCAGTAGATTCTAATGATTTCCTAATTATTTCTGAATGTGGCAATTTTTAATTTGTAAATTAAAACAAAAAAACCCCTAGCAACTAGAAACTGACTTGCTTGACCTATGCAGAGAGTAGGAGGGCACTGATGGCACATGACTGCACATATCATACTGAAGGATGAGCAAGTAGATGAGCCAAAAATGGTATCACTGGTTATTAGGTCCTGCAACAGTAGTGCCTGGGAACAAAACTGGCATCTTGGATTATTGCAGGGCCTGGTCCATGGGTTTGACTCTACCACTGTTGTTGGCAAACAGCTGTTTTAGGTTAGGCACCTGCCCGTAAGCAAGAAAAGGCTAGCCACCCAAGGCCTGTGAGCAAGAAGTATTGTCATAATTCTGTTTAAATACCAAGAGCTCTCTGAATTTCACTCCACAAAGACATATTTACTTCTCTTTGAACTCAGTGTTAAAAAGTCTTGCAGAACTCAACACAGTGGAAGGAGAAATAAAAAACACCATGTGTGGATGTTGACTTTTTCATGCAGTCACAGCGCATGTTATTTACAACTGGAGGGCACATTTTCTGTTATAAAAGGGTGAGTGTTCTTGGAAAGCTGATTGCTAGATACACAACATTTGCAGAAAAGGCTGAAATGCCTTTCATTACGTAGAAACCATGCAGCTAGCAGAGCTTGTTACTAATTTTAAATGACTGTCATTGGGAAAGAATGAAGAAGCAGCTAAAGAAATGTAGAGCTATAATGGCATTACATCTCACAAACAGTAATCACAAAGGGAAGAAAAAGTAAACAGCTGTTTTAGTTTCTAGAGAGAGACAGTGAAAACAGCTTAACTTGGCTAAAAGAACATGCTAGTTTGTCCACATTTTTTTTATGATCAGCTTTTAGACCAATCCTACACATACACTTGGAAATAAGCCCCAGGGTGATCAACAGTTCTTACTCCCAGATCAGAATTCCAGCCTTAGTCAAACAGAAATCATGACCATACTCTTGAGGAAAGCTATAAGAAGCAGAGAAATTGCCCAAGCTTAAATAGAGTGGTATGTCTGTCCCAGCTGGTTATGTTGTCCTCCACCAACCTTAGACAACTGGCCAAGGGGGAGGTGTGGCTATTATCTTCCATGAGTCCTTCCACAGAATTCCAGTGCAAACTATTACTGACATTGACTGCATTAGGACAGTATTAGGAACTAAGGACAAATTAGGCATTCTTCTTGCCTATCAGCCAACTTAGCTCCCCAGCAGGTACCCGTTATGAGTTGGCAGATGTACTGTTGGATGTGGTATCAAGAGCAGGCCTGTAGCTACAGTGGGGCATTTCGGGGCCTGGCCCCCCATCAAGGCCCCCCTGACTTCCATCCAGCCTTCAGCCCCCGCCCCCCCGGCTCTCTGGGCTCCCCAGAGGCCTCCCAACTCTCTGGGCTGCCTGGAGGACTTCCCCCCTTCCCCAAGCATGGCTTGCTTCCCCATGCAGGCAAGCAGAGTGTGAACACTGCAGAAGTGAGTTTTTTTAATTTTATTTTTTTATTTAATTTTTTATTTAATGATGTCAGTGCCCCCTGACTTATTTAAAGGCCCCCTGAATTACAAAATCCTGGCTATAGGCCTGATCAAGGCTGAGTTCAGACTGGCAATTTGCCCCGGTAGGGACCCGGTCCAGTGATGATTCAATCCCGGAGTAAATTGGGCGTTCACACAGGCACATCTGCCTGGCGTCCCCCACCTGTAGCCAACCCATGCTGTTGCGCTTCACCACCGGATTAAAAAGATACCTCATAAATCTAGTAGCAAATCCGAAAGTCCACGTATGTTGCGCGTTTCTCCACTTCTGGGAAGTCTGAACATGCAGCTGAAAAGCCGGGAGCAACCCGCATTGGGCAGCAGCGGTATGATTGGCCATGCTCCACTCTACTGCCCAATGCAGGCCCAGCACTGCGGGGTCCTCCCCCAATCGGCAAAATGCACCCATACACCCACAGCCGAATAAATGAGGAAATGCCGAATATGGCACGACACCGGCGCGGCAGTCTGAATGCTCCTGCGCGCCTCCGCCCCATATCTTCCGGCAGCAGCCCAGGCTGTGTGAACGGGAAAACCCGGAACAGTTTATTCCGGGGCTTTTTTGCCACGACTGGCTACCGGAGCAAACCGCCAGTCTGAACTCAGCCCAAGAGTCTCCTAGACTGATCATTCTGGGTGACTTCAATATCCATGCTAAAGATACCTTGTCATGACTGGCCCAAGATTTTATAACTTCTTCAACTGCCTTGGGCCTCTACCGAATTGTGATGGGCCCAGAACTTGAAAGAGGTAACAGACTGGATTTAATATTTTTGCACTGAGCAATTGAAGGAAGACTTAGTTTCAGGATTTGAGATTTGACCTAAAGCATGGACCGACCACCATCTACTTCAGTCAAATGTGAAAGTGGCCTCGACACCCCACTGGAAAAGTCCTGATTAAAATGGTCCAGCCATAGAGGCTCATGGATCCCACTGGATTCCAGAAGGCTCTGGGGGATTTTAGGATCTCAAACACCTGCTCAGCTGAGGCTTCAGTGGGAATGTGAAATTTAAAGCTCATTGAAATTATTGTCAAGATTGCCCTTAATGACCATTCATGTCCTTGAGGCAAAAACACCACCTGGTTTATCACTGAACTGGGTGACCTGAAGAGGGCTGTCTGAGACATCTAGAATAACACTGCCAGAGAAATCTGATGGATTATGCTACAAAGACCATTGGAAGAACTATTAAATGGCAGTGATGGTGGAAAAGAAATGTTACTATCATCAGCTAGTTCACAACTATCCCAACTGTTCAAGCTGTAATACTTTTGCCAAGTTTTCTGCTGATAAATAGCAAGGATATGCCTTGATCTGGATGTTAATTGTAACACAGACACACCAGGGGAAAAAAGGCCTGCTTGATTTATGGACTTTTTTTGATACAGTTTCCTTGATGGATGTCGACAAGATCTTGGGATAGGTAAAGGCCACCACTCATACTCTGGACCCTTGCCCATCCTAGCTCCTAAAATCATGTAAGGACCACATCAAGAAGCCCTTAGTATCTCTTTTTATAATAATTATCTTTTGGTTTCGCAAGATTCCATGTGCTCCCATTGGCTGTAAAATGCCCTCCCTCAGCCTTTGGCCGATCAGCCGACACTGAAGAGTACTCGCGTGCCATTGGCTGGGTTCTGGGTCTGTTCCTCTTCCCCACCCACTCTCCTTCAGACAGATTTTGCATGTCAGATTTACAGCTCTCTCTCCTGAGGAAGACAGTTCTCTTGACTCCTGTGAGGGACTGTCCCCTCAGTGGCTGTTGGTAGGTAGCCAAGCTTGGTTCTGTGAGTAAAAAAACAAAGGACTTTCAGCATAACCCCCTCCCCCACCCATAACCCCCTCCCCAATGGCCACTTTTCTGTCAGAATAAATGGAAAAAGGCTCTTTCTCCTGCTTAGCTTCAGCATGGCTGGCTGGCTAACGAGGTGGGCCAGCGACCATCAGACCATTTTCTTCAACTCCCCGCTGTGCGGCTGACTTTCCTCTAGGGTTGCCAATCTCCAGGTGGGACCTGGAGATCTCCCACTGTTACAATTGACCTCCAGATGACAGAGATCAGTTCCCTGGGAGGAAATGGTGGCTTTGGAGGGTAGACTCTATGGCATTATACCCTGCTGAGTCCTTCCACACACACCCCAATTTCTGCCCTCCACAGGATCCACCCCCCAAAAAAATCTCCAGCTATTTCCCTAATCAGAGTTGGCACCTGTACTTTCTCCTCTGTCAGTAAAAGGACCTTTCCACTCCTATGTTGGCCTTTGGGAGAAAACTCATTGGGCCCAGTCCTGATCAGGTTGCCAACTCCAGGTGGGCAGTTCCTGGAGATTTGAGGGATGGAGCCTGGAGAGGGTGAGGTTTGAGGAGGGGTGGCACCTCAGACAGGTACGATGCCATAGACTCCACCCTCCAATCCAGCCATTCCCTGATGTGGAACCAATGTTGCCAATCTCCAGGTGGGGGCTGGAGATCACTCAAAATTACAACTGCTCTCTAGGAGGGAGGTAGGAGGAGATGGAAAACTAAAGGTAGGTTGATGGTTGGCTTGGAGGGAGATAGGGTTGTCAACTCCAGGTTGGGAAATTCCTGGAGATTTGAGGGGTCGAACCTGGAGAGGGTGAGTGTTGAGGAGGGGTGGGATCTCAGACAGGCACAATGCCATAGACTCCACCCTCCAAACCAGCCACTCCCTCCTGGGGAACCACTGTTACCAATCTTGGGTATGGGCTGGAGATCACTCAAAATTACTACTGCTCTTCAGGTAGCAAAGATCAGTTCCTCTGGAGAAAATGGTGGACTCTGTCATTATACCCTGCTGAGATTGCCACAGCAAATTGTCACTGAGTGCCCAAAGCCGGGGCACTCTCCCGGAGCCTCTTTCTAGAGCCCGTTGTATTTATTTCCACAACGGGCCTTATTCCTAGTCTATTATAAATCAGTCACTAACTCACGACACCTTCCTTTGGCCAAAGAGGTAGTAATCCATCCGCTGCTTTAAAAAATCCCAACAGAAAAATGATGTGGCCAATTATTGCCCAGTCTCTAATCTGCCCTTTCTGAACAAAGTGATTGAGAGAGCAGTAGCAGACTAACTCCAGGTCTTCTTGAGTATCTCATCTGCTTTAAATCATTTTCAGTGTGGCTTCAGGCCAGGCTATGTGACAGAGAAAAGCTCTGCTAGCTTTGTCTGAGTGTAGACAAAGGGCATGCCTCTCTGTCGCTCTTATTGGAACTATCTGCAGCCTTTGACACAGTAAATCACATCCTATTGAGGTACTTGGAGGAAGAAGTAGGTATCAGGGAATGTGCACTGAACTGGTTCAAATAATTCCTCATGGATCAGACTCAAAGGCTTGCTGGGCCCACCTTTATTGCAGGAGAAGCAAGTTAATGCAACTGCTTTCCTCCAATTCAGCCTAGCCCGAAAGATATCCGATGATCTGGACACCCAAAACCACAGTAAAACTGAGTCCAAACTACTGTAATGCACTGTACATTGGTTCCCTCAAAATCAACTCAGAAAGTCCAGCTAGTGCAGAATGCTCCTTACTTTGAGAGCACACACATTACCCTCATTCTGCAGTCACTCTACTGGCTGTCCATCAGTTACCAGGCTCAGTTTAAGGTACTACCTCATACAAAGTCCTTCATAGGCTTGGATCCTCATATCTACGAGACCTATGCTGCGCCACAACAGCACTCATCTAGCTGTATGCAAGTCTTCTCCACTGTGGCCTATGGAACAGCCTGCCTGGGGAGGTCAGGAAGGGCTCCCACTCCCTTGACTTTCTGCAAACTGCACAAAACTGAATTATTCAGGACAGCTTTTCTATGAAGGCGATACTTTTGCACTGTACACATTGATTCACAAAGTTGCTTGGATAAATTATTAAGGGCTACGGGTCTATACTACATCCCATCTAGCTGATTGTATTGACTCACTCTGTATAAACTGCCTTGAATCCAAGTGAGAACAGTCGAACATAAATTGCATAAATAAATAAATAGTATTTATAATCATAAAATGCCTATCAACATAACCATGAAATACGTATCAGTCACCTCATCTGTAAATGGAAGGAATGGAAACTGGAGTATCTCTGCAGCAGTGACAATGCATCCCTGTACATTTTATTCACTGGAAAAACATTGTACCTTGTAGGTTGGATTTTCCTCTGCCGGTTAGCATCAGTCCGTTCAGTGTCTCCACTGCTACATGTTCCCAAGTACAGAGCTGCTGTGTTAAATCAATGAATGTGGCAGAATGTGGCAGATTATAAATGGTTGCAGTTGGTAGCATTGTATTTAAAGCAAATCAGTTCTCTCTTTCTGACACTTTTCCACTTCTGCCAAGGAAGCAATGGCTGTGCTGATATACATGTGTGTGCCTGCATACGGGCTGCCAGACCATAATTTTTATACAGAAAACATAAATGATTCTGGATTTTTAATTTTTTTTCTTTAAAAAACAACCCAATACCTCCCCTTGCAATTGATTATATCCAATTGTTCCTATCCTTCAACATAAGGATTCCTCCCTCCAATACAACATTTCTCATTTAGCAGAAAAAAGTCATTGGAACTAACCCATTTTTATTAATATTTTAAACAGATACCAAAGCAAATCAATTCTGCCTTTCAAAAGTTTATTCTACCTAGCTGTTTCTGCCTCAAAGGGCATAAAGATGCAAGACTCTGTTCCAGATCCTCCCCCCCCAACGCCAGTATCCCAGGACTAACAGTAGAAAACTACAGCTGGGTCCAAGGTACTGGGAAGTTTGGGGGCAGGGCCCGGGGACTGGCCTATGATCACTCAAAAGTGATATTGCATACATCCCACAACACTCTTAAGAATCCCCTCCCCCATGGTAAAGAAAACAGAGATTGGGGAAATTTCTCAAACGTTGTGAACACAGAATCTGCACCACTGTTCCCCACATTTTTTTTTTTCCTGCTGCCCCAGTGCTCCTCCTTAGATGGAGGGGTGGGAGCTTTCCGGCTGCAGGTGAGAAAATGGTAAGCCTAGCTGAGCCAGTAATTTAAGCATTCACAGATTGTTATTCAACAGAGTGATATATAACAAAAGAATTGTCAGTAGCAAGCAGTTCTACATGAAGGTTAGAATGATATTTATTTATTTATTTTATTCAATGTGTACCCCGCCCTCCCCACCAAGGCAGGCTCAGGGCGGCTTCCATAAAATGCATATATAAATACAACTAGAATCCATCGTAAAAACAACCAAAAAGCCATAAACCATAAACAAATCAGTTATCCTAAAGTGCTAGAACAGCATTCAGATAAAGCGCAAGAGCAGAGAATTTCAGATTTAATAATACTCCGTAGGTGGCAATAATAATGACGTTCCTGTGCCAGCTCCATTGATCTCCTTATATACACGGAGCACAGGCAGGCTATAGATGGTGAGGCTAGGGCACAGGTACACTCCTCGGTGTACAGTATGGCTCCTTAATCAAATGCCTGGTGGAGGAGCTCCATGTTGCAGGCCCTGCAGAACTGTAAAAGGTTCCACAGGGCCCTGAACTTTTTTGGAGCTCATTCCACCAGTACAGAGCTGCCACTGAGAAGGCCCTGGCCCTGGTTATTGCCAACCTGGCATCTTTGGGACCTGTAAGGGCCAACTGGTTTTGGGCCCCTAAATGCAGTGCTCTCTGGGGGACATATGGGGAAAGGCAGTCCCCTTAGGTATGCCAGACCCTGACCATAAAGGGCTTTAAAGGCCAAAAACAACACCTTGAAGAGAATCTGGTATGCTATTGGCAGCCAGTGGTAATCCAGAGCACTGTTATTGGCATAAAACCACAAGTAAATGTTTTAAACTATTTACAAAAGAAAACAGTGAGACCCATTTCTCCATCACTATTCTGATTCCAATATTTGTGTACAATTATATAAAATTTATGTTGCAAACTGTTTATTCCCTCAAATAGGTTGTCTCTTAAAAGTATCTATGGAAAAAGATTTCAATGAGCTTTGCAATTAATAATTCACCTTGATGCAAGCAAGCTGGCAAAGGTCAGTTGATTTGGCCATGCTATCTAGAAGAACATTAATCTGGCTTTACTGAAGCATGCGGGCATGAAGTTGATTTGGTCAGTTCTTCCACTGAGAGTGGCTGGGAGGGAAGCCAAAGCACTAAAAAATCCAAGAGCAAATGCTCCCCATTTCCCTGAGAGACCTTGAAAGGTTCTGGGCTTAAAACATGACCTGACAACATTTCAGCAACCCAGATTTTGTCAGGCACTGAAGTTTGATTGTGTTAATACATACATATGGCACAAAGAGCCCTTGAGGCATGCCTGAAGGTGAATAAAAGCAGCAGATCAAATCAATGGGCAGAAGGGTCATTGTGCAGCTTTTTCTGAATGCATAAAATACTTTTAATGCATTGTTAAAAGTAAAAAGGGACAGTTAACAGCTGATGACAGCAAAGAAAATGGCTATCTGCTAGTATGCAATGACTGCCTATACCACTTCCTTTTTTCCATTGCGATTGTTACCGTAAGGACCCAGGAACAGTGCCAGAAGTTTAAGGAACAGTCTACACTTCTTTCCCCTCTCTATAATTGACACTATTTGGTTACTCTTGGAATGCTCAGAATCCAGACAGCATTCCTCCCATTTCAGTATTTCCCCCCAATATTTTCTGGAAGCCGTCCTCTCTATTCTTTCAAGGGATTCCCTATGACAATCCATGCAGCTTCTAGTATGATTGCAGAGTTATTCTTTCTGGTGTGAACTGGAACATTGAAGGAGGGGCAAGTTTCCCAAGCCAACAGTACTGGTTTTGGAAGGAGGATTTGGGCATTGTGATGGCCAGCCAACTTTTCATAATTAGGTCCCTTCTCTCCCTGGGCTTTGCTTCCTATCCCTGGCAGTTAACCCAGCAGACTTGACCTCTTTTCCAGTGTTGTCTTTAGATTGCTCTCTTCCATCCTACCATCTGCTCCCTTGGGACATCCAGCTTTATAACTGAATCATGGCTCTCTAACCATTTTTGCTACTGAATATGCAGTAGATAAAGCATTATCGACATAAAACTATATTATACTATTACTAAAATGGGATAACACACACTAAATATTCTACAGATCCATATAGGGTCTGAGAAGACTGTTATCCAAACCAGACCCAAAGAAAGGGATATTAGCTTTAAAAGGGTTCTAGAAAGGAATAATGCAGGGCCTTGTAAATCTGTATTACCAGGGTGGATCTCAGTGGAGATACTCCAGAGCAAAGTTATGACGAAAGTGATAGTAAACACAAACAAAAAGCTTTATTTCACACAAAATAAAATAAAAAGAGCAAAAATGTAAAGAACCTATACTAAGCACCTGAGAATTGATTTCCTAAGCAATCACATACATACACTCCAACAAGGGGGCAAATTTATAAAAGGTAGAAGGGAGGAAATTAGGAAGTTTTACAGAAGGGACATACAACCTTAAATCTGGGACTTGAGGTCTGGAGAGGTACAGGGGCAGACGCAGCTGAAGGAGTAGAGCATCAAGGAAGAAAAGGGGAGAAAAAGCCTGCAGAGTAGCAGGCTTTCTCAAAAGGGAACCAGAGTTCTGACTTCCAGAGATCTGGACCAGAGATCTGAGGAACAATTTGCTAGCACCTGGGGTCCTTGTTTTACGGACAGAAGATCAACAGGGTAGGTGGTGTTTGGCTGTCCTGGCTTTGGACTGGGTTAAGATAAAAAGGCTGAATCTCACTGGCTGGTTTAAAGTTAAGTGTGGTCAAATCTGCATGGGCACAAAGAGCATGGGTGAGGCAATAAGATTAACATACTTAAATTAGGTTGAAGTGAACCAGATCTGCATGGACAAAAAAGTTTGGCTGAGTCAGGATAGCTCCTGAAACAGGATAGAGTGCAAATTAGTGACTTGAGTCCTTTTCTTGACTGAGTTTTTTAATAAGGAAAAAAGATGAACTTTTGGTTGGTTAATCTAATGGCAACTTCCTTGGGCTGGGTAGACATGTCTGCAGTGCTGAAAAGTATTTTGTTATTGAGAACAATTTGCCACTGAGCTGAGGGAAATTTCAGTTAACCAGTTTCTAATTCCAGCAAACCATTTCTCTTCTTTCTTGGGATTTTCCAATGGCTTGCTGTACCCAAGTGACTTTATGAGCCTCCTCAAGTTTCGGATCCTCTTGACACTTAGGCTGTAAAAGGGAGTGCCAATTAAAACAGCCCAAAATAAGGGGGGACCCTACTATCCATGGGGATCTTGGGTGAATGAAGAGGCAAGGTCCTCACAAGCCTGCCCCATATGGTACCTCTGTCTCATACACACCCACACCCATTCATACCCACTTCCGTCATACTCACAGTAGTGAGACCCACACCAATTAGACATGGGGTATAAAATCAGATAAGATCCACAAACAGTTCTTTCTGCAAATTTAATGTCATTTAAAAACAGTCAAATGTGCTGTCAAGTTGCTTTCAACGTATGGTGACCCTATGAATTACTGACCTCCAAAACATCATATTATTAACAGCCTTGCCCTTCTTGGATACACAACTTAAATTGGTGAGAGGGTTTGATTGTGTCAGTGAAGCGAGGAGCAATAACTTTAGGCATTTGGACTCTGTCAAGAATCTAAGCTTCTAGCAGAGTCACTCAAGGCAGAATGGTCAAAGCTGAGACACCAGACTTAGATGCATCCACCCCCTTCAGGAATCACCAGTCACCTCAGCAGAAGAGAACTGGCAGCTCCAATGGTGACAGGGCAGAGGAAACCTTGAAATGTAGCTACTGGGCAGCAGAAGTAGTAGAAGATGATGTTAGAGGAGGATCTTTCATAGATAATGGTGGTGACACTTCATCAACCCTGGTTGGTACTGCACAGGAGGCAGCAATGGTAAAACACTTCTGATCACCACATATCTTGAAAACTCAATAATGAGACAACAATCAAACAATACAGCCAAGAGGGCTTACATAAGTTCAGTTAAAATATGTGGGACTTAATGTAATATTCTCTCATGCTTGTAGGTCAGGATTAGGGTACTCAGTCAGATTCCTGTTTGGAGGTTCAAAATAACATCTGTTTTTAACAAGGAGATACAAGGATGCAAGCAACTGGTTTCAAATCAAGGGAGTCTATATACAATCTATACTTCTATCTATCTAACAAACAGGACTAACTAAGCAGATACACCCCTTCATTACACTGAACCAATTCACAAAAATATTAGAGGGGAAGCACACTGTTCCATTGTAATATATACAATTTAATACCACACCTCCAAGTTAATCCATTTGGACTGTAGTGTAAATCATCATACTTGACAGGTAGAGGTGTGCAAAAAAAATGGTATTGGGAGGGGGTCAGGTATATTGAACCCCCCCAAATCAGTATTTTCCAATATTCCCAAATCTCAGTACTGGTAGATGTGGATCCAAAATGGCTTACAACATTATTATTCACTCCTCTGTTTTATCTTCACAACAATCTTGCGTGGTAGCTTAATCTGAGAGAGTATGACTGGCCCAAAGTCACCCAGCAAGATTCCATAGCACAGTACAGATTGAAAGCTGAGTCTTACAGAACCTAGTCTGACACTCTAACCACCACACAATTCTGGCTGTCATAGTGTTCTTGGCTGAGCTCTGGTATTAATCTACTGATTTCCTTGAGAGCTACGAAGCCAAGGATTCACGTGCAAGCAATTAAGTTAGATATTTTTAAAAAATCAATATCCATCACAGTTAATTTGGGGACTGAATAATTTTAAATCACCAAGGTGGGTTACTTAAAAGTCTGATTTTCACTTTTGTGCCTGTTAACTTTGCTTTACATCACCACATACAGTGCATTTTTTTAATGTTGGGAAAATATGGCACTAACACAGTATTCACCTGATTACTGCTGATGTTATGTCTTCTTTAAAAGCCCTTTACAATTTTGTGCTGCTATATATATTCCTCCCCAGTTATCCTTGACATATTGGATAACATCTCCTAAGTGGCTCAGTCATGAGGTTGAGATGTTCTGGCATATATATCCAGCATTTATTCACTCACAATTTTATATCTCTCTCCACTGGGGGCTCTCTCTCTACATGGGGCTGCCCTTGGCGCAAATTAGGAGGCTGCAGCTAGTGCAGAATGCCGCGGCCAGGCTACTGATGTGCCTCCCTAGATGGGAGCACATCCAGCCAGTGCTGAAGGGGCTGCACTGGCTGCCAATAGCATACCGAATTCGCTTCAAGGTGCTGGTACTTACTTTTAAAGCCCTATATGGCCAGGGTCCAACATACCTGAGGGACCACCTTTCTCCATCTATACCCCAGAGAGCACTATGGTTGGGGACACAACATCGACTGGTAGTTCCAGACCCCAGGGAGGTCAGGCTCGTGGCTACTAGAGCTAGGGCCTTCTCAGTGGTGGCTCCTCAGTGGTGGAATGAACTCCCAGAGGAGATCAGGGCCCTGTGGGATCTTGTGCAGTTCCGCAGGGCCTGCAAGACAGAGCTCTTCCACCAGGCCTTTAACTAGGAGCCGCCCACACTACCACCAATAACCACTACTAACATCTGTGGTGGAGGTGGCCTGTAATGAGATCGAGCCAATCCACCTAGGAGCCTGTAATTGCCTGAGCCTGCATGATAGGTTATGCCATCTTGGCTATTTATTAACTGCACTTTAATCGAAACTGCTGAATGTTTAAGTGTTTTGAATGTTTTAAATGTTTTAATAGTGTTAAATGTCTTACTGTTTTAACTGTGTATGAACCTTGGCACTTTGTGCAAGGCAATGTGAGCCGCCCTGAGCCCGCTTGCGGGGAGGGCGGGCTATAAATATAATAAATAAATAAAATAAATAATAAATATATCTTGCCCTTCTCAACCATTTTTGAAGCAGCTTTATCAAATGATACTTAAGGACATAGTAAAATCAACACTAAAAGTATCAGGAAATAAAACACCATAAGAATTAAAACTGTCAGTAACATGGTGCTCTTTGTGTGAGTGAGTGCATGGAGAGAGAGACAGAGAGAGAGAGAGAGAGAGAGAGACAGAGACAGACAGAGAGAGAGAGAGAGAGAGAGAGAGAGAGAGAGAGAGACAGAGAGAGAGAACTATTACAATTTAGATTAATTTTTATTTACTGAACATTAGCAAAGAATTGTACTTGCTGTCAGGGTTAGGGTGGGATCCTGGGCAACCTCCTAAATATACTCCACATTCCAGACACCAGAACTTGGATTCTGAAGCAAGCCTTGCTCTTTTGACCAAACCTAGACAGCCAGTAGGGTGGACCCCTATCCTGAGCAAAGTTCAAAGCCATCTCATTAAATTATCATCTGTTAATGACATCTGTCTTTCATCGGTTAGCACCTTTTAATGTTATAAATGTTTTATGATTGTATGATTACTATATTATTTATTGTTGTTTTACTCTTCTGTAAGCCGCCCTGAGCCAGCCGTTGCTGGGAGGGCAGGGTATAAGTCTGATAAATAAATAAATAAATAAATAAATAAATAAATAAATAAATAAGGTAGGAAAATCATTTCCACAGCTAAATGTAAGCGGAAGAAAGCAGTTTTGGCTGCTACATTACATGTCTTCTCCAACAATGATTTTGGGTCCAGGACAACTTGGCTCTTAATCAAGCCATCGTGGCTCAGACGAACCGCATCAAAAGTGGAGAGCTCGATATCCTTCAGGAACTTAGACTTCCCAGCCAACACTGCCTCCATTTTGTCAGGATTCAGTTTCAACTTGGGCATCCTTAGCCATTTAACTACAACAGTAGGCACTGGTTTGAACCTCTACAGTATCACTGGGCAATTTGGATAAAGGAACACACAGCTGAGTTTGGTCAGCAGATTGATGACAGCCTCCTACAAAACTATTAATTATTTCTCTTAAGGGCTCTCCATAAATAGCATGGGGAATAAGACTGAGCCTTGTAGAAACACCCCAGGACAAATCTCACATTGATGACAAGTGGTCTCTCTGAACCCAGTCCATGAATGACAATTTAAACTAGTCTGTTGACAGTACACTGAAACTGAGAAATTGCATGGATTCCCCCCCGCAGGAAACAGTCATCAGTTTGCTTATAAAACCGCTAGCTTTTCTACTCATAGGCCTTTTCTTGAAACCCCCACATGAATTTTCTTCTTGGCCATAACATTTTTTCATGTGCATTCCTTCAGCTTATTCAGCAAGCATCTCCATGGATAAAAAACATTCACACGGGATTAGGCTTTCACTTCAACGAGAAAGGCACAAGATAAAACAATTCAGAGCAATGGTTTGTGTCTTTTGTTCACTACAGAATCTAATCTTGTGAAATTTGACACTTCTGCTTCTCCATCATGTTTCAGGCTTCACAGACTTTAAAGGATTACATAAAACACGCTAAATCAGAATCCTTGTTTTAAAAATAAAAGTAAATATTAGGTTTTAAAAATGGTTTCTCTACATAAATTGATTGGATTAAATAAAGTGTAATAATATTTCTTTCATACACACATGCATATGCTTAATTACAGAACAAATTTATTTGAAATCTGCCTTATATACCCATTGACAGGTAGAACGATAACAAATCTTGCAAAAGAGCATTCACAAGAGAAGTTGTGTCTGTCCACAAGGGGGCACTGTCTTTTCACAGCAACAACTTCCTTTATACTAATAAGTAAAATCTGGTCTAGTAAACCAAATCATTTTTCTGTTTATTTTTTTTAATTTTTGCAGAGCTGCACCTCTAATATGTGACTATAATGCACACATTTTACATATCACTATTAGCATTAACAGCATTCCTAAATACGAATATAGCCATCACACAATGGCTCCTTAAAGCTGCTCAAAATGGCAGCCACACACAGTCAATTTGAACATATTGGTTCACCACAAAGATTTACCTCCTACTGTCCATAATTGTGTCCATAAGGCTGCCAAACTTTTCTGGCATAGTATATAATGAATTATATATACATTTTTAGTGCATGCCAATGATTAAACCTAGATTGCAACAACAAAAAAATAACTCTAGAACATGTCAGCAAGAACGACACAATGGAGCTTCAAGAGGGAATTATGGAGCAGAAGTCCATCAGTGGCTATTAGCCACAAGGTATAGATAGGAACTCTCAGGCTGGGGTAAGTGATACTCTGTATTCTTGGTGCTTGGGGGGCAACAGTGGGAGGGCTTCTAGTGTCCTGGCCCCAGTGCTGGACCACCTGATGGCACCTGGTATTTTTGGCCACTGTGTGACAGAGTGTTGGACTAGATGGGCCATTGACCTGATCCAACATCGGCTTCTCTTATGTTCTTATGTTCTCTTAATGCCTTGGTTCACCATTACCTTGCATGAAGACCCCTTTGCTAGCAAATGGTTGTGTCCCTATGTCACGCTTAAGCATCTTTTTTCATTTAAGTTTAAATGCTTCATCATTTTAGTCCTCTGGATCAGTTAACTTGTCTTTCTTCCTAATATAGCTGATCTTTGCTGTGCTATAAATTTACCTGTGTTGGTTCAATCAGTACTTCTGTCATTTTGATTTATTTGTTACTTGCTTAGTTTATTTATTTGCTGCTTTTCTCCCCCAAAGGGACCCAAAATAACTTATGAACACATAGTAGGGGGAAAGATCATGCAGTTTAAATACACAGAAAGTAAAAGGTAAAGGTAAAGGTTCCCTTGCTCGAAAGCCAGTCGAATCCGACTCTAGGGTTGCGGTGCTCATCTCCGTTTCAAAGCCGAAGAGCCAGCGCTGTCCAAAGACATTTCCATGGTAATGTGGCTAGCATGACTAAACACCAAGGTGCACAGAATGCTGTTACCTTCCCACTGAAGTGGTACCTATTTATCTACTTGCAATTTCTTGCTTTCAAACTGCTAGGTTGGCAGGAGCTGGAACTAGAGACGGGAGCTCACCCCGTCATGCGGCACTCACGGGTCTTGAACTGCTGAACTACTGACCTTCCACAGCCTGCAGTTCAGCGTCTTAACCACTTGAGCACAGAAAGTAATTGACTGCAAAATGGCTGGTCTTGAATCCATGGACAGCCCATCCAAGGCCACAGGGCATGTGCATCAAGCTAAGAAGCAAAGGCTGAGAGTACCTTATTGTTATGCATACATTTTTACTCTTATAAAAGTTTCAGTAAAATTGTTTTTTTAAAAATGGAAATTATTCCCTTCCAAGGGAGAAAAGATGAAGATAAGGAAAGCACACTAACTCAGGAACCTTTCATAAGAGCAATGTCTTCATCTTCTAAACTAGTGCTGTTTTGCTGATTCTGTATGCTCTAAAAACGAGTGTCAAACTTCATTAAAATTACCATGCGATTCTGCAAGCTTGATGCTAGTCATTTGTTAAGAGCAGGAACTGACAATGCCAACTAACATCTATTCTCAGCAGTCAGTGGTAAGAAGCTCTCCCAGCATCGATGGATTTAAATACCAAAAGATATGACTTGTATCTAGTTATTTCCTCCTCCTGACCGTGTAATTTCAATATTGTTGTGCATTAGAAAGCGAACATATTGATATTTAATAATGCAACTGTCATTCACAGCATTTGCTACTGAATATTGTTTCTAAGCAAGCCCAAATCAGAAGCAACATATAATGTGCGAAGCTACTTGGAGAAGAGCCAGCATTAATTGGAGGCTTTAAGCCACAGGATTTGCATCCCCTTGGGTGTCCAAGTGTAGCGGATTCAGGATGCTAAGTAGGTAAGCTTTAAATATGCATCTTTTTATAACCTCAGCATATGAAACAGAAGCCAGCAGCCAAAGACTGGCACTTTACTTCAGATCGATATAGGAAATTGCGTTCCTGCCCCCCATTGCTTATTGGCTCTTGCCACTAGTTCAGGGTTGAGAAATCACAGTTCTGGCACCTGACATAGTTTTCCTCTCTATTAAACTTATTAAAGTTACGGGAGCCCTCACAGGGCATGAATTTGGCAAACTACTGCTTCCTTAGCTCCATGGTCCATAGAAAACCTGCTTCAAAAGCTTCTGTCTTAGTCTAATCATCCTCTGCCAGCAGATCACAGAGTCCCCTGTACCTAGGTATAACTCTGTTTCAATCCACTTTTGTGCTGGTCAGTTCCTTGCCTGAATCACCCTTAATTTCTTCAAGTACTACTTCTCTGTGTTCTGCCTATTTTATTAAAAAGATGAAAAGAGCCCTGCTGAATGAGGCTAGTGGTCCATCTGCTCCTGCGTTCTCTTTCCACAGTGGCCAGCCAGATGTCCTGGGAGGCCCACAGCACAGACACGAAGGCTAAAGCCTCCTCCTGCTGTTGCTCCATTGTATATACCCGACTGCTGGCCAAGGTCCCAATCCATATAGTACCCTTTTCAGGGAATAGCATACAGGTGCTCCTGTCTTTAGGAGTTTCTGTTGGGAGGGAATTATGTCTTTCCTGCCAAGAACCATCTCCAACAGTCCCTGCTTTTCTCAGTTCCAAGGCTCCCTCATACTTCTTTCAGGCCCCATCTAGGTGATACACACCCAGGATGTATGAATGTGTGTGTTTAATACAGAAAAGCAGTATAGGAGACTGTGATTCTGGGAAACAGGGCGGAGAGATTGCTGGACAACCTTTAGCTTTATGATATTTCTCACTCGCCCAACACACCCCAGCCTTCTTTCTTACTGGAGAAGGAAGCAATATGCAGTCCCCATATCTTTTGCACTGCAGGGAGAAAAGTAGTTTGGGAAGGGTGATTTTGTCAAACAGCAGGAAAAGTAAAAGGTTAAGCAGACCTCCTTCCAATTTATCCACTGAAACTCTCAATTGCCTGTGTCTGCTTTTCAATAGAAAAAAAAGTAAGCCAACTGTCCTCGTATCTCATACATATGGTTTTCCCCCTCTCCTTCATGAGAGTAGTTATAACTCTGAGAACTCTGAGTATTAACAAGGATGCCTACGTGCAATCTTAGCTTTTCAAAGAATACTCTAAATTATCAACAGGTAAGCTCTTTACAATGCATGGCATATTTCACCCGAACTGGAACAAAATGCAGCCAAACTCATAGAATAACCTTTACCACAATGATAAACCAGCAAAACCCAGATAACCAGTCCACGAGAGTGGCTTAGTATGTGATGATAAAAGTGTTGCGTATTTCATATAGTGCCCAAAGGGTTCAAATACACAGACATTCACAACTAGGGATGTACTGAAAGAGAAGCACATTCCATGACATTCTCAACTCTAAGGAAAAATATGATCCTTTGGGTGATATTTTAAAAGCAGATTGCTTTGCAGGGGTGTCAAAATGTTGGGCCATTCCCTCAGTGACATCAGTGTATCTGGGGGTGTGCACTTAAGAAACTATCATTTTAATTCTGCATTGAAAACTTAGGAAATGCATGACTGTGATTTTAGTTAAATATTGGGAGTCTTATCTAGAGATGGGCACAAATGTCATCCCTTCCCCCGCCCAGGGGAAAAAAGGGGACTGGTAGTCTGGAATTGGGATGCATAATAATACAGGGAAATCACCATCTGGATCTGTTTATCTACACTGAATTTTTACTAATGTTACATACAAATTTTCATGTTTCATGTTTTGTATCTTATAACATTATGTCCTGTACCCAGAGCCCAGTGTAAGCCTGGATGGGGTGATTAATAAATCTAAATAACCACCACCTAAATTTGTGATGAAAAACACTGGGTTGTGGTTCACAAAGCAAAGTTCATGCCCATCCCTATCCAGCCAGTGGTTTACAGAGCTTGTGGGGGAAGCGGGGGAGGGGGAGCAAAAGGGATAGCTGAAATGGCTTGCATCTATTGCAGCTTAACAGTGGGGCTAGCTGTTAGGTTGAAATAGATGCAAGCCATTTCAGCTATCCCTTTTGTTCCCCCTCCCACTTGGAAGAGACCTCCTCGCCACACACAGATCCTGGGGATAGGTTCTCCAGCCTGGCACTTTAAAGCACCTGGCAGGAGAAGGCCTTCCAGCCAGGTCTGCATGCAGTGGCAAGAGACCTCCCCACCGCATGCAGATCCTGGGGGCAGCTCCATGAACCTCATGAAATGAACTGGTTCAGTGAATGGGTTAGGCTCGTGAAGGTTTGTGGTTCATGCAGCCCCACAAACTGAGATGAACCTCCATTTTCCTGGGTCGTGCCCATTCCTAGTCTTGTCATTATGGAAAGTCATCCTGGAAATGTCAGAATAATATTCTCAGTTAGTTGCTATAGATTTTCCGGGTTGTGTGGCCGTGGTCTTGGCACTGTAGGGCCTGATGTTTCACCAGTAGCTGTGACTGGCATCCTCAGAGGTATAACACAGAAAGATGGAGTACTCTCTATGTCAAGGTCAGGAGTACTCCATCTTTCTGTGTTATGCCTCTGAGGATGCCAGTCACAGCTACTGGCAAAATGTCAGGCCCTACAGTGCCAAGACCACGGCCACAAACCCGGAAAATCTACAGCAGCTAATGAACTCCGGCCGTGAAAGCCTTCGACAACATAATATTCTCAGTATTTAATAAAACCAATGGTTATGTCTTTCCCCATCTCCACCTGGAATTAAAAGGCAGAGGAGGAGAGTGGAAGGGAAAGCAAGGGCCCCATGTCTGTCAGCTGTTTGTTGTTGACCATTATTTTCTGTAGGAAATACCCCCATAGAAAATAGTGGTTGTTTAAAATTTGAAGGGACCCATGTGCTGACAAAGAGCTGATGGCCAGTAGACTTGGCTTCTAGATTATGGAGACCAGATCTATCAGCAATTGTTTCCTATAGGTGGAAGTCCAACCCTCATGAGAATTAACAGAAGCCCATCCAGTGGCCCACCCTCTATTCTCCCGATATCATGGATCTGGTATAATGTTGCCATTTTCCCACAGGGGATAGAGAATCTCCTTCCTCCAGCAGGCCATTCTCATTGCCACTCAGCAGCCCAGGGAGCTGATATCAATTTCAGTCAGTGTTCCCTCTAAGCTGAGTTAGTGTGAGCTAGCTCAGGTTTTTTTCCACCTCTGGTTCCCACATTTTTGTCTTGGCTCAGGAAGGATGGCTTCAGAGCAAACTAATGTATGCAGTAGCCAAATTGCTTGCTCACAACTGTAATGCCAGTAGCTTACAAAGTAGAATTTTTGCTCACAAGACTCCACAGCTTAGAGGGAGTATTCCAGTGTAACCAGAAGTAAGGTCAGTGTGTCACTGGTGATACTCTAGACTCAGCCAAAACTTTATGATTTAGTCATTGAATTCTGGCCAAATTCTGCTCTAGCATTGCCACCAATACATTGATGTCACTTCAAGTCACACAGAAGGGACATCAACACATCATCAATAATGTAATAGTGTTGTTGCCAAGGGCCCCATCCTGCCAGTTGCCAGCCTGGTGCCGGCAACCCTAACTGGGCTGACTCTGTCACAACAAGTAATCTAAAGGCACAAAGAGGCCTGGAACACAGCCCCACAGCCTCCAGAAGATTCTGCCTTTTCCCACGTTTGGATATAAGCCAATACCCATCTCAGGATTATTCTCTAGAAGACATCAGCAGAATGTATGTTACTTACACTAGCCTACACCTCCTTTCTCTCCTGCTTTCCAAGATTTAGAGAGGTTAATATCCTAAATAGAAGGACCCCCCCCTTCAGTTACTTGAATATGAGATCTAATCCTTTTTAAAAGAGGTAGAAGTTGTGAGGAAGCAAGGAAAGGAAGCACTGAAGCCTGCTCCTGATAATTTCTCACTGGGAATCTTGGCTGGGGGAGCGGAGAAACAATGTCCAAACTGAACCAGGCTTGTTTGCTACATAAAGCTTTTTCCTATTGCATAAGCTCATCTTTCTACTGTTTGTTCAACATATACAAAGAGTTCCTTTCCTGAAAAAAGTAAAGGCGCCATATTTTCTGTGACCATTGCTGTGTGAAATAGGAAGTTTAGTCGCCACCACCTAAAGCATGTTTGAACTGTGGCCTACAAATTTAATGAAGAGGATAAAATTAAACTTATGGAACAGATTGTTTCCACTAACATTAGAATTAATTTTGTCCAGGAAAAACTAGTACATGAAAAGGTGCCAGAAAACGCATCAGAGATACCAGAGAAATAGCCAGTCTTCACAGGGACGCCTGGCACGATTTCATAATAGGTTTCAGTAATCTTTGGTTTTCATTTGCCTCATATGGTCCAAAAACTGACAGCATGAAATATCAGTGCCAGTAAACAATGCTGTGATCCTCAGCAATTTAAAAGATTGCCAATATACAATACTATTGAGAGAGAAACAACTTGTCAAACATTTGTATATACTTTGCCAAGCTTTTCATACAAAGCTTTCGCCCAGTTTGCTGAGGAGTTCAGCAAGTTGTCTAATGAACAGAGTAGGCTGCAACCTACTGTACTATGTGGTACAAAAAATCAAGTCTGTGTGTCATCAGTATGCTCTTCTCTTTCAAATTCAGTGACATTGAACAGAGGGACATGGAAATGCATAGGAGTCTGGTGGCTTCTTAAAGACTAATGAAATTTTATTCCATCATGAGCTCTTAAGTATTAAATCTTGCTTCTTCAAATGCAATGCAATGGTTCCTGACCTTCTATATAAGACAGTGGTTCTCAAAATTTAGCAACCCATGCATCCCACTTTTTGATTTCTTTTCCAGCTCCAACTCCAAGCCCTCCTCTCCTCTCTGGCTGACACTCGCTATGTGCTGGAAAGTCACTTTTCAGATTGTGCACTACAAGTCATGCATGCCCCTTGAAGACCTCCATCTTCACATATCCTCAAAACAAAAGAGGGAGCAAACCGTATCAGCTACACTTCGAAAGCAGCTTTAAGTAACATACTTGTATTGTCTGTACCTGACCAACAAGGTGATAAGAACAGCCACTCTGTACCGACCAGACCAGCGGACCAACTAGCTCAGCATCCTGCCTCACACATCAGCTAATCAGTTGTCTTAGAGGATCAACAGAGAGGGCTCAGAGGCCAGGCCCTTCTACTGAGCTGCCGTACTGCCTCTGAACATGTAGGTTCCCTTTAATCACAATGGCTAGTAGACCTTGAGGGACCTATCTTCCATGAATCTGTCTAATCAACTTATAAAGCCACTTCCATTTGAAGTCATTGCAACATCCTCTTGCAGTGAATTCTACAGTTTAATTACTTGTTGAGTAAAGTAGTTATTCCTTTAGTTTGATCCTGAATCTATTGATCATCAACTTCACTGAGTCAGAGGTCAGAAGGCAGCTAGTTCTCAATAGGCCCTGTCCTATGTTACACTACTTGATTGACGGGATTTTATGGTAGAACAGCAAAAACCTGCAAAACACTTCTTTATTGGTAGATAACATCTAACAGGATTACCAGTTGAACAGGTATGGAAAACCTTTCAGCGTTGCTCATTGGAATAAGACAGCATCCCAGAAAACTTTATTTATTTATTTATTTATGGCACATGTACACATTTGAACTTGGGTCTCACAAATATTAATCCAACACTCTTAATCACTACACCACAGTGACTGAAAACTTGAATTTCTATTATTCAACTGAAAACTATAGCTGGCTGTCATCTATGGATACAAATTGTAGTGCATCTATAAGAAATGAAATCCTCTGTAATGGAAAACAGAGTGAAAAGCCAGACCAGTATAAGGGCCCCCAGAATGTATTTATTTCATACTGCTTATATCCTGCACCATTGCCTGTTAAGCAGTGCTCAGGGCAGCCCCCCAACCCCCAGGGTGCCCCCCCAAATCATTGCCCCCAACCCCCACTGGAGTCAAGAAAGGGGAAGCCCTCACCTTGGAGACCCTGACAGAAGCTGGCTGCACTCACCCTGAATAGAGCAGGCACAAGCAGCTGCTGCTGAACTGGCTGCCCAAGCCCAAACAGGCTGGGTATGAATGGCATCCACAGGACCTTGCTCACTTTCTTCTTAATGTTGGGGATGCAGGGCCAAAAGCAGTTCACCCCCAGCTTGGGGCCTGAGGCAGCTGTCCCTGTTGCCCACTGGCTAAGACAGCACCAGGTTCCCATGACTAAGGAGTTCATGCTCTGAGCTGACTGGGAAGCTAAGTGACTGTGAGCTGCAAAACTATATGAGCTCCTGCCTTCTGAAAGAGGAGAAAGCTGATTTCTGTCTGCTTTTCCAGAAGTGGAAGGCCACTGCATCACCCCCACCCCACACTCCTAGGAAACTGAGAAGGCTCTGTTTTCTCATTAACCAGATGAGCACAAGAAGGGTTTTTCCTCAATCCTTGCAAAGGGCTCACAGCCTACCTGGAACACCTTCACAATCCACCCCCCCACCAGGTATTCTCAGGTCTCAGTATGTGAAACTTTGGCATAGGGAATATAGATATATATTAAAAAAAGGTTCAAAAGGCATAAAATGCAGGAAGTACACAGTGGGATGTAATTATATAAAATTCAGATCTAAATGAGAATAATACAGAGGTCATTAACTAGTTTTGCTCACAAGTAACTATTTTGGCAAAACTTGGGATCCCTTAGCCATTATACCTGTAAATTAAAATGGCCCACCTCTATGTTTTTCTTGGATAATTTGAATTTTACATAATTCTATTTCACCCTGTCCTTCTGATGTGTTATGCCCCCCTGACTCTGCTGTTTATGTTTTCCATAACTCCTCCATCAAAGGATTGCCTAGTGAGGAGCTATTGTATGCCATCTGAAGAAGTCCATGAAAGCTTATGCAGAAATCAAATTCTCTTCGTCTTACAGTTCCAATAGGACCTTGATCATTTTTGTTGCAACAGACTAACATGGCTATGCTTTTGTAATTGGAAATGCATATCTCTGATTAGATTACTCATCATTACCATTGGGGCTGAAAGTAATTTTCCATTATATAGGGAGATCATTGCTGCCTGCAAGAATAGAGCATAAAGATGACGAGAATATTTCACATTTGTGTATAATTAAACTTCTGCAATTCAAAAGGCATATGAGTAATTTGGCTTTGGCCCTGCCTTCTGTGTGCATAAATTACTTGTGGTCAGTAGTTCCTATGTGGCTATGGGACTTTAAAAACCAACAGAAATGGATGTCTTGCTTATTTGGCTCTAATATCAGGTGATATTTTCCTTTTTTACAATTATGTGACACTTGATAGAACTGTCCTTGTGTCCTGTTCACAGCATTACAAATATCTGCTGAACTCCTCTTAGATGTTACTAGGAAAAAAGCAGAGAACAGTGCTAGCAAGTTCTTCTTTTTTGTGTTATACATTGTGTTGTACATTGATGGATGGGTGACAAAGATGATATCTCAATGGGGAGGGCAGGATAAAAATTTAATAAAATAAAATAAAATCTCCTCTGTATCACACTTAGCCACTATTGCTTCAAAAAGATACAAAAATGTTTGTTTGGATTTTTAAAAAAATAATCCTAAAAAATCTTTACAGGGTGACCTGTTCAAAAATAGTACTTGAGGGACCCATGAGGACTAGTGGTAGGGCATCTCATTTATCCTTCCCCCACGCTTTCATTTTTCCCTTCCCTGAAAGCCCCCATAGCAGTTCCCCTTTTCCTGCTTTCCTTCCCACTCACTATCCAACCTACCATTCTCCCATCCCCCGTCTTCAGATTTCCCTGCTCTGTTCATCTAGCAGTTTCAGTCTGGAAAAAACATTGCCCAGCTGTGTGGTGCTGTCTGCCGGGCTGAGTTTAATTGCATGGTAGGACCTGCGAGGGGCACCTCATTTTAACCTGTATCCCCTTCCCCACACTATTTCTTCTTTCCCTCCTCCTGGCAACCCCCACATTCTCATGATCCCTTGCTTCCTTCTCTCCCTCACACCTACCAATCAATCTCCTTTTTAAATATCCCTCATTCTGAACTAAAGGTATTATTTATTTACTTTTTCCAAACTGGGGTGTGGCCCAAAGCAATTTATATCATTTTCTCTTCCATTTTATCCTCACAACAACCCTGTGAGGTAAGTTAGATTGAGTGTATGTGACTTGCCCAAATTCACTCAGTGAGCTTCCACAGAAGAGTAGGGATTCAAACCAGGGTCTCCCGAATGCTCGTCTTAAAGTCTTAACCACTACACCACACTGGATTTCATGGGGTGGCTGCTGTTGGATACTAATAAGCAGCCAGGCATGGGTGAGTTGTGGTAGCAAGACACCACAAAAGTTGCTGCCTGTTCCCAGACCTGGTCCTGAAAAGTCTTCCCTCAAAAGTCAAAGCAGCCCTGGAAAGGGCTTTGCTCCCCACCCCCGACCACCTTTTATTGACAGAAACCAAGGCTGGAAGGCTAGCATTACTGTTCTAGTTGCCTAGCAACAGCAATGAAAGACATTCATTTCTTAAAGCTAAAGGCACTCCTTTTTATCATTGGGGGGGTTAATCCCCCCATTTTTTATTTATTTATTAAATTGGATTTACTAGGCCTATTAAACTAGGATTTACAAAACTTCCCTACAAGTTGTTTTGTTTTAGAACTCAAGATTTTTCTGCAAACTTAGGGATTTCTCAGCTTTACAGAAATATCTGTCTTGTCTGTCCATGGCCTCAGTCTCTGGATTTGCATTGATAATTAGATATCTTGGTGAGTGAGCAAAGTACACCCAGTAAGAATGCAAAATTCCAGTTATCAAGGTAAAATGATTGGTCTGTTTTGTGATAAACTAAGATAATCATAATTAAGAGGGAGATCTTAAACCAGATATGCCCAATGTCATTATAAGAGCTATATTTATTGCCAGAAGAAAGTTTCAAATGAGTTTTGCAGCAGTTTTTTGATGTCTGGTTTTCTTTCAAACAAGAACTAGCACAGGTGACAGCAATTTTTGATCATTAAAGAGCCAAAATTCAGTGCAAGCGATCAACAAAGACTCAGTATAAGAAAGCCTATTCACATAACTGAAAATATACTACTTAATATTATATTAATCCATAAAGTTTGTAACCCTTGTTGTTGCAAGCCTAGAAATGGCAGACACAAGGTCTCCCAGTAAGTAATACACACACACACACTAACACTTTTTGTAAAATATCTCTAAGAAGCCCTTTAGTCTAATAAGAAAAAAGACAGATATTCTGTTCAATTATCCTTGTATTCCAACTAGCCCTCCAATATATCTTAACTTAAAGTTTTGATTTTCTTCTCTTTTTTTAAAAAAACACACCCACATTTGGTTCTAGAGCCATGGATTGCAAAACCTGACCTAGCAACTGTCATTCATGTTTTTAATTGCATAGCAAGGCAGCTGTAATGAGCTATAGTTGGGCCTACCCTTGAAGACTGGAGACACCCTGAGTCCTGCCAGTATGAGGTACCAGATGTACAGCGCATGCTATCAGCATCTACACCAGCTTCCTTTAATAACTGAGATGTAATTCAGTGTGGTGCTAAAGACAGGCAGCTCTATACTAAAATAAATTTTCTGTTACCCAGACTTGAAAACAAATGCTTTGACATATAGTCTTCATTGTTTATACGATGGTAAAAACTAATGTTATTGTCAGAAACAGCAGAATTTGGCATTTCTAGTTTTTTTTTTTTAAGTATACAGTTTATAGCAATGTCTTCATGCATTTTTTTAAAATTATGAGTTTAAGTGTCATTGCCTACCTGAGCCTTTGCTATCAGGCTCATTGCTCGGGCTGAAGTGATCTAGCAACTGTGGTACCTGCCCTGATAACATCTAGACTAGATTACTGCAATGCACTCTAAGTGGGGCTGCACTTGAAAAGTGTTGGGAAACTTCAACTGGTACAGAATGCTGCAGCCAGGATGTTGTTGACCAGAGTGAGTGGTAGGGACCATATCAGTCCAGTCTTTGCACATCTATACTGGCTCCCAATTTGTTTCTGGACCTGATTCCAGGTGCTGCTGTTGACCTTTAAGGCCCTGTACCATTTGGAAGCAGCATAACTTACCTGCTCCCACATAAGCATACCCAACCACTGGCATCTTCTGAGACTAAACACAGTAGCAAGCCATGAGAGGCCCATCTTGGTCTGGCAAATAAGTTATAGAACTCCCTCCCCAGCACTATTTTTCTATCCCCTTCACCCGGAGGGTAAAGACTTTTTTTGTCTGGTATTTCCTAAATTATCCCAGTGACCTTCCTCCCCTATGTTTTGTTATGTATTTTTATAATGTTTTGTTTCAATTGCTTTATAATGTTTTGTTTCAATTAGCGGTCCTGATTGGGTAGAAACAAGCAATGTAAATCTTGTAAATAAACCAATATATATGTTTTAAAAACTAGTTTTAAAATTATCTGAATTATATTTTATCCATTGTTCTCCTTCTAAGGCATTTACTGGCATACTGAGTTTAGTAGCCGCACTGATGGTCAAGAAAATAAGAAAGAACTGATGAGACTTAGACACACAAAATAAAAGTACCACATCAAGATGAAGTCAAAGGAGAACAAAAAAGGGAACAGAGATAACCTGACATTCCACAGATATTGTTACTAGTACTGGTCATTAGCAAGGCTTCTTGCAATTATGTGAGATGCTTCTATCCTCAGGGGGGAGCATGTTATCACTGACCTGCCCTTGTGCTTCCTTCCATCCCTGTGTCCAAGGGCAAGCAGTAAATGGTAGAATCTATTAGCTGAAAAGTAACAAGCACAGCTTGTTTACCAGTACCTTTTGAAGTAGTCTTAAAGAAAGAAATGTCCGGTGACTTCGTTACTGAAAATTCTGAAAGATCAGTGCCTGCAGTTCAGTCATTCATTCAGCCATTCGTATTCAAGGAATCCAACTGGATTTTGTCCTTGGTTCCTTTTGCAAACAATGGTTTAAGACAACTCTAATAACCTTTACAGAATAAATGCACAATAGTCAGAAGTGAAACAAGTTTCCTTTCCTGTTCCCTGTTTTCTTTATGACTAATAAGCTATCATTAAACAATCCAATATCTCTTTAAGTTACTTTGTGAGCCATAAAGAGAAAAAAATACAATTGCCTTCTTCCCTTGTGTAACCTAATTACAAATAATTTGACTACAGCCAGCATGCTTATTGTGTGGGTCTCTTGGGAAATGCATTAAAAAAACTGCTATTCATTCTGATATTGCTTCCTTCCTCTGACTGTGTTGAAAGTACTCAATAGGACAGATAAAGAAAAGCCACAGAAATACTGGCTGAGTTCAGACTGGCAATTTGCCCTGGTAGGGATCTGTTTCAGCAGTGCTTCAAACCCGCAGTAAACAGGGTGTTCACACAGGCACATCTGCCTGGCATCCCCCACCCATAGTCAACCGGCGCTGTTCCGCTTCACTGCCATGTTAAAAAGATACCTCATGTAACGGGTAGCAAATCCCGAAAGTGTGCATGTGTCCCGCGTTTCCCTGCTTCCGGGAAGTCTGAACACTCCACCGATAAGCCAGGAGCAACCCACAGAAGGCAGCAGCGGTATGATTGGCCGTGCTCCGCTCTATTGCCCAATGCAGTGCTGGTGCTGAGGGGTCCTCCCCCAATCAGCAAAATGTGCTCATGTGCACATACACCCACAGCCAAATTAATAGGGAAATGCCACATACAGTGTGCCTCCGGGGCAGCAGTCTGAATGCTCCCGCGCAGCTCTGCCCAGTATGCTCTGGCAGCAGCCTGGGCTGTGTGAACGGGAAACCCCGGGGCTTTTTTGCTGCAACTGGCTCCCGGAGCAAATTGCCAGTCTGTCCTCAGCCACTGAAAGAACAATCAGTAGTATTTTTATTTCATATTTGTAAAATGCTGGGTTCTTTAAACACAGAAGTGTAGCAACATAGCTGAACACATCTCAGTTGAGATGTCTGATAATTTTGATTTTTGCACGGGGGCAGCATTCCATAAATGCCCCAATAACTTGCCAATGGCAAGTATCTTTAGTACCCTGGAGAGTTGGAAGCAGCATGCTGCAAGAAGCTGGCAAGCTTCCTTCCTTGGCTACCAATTCACACAGCCATGGCTGTTATCAGGAAAGGCAAAGACACCATTAGGCCCTTCTCTCACTCCTTTCCCTAACATTTTTCCTATCATTAAAGTATGTGCATGTGAACCATACAAGCCACCCTGTGAGCCAAACTATATTATATGGTTTTGGCTGTGAGGAATGTCATTTCGAAAAATGGCAGGACCCTGATTTGGTTTGGAAATGAGGCATAGGGAAGGAAGGGAAGGAGCCCCTCATGCTTTTTTACCCCAAGCTGTAATGACCCTGGTACAAATAACTCTGAGGCTGTTTCAGCTCAGGAAAACAGTACGTTGAGGGAAGGCAGAAGATGACTGAAAGGTGATATGATAACCATCTTCAAGTACTTGAAAGGCTGTCATATAGAGGATGGAACAGAGTTGTTTTCTGTTGCCCCAGAAGGCTGGGCCAGAACCAACAAGTTGAAACTAAAGCAGAAGAGTTTTTGGTTAAACATTAGGAAGAACTTCGTGACAGAGTGGTTACTCAGTGGAACAGGCTTCCTTGGGAGGTGGTGGACTCCTCTTCTTTGGAGGTTTTCAAACAGAGGCTAGATGGCCATCTGTCAGCAATGCTAATTTTGTGAACTTAGGAAGATCGTGAAAGGGAGGGCAGGAAGGGTTGTATCAGTACTTAGTTTTTGTGGCCCTTTCTTACATGCCGAGGGAAATGCTGATTGCCACTTCGGGGTCAGGAAGCAATTTTTTCTCCAGGCCAGTTTGGCTGGAGATCCTGGAGGTTTTGGAACAGCAGTCTCTGAGCATGTGGAGGGGACATATTTGTGATTTTCTTGCATTGTGCAGGGGTTGGATTAGATGACCCTGGAAGTCCCTTCAGACTCCATGATTCTATGATCCTTCTCCCCCATTTCCATAGTTCTTTCTTTCCTTTTCTTTTTGGTGAGTATTTGTGTGTGTACATGTGCACACATCTGGAAGTCATGGATGACCTCTGGCGGCCACTAGTGGGGCTTGGACATTTCAGAGAGGTGGCTTGCCATTGCCTGCCTCTGCATCCCAGCCCTGGCATTCCTTGGAGGTCTCCCATCCAAGTACTTGCCAGGATCTGCCCTGCTTAGCTTCCGAGACATGATGAAATTGGGCTTGCTTGGGCTACTCAATTCAGGGCCCCATAGCCATAGTTCCGAGATGAATCAGGCTCCCAACAACTTTTTTTTTTTAATGACATTTCCCACAGCTGCTGTGTGGCCTTGAGAAAAGCAAGTTGGGTCTGGAGAACCCAGATCTGACTAGCCAAAAAACGCCTCACCTTGGGTTCTTTGGAGTAAGGGCAGGATAAAAATGTGACAGTTTACATCCCCCTCTTTTTGTTCCCCAGATTTGTTTTCCCACATTCCAACTTTTTAAAGTTTAGTTTGCCTTTTCATTGTAAGGAAGAATAGCTCAGCTGGATCCTCATCTTCCCCTCTCCCTTCATCCACCCTTTGAAAATAACTTCTGAATCTAGTTTTTAACCCTGCTTTTCTTGCACTGTTATTACTCTCCCTCACTTTTCATCTGTGTGCGTCTGGGTCCTATTTTCTCCTAGCTCTTGCTCTCCTTATAAGGAGGGTGAAAAGATCTCACTACAAACACACTTTGAATCCATCCTGCCCTTTCCTTCAGGGTATTCGGGGTAGCTTACTTGGTTCTCACCTCTTCTATTTCTCCTCCTTGCTCTTTGAAACTCACTCCTGTTTACTGGGTTCTTTCTCAGAAGTCTTTTGACATAAGTTCAAAACATTTTTTTCCAATTCTGGAAGACCTTGTTTCTAGCTCAATCTGTCCTTGGGGCTTGCAAAATTTTGACTGATACTATCTTACACTCTTTTGTATGGATTTCATAGGGTTTTTAATGTGCCTCCACTCTAGAGTAAAACACTTCCCCCAATCTATTAGCACTCTTAGTATAAGTCCATTTAGTCTTAGAATTATGTTCTTATTATAGGCAATACTTGTGATGAATTGGACTTTGCAGCCAGCTAGTCAAAAATAATGGTTGGCCACCAAGCCCAGCCATAATTTGTGGATCTCAATATACAAGGAAGTAAATTACAACAAGGGAAGATTTTAGAATTTGCCAGAATTGATTCAAGGATCTCCTAATCATATATACATGAGCTGTAAATGTATCAAATTCATCTGTGCTCAACTGACCCCTCTTTGAAATTCAGGTTGTATTGTTTATTTGAATGTTCTCCATATTAAAAACAAAAACAAAACCCCTACCTGCATCTACAAAATTAACATAACTGAGCTAGACTACACTGGAACCTTGTTAGTCATATTATGTGAAGGGAGCATTCCAATTTTCATTCACCATCTGAACTTTGATGTGTCTTAACTTGCTGGTGGTATTGGCTCAGTGTGCAGATACTAACTCAGAACACCATACAGCTCCAGTGTTATCTCTTCCCCAGAAAACTGACCCAGGAAAATGCTGCTGTTGAAATGCTCTATTGTTCTGGGAATACAAAACATCAGTGTCACAAGAAGTGATCTCATTTCCTTGGGCGAAACTCTGAGCTTATGGAGTTGAACCAGAATGAAAGTCATAAGAATACCCCATCAGATATCAGATCATCTCAGCAGGACATGGAGGCATCACAACACTTACTGTTGTGGATGTGTGAAGTGCAAATCAAATCATACTTATCCTTCTCTATAACCTTTGCTATCAAATGAAGCTGTGGCTCAGGACACACCAAATTCTTCTAAGGTGCACTCACTGGAGCGCCCAAATTGGACTGGAACTCTGGTGCCATGGAAATGTTGTTAATCTTCTCTCCAGGCAACATATCTCCAAGCCCATCCCTGAACTGATACTCCGCTTTATAAGACGATGTACATGTAGACATATTGGGGCCTAAAAATATCAGAACAAAAAAGCAATTGTGGAATGATATTTACAGGGGGAAATCCCATCTTTGAACACTACAGGCCTGCCCTCTCCCACAACTGCTATTTATTGAAGTTTAAAAGACAGTAAATCAGAACATAAATCTTCACTCTCATTTATTTGCTGCTTTCAGACCACTCATATCATTGGTCCTTAAAGTGCAAGCTGCAGGCTCAAACAGCCTTGGTTTGCATCAGGATTCTGTGTGAAAGGAAGAAGAAGTTTAACCCTTCACGTTCTGCTCTGCTAATACTTTTTTTTTAAAAAAAGATTGAATTTAAACCAGTTGTTTTATTATTTGATATTAAAAACAATCCAGCTATGTAAGGAACTCTTTTTAACAGTAAGTTGATTTACAATGAACTCCAAATTGAATACAAATATGTTGAAGCCTACACTTACAGACCTTAAAACTGAATCTCTGATCTGCTATCAAACACATTAAGCATACATATATACTATTGAATGAGCACTGACTCAGACTGAGTGGATAATTCCTCAGTTTTATCTGGAAAATTGACTATGTTATCCTGATCTAGGCATACCGGAGTAAGTCTGAATATATCAAAATGCTATACCCTTCATATGGATGTCCAGGATGGGAGGGAGGGAGGGAAGGAGGGAAAGAAACATTCTTGCTTCTGATCCTACTAAATAAAGTGGAATGATCGGGGTGGGGGGATGACAAAATCTGTTCCAGATTATTATTCTGTAGCAAAAGACACATAAGGTGTATGACTAAAGAGTTTAGATTATGCCGCAAAGAGTCTCTTTAGCTGCAATTCAATATATCTTGATCGTTTTAGCTGCCAAACTGTATGCATACTTGTTCAGAAAATATGTGAATTACAAGATGGGAATGGGAGTTAAATCAATGATTTAAATGTGGGTTTTTCTTTTCAGTCATTTCAATTGCCTTGATTTAAAAATCAATCCACCCTGCTAAGAGGTGTTCATTACTTACTCTGATATTATGGTTTTACTGTCATATTGTAAGAGAAGGATATACCACTTTACAAAGTCAGCATTTTTCTATTCATGAGCTTACCTAGTAGGCTGTCTATGAAACTATAGTTTAGCTATTTGATAGTGCGGAAAAGTTAAGACCGAAGATTTTATTGCGGCCACTTCTTAAGCAAAAAGGGAATAAAACAAGTCTGAGTACCAGATACAATTCATCTGTGCAGGAATTTCCATTTCATCTTTTCCGTAATCTTCCTATCTGATCTTCATACTTCTACCAAACCCTTCATTGTATGGAACTCAGGACACTCCTTTCCCCCACGTTATCCTCACAACTCTGTTGCAATGATGAAGGGGTTCTGAGAATAAGCAGCCCAAGGTCAGTCACTATGACCACTAGGATGCGTAACTATGACCATCACATTTGGATCTTGTATTTTCTCTAAACTGCTCATGGAGGCATAAAAGCAGGTTATGCCTCTGACTTGTTCTAAAAGGTATTTATATGGTTAACAATTGACAGAAATAATTAAAAAGAAATAATTCTATCTGCAATTTCATAGAATTAAAACGGGGGGGGGGGTATGGTTTTGAACTGAAGGAGCCCGTAAAAGAACAAAGGTGAATTCTCCCTTTGTACTTCTGAGACAAAAAACAAACAAACAGGAAGCAGTTAACACTAATAAGAACTTTTACCAGTCTGGCTGTAAGCCCAGTTTTTGCTATCACAGTCCGTAATCACTTCCAGAAACTATAGAAAATCGAAATTTCAATTGCAAAGAACAGACCTGAGAAATTGAACAATTATGACCCCGAGTAAAGAAAGAAACTGAGAATATTGATTTCATTATATTATATTCATAATTTTAAGGCACAGGAGAAAAAAAATGAAGAGCATTAACAAGGAAATGGTGTTGCATAGTTCATGAGAGAGACCAGATATGAGAGAATGAGGTTTTACTTGTGGCTCCCAAATACCTTGCCAGTAGCAGAATGAAATATAGGAGTTTAGAAGATTGTGATGTTCACATATGGTGGTAGGAGCTGGAAGGGTGAATACAGCAGTGGAAAACAGGAGTTCCTGGCAAGCTGCGTTTGGTGTACATCTGATCTGCAGCAGTCAGAGCTGGTTCCAGAATTGGGGGGGGATGGGCAAAGAGTGCCTAGGGCCCCCTTCCTCTTAATTGCCTACCATCAGGGCCCCTCTCATGCCACTCTTCCCATCTGCTGGCCCACATGCTTGTGTGAATTCTTTTCCCACCCTCTCACAAGCCCTCTCACCACCTGCACTCGCAGACGGGTACATAAACCATATGCCCATTCCCTGATTGTGCCAGGCAGTGTGTACCACTGGGAGCGTGGATGGCAGAGTACTTGCAAACAAATGGTGGGAGGAAGGGCAGGCAGGCAGCAGGGAAGGCATGTGGCAGTGGGTCCCACCAGAAGCCGCCCTACCGCAGAGTATGCTGATGCTGGCCCTGGCAGCAGTGACACAAAAGAGGAAGAGCTGTCTTTTAAAAGCATGGTGCAGTTTTGCAGCAGACAGACTCAAACTGCACATAAAGCCAATGATATAAATTAATTATTCTCCTCTTCTCACTCCTCCTGCCCACCAGCCCTTGCCCTGTACATAGTTTAGGTATTACTGAAGGCAAACAGAGTCAGTACATGGAGGTTAGAATGAAGTGTTTTATGCATAGTGGCCACTGAGTAAATGTAAGTCTTGTGCTTCTAGTTCTTCAGTGTTGGCTTAGAATAAAAAAATGTAAAGATATATTCAGATAATGCTATAACAAATATGTTATCTCAATGTCCACATGCTGCATTTTTTTCAGTAATTCATTTGGGAATCTTTTATAAAACCTTTTTTAATGTACAGTCTGACAAAAGCCTTTGGGATAAAGCTAACTGTGCAATTCCAGTGAACACTGGCTGCACTCTCAACATTCTGTGAGCCTTTTTTAAAATTGAAGGACAGCACTAGTTTGTGATTTTCCCCCTAAATTAGATCAATTATGCTGTAACTAGCTTCTTTACCAAACCAATGTTTTTTATATATAAACAAGACTCTTGCAAGATGAGAAAGGGGGGGAGTGAAGCAAAGGGAAGTTCAGAGAAACAAAATGACAAGTAACAAAAAGACTGGTGCCGACCCGTGGAGAAGATACTGGTGTTTGCCTCCCCCCCCACACCTCCATGGATGGAATCATGAGGGTGGGGGAGCCTATTATGGCTCAGTGCGAAAGTGCTGACCAATCGAGGGGTGGCTGGCCTGCCAGGTGTGGCAGCAGCTGCCATTCCCCAACCATTCTGCCCAGCTGGGACTAATGAATGTCAGAGTTCCAAGGATATTTTTCAGAATGTGGCAGTGGAGTTGGGGGGTCCCCATGATGCATTAGAAGACGGAAGGACTGGCCACCAGATTGTCATACCTAAGCATTCTAATCAATTCTGAGAGGCAGCTTTGCACACTGGCCAAATATAAGGTAGAAGGGCTCATAACGTTGCTCAAGCGGGCTTGCTCTCAGAGGTACTTAACTCTGCAGGAGTGGCAAGTGCTCCTTGGCCTCTTGAAAGTTGCCTGCTGGGTAATGGCCCCGGGTAGGGCATTTATCCTTAGGATCTGTGACTGCCTGAAAGGGATCTCTAAATCTCAACACTGGGTTTAGACCTTGGGAGGGATTTAAGCTGACCTGTACGCGTGGTTGGACTTCCTGAAGGGGTACAATAGGGTGTTATTTTGGTGAAGCTCTGCACTGCTAGAGGCTTCCCTACAGATCTCCTTAGACACATCTGACAGCATGGGATTCAGAGTCTTTTTTTTTTCCCCAGGGAAGCTGGTGTGCACAACACTGGTAGCAAGATTGGGTGGAATCCCACCTTACGAAGCATCTGACCTTTCTTGAATTCTTCCTGATTGTGATGGCAGTCCACCTGTGGCACCTCCAGCTGAGGTACAATAAATTCTGATGTGATAACCAGACAGTAGTGCAGATGGTCAACAAGCTGACTTTGATCCCAAAATCCCTTCTATTTTTTATTATTGTTAACTGCTGCCAAGCTTACTCTGGCTTTCTTTGGGAAGAAAAAGGAACTCCCTTCAGTCTCTAGATGGTTGGAAGCTATTTGGGACTTCTTCATAATGGAGAAAATCTCTGATAAATTATATTTTATTGATAATCCTTCTGGAATTTATGAAAGACTATGGTGTGTCTGGATCTTCTAACCCACATATTAATCACTTTATAGCTTTGTTATGACCATAACTACATGTTGAAACTGGTATACTATGCTGTTGACTCTTTGCTCTTTTATAATCCACAACATACAGCCTAAAGATAGCTACAACTGTTAAATCTCTATTAAAGGCCCTCTAATTTCATCTCGCTTTTATACGTTCATTTAACATCTTTTGCCCCTTCTTTTGTATTGTAAAACTATATATTCATGCATTAGCCTGTTGTTCATATACTTGTTCTGTTTTGTTGTTATATTTACTGAATATTTTCAAAATAAAGAATTTATTAACAAGCTGACTTTGAGGTCTCCCATGGTGATGTGGCTGGTAAGAGTGTTTGTCCTACATTGCCTGTTGGTACAATATTTTGTTCATTGCAGAGCATGTGCCAGGCATTCACAACAACATTGCTGATGCTTTATCTCATTTCCAGGGAGACTGGTTCTGGGAACTGGCCCCAGGGACAAATCAGGATCTGGAGCCAATGCCAGAGACCTTGTGGGGTTTTGGCAGTGTGAAGTCGAGTAGGCAGCTGAGGCATCGATAGTGCCAGGTATGAGGATGGCATACAAAGGGCACCTGGAGGTCTTTCATAGGTACAGGAGTGGCCTGGAACTCAGCCAACAGTGGCCAGTATCAGAGGATCATCTGCTCCCATTTGTGGTGGCCAGGCAGTCAGGACCATTAAAGGGTACCTGGTGGCAACAGCCTTTCAGTTGAAAGTCCAGGGCATAGAGGAGCACACAGTGGATTTCAGGCTATGGCACATGATGGAAGACTGGGTCAGGGAGGCACCACCAGTGCCTGACATCAGGCAGCCTTTCACCATGGAGATCATCAAGACATTAGTTCATTTATTTGGGGACATCTGCACATCACAATGGGAGGCTAAATTGTTCAGGGTGGCCATGCTGATGGCCTTCTTCAGGGCTTTTTGGACAAGTGAGTTGCTAGTTAGATCACCCTGGGATGGGAGGAACAGGGCATTACTTGTGTCAGATGCGGGCTTAGGGGTAGATGTTGTCACATTAAGAGTGTGGCAGTCCAAAATGGATCAGAGGGGGGCGGGGAAGAGTTACCCTTTACAGGAACTCAGAGGAGATGCTGTGCCCAGTGCGCAGTATGGCTCAATGGTTACTGGCAATGAGGCAGAGGACAGGACCACTGTTTCAGCATGAGAGTGGCCTCCCCTTGACCCAAAATCAGTTCTGCTACACCTGGCCTTGAGTGTGGATGGATTGGCAAAGAAGAGGAGGAGATTGGATTTATACCCCACCCTTCACTACCCAAAGAAGTCTCAGAGCAGCTTACAATCCCTTTCCCTTCCTCTCCCCACAACAGACACCCTGTGAGGTAGATGGGGCTGAGAGAACTCTCTCGAGAACTGTCCTTAAGAGAACAGCTCTGAAGTAACTTATGAGTGACCCAAGATCACACCAGCAGCTGCATGTGGAGGAGTGGGGAATCAAACCCAGTTCTCCCAGATTAGAGTCTGTGTTCATAACCACTACACCAAACTGGTAGCCAGCTGCTACCCCTCTTTCATGATCATCAGTCAGCAGGAGCATTTCCCTAGGTCATGGTCATACATTTAGGAAAAACCAGTCTGGGCACTAGGTCAGCAGTCTCCTTGTTGACAGAGATCCAAAGTGGTTTTGCGACACTCAGGCGATGGTATCTGACACAGTGTGGGTCTGGTAGATTTGTTACCCTGACAATTATGGAATCGGGTATATGGAATCATGGATGGACAAGGCCAGGTGCTGGCTAAATAATATCATAGACAGGTCCATGATCTTGGGGGGGGGGGGTGAGAGCATCATTGCCACACTTTTTCAGGCCCAACAGGGTTCACTTGTCTGATACTGGGACAAATATTTTTTAGCTGATCTGCAGGTTGGTCTGTGTGACCTGGTGGCATCTGGTTGGTGGGAGGGGAGTTAACCCCTCTGTAGTGGGAAAAGCATGGGTTGAGGGGTTTTTTGACCTGACAAGCACCCCAAGATATCAGCGATGGGGGAAGTCCTCAAATTGGATACCTATAGGCTTGGCTCAGTTGGGGTGGTGTTTCCTTCAGGGATGGGGGAGCATAGGACCAGCCTTAAGGCTTAGCAGTCATGGGTGGGAATGTGCCCCTCCATCCCATCTATGCACTGGTGTGTGGGCCAGGACGAGTAAAGTGTAGAAGGATTCCAGACCTGGCTCTGAGTTGAGGTGGGTTTGCCCTGTTAGGAAGCTTGCTTTGCAAGAGCAAGACAACCCATGCTTTAAAGTGTAATGAAATGGTGCAGATAAGCTCATGTGTAAATCAGATTCCCAGTTGAGCCCATAACTTGTGTGGTGTTTCATTTGAGGGGTGGGTGGGCAACTACTTTCTGATGATGCTCACAAGCATTATATGCTAAGACCAAAAACAAAATATAAAGAAAAAGATGGACTCTTCCTGTTTTCTGAGTTGTCTGAACTGAATTAGAAAGGGAATTTCTAGGGAGTCTGTCCATTCTGGGTTCCACTCCTAGCTGGATTGGCAGCATACTATTAAACCAGATTCTATTCATCTACCTACCCATCCACGGAATACAGTATTCAGATTTAATTCACTGTGAAGTGATTCTGATGTTGAATTATCTCACACTTTGTGTGCACCTCTTATCTAACTTCAGATCCTAATTTCCTTGATGCAGAATCTAACTTATTATAAATTTATAGAATACCATGCACTGTGATGGTATTGTAGTGTTAATAAGCTTTCATTCTTGCCAGAAGTACTGTCTACAATATTTTATGCCAAACACACACACACTGTATCACACCATACTCACTTGCTTTCTGGAAAAAGCAACTTCATCTCAAATATTAAATGAAAAGAAGACAAAGCTGTTATGTATCTGAAATAAGACCAACACTACTGCCTAGTAGGAGCACTAGAAATAGAACTCAACTAAAATCACTCCTATGTTTTGTGAAGATTTTTGGTGGTGCCAAAGTTTCCCCCAGGCCTTAACTTTTTCATCATTATTTTGTAAAAAAAATTATCTGTTGACACTGCCCTCACTCAGCTTTCATGGCATTATCACACAGACAAACCCAACTGGCTATGTAATATTGTGATGTCACTCAGTTCACATCTGAGTTTTCCAATGTGACTAGTCCAAAGGATGAAGGGTAAGAACAAAATGGCACTAAAGAGAAAGAAAATGAATGTTTAGACAATCTTAAGAGCTTTTTTTCAAATCAAAATTTCTGTCCCCAAGACTTCATTCCGTACAATTATTTTCAAGGTTACCACTCACTGTGGTAGCTATTATAAAATCTGAGATACTGTCCTCTTGGAGGACTTGCCTTACAATCTTATAAAACTCATAAAAGAAAGAACACATAAAATGCATGTCTTTGGAATATATATATATTAGAATTGTTATGCCGTGACACAGAAAATATCCAGACAGGAGACGCACACATTTCAATTCTATTGTAGTAACTCTTTTTTTCCCTTTGAACTAGTATCATATAGCCTATATAGATGCATACAAAGGGACCATCTTATCACAGCAGGTCAGCAGCTCGCTGTACTTCTGAAATAACCTCTTTTATATATCAGTATCTTTATCTGAGCCATCACAGTGTCTCATAATCAAGAGAGCCATAATTAAAGATGAGGGCAACTTTTTCAGATTAAGCCAGAGGGATTCTTCAAACACTATTGAATCTTACGAAAAGTCAAGGCAGTTTCTGAAACATTACTATCTAATGTTTGTGTATTCTGCAACATTTGATTTAAAATTACCCCTTATGTCAAACTGTGCTATTTCAAACATTTTTTAAATATTGTCTGACAGAAAGCAAAGGTGAAAAGTTATATTGAACAAGTAATGTTTCAACATTCCATCTGAACCAACAAAGGACAGAGGTTTAGTTTCTGATTTCACTCACAAGACACTAGGGAGAGAATATCTATTAAATTAAAATTTCAGTAACTCTGTTGAATGCTCAACTGAACTCACCATTATTGTCAACATACTTTATATCAGCCTGAGATCTCAGAACACGTTGGTATGGAAAACTTATTTATAATGCTTTTTTGCCACCATTTATAAATACAGTTCAGTTTTTCCCCTTTTTTCTAAAGGAATATGGGCATAGTTCAGGACAAGCTAACAGACGAGTAACTGAGGTTCTAATAACTAAAATTGCCTTTAACAGCACATAATCTGTTTTTTTTCATTTCTCCAGTGATTAAGGCCTGACCTATGTGACATTTCTTCATTCACATGCCATCACTACTAGTTATGACAGTAAACAGCACAACTTTATAAGGATGACCTCCTGAGGAAATTACCGTCTTTTAATTTCAACTGAGTAGTTCCCCCATGCTTTGGAGGCACCGTGCTTCACAAACACAATAGATTGCAACACTATACTTCTTTACTTTTGTATTACACAAGGAGAAGCTATGAACATTTGCATTACTTTGCTCGAAACATTTGAACCTATTGTTACCTTTTGTCTTTTTCAGCTGGAAGCCTCAGCAAGTTTGTTGAGGCTTCCTGGAAATAGGTATGCCTAGGAAATGAAATTAGCCCAGACCCAGATAGTCCAGGCTAGCCCAATCTCAGTAGATCTCAGAAGCTAAGCATGGTCAGCCCTGGCTAGTACTTGGATGGGAGACCTCCAAGGAATACCAAGGTCATGACACAGAGAATGGCAATGGCAAACCACCTCTGAATGTCTCTTGCCTTGAAAACCCTACGGAGTCATCATACATCAGCTGTGACTCGATGGCACTTTTCACCACCACCAGGAAATCAGTTTAGAAATGCTTCCACAGTAATCAGTGGTGGTGCCCACAGTGGCTTAACAAGCCATGCTTCACTAGTTTGCAGCCCTGGATTACAAGGTCCAGTGATTTTAGAAAGGAAGACACTGCTTTGAGCCTGCACAGAGTATATTCCATATCATAGTGGGTATGATCACATGAACAGCTTGGCCCAACATAGCCACACCTCCGTTCCGTATCAAATGGGCATGATCAAATGCACACATCTGGCTCCCATGCCCCAGTTGTTCATATCTCACACTGAAATGACTCCCATACAGATTAAATAGCCACCGGCAAATTCCAGTGACTGCCTCAGCAAGGCACTTCTGTGGTGGGTTTCTGGGTGTCGGATCACCTGGGCACGCCATGGAAATGCATGAGCACTGTGATCGTTCCTCTTCCTTTCTGGTGTGTCCTATTTTTCCTCCAACCCCACTCCAAGGTGTGCTTCAGCACCCCCATCAGCTGCCTGTGGCACTCCTGTGTGCAAACACACACACAAAGCCTGGCATTTGGGTGAGGAAGCATGAGAAATTCCACAGATGCGAATGACCGACCTGTCAGGAAGCGGTGTTAGAGTCTGGTGAAGCCTCACCAGTGCAGAGTGGTACAGCGTGCTGTAGAGCTAAGTCCCACAAAGTCCAATGTCCACACAGGTAGTGGGGAGGAAATATATACAAGGATTTATTCACACTGTTACGTGATGCAGGTATACACAAGTTAATTCAAAAAGTTCTCCGCCATACATCCACATACAAAGAGAGAGATGAATAGACTGTACATAGAATGCTCATATACACTGACTGACCAATCAGCACTGACTGCTGAGTCACTCTGACACTCCAGCAGAGGTGCTGGTCAGAACCTGTTTGCTCCAGCTAGAGCCTCTAGCCTGCAGCTGTTAACTGTCACCTAGATGGACATGATCTGAATCTGACAGCTCATATCTTTCATACACTGACACGACCATGGGCTTGTGGCATTATGATGCCAACTTAGCAACCGCTGTGTGAGTGGCACAAAGCGTTCCAAACTCAAGCGGCTTATTTAGAGCTGATATTCTGCTGCAGCAACCTGCCATCTGGCCACACCCCATCAATGCTCAAGCACCCACCAGTTCAGCTTACACCCTACTCAAAATGCCATGAATTTTGCAGCAGACTTGTTCAGCAAGTCAATTATAACTCTGTTCAACACTCATGATCATACCATCAGGCAATCAAGGATATATCTGACTTGCATTGAGCAACTTGAACAGCTGTTGAATAACTTTGTAGCTGACATTAACCAGAGGCCAACCCACAGCTGATGGGGCATCCACATCACTAGTAAAATGGCTACATAGTGAAGCTCAAGATCAGAAGTGATCTGCTTCTGATATCCCCACTGCAAAAGGAAGAGTTTTTTCCTTCTTGCCCTCCAAGTTTGAGGGGGACGGAAGCAATTAATCTGATCTCCACATCATGAAAGGGAAAGGAGAAGAGAATGTCTCTGTCCGTTTCACTGAAGGTTGAAAGAAGTTGAGAGAATGTGATCAACTGAAGAGAAGCAATCTTCCCCCTAACCCTAAACTGACAGCTTGGGCTGTGGAGAACAGGAGTGATCTCCTTCTTTTCTCTGTATTCCACGCTCTGAGCTTTAGGTGGGGAGAAGAGAATGGGGATCTGCTGGGCTTCGGAATCCCCCCCCTGCCTTTCCACAAGTCTGGGATGTAGCAAAATTTCCAGGGTGATAGATCAGAAGATCCCAGCTTCCAGCAGATCCTAGCTCCTTTAAAAACTTGCTGGGTTCACAGCAAATTCTCCTGCAGCAGGAAACCATAAGCCAATGCCCAGCTGATCTCATCATTGTCTTCTTCAATTAATCAGTCAACTAGTCACCACTGGGGGAAAATATGTGAGCCAAATCAGCAGATGTTCAACCATTTCTACTCACTACTCATGAGCATGGAGATAATGAAGCAGTGAGATGTTTGGATGTTTCTGAATTTATATATATTTGTTCTGCATTAATACACTGCTTTTTTGTATATGTGGGAAAGCACAGTACCAACTGGCAAACTCTGTTGGAACCGCTTGCTGATGTCACCAATTTCTATTTTCAAAAATTGAAATTAGCAATATAACGCTAACAATAGATGCTATTACTGCCTCAAAGCAAGTAAGCAGAGGAATTGAGACTTGCTGTTGAGGTATCGCTATGTGCCTTCACACTTGCTTCTTACAATCATTAATCTGCTTCCCTTCTGTTTTCTCATATCGATGACAGTAACTTTTTTTTTTGGCAAGTAACTACTATAGAGCCATACCAACAGGAATATGGCCTAATGACAGAAATAGATGTATGGTGTAATCACATTAAAAAAAAAGATTGCAATCTTGACAAGTAGTTCAGAGGTTAATAACTGGAATTGCAAGAATCAAAGGTGCAATGATGTGGCCCTGTAGAATTAAGCAGCTGCTGCATGGACTCAACTGTTCAACGTGAACTTCAGCAACTAGCACCAACTTCATGCCTGATTGCAGGAGGTGAGAAAGTTTGCCTGGCAATCATGTTCTCATTGAAGTTCACAGCATGCCTAACCACAACTAGTCTGTCCTATTTCAGATTTCAGAAGAATGGCTTCCAGTGAATGGATATGTTTTCCATATGCTTCTTTAAAGCATGGGCAACAGGAACATAGCTTCCTATCCCTGCTGCCTTGTAAAATGGGTGTGAGAGGAAGGGAAAGAAAGGGCATTCCTATCCCTGTTGTTCTTTAGTTATTTAATTCAAAAAGCCCTGTCAAAAGTGAAAACAATGGAATTAGTCCTTAGACGTTTTCTTCCAAAGCTTTGTTGAAATGTCAAGACCTTTAAATTGAATGACTTAAAAGCCTAGTAATGGGAGTTCACTAGAAGTCTAAGGTATACTGATTTAAAGGTCCTCTCTCATCTCTCTCCAACAAACTTGGAATGCTTTAGAAAAATCATCCTATAATATTAAAGTTGATTAAAAGTGAGTACTGGGAATTAACCTGTCACATCTTAACATACTTTGCATTATCAAATCTGCTTCATCTCTCTTTTTAAGCAACCTACACAGATGCTGCAAGGTTCCCCATGTCTTTCCTGAATGTAGTGGAGATAAAATGATATCCCAGTTATTTTATCTTGCCTTCACCTGCAAATATTATACCCATCCTTATAAATATTTTGTATAAAGTCTTGGATTACAATCTATAGTGCAACACTATCTAAAAATAACCAAATATCACCCTGTATGCATTTTCATTTCTTCCAAGAAATTGCTACATTGCACAAATCACCCTTTCCCCTCAGTTCAAAAATAAAAATTAAAAATGCAGAAACTTGATTGTTCATATTCAACAAGTATTAACTACAAATATTTTCACTTTTGAACATACTAAAAAAGATCTACCACTATTCAAATTTTATGGATTAGTAAATGAATGAGGGAAAAAGTTATTATTTGAAAATGAAACTGAATTGTGCAAGAAAGATTCTCACAAAATTAACTCTATTTCAAAGACTGGTCATTTCTCAAGGAAGTCATCTCCTACCGTGGTCCGTTCTGTATCTGGCAGTTGCTCCACATTTTTTCAGCACTTGACCTAGTTCCCCCTTGCCTTGAAATATCTGTTTTCATTGCATTGCCTTGGATCCTAGTTTCTGCACTGGCTAGTGTCAGCTTGCCATCTTTTGTTTTCAATGCTTGCCCCTGCATTGGTATGCAGATTTTCCTGTGTCACTATTTGCCTCAGAGGTCATTAGCCACCTGAGCCAAGTTATTCATAAATAAAGAGGGGCAAATAGGGGCAAAGGAACTGACAGAGATCAATGAAGTCGTGTCAAGTTGTCTGCTTATTGTTCCCTTCTAATTGGAAGTGGAGGAAGGAAAAGTTGCCGCTCAAAACCAGATACCTGAGGCAATGCCATACTAACTGCGAAGTCACCCACAAACATTCATAAATCTATGCAGAAGGTACCATAAAACCCAATGAAAAAGCAAATGAAAGCAGCATGCAGTTTAGAGGGAGATTAACCTTCCGACATGGCTGTGGAAAAACTGCAGGGAAACAGATGGGTGCAGAATCACCCAGTGAAGAAACTGTCCTACTTTAACTGTAACTATGGCTGGCTCTAGCCTGTGGCAAGGACAAGCAAGTGCCCATATTCCATTGGACAGAGAAAATGAGGTAGAAAAACAGCCTCCAAGCAAACTGTAACCAGAGCCTGACTCAGGTAAGCAAACACTCCCAACCCACACCAGAAAAGAATCAAGCAATGATCATATTTCTCTGTGTGGCAGAACACCATCAGTATCTAAGATCTAAGATCAGTGGAATTGGCTGCCTAGGGAGGTGGTGAGCTCTGCTTCACTCGCAATATTCAAGCAAAGACTTGGACAAACAAAAACTGGACAAACACTTGTTCTGGATGCTTTATGCTGATCCTGCACTAAGCAAGTAGTTGGACTAGATGGCCTATATGGCCCCTTCCAGCTCTATGATTCTATCTTTCGACATCTTTAACTTCACAAAAAAACAGCTGTGACTTTACCTGTCCCAGCTGTTATTAGTCTACATAGAGAAAAATGGTGGACAACCACCTGTTTATCTGTAAATAAACCAGGGTATGTTTAAAAACAAAAACAAAAAAAAACTAAAATGAAGTACGGGATATGGGGAGCTGAAGAAATTGCTTGAAGAAATTGACCAGACTGGGAGACCAGACTGGACTAGCTCTGTTATAAAACAAGTGTCTTTGTGGGGGGGGGAGTCAGTTCCTGTGTCCAAATGCCCTGCTCAAATACAGACCTTTGCAAATTTACTCAGACCAGTTCACACAGCCCTGGACCTGCTGTGCATAAGAATTTGAATTGCAAGTAAAATGACAATACTTAATTTAGTATAGCCAATCTGAAGGGTAGGGGTGCAATCCTAGAAAATTTCATCCCCATTGGATCTAAAACAAAAAGTCTCAGAGAGAACTGTGCTTCCCATTTAAATGGAAGAGAGGAAGCACTATTACAAAGTAAACAAATACAAAATATTAAAGAACAAACCAAATGAAAAATGACCTAATACAATTTCTGTGCATATCCTTATCTGATGCTTCATTGTACTGCATTCCACAAAAGTGTTAATGATTCAAAATCTAGCCTGCATTTCAACACCCATATTATAACTTTGCAAAAATAATTTCTGAGGATGCAAAGCATTACAAACAATTAAAAAGCAAACAAACAAACCTCCAACTTGTCAAGAAACCAGGATCATAAAAGAAGTAATTGACTATATTTTGCTAATGTAAATTAGAAATCTATTTTGGCAAGGTGTTTTATAGGGCATATAAGTGTGGATCAGCTATTTTACATTTGTTCCTCATTGTAGCACATTCTCATAAAACTGATGCACTGTATTTCATATGAAATCTTTTCTGGCCTTGGAGCTTAGAGAGAAATAAAGATTAACAGACAGCAGAGAAGAACAAATGAGCATACACTAATTGTACTTGACAGCTTTCCATCCCACTGTACAAGTGAAAATTGGCAAGATGATGTGCAAAGACTAAATGACAGCATGACTCGGTGTTTTGCTGTTGCACCAGAGTACACAGGGTATTGCATCAGTACAGCAATAAAAGCAGATGCAACTTCTCATGCACATGGAATAGTAATCCAACAGGACTACCCTCAGATAAGCATCATACCTCCAAAATTTCTAAGTGAGCATGGGAGGGCACAGATGTTTTGCCACACAAACTGATGAGGCAACACATTGATACAGAAAGGTGGCAACACAGACTATGTTCCACCAGTGGCAATATATGCTTGGAACACAAAGAGGTAGAAGGACATTGGAAGGCAGAAACTCCTTAACAGAGAGAATACACACAACACCACCTTACTATTTACGGAACAACTAGATATGAGTCCAGTAGCATCTTAGAGATCAACAAGAATTTGAGGGTATGAGCTTTTGAGAGTCAAAGCTTCTTTTGTCAGATAACTTCATCTGTTACTATTTGTAGAGCACACTTAAAGTTTTCATGTTCTTTATTATCTTAATTCTTACAACAGTTCTATGGGACAGGCCTTACAGTGTTATCATTTACACTTTGTGACAGTTGACAAACATATTTTTATTCATTTTATTTATGTTATTTACAGCCCATCTTTCTCACAGGGACTCAAGGCAGATTACACATAGTGAGTCAGTACAATCCACAAAATGGTATATCCAATAACTAATGCATTAGGATATTAGAAAACTGGAACCACCAGAAAGAACAGGAGCACAGCATAAGTATTAATATGACACCTTAGGTGGTATAGAAATTACATAACAGGGTCCTACTTACAATACAGTACATGCAGCAGTAAAGACCACAACCACCAATCATTTATCCAAGTAAATTTGTGAAACTATTTTGTACTGTGCATCCTTACTTATTTAATTTATATGCATAGTACATCAAAGAAAATGCCAGCCTAGATGAATCACAAGCCAGAATTAAGATTGCTGGGGGAAACAACAATAACCACAGACATGCAGATGATACCACTCTAATGGCAGAAAGTGAAGAGGACCTCAAGAGCCTCTTCCTCAGAGTGAAAAAGGAGAGCACAACAGTTGGCTTGAAACTCAACATCAAAAAAACTAAGATCATAGCATCTGGCCCCATCACTCCTTGGCAAATAGAAGGGGAAGTCATGGAAGCAGTGACAGACTTCACATTTCTGGGATCCAAGATCACTGCAGGCGTTGACTGAAGCCATGAAATTAAAAGACGCCTGCTCCTTGGAAGGAAAGTGATGGCAAGCCTAGACAGCATAATAAAAAGTAGAGACATCACCCTGCCAACAAAAGTCCCTATGGTCAAAGCAATGAAATTCCCAGTAGTAATGTATGGCTGTGAGAGTTAGACCATAAGGAAGGCCAAGCGCCGAAGAATAGATTCTTTTGAATTATGGTGCTGGAGAAGACTCTTGAGAATCCCTTCATCTGCAAGTAGATCAAATCAGTCAATCCTAAAAGAAATCAACCCTGACTGTTCCCTGGAAGGCCAGATACTGAAGCTGAAATACTTTGGCCACCAAATGAGAAGGCAGCACTCACTGGAGAAGACCCTGATACTGGGAAAGAATGAAGGAAAAAGAAGAAGGGGACAGAAAAGGATGAGATGGATAGACAGTGTTATCAATATAACAAACAGGAAATTAAGCAAACTCTGGAACACAACGGAAGACAGGAGGGCCTGGTGCAATGTGGTCCATGGGGTTGCAAAGAGTCAGACTTGACTATGCGACTGAACAACAACAACGACAACACTACCTGCACAGAAAAGCCTTTTTGAATAGTTCAGCTTTTATTTATTTATTTGACTTTTATCCTGCTCCTTTCCCTGCCAAGCATGGCTCAGGGCAGCTTCCAACAACTGGATATACAATAAAATCAGCTTTATAATTTAAGTTAAAACCTACAGTTAAAACTTAATAATCAGTCTATCATATCAGATGTTGCCCTAGCAAGCCTTCCAGGTGGATAACTAAGGGGCAGCCAGTACCATGAGATTCATGGACCAACAATAAGGGGGCCAGGTAGTCTTTCTAGCCTCCACTGTCTGTGTCCACTAATGGAATATTTTGGTCTTAGAGGCCCTGCAGAACTGGACCAAGTCCCACAGGGCTCGAATTTCACTAGATACAGAGTTCCACCAGGTTGGGGCCAGAGCCAAAAAGGCCCTGGCCCTGGTCGAGGACAGCCAGACCATTTTGGGACCAGTAAGCTATTACTAGATGAGTGTAATATTCTCTCAGGATTATAGTTTATTTGCATAGTTTGTGGAAGACCAGGAGAGCGGGAGCTTTCTTGACCTCTTTGGGAAGGCTATTCCACAAGGTGGGAGTGACATCAGAGAAAGCACGTGTACGGGCAGTTGTTGATTTTGTCCATTTGCAGATTGGCACCTGCAGAAACCCCTGCTGACATGAGCTGAGTTGTCATGGTGGAGTATAAAAAGATAGGCAGCCCCATAAATAAGAGGGGCCAAGACTATGAAGGGCTTTATATGTGATAGCCAATACTTTAAACTGAGCATGGTAACAAATGGACAACCAATAGAGGGTTTACAGAATGGGAGTAATATGCAGGCCCCATCTAGCTCCCACTAATAGTTGAGCTGTGACATTCTGGACCAGTTGGAGTTTCCAAATTGATTTTAAGGGGAGACCAATATGCAGGGCATTACAGTAGTCTAATCTTGATGTGACTGTGGCATGGATCCAGGGGGTCAGGTCAGGTATATCAAGGTATGGGGCTATTTTATGGGCTAGGCTGAGTTAGAAGAAATCCTTTTTTTGCAACTGCATTAACTTGCTTCTCCAGTAATAAAGCTAGATCCAGTATGACTCCAAGGCTTTTAACTGAGCCAGCATGGGTCAGCTGAACTCAATCAAAAGTGGAGAGAACAATGTGCTTCAAGACCTCCGCCTTCCCAACCAGACTCAGGATGCAAAAATAATGCTTTGCCTAAGACTACTTAGTAAGTTTATGGCCATGAATTGGAAGCTTCCTTGTTTAGAGTATCGCTTTGTGAATCATACCATAGTTTGCAAAACTAAAATGTTTCCAAATAATTACCAACATTATTTGCCAGAAATTCTTCTCCTACTAGCCTGGCTACCCACATCCTCCCCCCCCCAAATTAATCACAGACACATTGACAGACTTCAAGAAACAAAACAGCTATTTTCTAATTTACAAAAAGGTTTGCTGACTGATCACATGAAACAGGGGAACTTTACCTAATAGACAAAAGGGCAATTGCTCCGAGCCCACTGCCACTAGGAGCCCACAGCCCACATTGTAACGGCTTTCCCCTTTCTCAGCAGCACTGCCACCTCCCCACCACCACTTGCTTCTATGCAATTTTGTCCTGTCTGTTAGTGAGGACTGCCAACCATGGGCTGGGAAATGCCTGGAGGTTTGGGGTTGGAGCCTGGGAAGGCTGGAGTTTGGGAAGGGGAGGGAGCAGAGATCTGATAACACAGAGGCTTCTGGGCAAGTGTTACCTTTTCATGCTGATATGTGATGGAAAGTGCTGCCAAGACTCAGATGATTAATAGTGACCTTGAATGGGGTTTAGAAGGCAAGAGACAAATGGAAGTGGCTTGCCATTGCCTGCCTCTGTATAGCAACCCTGGACTTCCTTAGTGGTCTCCAATCCAAGTACTGACCAGGGCCAATGTTGCTTAGCTTCAAAGACCTAATGAGACTGGGACAGGCCTGTAGCCAAGATTTTTTTTAATTTGGGGGGGGGCTTTAAATAAATCAAGGGGCACTGAAATAAAAATAAAATAAACTCATGTACACTGGCTGCCCCCTGCCCCAGCTGGTCTTCTCATGTGGTGGCTGGAGAGAAGGGCACAATGGAGAGACAAACCTATTGATCCCCTGGCCCCTGCCTCGGTCCAGGAACATGCAGATCCTAAAGGCAGTGAAGCAAAGAAATGCTATGGGTTGAAATAGTGGGTCCAAAAGGAAGCTTAGCACTTGGAATTTGTTATCGCCCACCAGATAAAAAGATAGAGGAGGATTATAAAATGATGAATGAATTAAAGATAGTGGCTAGACTAAATAACTGTGCCGTAATAGGTGATTTTAACTACCCACACATTGATTGGGTCAATATGCATTCAAGTCAGGGAAAAAAAGATTGAGTTTCTAGACACTCTCAATGACTGTGCTATGGAACAGATGGTCACAGAACCTACTGCAGAGAGGAGATCCTGGATTTGTTCCTAAGTAATGTCCAAGACCTGGTGAGAGATGGAAAAGTGATTGCACCTCTTGGGAACAGTGACCATAATGTTATTGAGTTTAACATTTGTATAAATAGGGAGTTGCCCAAAAAAACTGACACAACCACTTTTAACTTTAAAAGGGGTAACTTCTCTGATATGAGAGGACATGTGAGGAGGAAACTGAAAGGAAAAGTAGAAAGGGTCAAAACTATTTGGGAAGCTTAGAGACTATTTAAATCCTAGAAGCTCAGAAAAAATACATACCACAGGTTAGGAAAGGCACAAATAGGTATAGAAAAAAGCCTGAATGGTTAACAAACAAAGTAATGGAAACTGTAAAAGGTAAAAAGGATTCCTTTATGTGGTGGAAAACTAGTCTCAGTGAAGTTGATAAAAGGGAACACAGGCTGTGGCAAATAAAATGCATGTCTGTGATCAGACAGGCAAAAAGAGAATATGAGGCACATATAGCGAAATAATAAAACTTTCTTCAAATACATTAGAAGCAGGAAACCAGCCAGGGAGGCAGTGGGGTCCTTGGATGACCAAGGAATAAAAGGACTACTGAGGGATGATAGGGAAATGGCTGAGAAGCTGAATGCATTTTTTGCCTCTGTCTTCACTGTGGAAGAGGAGAAGTGCTTGCCTACTCCAGAACCACTGATTTTGGGAGGGGTGTTGAAAGACCTGAATCAGATTGAGGTGATGAGAGAGGTCCTACGACTGATAAGACAACTTAAAAAACTGATAGATCACCAGGCCTGGATGGCATACATCCGAGAGTTCTGAAAGAACTCAATTGTGAACTTGTGGATCTCCTGACAAAAATATGTAATCTTTCATTAAAATCTGCCACCATCCCTGAGGACTGGAAAGTAGCTAATGTCACTCCCATCTTTAAAAAGGGTTCCAGAGGAGATCCTGGAAATTACAGGCAAGTCAGTCTGACATCAATACCGGGTAAGTTGGTGGAAACTGTTATTAAGGAAAAAATTAGTAGGCACATTGATGAACAAAAACTATTGAGGCAGATTCAGCATGGATTCTGTAAGGGAAGATCTTATCTCACTAACCTGTTAGTGTTTTTTGAGGGAGTGAACAAACATGTGGACAAGGGGGATCCAATAGATGTTGTTTACCCTGACTTCCAGAAAGCTTTTGATAAAGTTCCTCATCAAGGGCTCCCAAGTAAGCTCAGTAGTCATGTGATAAAAGGACAAGTCCTCTTGTGAATCAGAAACTGGCTAATTAATAGGAAACAGAGTATAAAACGGAAATGTTCTCAGTGGAGGGTGGTAAGCAGTGGGGTATCACAGGGATTAGTGCTCGGCCTGATGCTTTTTAACTTGTTTATTAATTATTTGAAGTTGGGAGTAAGCAGATGACATAAAGTTGTTCAGTGTGGTGAGAACCAGGGAGGATTGTGAGGCACTCCAAAAAGATCTGTCAAGGATGGGCAAGTGGACATCAACGTGGCAAATGGGGTTCAATGTGGCCAAGTGCAAAGTGATGCACATTGGAGCCAAAAATCCTAAGTATACACATTGATGAGGTCCGAACTGGCAGAGACTAACTAAGAGAGAGATCTTGGAGTCATAGTAGATAACTCAGTGATAATGTCTAGAGAATGTGCAAGTGGAATAAAAAAGGCCAACATTATGCTGGGGATTATTAGGATGGGAATTGAAAACAAATTAGTCAGTATCATAATGCCCTTGTATAAATCAATGGTGCAACCTCATTTGGAGTACTGTGTACAGTTCGGGTCACCACACCTCAAAAAGGATATTATAGCATTGGAAAAAGTGCAGAGAAGGGCAACTAGAATGATAAAAGGGTTGGAACACTTTCCCTATGAAGAAAGGTTAAAATGCTTGGGGCTCTTTAGTTTGGAGGAATGATGGCTGAGGGGTGACATGATTGTGGTTAATAAGAATATGCATGGGATAGAGCAGGTTGAGAAAGAAGTACTTTTCTCCCTTTCTCACAATACAAGAACTCAATGAAATTGCTGAGCAGTCGGGTTAGAACAGATAAAAGGAAGTACTTCTTCACCCAAAGAGTGATTAACATATGGAATTCACTGCCACTGGAGGTGGTGGTGGCTACAAGAATGGGTAACTTCAAGAGGGAAATTAGATCAGTACATGGAGTAGAAATCCATCAGTGGCTATTAGCCACAAGGTATAGATAGGAACTCTCAGGCTGGGACAAGTGATGCACGGTATTCTTGGTGCTTGGGGGCGGACAGTGGGAGGGCTTCTAGTGTCCTGGCCCCACTGCTGGACCTCCTGACGGCACCTGGTATTTTTGGCCACTGTGTGACAGAGTGTTGGACTGAATAGGCCATTGGCCTGATCCGACATTGCCTTCTCTTATGTTCTGAAGGAGCAGGGAGATTCTTTTCTTCCCCGGTGCCCTTTGCAAAGAGCTGTGAAGGTACTGTGCTAGCTCTTCTGCCCAGCTCCTTCAGAAGTCAGGAGACCTTCCACACACAAACACCCCTTCTCATGCCCACAGACTCTGACCTGACTGATTGAAGAATGGCTCTGGCCCAGGAGAAGAGGATGCCATGTTCAGTCCTGTGCAGCTCAAATAGCAAAGTGACGTCTGTGCACATTAGATCCTCCCTGGAGCAGGAACAAGATTGTGAGATAGAAAAAGCCCTGGAAGCCAAGCTGGCCTCTGCCGGTGCTACAGCAAGGCACCCAGGTGCGGGAGGAGGAGGAGAAAGAGGAGCCCCAGCCTGGATATGCCCACCTTGGCCATGTAGCACACCTGCCCCAGCCTCAGCCCCACTGGCCTCTGAGCACCAATGAAAGTTCCCACCAGGTCCACCTTGCCTGCTGGCCCTCCGTCCTGGCTGCCTCGCACTGCTTCCCTCACAGCAGCAGCAGGGAGTCCTCCAGGCAACCCAAGGAGTTGGGTGGGGGCTGGGTTGGATAGGAAGTAGTGGGGTCTTGGCAGGAATCCAGGGTGGGTGGGCCCTGGGAGGCCTCACTGTGGCTATAGGCCTGGACTGGGACAGCCTCGGCCATCCAGGTCAGTGTCATGCTGATATAATTTAGCTGAAAAGTAGTATCACTAACCTGTCTAATAAGATGCTGGCTCATTTTTATCACTGATTATTTATTTATATCCCACTTTTCTCCCCAAAGGGATCCAACATAGCTCACAAGAACAAAAAATGCAATACAAAGAAGAGAAAAATCTCTAGGGCTGATGAGTAGTTGATAGCCACACCCAAGCAGCGACAGAAAGACAAACTTAGCCCGGGCCAGCAAGATGTTCCTCACTTCCCCTCCTTCCAGCTTGATAAATTTAGCTTAAAAGTGTAATTTAAAAAAAAAAAATCAAGGGGGATACGACTAGTTTGGACTTTGCTCAAAGCCTCCAAGGGTTCAATACATTTCTACCTGGAAACATCATTTGCCTGCCACACAAGTGGCTTTTTACAATCCTGATGCAAGTCATATTCTAGAAGGACATTTGTGCTAATAGGCCACTTCCTAGAAAGTGCTAGTGCCCTTTATCTTCCAACTTTTACAGAAGCCAGTAAACTTGCTCCAGGTTTTTGCCCTTAAAACCACTCCTGCTGATTTGTAAAAAATACCCTGACATTCTTTTATAGTGTTGGAACTATTGCCAAACTGACCCCTGATGGTAAATGACTAAAATGAACATGTCCATAAAATTCTGCCCAAAGATTTTAACCTCATGGCAGAAAATGGTCTGTTTATAGTCTATTAAAATAAACAATGCTGTAAAAATTCAACAAATTGAAGTGCAGTAAGAATGTAGATTATACAACTTCTATACCATATTTTTATTGCAAAATGAAGCAGCAGCCAGGGGACATTTCTATAACACAAGTGCTTCATTATAATCCAATAACTTCCAAAAGGTCACATTACTTTTATGACTTCATTTATGTTACCAAAAGGTCATTTGATGTAGGGACATTAGAATAAGTTTATTTTAGAAGGTAAAATGTGCTGACATGATGCATATTTAGGTTATATTCTACACTGTGATACATTCAACTGAAACCTACTTGCGCATTAATCTATCTAGGATGCCATCAGATTCCCAAGGAGCACAATATTTTCTTATTATAACCAAAAATATAACAGAAGGGAGAAATTCACAACTCTGCTCATACAAGTGCTTTTGAAAAGATGATGTGTGAGAGGGAAGAGCCAGACCCAATAAGAGAAGCAACACAGATTAGAGACGTCCTTTCCAGCCACACAGGTTTGGGTTCTAACATAAAACCGAGCCATAATTTGGCCCTATATATCCTTCCCTCACATAATGTGGTCTTCTTATTTCCTCTTGCCTGGAAAATCTTAGTTCACTGGTACAGCTAAACTAGAAAACTATGGTTTGTACCTAACCCTGAAAAGCTAGGATTCCAAGGAATGTTTAATCTTTGATTGCAGGCTATTGTTTGCTCCCAGTCAGATGTTACAGCGAAAATAACTAACAAGGACATGGTGCAGAAGGAAGATGCTGATGAGCATTAGAATCTCCCAAGCCCATTCACATAGCGCCAAACTGTGGTTGGGCATTATGTCTGAAACAATCTTAAAGCAGGCTTTAGCTCTCTGTCCATTGGCCAGTGTCACCCTTGGCTCTAACTTTGTCCTGCCACAATTTCCCATTATGTTAATCAAATAGAAATTGCACCGTGTCACTATTATGTAACAGCTCTCCTTGCTATGCCCTCCTTGCCCTCCTGCTTCCTATAAATTGTTCATGTTACAGAGGAAATGGCACCATTCTCAGCCAATAATCAACTGGAAAAGAAGTAAGATGAAGAAATAAGGCTAGTGTGGGTGGAGGGTTTACTTTTGGGTAAGAAGGCTCCAGTACATTCTGTTGTACTGTACATATCTCCACTGTCCTGGCTGTCTTTTCTATATCCAGGAAGAGTAATAAACATTAGTCCCATCTGCTGGTGAGGAAATCCACATCCCCTTTGCACTCCACCCCTTCACATGAGCTCTTATTTTGTCCAAGCTGGGAGTATTCAAATGACAAAATGTCTTGTTAACCTTTAGGAAACATTTTGGATTGTGAGGCTGATAATTTCAACTAAATTCTTGCCCATATAAATCTTTCATTTCATATTCTAAGCACTAATGCGCATTTTAATGTTTTGAACATTCAAATATTTCTTTTGTTTACCAATTAACTATTGTTTTTTAAAAAACCATATTAACTATTTCTACAATTATTGTATTTTTTCAGATTTATTTGCAATTTAACAGCAGTACCTTGGAAGTTTATAGCAAAGTGCAGAGGAGAATTGATTTCTGATATATTTTTATCACCTCATGACTTGGCATATTTAGGACAATAACTGAGTTTTATATCACTGCAGCTGATTCATAATTCATGAAGAATACCACCACAATAGTTATGTTTCTTAGAGAAGAAAGAATATTTGTGGATGCTAGATAAAAAAAGAAATTAAAATTGTATCATGCATTTAACAAGTCCCCATATAGCAGCAGCCCCACTGGCATTAAGGTAAAAAATTATCTGAATGAATAGTGTCGGCATGAAAGAACCTATTTTAGCTGCTAGCACATTTGTGAATGGAGTTCCATCTTTAAAATTGGTATACAAAATAAAAAAGGCAGGAAAGTATAAGCAGAGATAACTTTGCTGATCCCATGGCACTAACACAACACCCATAAAACAATAAATGACTGCATTTCCCAGCACATTTACCCTTTTGTTCATATTTTTAAACAAATTTCACATTCTCTTCTGGCAACTTATTAAAGCAGCTAACCATGCCAATCCCCCGTAAGACCAACATTCAACCCCCATAGCATTGTGTATGTCTTGGAGCTAGTTCTGAAGTTACAGTCCCCAAACTGCATCTTAAACCATGAATATCCAAGTTTTTAAAACACCAAGAAGGCTAAAAGCAGCCTTCCCAGAAAGAATCTGGTGATTTACAACTTAGTATTTTCAACCAATACTGTATTTGTTATCCGGAAGTATATGAATGAAACATCAGAACTGGTAACACATGATACAATTTTTATTTCTGTACTGACAATTGAAAAACACTTCCTTTAAAACTCTCTTTCAAAAATTTATCACTGCATTTTCTAGGTTTCATCTTTTTTTGGGGGGGGGACAATGACAAGGCTTTTTTGAAACTGTGGCATTTAGCAGCATGTTTTTAAACCAGTGAAAAACAAAAGAGCTATCCTTTCTCCAGGGGACCTCCGAAAGCAATTTCATTTAATGCATTATCACTCACAGTGACCATGCAAACTAACAGGGGTTCATCTTCAGTACTGGAAGAAACTGGCCCCCATCCCAGGACCTTCCATAATAATCACTCAACAGTTCTACGTTTCTGAAAAGAGAGCCTTTTATTTCCAGAAATCTAAAGCTTTATAAAATTACCAGTTTTTACTAGCAAATACAGAAAAAGCACTTAAATGCATTTTATTAAGCAAATAAATTTTTCTATTTGAGCAAATGTTGGAAAATATATCTGATAATAAACCTGACTCAAATCCATTCTGACACAGATTCAAATCATAGACAGTGCTCTGATTTATTCATGATGAGCAGCTGGTCAGTTTTCTGTTGCTAACACAAAAAGGCTTAATGTCTGAATTGTCAGCCTATGCAGACTCACTGGAGGCTGGAAAGCTACAATTCAACACTACTGTTTGAGTAGATCAATTCAACACCACTATGTGGCCATCTTTACACTTCTGATAGTAGGAACACCGTTGTCTTTGTGGAAAGCAGGCTGCTGGGATATTTTTAAATGTGCAGTGACTACTGCTATGTTTTTGTTATGTTGACTTTTTACACCATTTTCAGCAGTTAACCCTGAGACAGGCATAACATGTAGCAGGCATAACAGTACCTTCTCTACCAGTAACTTCCTAAACAGAACTACACCCTTCTAAGTCCACTGAAGTAAATTGGCTTAGAAGAATACAACTCTGCTTAGGATGGCACTGTAAGATAACTTCAGTATTACACAGTATTACAGCAGAAATACTGAATACTGCAGAAAAATACTTTAACTCCTTGACATATTAGTCACCCTTCTTCTGTAACAGTGAAATGGAAATTAGATTCTCCAGCAATAAATGCAGATCATAACAAATTTAAAGCTGTAATTGTACTGGATTTAATTTTTATTGGCTTTTGGTTGAGGTGGTGGACTTTCAGCTATTCTGGCCTCCCCTGTTCATGGCCCCTTCCCAGTGCCCTGCTGATTTAGATAACATTACTTGGGCACTGGAGCTTTTTATTCACCTGACATGAGTCACGGGTCCTTTGTGTTATTGTTTATTGTGCCATCTGTTGTTTTATTGGTTTTATCACTTTATTGTTTTATGAATCTTATGTTGTAAGCTGCCTTGAGCCCATTCATGGAATAGGGTGAGGTATAATTTAAATAAATAAATAATATTGTGATGTTTGCCTAACTCTTCCAATATAACTACATGGAGGGGGTATTTCTAGAACTTTTATTATCCCTTTTTGAAATACTGGTGTGTTTGAAATATATTGTAGGGAACAGAATTGAATGAAAACAATATCAAAGCATCAACATAAAATGGAATTGTGCTATTGTATTTGACAAGTAACTTAAAGATATAATTTGAGCTACTCAGGTGAAAACAAAACCCAATTAGGATTTGAATCAAACAAAACATGTAAATTCATAATTTTACATTATTTTTAGATAGATATCAAACACATTCAAGAGTAGATATGTGTTGCATATCAAAACACTTAACAATAAATCTAGACTAAACAGAGATTCAACCAAAGATATTTGCAGGTTTGTTAATGGAACAGAAAATCAGGAGGAAGATGGAGATTAAATTATGTTTTTTTACTACAAGAAGAAGTAGTAAGCAAGTGCAAAAAAAGATCTGGAAGATTTTTAAAAAAATTATAGAAGGAATGTCCTCAGCTACAATTTGGGAAGCAAGTGAAGCTTTTATTAGAGGAATCTGATTAGCAGCTGCCACCAAGAAGAAAAGAAAAAAAATCAGAACAAACCAAGATATTAGTAGAAAAAAAATCCAGAGATTGGAGCAAAAGCAAACACACTAAAAAAATCATCCAGTAAAGACACACTAGCAGAATTTAGATAATTAGACATGTTAGAAATGGAAGACATACAGAAAAAAAAATTCGAAAACAAAGGCATTTTGAACATGCGAACAGACCTGGCAGATACTTGGCATACTGTCTTAGGAAGGAAAAAGAAAAAAAGGGTAATAATATGGAAAGAAAGGAGATCAAATTATATATATAGAAAAACGTAATATAATGGAAGGTTTCTTTCACTTACCGTGAATCTTCCTTTCTCTGTGGTTCTGAAGTGGGACATTCCTCACGTCTGGGATAAGCTCCGCCCTCTTTCCTCAGGGTCGGCTCCAAATTTTGATCCAGGCAGGGAGGGGCTTATCCCCTTGGAGGCAAACCAGTCCTTCTCAAGCCCGATTATCTTCCCCGCCGGAAAGGAACTAGAAGAAAACACAACATTTCCCCCCCCAACAAAGGGGTACCAACTGCCCAAACACTACAATAGGGCAAGGAAATTAGCCCACAAAACATAACAGTAACAGCGTGGTCTCTCGAAGCCACTGCCCCCCGTATCAAACTCTGTAAAGAGGGTAAGCACCCTAAAAACGGGTGGGCAGGAATGTCCCACTTCAGAACCACAGAGAAAGGAAGATTCACGGTAAGTGAAAGAAACCTTCCATTCTTCAGTGGTTCTACGTGGGACATTCCTCACGTCTGGGACATACAAAAGCTATGTTACCGGGTGGGCTTGCATTCCCAGCTTTACAGAGTGTGTTGAAGCACCCTACGACCAAATGCCGCTTCCGCTGAAGCTAGTGTGTCCACTCTATAATGTTTAGTAAAAGAATGGACCGACTGCCATGTTGCCGCTCGGCATATGGTTTCTAATGAGGGAAAAGATCGATACGCTACCGAGGTAGCCGTCCCCCGAAGGGAGTCTGCAACGATCCCAGCCGGGATCTCTAACCCTTTGGCTTTATAGGCTAAGATAATGCACCCCTTAATCCACCTACTCAGCGTGGAAGTGGAGACTTGTTTTCCCAATGAGGACTTTCTGAATGATACAAACAGTGTCTCCGATTGTCTCCACCCTTTAGTTCTGTCAATATAGAAACTAAGGGCCCTCCGAACATCTAAACAATGCCATTCCCTTTCTTTTTCATGTTTAGGATTGGGACAAAAGGAGGGAAGAACAATCTCTTCTGACCTATGAAAAACCGAATTCACCTTTGGAATAAATGCTGGGTCTAAGCGAAGGACTACTTTGTCCTGGTGGAAAATACAGAGCTCCTTGTTAATAGACAAGGCCCTCAATTCCGAAACCCTCCTAGCTGAGGTGATACCTACCAAAAAAAGAGTCTTGAAGGTGAGTTCCTTCAGAGGACACGCAGCCAATGGCTCAAAAGGGTATTTACACAGGGCCCTAAGTACCACGTTAAGATTCCAGGTGGGAAACCTGTGAACCTGTGGAGGATTAATGGACATCGCCCCTTTCAAAAATCTCTTAATATGAGGATGCCTAAGCAGAGACCTTCCATGTTTGGCCCCTTGGATGGCTGAGATGGCGGATACCTGTCTACGGAGAGTGCTAGTACTTAGGTCTTTATCAAGCCCATCTTGTAGGAAAGCCAGGACTATTTTAACTGAAGCCGTAACCGGGTTGTGTCCCCGCTCCAAGCTCCATGAGTGAAAAACCTTCCATGTGTGATCATAGGATTTGTTGGTAGAGACCTTTCTGGCTGCCAACATGGTATCAATTACTTTATCTTGATACCCCGCTCCCTCTAACATTTTCCGCTCAATCTCCATGCTGTCAGCCGAAGAAGTTCCGGCCGTGGGTGCCTTGTCGGGCCCTGCGTGAGTAGGTCCACCCGAAGAGGCAGGTGCCATGGTTTTGTTATTGACAGAGACTGCAGTTCCTGAAACCAGGTTTGACGTGGCCAGAAAGGGGCAATCAGTACCACTTTTGCTTTCTGTATGCGAATCTTTTGTAGGACTTTGTGCATGATTGGTAGGGGCGGAAAGGCATAGAGGAGCCCTGGAGGCCATGTATAGCTTAGAGCATCTGTCCCTTTTGCCAGAGCGTTTTGTTGACGAGATACGAACTCTGGTACTTGACGATTTAGGTCTGTGGCAAACAGATCCATGACCATTCTGCCGAACTTGCTGCAGATCTGTTCGAAGACTTCCGTGTTCAGCATCAATTCCGATTGGTCTATTCGTTTCCGACTGAGCCAGTCCGCTAAGTCGTTGTCCTTTCCTGCTACGTGAATGGCTTTTATCGACAATAGATGTTTCTCTGCCCATGCCATTATCAGAGATGCTTCCGCATGAAGGGAGCGAACCTTGGTCCCCCCTTGACGATTCATACACGCTTTTGCTGTAGTGTTGTCCGTCTGTACCAGAACATGGGTCCCTGACAGAATATCTACAAGGTTCAGAAGCCCGAGGCGTATTGCCCTCAGTTCCAGCAGATTGATGCTTTCTGTCGTCTCCGCAACCGACCATTCTCCCTGGACCATCTGGTCTCCCGAATGTGCACCCCATCCTGAGAGACTGGCATCCGTCGTCATTACTGATCGTGAGGGGTCTCGGAGAGGAACTCCTAGTTTGAACCTCATTGGATTTTGCCACCAGGCCATCATATTACGGACCGGTGAAGAAAGACTGATCTGTTTTACTCTCTTGTGTGATATCGCCTTTTGGTGGGGCAGTAACAACAATTGCAAGGGCCTGACATGAAATCGAGCCCACTGCACTACCTCCTGACAGGAGACAAGCATTCCTAGGAGTTTAACCAAGGTCATTAGCTGTGTCTCTGACTTTTGAAGAACTTGGTCCATCAGAGATTTGATCTTGAATTCCCTTTCCTGGGACAGGAACACCTTGTCTAACTTCGTGTCTATCTCCACCCCTAGGTGGAGCAATCTCTGAGTGGGTATCATGTGACTTTTCTCCAGATTCACAATGAAGCCGTAGGCTTCTAATGTCTGAATAGTCAGATTTAGGGCCTGTGAGCATTCCACCTCTGAAGGGGCTTTGATTAGGATGTCGTCTAGTTATGGAAAAAGACTCACCCCTTTCAATCTCAGATGTGCTACCAAGGTCACCAGTACCTTTGTGAAGACCCTGGGTGAAGACTTGAGGCCAAAGGGGAGAGCTTTGTATTGGAAGTGAAGATTTGCATAATTGAATCGTAGAAATTTCCGGTGCGAGTTGTGAGTGGGTATATGGAGGTAAGCTTCTGACAGATCCAAAGATGTCAGAAAATCTCCCTCCTGGATGGATATAAGAATGGACTTCAGAGTTTCCATCCTGAATTTTCTGTTTCGAATGAGTTTGTTGAGCCATTTCAAATCTAAAATGGCTCTCGTGGACCCATTTTTCTTTGGCACCACGAAGAATATAGAGTAAACGCCCTGTCCCTGTTGGGACACAGGTACTTTCTCTATCGCCCCTATGTCCAGGAGGTGAAGTATCGCCTCCTTGATTTGGAGGTGTTTCAACCGGTTTCTGTATTTTGGTATTCTGATGAACCTTCGATAAGGGATGGAACAAAATTCTAATTTGTACCCCTGTGATACTGTCTCTAATACCCATTGATCTGAGATTGTTGCATGCCACATTTGAGAGAATGCCTGTAGCCTTCCCCCTATCTTCTGTTTTCCCGGGGAGGCCATATAGTCATGCCGAAGATCCTTTCTTGGGACCTTTGGCCGTTGTATGTTCATTTTTCGTGGGGGGGAAAGATTTCCCCCCTTGATGTCTAGGTTGCCATTTTCCTTTGAACGACCTTGAATAGGAGGGTTTTTGTCCTCTTTTCTGGTCGCGAAATGGCTGAAAACGTTTTCTCTGTCTGTTGTCCCATCTTTTGGAGGGGAGGACCTTTTTCTTGTCCTTATCCTCCACTAGGTACCTATCCAGACCATCTCCGAATAAGTTAGTACCTTTGAAAGGGACCGCTGCCACTTTCGCCTGTGCAGAGGAGTCCACATCCCAGTGACGGAGCCAGTTATTGTGTCTTGCTGTCACGCTGCATGCTAATGCCCTGGCTGACAGCTGCATAGCATCTAGTGTGACATCTGCCATGAAGGCAATTGCCAGAGCTATTTTCTTCAGTTCATCTTTGAACTCCTTTGGCACCTCACTGTCTGCCGAAGCCAATTTGTCTGCCCAGTCATACGCAGCCCTGGCAAAGAGAGAGCCAGCAGTAGAGGCTTTGATAGCGGAAGAGGAGGCTTCAAAATTTTTTCGCAAAGCCTGCTCCACCCTTCTATCTGTATGATCTTTAGGCATCCCATCAGCGTCCATTGGGAGCACCGAGATGGAATACAAACTGGTCACGGGATCATCTACCATGGGAAGCTTCAACTTCTTTGTGGCTTCTGGCATAAGAGAATAGAATTTAGAGAACAGTGGGTGATTAGCCTTGGGTTTAGCCGGATGTTCCCATTCCGCTTTCATAATATTGTGGAATGAAGCGGGGAAAGGCAGCCCTGTTTGTGAAACTGAGACCTTAGGCATTAATTTTCCAGCCCCTTTTTGAAATTCTGGCTCCTGTACTGTTTCCTCCTGAGGTCTAGATGAGAGATCTAGGGTCCTTAAAACTTTAGGCAAGAGGTGGGAGGATAATTCTTGCGGAAAAAGTCTAGATTGTACTGAAGGCATAACCACCTCATCCTCTTCCGCTGAAAGCTCCCCTTCTTCTTTACCAGAAGAGGAGGTGGAAGAATCTGGTTCAGAGTCCACATGCCCCAGAAGGGGACTTTGCTCTCTAGACTTATGTCTGCTATGTTTTGATCTTACAGGTGACCTAGACTCGCTGGTCGCCCTGTCTCTGTTCCTCTTGAGGGATCTACCTCATTCCATTAAGGAATCGTGTGGTGTGGAGCCATGAATGGTTTCCTTTATCAATTCTTTAAACTCCCTTCTCATTTCTCCTCTGAACCAATTTAGCATATCAGTCGAAATGGGCTCCCTGGATTCCAGACCTGGGGTATCCCTAAAGTCTTGGCAGACCTGAGAAGTGGATGGCCCCATCTGTGTTTTGTCCTCAGAGGAACAGCCCCAATCTTGGGATGCCTTCTCAGCCATTACCAGAACCTGCGGGGTGTAAATGAATCTGGAATCAGATCCATGATAAATAATGAAGACCCCCCCCCCAACCGACTGAGGTTCTGGGGTTCATTCTCCGCAAAAGCTATTAAAGGCTTTAGAGGTAGTGTTCAACTATTTAGTTCTCCACAGGTTGGTCTAGCTTATTTACCATGATTATAACTCATCCAGATCCCTGGAGAGTGTAGATCATGCACGACAGGCCCATCTATTTGTGGGTCTAAAATGGCTGCTCCCAGCGTTTCCCGCCAAGATTTCCCTCCCCGGGACGGAGTAAGGCTTGGAAACTCCCCCCCTCCCCCGCTTGCATTCGCGGGGTTTTGAGGAAGAAAAACGCCACGGAGGTTTTTTCCTTTCCCGCTCTGCATCCCGGGGTTATAAGGAACGGACCTCTGCATTCCTTAGGCAATGTCTCAGCCTCTTCCAGGAATACTGGAGAGGGTAGAAACTGTCTGCCTGCTTCTGCTTACCGCGATTCAGGCGGGAAGGTAGAAGACTGTGTGTGTGCACTTGCACGCCGTTTGTCCGTCTCTCTCTCTCTCTCTCTCTCTCTCTCTCTCTCTCTCTCTCTCTCTCTCTCTGCACTCTCTGTAATAGGAGCAGGTCCTCCGTCCCAGGGACGGGTCAGACCGGCAGAGGAGAGAATGTCGCAGGGCTAAGGAAGCGTCAGCACTCCCTAGACAAAGCCCGTCGTCAATCAAACACAGCCTCGTCAGGCTGTAAATCTTCCTTGTGGTTTTGTTTCTTCTTTCAATAGGCGCGTCTCCGCACCTCCGGAGCACGTCCTGCTGAAGCAGGGTCGGCAAAGGAACTGGTTCGCCTCCAAGGGGATAAGCCCCTCCCTGCCTGGATCAAAGTTTGGAGCCGACCCTGAGGAAAGAGGGCGGAGCTTATCCCAGACGTGAGGAATGTCCCACGTAGAACCACTGGAGAACAACAATTTATCAATGTTCTTTCAGGATTATACAAAAAGAAGTCTGTCTCAGAAAAAGGAATAAGAGAATATCTAAAAGACATCCTGACCACAAAGTGTATACCAGAACACACACACACAAAATTAAACCAAATAATACTTCAAGAAATCTCCCAGGCAATAAAAATATGAAAAAGGACAAAGCAACGGGCCCAGATAGCCTGACAGCAATGTTAATATATGAAGAAGGCAGCGATGCAATGGTACCACAGTCATATAGACCTCTCTCTCTACTAAATGTAGATAAAATCTTGCCACAAAGACTAAGAAAATGTATTATTACCCATTGATCAAACCGGCGTTCTACCAAAGAACTATATGGAAGATAATATACAATTCATAATAGATTTAATTGAATTTGTGAATAAGAGAAAAAGCAATGTTTTTATTTCTGGATGCAGAGAAAGTGCTTGATAATTTAACATGGCCTTTTCTACTGAATGAATTTCAAAATATGGGCTGTGGCCCTGAATTCTGGAACTGGATGCAATGTATATATTCAAACCAACAAGCAAAGATTTTAATAAATGGAAAATTAACAGACGCAATTTCAATAGAAGATGGAACACACCAGGGATGTCCCTTGTTACCCCTACTATTTATTCTAGTGATAGAGACTTTAGCTATAAATCAGACAAAACACAAGGATCAAAGGAATAAAAGTGGATCATGTAGAATTTAAAATGAAAAGCTATGCAGATGATGTGGTTCTAACAGTCTTGGATCCCCCAAAATCATTACAGTACGTAATGCAAAGAAATAAACGGGCTCCAGATAAATGTCCCAGCTATGGCTGGTGGGGCAGTGGAGGGAAGGGGAAAATAGAGGGGGGTAAGGCATGTTTATTTCCTTCTGCTTAGCTATAAGGCAGGGCTGTCTCAAATGGGTAGTATGGAAGGAGTGCTGCATGGTAATAGGTATGGTTTCCTTCATCCCAACTTATGTTGATTTGGCAGCTAAGGTAGAAAAGCACCACCTCCTATGCCATATTTTCTGGGTTCCAAGGATCTTGAAAGCAGTTCCATAGCCAGTTTCTTACTGCATATAATTTTCCACAGTTTTAAAGCTTATGGGAGTCAATTCTGAGCATATGATTCTAACAGGTAGTAGTCCTGAGTGTCCTGAAAACCCACACACATCAATGCTGCTACAATTACCTCCAACATAACTTCACCTGGTCTCTGATGAAAGTGAGGGACATTTTTTCCCCTAGCTGCTAAGCTGTGGAAGTGTTTCCTTTGATTCACTGTCTGACTGTCTAAAGTGCCCTTCTGCCCAAAACAATGAAGTTGCATAAATAGGATAAAGACAACTGACAGTCGAAGACCAGTACAACACAATTGCTGAACAAACCCTTAAAGAAGAGCTATTTCTCTTTCACGCTGTTCTCTATAAAGCCCAAGGGTAGAATCAATGAAGCTTGCAATTTGTAAAATGATGAATCAATAAGTCACACAAATGCAAATAGTGTTGCAAAATTTGAATAGCATTGGGTATTTCTTATTTATTTATTTGAAGGCAAAGTACATTTTAATCAATTAAAGGCCATGGAATCTGGCCTACAGAAAGAGTATGAATAATTTACAAGTTTATCCACATGCTGAAATGCTATTTTGAGGATGGTGATCTAGTTTTCCATAATGGAGTAATAGCATTTTCAATCAATTGTGTGTGGGGGACACCCAAGATTAAATTGGCTACTCATTTTATTTCATTATAAATATTATAAACACTATCTGTTTCAGCACTGCATGAGGAAATAGGTTTTTGCATTCCAAAACAACAGTGCCAGAGATGCAATGACCTGAAAAAGTTTTGCTGTAACCTTATAATATTTCAAAATTAGAATGATAACCTTCATCAGGCGCCTGAAAAAGTGTTAGACTGTAATTTCTTCCTTTAAAGAGATTTCATTAGAGTAATTCAGGTGTTGTTCCCTATCATGAATTAATGAAATTTACATACAGTGAATTGGTAACAGATTTAAAAATGGAATTCTGATTGTATGTTACTAAAAAAGGAACACATTTATATAAACGAGGTGTTAGCCAAAGGACTTAATGCTTCCGTAAGAGACAATTTTCATTTTAATGTTCATGACGATGATTGAAGTCATGGAATTAATCACAGAACTAATCAAAATTCATTTTGCAAGATGCACATATGTGTAAAGACTAGCAGATTGCTTAGCTGACAGTAAGTGTTCAAGATTTCCAAATTTCACAGATAAATTGTTCTTAAGTGAGCAGCTGATTAAAAGTAGGGCTTCAACACTGTGAATTACAAGTAAAAAAATTCAGAGACTGTAAAACAGTCATCTCTTTTAATCTTGACTGAATCAAAACGAACTAGTAAGAGCCACCCTAACATCTGATTTATGAACCCACAGTATCATGAAGTGCTGCTAGTGATATGCTGCCTGACGTGGCTGCAGAAATGCTTTTTCTGGGATGTAAGTCAGCTTCTCAAAAAGCAAATACAGCCCTGGACTTCTCAGCACATGGTTTTGTGCTCTACCTGCATATGAAAATGGATATGAAAATAGGGCAGCAATAAAGTCCTCAATTCATATTTGGGCATGTTCCTTTTTGTTTGTTATTAGATATACGCTAAGAGGTTACAACAGACTGAAATGTTGCCAGATACAGAAGCAGTACTTAAATGTGTAGCAAAACCAGGACACTTTTAGTTGTTACCTGCCCCCTTTTTTATTTTGTGTGCAAAAAGGAGATGGTGGTTTGTTATAGTTCAGCGTAACTGGAATACATACTCCTCCAACACTCCTAATAATATTCCCCCTGCAGACCCCAGGCCATTTCAACTCCTGAAAATGGCCCAGGGAAGAAGAAAGGAGACCCTCCTCCCCATGTCTTTTGGTTTCAATCTGAATTAAACCCTTGCCGTGCTTTAACACAGGCGTTGCTACTGATCCCCACGGCTGCAACTCCTCATGGCAAACTTGTGTAAAGCATAATGTACGGTTTGGCCCTGACAAAAAGGTGAGAAACCTCACACAGCTATTATTGGGAACTAGGCAAAGCATGCATATTACACAAATTCTGCAGGCACTCAATTGGCTGCCCATTAGCTACTGAACTCAATTCAGGGCATTGGTTATCACATGCAAAGCTCTTCATGGCCTTCCTATCTGTGAAGCCATCTCTCCTATTTCCTTCTGTGACATCTTGGTTCATTGGAACAGGGCCCTCTGAAGGTGCTACCCTAAGATGGGCAAAATTAACAACTGCCCATACATACGCCTTCTCTGCAGTGGTCCCTACCCTGTAGAATGGTCTGCATGAGGTCATCAGGAAGGCTCTCACACACCTGGCATTTTGCAAACTATGTAAAACAACTGTTCAGGAGGGCATTTCTGAAAAGGAAATGGGGCTACATCGCAAAGGATTGGCCCAGGAAAATTCAATGTGTTTCTACTGATGTAACACCATATTCTGAACTGTTTTATCATGCCATGTTTAATACTCTTGTTCAGTTTCAAATTTCTGTGACATAACTTAAAAATGAGAAACATTTGCATGAAAAAGTATAACACAGCTATAAACCTGGGAATTTCCCCCAAGCTTCCTTGAACTATGAGAAAAGGTAGGATATAAATGTTTTAAACAAACAAACAAAGTGCTGGCCTTGGATCTTTGTCACTGCGTAAAGCTCTGCTTCACTAACATAGAAGCCACTTAGATGGCTGTGAAAAGCAAAGCTATAGCACCAGGGATGGGCATGAATCACAAAAATGCAGTTTCAGTTCGAAGCAGTTCAAACCACAAACTGAATCACAAACTGAACTAGTTCACTCTCTGACAAACTGGTTCAGTTTGTGGCCCCAGCATACCTCGTTTAAAGGTGTTGGAAGTGGAGTTGTGTACACTGTCTCCCCCCTCAGACTTCAGAGATGGCACCACAGATTTAGAGTTAGAGAGGTAGGACACACAGAGAGCATCCTTTTCTTCCTGCTATCTGCTACTATCCCTTTGAAGTAGAATGCTATTCTTAGGGACAAGACTTCCTTCCTTCTGGCTCTCTCTCTCACACACAAAAGGAGCATGATCTCCATCTTTGATATCATGGATGCAGGACATGCATTCTGCATCTGCATCCTTCATAGCTAGTTAGATTCTATTCCTATCTCTCAGTCTATACTATCTAGAATGAAATTCCCTAACAAAGAACTCTTATTAGTTTGAAGCTGACAAATGGCTCCATGTAACTCTGCAACTTTGCTAGCACACACAGTACTGAGAAGCTGTTGCTATGTGTAAACCTTGTGCACTCCGCTACGTAACAGAGATTCCTAGCTATACCATACCACTTGAATGTAACAAAAGGGGGGTTTCAGAAAGCTGCAAAAACAGCTGAGTGCCTGGAATTTAAAGAGACAGCACAAGAAAGCCAGAAAGCCAGAAAATTGGAACAGCCTGTCTAGGAAAGCTGCTCCAGCTCAGGGACCACATGAGTTGGGCATCCTTCAGTGGTGCTGGCAAATCAAAGCCTAGTAGGACATGGGTCATCCAGGGGAATGCCCAACACATGTGGTCCCCCAAGCTGGAGCGGCTTCCCTCCCTGCTGCTCCCTGTTTTCCAGCTTTCTTGTGCAGTCTTTTTTAAAACTTTAAAGCAACTGCACAGGAAAACCCCAAACAGATGAATGGCAGGGAGCACTCCCAGGCACTCAGCTGTTTTTGCAGCTTTCTGCTGAAGCAGAAAGCTGGGGTTTAAAGGGACTCAGAGTCCATTTAAATCTCTGCTTTCTGCTCTGGCCACAAACCGGCATGAATCCCATAAACTGCCCTAAAAGTCTGTTGAAGTTCATGATAGCTTACCAGGCAAGAACGTCAATTCATGAACCATGAACAGGACAAAATTCATCATGAATTTTACTGCATGGTTCAGTTGACTGCATGGTTCAGTGCCCATCCCTATATAGCACAGCATCTCCATGAATGCAAGGGCTTACACTCGCACAACATGACTTTCACTGCTTCTCCTTCCATGGGAACCAGAAATGCCCCCTGAAATCCTGTTCCTGGGGGAAAGCAGACTGCATCTCTGCTTGTTCCACTGGTGGAAATCCTTGTGCCTCCAGAAACAGTGAGCAGGATTCAAGCATATGTCTGTTGTGACTCCTTCACTGAACAACTTTGTCCCTACTGTCTTCCCTGAAAGCTTTTAGAAGGCTGGTTAAAATAAGTTTTATTCCACAGGCTGTCTGGTATTGTGGGCCAGGTTCAATGTTGCTGGCGTTGCTTATTTTATTTTTTTGATAGAAATACTTTCACAAAAATCTAGTAGACTCTTCACTCTTTCTTCACAATCCAACATGTTAGTCTACTTCTGCATGTCATGTATATCACAGCTCTAAAATAAAGCTGAACAATATTTTCCCAAAAAAATTCTTTCATTTTCATTCCCATTGGGACCAATGTGGTATCTGCCGCCTCCCATTCACCATTTCCTCCTTTCTACTCTCATTCAACTTTTCTACTGCAGACTGGGATTATTGGTTGTTGACCTGTAACCCATGAAGAAGGCGGGGGAATAAGGACAAAAACCCTGGGTACTTTTCCTGATGTGTCTGATGTACCAAACCTCTGCAGCAATGTGAGGATTGGGGAGGGCCATAAACTCAATGGGAGAGCAGACATTTTACATGCAGAAGGTTCCTTTAAACAGAAGCATCTCCATTCTAGGGATCTCAAGTAGCTTTTTGTTTGGGAAAAAACCTCCCTTGCTTCATGCCTAGAAAAGCTGCTGACAGAGCCCGCAATACCAAGCTACATGGACCAATGGTCTGACTCAGTAAAAGGCAATTTCATGAGATATGTACATTTTGTCTACTGTCAGTTCTATTAAACAGATATAGTCTGAGTTCCAATTCCAAAAAAGAACAGAAAGAACTGCAATCATGCACGTTTACGACAGAACTCAAAATGCACCATCCTAATGGATATTTGCTTTAAACTACTATTTGGTTTTCCTTGCCTTTGCTCTGCGTGTGTGCATATGGGCAACAGCTCACATGTTCTTTTATTTGGAGGGTCATGGTTTCTCAGTAAAAGTGCTGGCAGCCAAAATAATATTAAAGGGATTTTTTTCCTTTCCTTTCCTTTTCTTTTTTGACATGCAATAATTTTCTGGGCAAACAGATGTACTGCGAGCCCAAAACCCCCACCAAGCCTGCGCTGGCGGGGGAGGGCTGATTTGCCTCCACGTAAGGCATGAAGAGAGAAGGGACCAACAGGGGGCAGAGCCAGCCTTTTTAGGTCTGGCTCTTGCCCCCCCCCATCAGTTCTTTGCTGCGCTCGGCCCACCCTCCCACCCTATTTTAGTGCAGGTCTGACCAGCTGCCTTTTCCTGGGGCCAGGTAGGAATTTTTCGCCTCCATCAGTTTGGCTTATGGATGGGGGTGTTTTTGCCTACCTTGCACTGATGATTGTGGTGTTGGTATATTGGCTTTGGGGGGCTGTGTTGTTAAATAGCATGGTCACTTTAGGTTTGGCGGGGTAGCGCAATCTGGATGGAAATGGTGAGCACCGGGGCATTGTTATAAAGGAAATGATCATCTCTAAGTGCATCCACAATTCCTCCAGGAACGGTTTTCGGGCCTTTGCAGCTCAAGGCTGGGAAGGGGTGATCTTCCTTGGAACAATCTGGCCCAGCCTACCTTAGCGGGCCTTTGCGGCTTCTGGGGTGGTGAGTCAGGGGTTCTTTTCAACATGCCAAGCTGCTGGTCAAAAGCTACCCTCGGTGCCTTGCGATCAGAGCAGGTGCATCGCCCAGAAGGAAATGCAGGTGGTCAGGAGTTTGACCCCTGTCATATTCCTCAGTACGTTTCTGACAACCCCTCGCTAGTATTTGTTGTTATTAAATAATTAATAAAGTGGCCCTTGTTAAATCCACATTGGTGTCTGTCTGTTCATTCTGATTGGGGGGGCAATGGAACACAGCTAAAAATCAGTAATCCTGCTATGGTTTAGTTGACTGAACATGCATGAAACTGCCTTATACTGAATCAGACCCTTGGTCCATTAAAGTCAGTGTTGTCTACTTAGACTGGCAGCAGCTCTCTGAGGTCTCAGGAAGAGGTCTTTTACTTCACTTCCTCCCTGATCCCTTTACATGGAGGTGCTCGGGACTGAACCTGGGACTATCTGCGTACCAAGCAGATGCTCTACCACTGAGCACTGCTTCTCCCCTCAATAGACATAATCTAGCTATCACATTTGATTTGATTGTGAAGCCCATTTCTGCCTATCCTGTACCAGCAACAGGGAGCACTCAAATCCTACTTAATAACCTGGATGAGAATGATCTTGAATGCACTACATAACAATGGCAATTGAATTTTGTGCCTTCATAACAACGTGCATAAGCAATTTCCTTTGTGTTTCTCTATAATATATTACAGGGTGTTTAAACTATTTAGCCTATTGGTTATTCCTTCAAAATACCTTTGTTTGCTGTTATGAAAGTATGCAATAATTCTTATCTTTGTTAATTGTGGATGCACTTAGAGATGATCATTTTAATTTGTTTGTGACTGTTTAAAATGTCACAGCTAAGCTGGTGGAGGGAAAGCCATGTATGCCATCCTAAGCCCCTTGGAAAAAGAGTGGAATGGGATCAAGAAAGATAGCAATGCTGTCGCTTTACTGCAATAAGCCACTCAAGACATTCATGGTTGGATCCAAACAGCTTTCTGCAATTGAAAAGGTGAGGAGCGGTCCCCTTGGACCACCTAAAGGCTATGCTGGGAATCATGGGGCCTGTGATGGAGACTGTAATAAGGAGGGAAACTGGGTGACGTTGAGTAGAAAAGCTGATAGGATCCAAGCTGCTGACTAGTTTCACTTGCCTGTTAATGTAGTCTTACACTTGCACAGCCTCCTCTCCTGTGACATATTTTGTTTTTTTTTAATAGAACAATAAGGTGTTAATTTTTAATCTCTCGTTGTAAAGAATATAGGGCATTTGTGTGTGTGTTTAAATATAGCTCAATCAACATCATTTTAATTAAGTATGGAGAAACGGGTTAGAATTTTGCTGGACTATCTACTTTCATATATCCCAGTGTGAAGAGGAAAGGGAGCCTTACCAAGGCAAAATGAAGACGAAGAAACAAATTGGTGCAGAGGGAAAATAATCTTTAATAACTGTACAACCCCTATGTGTTCCATGTGCAGCTTCGTCAGGGGGTATCTACTGAAATAATATAAAATATAAGAACGTGTTTAATACTCAATTTTAAAAATTAATAAAATACAGGACAATTTCACAGAGCATGTATAGAGTGTAATTCATAATTAGTGGTTAATAGTCAGACAACTGAACCAGTATTGACATATACTACATATAACATTATTATAAAGGAAACTCCATTTAATTTTTTTTTTAAATAGGACATTAATGAACCATACTGACCTTTCAGAATCTATTTTGTTCTGTTCCCATACATACACTTAAGAACAAAGAGCTATCTAGGCTTGTCCTGGTTCTTATCTACATAAGTGTCTGCCAGGAAATATTATCATTTAACTCAACGGAAGGAAAGATCAGGGTTGTGTGTCATGTGTCAGCTGAGTCTTGGAGGAGGCAAAAAGTACATTATGGGAAAAGATTCTTCCGCAATTACAGACATGAAGTTTTGGATGCTGAAAGAGGCAAGGAGGAGTACAGGTGTGTGTCCAGGGAGCAGCAGTTCAAATAAAATAAAACTGGGAGGGCTATAGATGCAGATAGGGATAGAGAGCCAGTTTGGTGTAGTGGTTAGGAGTGTGGACTCTAATCTGGAAGAACAGAGTTTGATTCCCCACTTCTCCACATGCAGCTGCTGGTGAGACCTTGAGTCAGTCCTAAATTCTTTCAGAGCTATTCTCTCAAGGGCAGTTTTCTCAAGAGAGCTCTCTCAGCCCCATCTACCTCACAGGATGTCCATTGAGGGGAGCAGAATGGAAAGGAGATTTTAAGCCACTCTGAGGCTCCTTTGGGTAGTGAAGGGTGGGGTATAAATCCAATCACTTCTTCTTCTTCTTCTTCTTCTTCTTCTTCTTCTTCTTCTTCTTCTTCTTCTTCTTCTTCTTCTTCTTCTTCTTCTTCTTCTTCTTCTTCTTCTTCTTCTTCTTCTTCTTCTTCTTCTTCTTCTTCTTCTTCTTCTTCTTCTTCTTCTTCTTCTTCTTCTTCTTCTTCTTCTTCCACTAAAATGGCATAGGGATACAGATTCAACACTGGATACAGTTAGGAAATGAAACAGATCCATTTTTGTGAGGTAAGTCGACATGGAAACAGAGTTTGATGTGTCACTAAGTCTGCTGTTGTCATTTGGGGGCCTTTTATTAATGATACTAGGAGTAAGGCCCATTGTGGGAATTTATTTATCGATTTGATTTGTACCCCACCCTCCCCGCCGGAGCAGGCTCAGGGCGGCTTACACAGAGTTGCAACAAATAAATAACTGATAAAAACATCAGTATAAATATCATCATAAAACACAACATAATTACTAAAAGCAATGGGAAGAGTGCCGCATGGTAACAGGTATGGTTCCCTCCACCACTGACTTATGTTGATTCAGGGCTATGCAGTGGCAGCTAAGGAAGAAAAGCACCTCCTTCTATGCCATGTTTTCTGGGTTCCATGGGTCTGGAAAGTGGTTCTGTAGCCAGTTACAGGGTTGACAACTCTGGGTTGGGAAATACCTGTAGATTTGAGGGGTAAGGCCTGGGGAGGGCAAGGTTTGGGGTGGAGTGGGACCTTAGCAGGGTATAATGCCATAGAATCTACAGCCCAAAGAAGTCATTTTCTCTAGGAGAACTGAACTTGGAGAGGGTGACAATACTAAGGGGAGGGCCAGGTTTGTTGAAGGACTACTCAGCCTCCAAAGCATCCATTTTCTCCATGGGGACCCTCATAGAGCTCATCCTCCAAAGCATCCATTTTCTCCATGGGGACTGATCTCTGTAGTCTGAATATCAATTGTAATTTAGAGAGATGTCCAGACCTTCCCTTTCTCCCCAACCCTTTTCAATTCCAAAGCTGCTTCCTGATTTTGAAATACTAATAAACAGATGCTGGGGGCAATTTGAATAGGGTGAAGGTTTAAACATTCCTCTTGCCATTTTCCCAATGAAAATATCTCCTTAGTGCTGGTATATGCACTCATGAGAAACATACATGCAACATAAAGATGCGTATATGCCCCCTCCCCTCCAAGAGGCAAACACCAGCTCAGGGTCAAACTAGCACTGAGGAACGGGTTTAACAGGGTTTCAAAGGGGGCTGTACAGCACCATAGTACCAATTTGAACTGCCTTTGCTCTAATGACTTCTATTAGCATTTTAAAGTAAGCACATGAGATCTGATCATGCACCTGCTACCATCTCACCTTGCCTGGTCCTTAGCTATTTAAATATGCAAAACTGAAACTCAAAAATTCACCTCAGCTCTAATGTCTACAAAAACAACCACCACCATGTAATGGGGAATTCCAATAGATGCAAATGCAAATATCAAAATGTTATGAATATATATATTGCCCCCCCCCCCCCCCGTGCATACTATCTGGGCAACTGTGAACATCTTCAAAGAAAATTCATAAATTGAGAACACAAATGGGAGGAATGAGTCTAGATTTAAATGAAATCATTTCCTAGCATCCAATTCAGCTATGCATTTATAAATGAAAAGGAAGACATAATAATATAGAATTTATGCATTAATGCCTCTGTGCAAGTAAACATGTTTTCCTTTTTAATAGGAACATCTCAATGAAGTTGCTAATTATAGCAAAAGCTATTTGAGTACTGATTTTTATGATGAAGAATGAAGCAAGACAGAAATGAAAAAGACCAAAAGACATGCATGTCCAGCTCCCTGCTACAAACCACGATGATCCCCATCATTATCCACAACCCCCTCCTCCAAATGTATCTTCCTAAGTGAGCCAAGGTATACCTTACATGCAAAAACCACACATTATCTGGAGCCTATCTGAAGTGGCAGAGTCCCAAATGATTCAACAAAACAAGAAGCTACATAGTACAAGAAAGACAAAAACAACCCCCTTCAAGCATTACCATTCTTAGCAGATGTCCAATTTCCCTGCAACCACAAATATCAGGATTTTTCAGAACTTAAGTGTGAGCCAAATCCACCTCCAGCCTTTCTCAATATAAGTATATTGAGTTGTAACTCTGTGCCACTGAACAGTCTATATCTAGTTGTAGCATAGGTGTAAAATATGGGGGGGCTCAGGAGCCTGGCTCTTTCCCAATTTTTTCCAGGGGAAACTGGGCCTCCCCTGGCCATCCAGTGCCTGGAAATATTGAGTTTAAAACTTTCCTGTTTGGGTTATTTTACTTTAGCCTCAATTTTTCCCTTCCAGGCTCACTTGCTTACAAATGCTAATTGAGCTAGCAGGATAGACAATGGAATTGTTAAACATTCCCCTTCTCCCCCCCCTTCTCCTAGCAGGGAGGTGTCAAATGCTAGTCTTTAGGAACTTTAGCGGCCTTTACCTCAGTGGGGAAAGAGATTTGATAACATTCCTTACCACAGGAAGATAAGGTGTGTTCCCCCCCCCATAGTAGTGAGGGGGGGCTGTTTCAGCCACTCCCAAGCTCTTCTTTCAATTTCCATTTCATTTTAAATGGTAAGCCCATCTACATGAACAAGATTGGGGAGGAAACAGAGGCCTTTTAAAATTTCATTTTGCACTGTGTGCAGCTGAAAGAACATTGGCTAGGAATGTGCACTCTGTACATATTCATAGTCTTCATTTTCCTGTTACTTAAAATGGTGTGGTATAGTTTCAAAGGGACAACCAACTGGGATGTACTAAAAGGAATGACAGCATTGTCCATTGAAAACAATGGAAGAGGCTTGAAGGCCCATTGGAGATAATGGGAGCCAGGAATGCCAATTGATTTACATTGCAGCACAAGAAAAGATGCAAAGAAAATGCAGAATGGTTTTTCCATTAAGGTCTTTGGGCCCAGACAGGCTACTCTGGTACTGGAATGACAGCCCCTAGAGTAAAGCAAATTCAGAGTCCAGTGGCACCTTTAAGATCAAGAAAGGTTTATTCAAAGTATGAGTTTCTGTGTGCATGCACACAAGACAGTCCCTAGGAATAGAATCTCTGCTCTGGGACTAGAATGACACCCCCAGAGTAGATGTTCCCTAGGAAGAGAATCTGTGCTTCGGAACTGGAATGACAGGTCACAGAGTGGAATGACAGCTCCTGGAAGTAGCAGAAGCATTCTGGTACTGGAATGACAGCCCCCCAGAGTGGAATGATGTTCCCTAACAATAGAATCTGTGCTCTGAGGCTGGAATGACAGGTTGCAAAGTGGAATGACAGTCCCTGGGATTAGCAGAAGTGTTCTGGGACTGGAATGACAGCCCCCAGAGTGGAATGACAGCCCCTGAGAGTAGCAGAGGTGTTCTGGGACTGGAATCGTTAGAGTAGAATGATAGTCCCAGAATGCTGCTGCAAGTTCCAGGAGTTGTCATTCCAGTCCCAGAATACTTTTGCTAATCCCAGGGACTGCTATTCCAGTCTTAGAGTACTACAAAGATTGCTACTATTTTGAACTCTGTACATTGCTCAGAAATTGAGTGCATAGCAACTGTTTTGTATTCTGCCCTGACTCAGAGACTCCAGCCATGCATTTACCAAATGAAGGCATCTGTTATGCCACAATTTAGTACAAAGTCACCCTTATGAATAAGGCAGAAACAAGACACCTGTAAATGAATTTCCAGGAAAACTTTTAAAATGTTCCCCTACGGATGTGTTGCCTCTCTTATTGTCAAAGTTGTGACTATTAGTTTGTCCTATGCACATGGTATGCATATTTGCAGATCTTAAAGTGACTATTCTAAAAGTGAGTTTCAACAACAGGACACAGCAGGAGATCTGAGATATCACTACAATCAATGGCCAACTCCAACCTTTTACTGGGTTTAGGGGTTCCCCAGGGGTTCCCAGCCTCCCAACATTTCTGGGGAGCCCCTCCCTAAATCCCACGTCTCTGCCTCCATAGATGGTGACAATGGTCTGTGATGTCACTGGCTCCTCCCTGTCACTGGGCCCCAGTTCTTTTAAGGACCAAGCACAGAAATGCCTCTGGCCCAGCCCCAGCCCCCCGGGAAATTGGAAAGTCTATGCCCCTGAATTGTGGCACACCCCTGAAGGTCATGAAACCAAGATCAACAAATCCATAAATACTTCTCAAGTGCAAATAACTGGAGAAGGGTGCAGCTATGTTCTGCAAACAGTTTCATAAACAAAAATACTCAGAACTCCAATGTACAATCAGGTTAAATACATTAGCAAGGCCATATAAGTCTGTCATCAGTTTTTGATGTCCCAAACTGAGTCCAGCAGGCAGCCAACAACCAATATCTAACCACTGTATACCACAGCTGTACTGTAAAGCACCACCAGCAACCAGTTCACCATATGTCTGCCACAGTTTTGAAATGAGAGAAAGGATTAATGTAGGGGCTTCCCAAGTATCAGACTTGGGGGGAAATGCACACACCCCTCTGTTCTTTTAGCTAAGAAACTAAAACCATCCTTTCCACTGGACTGATGCTTTCCATCACTAAAGTTAAATAATGTTGGAAAAATACAGCCTAACACTTTCCATGCTCAAGACACCTCGATCAAGAAACCCATTTCAAGGTACACCCCATTAACACAAATTATGTTCAGCCCATTAAGCACTGCCACAGAGACATTCCAAAAACAAATGTTTGTTTTTAAGAGCTCTGCTGGAAAACTCTAACAGAATTATAAAATCACTTCTGTTTGAAAACTATATTTCTGAGGCCAAGGAATATTATGCTTCAGCTTGATTTTGTTTGTCCTATCATGCAGAAAGCACTGCTCTTTAAGTGGAAATGTTCTCCCATAGACCTTAGTTCTTGCTGGCTTTAGATGGCCTCTTTGGACTGCTGTCATTAGTAATAGCACAGCATGCTGAGACAAGTACAAACAAGAAATGTGCAAATAGCTTTCTCTTAAATGTTTTTTTTCTGACCACATATTCACAATATGAATAATATAAGAGAAAGAAATCTATTCCAAAAGTGGTGTTTGTTTTTTAAATGATAGAAAACATTTCTAAATAAATGGCTTGAAGAAACTGTATTTTTCACCTACTCTGTGTTCTGGAACATACCACAGATAACAAAGAAACGTTGTTAAGATTTAGTAAGACAGAGGAGTAATCGTTCCACTCTGGAATTGTGGTAATTTCTTACTCTAGTGCTATTTTTCACAGAAAGGTTTGTGTGCCATTCCATTGACTTGATCCATAGGGGCAGGAGTATCTTGATTCAGAACCAAAAGTCTGCCAGGTGTTTGCTCCCCCACCATTTCTTAAAAAGAAAGAAAAATTCTCCCCACTGCAATTGCATATTTCGTTCCCATTTAGCAAATAGCAGCAATAATTTGGTAGTGAAATACATAATTGTTGATATTATTGCAATAATTTTAATTGAGTGATCTTTGGAAGAAAAAGAAGTCTTTAAAAGCCAGTGAGGCCAGAAGTCACACATTATGCTATATTTGTATTTTCTGATTTGTGTCATTTTCGTTTTTGAATTTAACAGATTTGTAACTCTTACACTATTTATCATTTGCTTCTGGGTCACACAACATGTGTGTTTCCTGTTCTAGCCCTGCTATTTATGATATCTAATGAAGACAGAAGAGAAGAAACTTAAATAATACAAGAAAATGAAGAAGATAATAGAATAATTTGATCTGGAAGACATTTTTTTTTTTTTGTGGAACCCACTGAGTGCCTTGAAATGGTCCTGCCCGTACTGGCATTATTTTCCTGCTGTCAGTCCCTTGCAGGTGCCACTTTTTCCTGCTGTACCACCAGAGAGCTTTTTAATCAATCAGTAATTGCAATAACTCTATAACAACCTATTGCCAGTTACTGATTTCAGATTGTAATAGAGTCATTATAGCACTATAGCACATGCATGAACAAAATAACAAAATACAGCACGTTATCACAGCAGCTGTTATGCCCACATCCCCAACAGCCAATATGAAGTCATTCTGGAACATGTGTAGAACGGAACAGTTTGGGGAAAAAGTCAGAGAAAGTGCACTGAAACCTCACAATGGAAGCAGCCTCAGTCATGTCCCACTGATTTTAACAGGGCTTTACTCACAAGTAAAGTGATAATGGGATCCCATCCTTACAGTCTGATACAACTCATGTTTACTCAGAAAGCCCACTGTATTCCATGGAGCTCACTCCCAAGTATGTGTGTGTAAGATTGAAGCCTCAGATATATAAGACAGTTTTCACTGATGACAATAGTAATGATTGCTGTGGAGAACCTGAGGAGTAAGGGTGAGAAAAGGAAATTTAGGTTCAGAAGATTTGATCAGCAAGCCTTTATTGGTCAGGCCAAAAGAACACAAACAAGAACAAGCTACTGTCCCTCTTGTCTGCCAAAGGGCCGGGGTCAAAGTCAAGCAATTACTTCATTAACTTGGATTCACAATGAAGAATATCTGTCATTAGCTTTTTTCATATAGCCTGTTGCACTTCTTTTCTCCTTCCAAATAGCTTCAAATGCTGAGGGGAGTTCTCCAGTTTACTTTTCCCTATTGTCAAAGGCCCCATAAATAATTAATTCTAAAATTCTGTTGTTACTACAGACTAATATTTTGCCTTATTGAGACAGCAACATGCTTAATTAGCCATGATTAGCATACAATCTTAATTGTTTAAAGAATATTAAAAAGATTTACATGTCTTGAGTATGTATAAGCACATTCTTACATTTCCATCCCATTCAGTGTTCATTCCCTCAATTCTCCTGGGGATTTGTTCCAAAGATCTGTCAAAGTTCAGTGGCACAAAAAGCTTGAGGAGTGGAGAATCCCTAACCTCCCCCTCAGTCTACAATCATTCCCTGACTTGAATATTGGAACCCAGAAGTACAAGTCAGGTGCTCAGAAATAGGGTACTTGGAACAATTTTGAAAGTCTCAGATTTGATCCAGGCACTTACAAAACCATTTAAGTGCCAACATACAGGTCCCTTGAAATTGGATTTGATTTGATGAGTAGTCTATGGACACTGTTTTGACTGCAAAACCCAATCCAACTGGATTGTGGAATCATCCCCAGCTCTCACAACAGGTTGAAGGTTATTGTATGTGGCTCAGAAGGTCACTAAGTTGGGCTACTTCCGAATTAGGCTATCCGGAAAAAATGCTATCCAAATGTCAAACTTCTCCTTGCAATGGTCAGAAAGGGTTTTTTCATTAGTACCTTATTTACTCCCTAGTTTTCAAAAGATAAAGCTTTGAACTTGACCCATACCACCCAAGAGCATTTTAAACAACTGGATTCACTGTATTCTCTCTTAGTAACTTATTTAAAATTCAAAGTTGGGTGTATTTGCTGTAGCAGAATTGAGGAGCTGCCTCTGAAGACTCTGCATTTGCTATGAGCAATGCCAGGCATAAGCCGGGAAAAGTACTGGAGTGGGCGAAAGAGGAAGGCAACTATAGGATTTTGGAGACTGTAAACTATAAATATACACTAGTTTCTCAGAATACATGGATATAAAGATCATTTGTGGTAACAGCAGCAGTAAGCCTTAACTCCCCAGGCTCAAATCCTGAAAAGATAGTTAGGAGTTTTCATTTCACATCCCTTCCCAAGCCTCACTGTGTATGTTAAATTCTGGGCTCTGAAACACAATGTTATAAAGATTGATTTTCATCTTGAAAATGTCAGACTTCTGGTTGTAATGGTCAGAAAGGTTTTCTGAAACAGCAACATTCAAAAAGTCATCAACCTGACAGATCTTTGACACTTCACGATAGGTGCAAGGGATCTACTACTTTATTGCCAGCAATGTCCTTCAACAGAATGGGGGCAATCAATGAGGAATAATAAATCCCACTCAGAAAGGAAGAACCATAGCATGCTGTAAATGTACATGGAAGAGGAGGAACACTATTGGCATTTTTCATCTCTGAGAGATGTTGACATCTACTTTAAAAACTCAACACTTTTTCATTCCTTTGTTTTTATTCTACCATGCATTTTGTAAGTTAGGCTCCATATTTGATGTATTGTTATGTGCGGTAAGTTCCCCTGACCTGGTAGAACAGTCTAGCCTGATCTCATCAGATCTCATAAGCTAAGCAGGGTCAGCCCTGGCAAGTATTTGGTTGGGAGACTTCCAATGAATACCAGGGTTGTGATGCAGAGGCAAGCAATGGCAAACCACCTCCAAACATCTCTTGCCTTGAAACCACTTCCAAACATCCCTTGACTTGACAGCCCTTTCCATCACCACTGTATGTGATAAGTAGAGGCCCAGGAGCTTTTCATTTGTCCATCAGTATACCCTTCTTCCCAAGGGTACCTACATACAAATCTCAGTTACTTTCTCCCAAGGTGAGATAAAGAGCTCTAATACAGCCACATACATATACACTTGTACATAACACACAGGTCATTGTAGGTTTTATCATCTTCTGATTATGAACAGTAGCTTACTCCCGTGCACAAGCCAAGACACAGGGAAATGTTAGCGAGTAGCTGAAATACTTAAGGAAATTCTATTGCTATACGTACTGGGAGACAATGCAATAAAGAGGTGGAGACAAGACAGACATTATGCTGGTTGGGAAGACTGATACTTTAGAGGGACTGGACCCACTTGTAGATGAAATGGAGCTGACATTTTCAGAGCAGGTTAAGAGCCTGGGGTGCTCATAAGAACATAAGAACATAAGAGAAGCCAATGTTGAATCAGGCCAATGGCCCATCTAGTCCAACACTCTGTCACACAGCGGCCAAAAATACCACGTGCCATCCTGAGGTCCAGCAGTGGGGCCCCGCCTTGTTTGAAAAGCAAACTGGTAGTGACCAAGAGTACCTTCCATCAGTTGCATCTGGTTCAACATATTTTTCCTTTCTTACACTCACCTGAACTGACCATGCTGAGCAATACTTTTGTAACCTCATAGCTGGATTACTGTCATGTGCACTACATTGGGCTGCCCTTGAAGCCAACCTGGAAGTGTTCCTGGTTTATAATGCAGCAGCCTGATTATTGTCATGGGCTAGCTAATGGGATCATATATCACCCATCATACAACAGTTACACTGGCTCCCAGTGTATTTCCAAATTCAATTCAAGGTGCTGGTGATGACCATTAAAGCCCTTCACAGGCTATGTCCAGAGCTTTTGTTGTGACAGTACTCAATGGTACCAGTACCTTTTCCCAGGGCTCTTGCAAGTCCTGATCCTTGTGTGCTGGCCTGCCCCACTAAGCCGGAGAAAGAGAGAGTGCATCCTCAGGATAGCCAGGTGGGGATTTGCAGAAGGAACAAAGAACTGGTGGAAATCAGCACAACAGCACAACATGAGTACTGGTTTTATTTTTAAATAGAAAAAGCACTGCCTAGAACTAGGTATCTAAAGAACCATTTTTATTTTTGTTTTACATATGCCCTGTGAACAAGCTGTGGTCTTCAGGCTGCCTCCTGCTAGATGTGCCTTTGCTTAGCATAGCTGTCACTAGAGCCAGATCCCCCCATTACATCTCCCAGACTATGAAATGGGCTCCCTGAGGAGGGCTCAATTCCTAGAACTATTCAGAAGGTTCTGTAAGGCTGTTTTATTTGACAGGGCTTTTAATGGGGTGTTGGTTGAGGACATTCTTAGGGAAAGGGGATTACTGTAGATTTTAAATTTCATCTTGTAAGGCACCGTGAGCCATACAAAAGACAGGATATAAATATGTTAGTAAATAAAATACTTTGACTATGTCTTGGCTGCTGTTGACATATTCCTGCAGCTCTTAGAGCAGCTAAAATATGGTTCTGATTCAAAATTAGTTGCCAACAATAGGCACACAAGTCAACATAAAGCTACAGATAATAAAGGATCTCAGAACTATCATTTGCATTGTTTAAAGGGACACAAGTGGGTGGCGTGTCAAACGTACTATTTTTCCAAGCAGCCGTATTCAACTTATCCTCTTTGTCCAGTTTCCTCTGTCTGTCAGCAAAATGACAGCTACTTCAACTGTATCTGGTAAATTATGTCCTCATCTTCCCAGAAGACATTGTTATTGATTAACGCTACATCAAGGCCTTTACCTCAAGAGTAGTGTGGATGCATTTAATTTTCTTTCAGAACAAACCCATATTTGAGATTAATTATAGTAAGTCTGGAAGAGTAAATCTTACATTCGTTCACTGGAGCATTTCAGAAGGAGTACTGGTGTGATTTATAACTAATGCCTTAGAATATATACCATCATTTACACTTCATGTAACAACCTGCATTTTGGCAACAGAGGGGGGAAAATCTCATGTATATACTGCCTTGTGTGGTTTGACTCCAGTGGCAGCAAAGCTGCAAATTTCACATAAATGTGACACTTAAATATATAGTTTAGTATGCAAACAGAAAGCATAGTTAACATTTACTGAAATGTGATAGAAATAAGGATTTTTTTTATACATTAGATGGATGGATGGCTACTTCCAAGTTCCTAGCATATGCTATTCCAAAAACACTACATATACTTATCAGAAGATCTAATTTACTTCAACTTACAGGCATAGTGGTTTAAAGTGAGCATCTTTGTAAACCTCTGCATTAAATGAAAGCCTAATTAATATACAGACACATGCACACACACTAGGGTTCCCAAGTACTTACCGTATTTCGGCAGGGGATGCACAGTCCCTGGCTGGAACATTCCCCTGGGCAACACCCACGCCGCACAATGCCATCGCCATGAAGTGACGCCAGATGACGCTCTGGCAATGGGGCTGGAAACTCGATGGTACCATCAACTTTCCATCCCCATTGCCAGAGCATCACTCGGCGTCGCTTCCTGGTGACAGCATCCTGTGCCGCATCTTTCCTTCCCCTGGGGATGGTCCTGCCAGGACATATCCGTCCCCTGCCGGTGTACGGTAAGTTCTTGGCAAGCCTGACACACACATATATATTCAAATTCCTTTTGTATAAAGAGTACACATTCTGTATATGCAAAAACTCAGAAGTAGACTATAAAACTCCTGGATTGTAGACTACATTTGCCAAAAGGACTGGCATCCCTATGTGATGGGTTACCTACTAGCTTATACAATCAGCAACACTCAACATGTCACTTAGTGCCATATCTGTCATCACACCAAATGCAACTAGTCTAGAAAAATACATTATGTAGTAATCCTTCAATCACAATTTATTGTGAGGATGGAAAATATGTAACAGCAACTAAGGTTAGTCATGTCAGTCCCTAGCTTGATCTAGAATGGACTCAGGATAAAGAATGATTTTCAAAACATTAGAAAACTATCTATGTAACCTTTAGTAGGCTTAGTAGAAACCCTTCTAACTCTTCTTAGGATTGCACTTCATGTTGTTTTTTTGATCCCATTCTAAAACTTGAACCTGGTCATGCTCCTGATGACATCACTGCAACAGAACCAAACATTTCCCCCTATCCATGTGAGCTTCCCTTTTCAAAGTAAATTTGAGAAAGGCTAGCAATGGAAAAACAGTGGCATCTGCTAGTGCCCGGGAAGCACTGATTCAACCTGGCCGTGAGATTGAACAAGTTAATTTTGGCCTCATTTGAATGACGTTCGGGGAGGCACACCCATTACTCATTAGGACATATTCTGATCGACCTTGTTAAATGGCTTTCATGTTCCCCTGGCAGAATGAAAAAAGTTGTTTTTCATCCCTTTAACTTCCAGCTTATACTGCAATAGATTACTAGTATAGTAGAACCAACAACACTGACGGACCCCCCAAAAAAAGTATGAGCAGCTTGCTTATTTATTTATTTATTGTTTAAATATTTTTAACTCACCTTTGCTCTGGGCTCAAGGTGGCTTACAGTAATAATTAAAATGTCCCAAGTTACACTCAAAATAAACAAACAAGCCCCAAATACCTTCGCCTACAAAGACGTCGGCTTGTCATAGCCCTGGCAACAATAGACCTTGTAACACTTCCTAAAGATCTACAATGAGGGATCAACCCTTCCCTCTTCAGGGAGCCTGTTCTACAAAGTGGGAGACACAAGGAAAGGCCAGACACACCAGTCTAAGGGGGGGAACTGCAGTTGGAGCACAGCAATATAAGTGCACAGGAACTTATCTGGGAAACAACATTGTCAAAACATGGAATCTGATAATGAGGAGCACTGAGACTATGCGCGCCCCAACTACCGCTGAGCCTGAGCTGGCGGGAGGGGGCTGATTTGCCTCCTTGTGAGGCAGGAAGATGAGGACACCAGGCAGGGGGTGGAGCCAGCCTATTAGGCTCGGCTCCTGCCCTCTGCCCCAGCAGTTCTTCGGCGTGCTCAGAGCGAGTAGCAGCTCCAAGCACGATCTAAACAGTGTGGGCCAGGTCCTTTGGAGGCTTCTGGCCCAGCAGGATAAAATAGATAGGGGCCGCGGCTGTGGCAGATGGGGCGTTGGGCCGCAGCTGTTGGCAGCTGGGGGCATCTGAGCCACGGTGGTGGCCTGGAGGGTCGGGCCATGGCTGTGGCTGCCAGGGGCGTCTGAGATGCGGTGGCAGCCTGGAGAGTCCGGCTGTGGCCTGGAAAGTTGGGCCACGGCGGCAGCCTGGGGAATTGGAGTGTCGGGGGGGCAGCCTGGAGAGTCCGGCTGCTATTGCGGCCTGGAGGGTCGGGCTGTGGTGGCAGAGGCAGGCTGGAGAGTTGGGCCGCGGTGGTGGACACATGGAAGAGCTGGCGTGGGAGTGCAATCGGGCTGGTGCAAGGAGCGTGTCGGCAGCTTCTTGATGGAGGTGCTTCTCTGCCTGGCCCACGGAGGAGCACTTCAGTTAAAGGGGGAGCCTGATCATAGCATAGGGGCCTTAGTCCTATGGGGGAAGCTTCAGGTTAGCGCACCCCCCCCAGCCTTGGCTTGTAGGTTGTGAGTGTCAGCACAGTAAGGCTGCCTCATCCCTGCAGTTTATCACCCCCCCCATCTTCTGGCCTTATTAACCCCCCATTTTTTCCTCCACTCCTCCACCATCATTACAGCCACATATAGCTCATTCTTTAGGAGCCTGTGTTCGGTGGCAGAGGCCAGGTATACAGTAGTGAGGCAGGGACCATTTTAGGCTTCTCCTCTGGTAGCCATTTTGGGGAAGTTAGGAGCAGCGACCATCTTAAGATATATTAAAGCATAAGAGGGGGCAGTGTTGGATCAGGCCAGTGGCATTGTTATAAAGGAATTAAAGGGTCCTCCATGAGTGGCTTTTGGACCTTTGTGGCTCAAGGTCGGGAAGGGGTGACCTTCCTTAAAACAATCTGGCCCGGCCTATCGTAGCAGGCCTTTGCGGCTTCTGGGGTGGTGGGCCAGGGGGTTCTCCTAAACATCCCAAGCCGCTGGTCAAGAGCCACATTAGGTAGCTCAAGATTGGGGAATGTGCATCGCCCAGAAGGAGATGAAGGTGGTCAGGAGTTTGCCACCTGTCATATTCCTCAGTACATTTTAGCAGCCCCTCATCAGTTGTTCAATTATAAATAATTAATAAAGTGGCCTTTGTTAAATCCATATTGGTGTCCGTCTCTTCATTCCAATTGTGGAGGCAATGCGAGCTCCAACTACCGCCGAGCCTGTGCTGGTGGGAGGGGGCTGATTTGCCTCCTCATGAGGCAGGAAGATGAGGACACCAGGGAGGGGGCAGAGCCAGCCTATTAGGCTCGGCTCCTGCCCTCTGCCCCAGCAGTTCTTCGGCGTGCTCGGCCCACCCTCCCACCCTGTTTTAGTGCAGGTTTCAACCGGTTGCCTTATTAATGGGGCCAGGTAGGATTTTTTCACCCCTTTTTCAATTTGGCTTCAGAATTAGGGGTGTTTTTGCCTACCTTGCACTGAAGATGGTGGTGTTTGGAAATTGGCTTTGGGGGGGCGGTGTTTGTTAAATTGGATGGTCACTTTGTGGTCAGGCGGGGTAGTGCGATCAGCAAGTTGAAATCGGTGAGCACCTGGGCATTGTTATAAAGGAATTAAAGGGTTCTCCATGAACGGCTTTTGGGCCTTTGTGGCTCAAGGCCAGGAAGGGATGATCTTCCTTAGAACAATCTGGCCCAGCAGGCCTTTGTGGCTTCTGGAGTGGTGGGCCAGGGGGTTCTCCTAAACATGCCAAGCCTCTGGTCAAGAGCCACATTGGGTGGCTCAAGATCGGGGAATGTGCATCGCCCAGAAGGAGATGAAGGTGGTCAGGAGCTTGACGCCTGACATATTCCTCAGTACGTTTTAGCAGCCCCTCGCCAGTTGTTCAATTATAAATAATTAATAAAGTGGCCCTTGTTAAATCCATATTGGTGTCCATCTCTTCATTCCGATTGTGGAGGCAATGGTACTAGCTAGGCAAGTGGGCAGAAGTCTACTGAGACAGATGACCAGGGAAACCACCCATATCCCACTTTCTGTTATATAACCTCCAAGGCTGGGTATTATTCCTCTGAGCAACTTAATGCAAAGGGAAGCCACAGACACCTGTTTTGCATCTGCTGGACTACCCCCCCCCTTTGTGGCCTTTCTCACCTAGTATTTTTTAACCTAGATTTTTGGTCCAAAGGCTTCATAACAGCTCAACTAATGTTTTACCTCAAGACACACAATATGATTGTGTCTTGTGAAGACCTAGAAACATGCTATTGATAATTAAATAGCAGTACCACAACATAAACAACTTTTGTTGTCAATCATAAATTCCAAATGTGATACATACCAGCCACAGTCCAACTTTTAAAAATTACAGGGTATCTCATTCACACTATCAGCTGTAATTGCTCTTGTCACATCATAAAACGACAAAACAAAAATCATTACAGGAATTGTATGACACCTGTTTATGCCCACAATATGCTTTATGAAAGAATCCAGAGCCTTCCATCAGAGTACGTTAAAAACTTCTGTGTGTCAGATATAAGAAAATAATATCTTACATTGCAGCACTAGTTGCAACCTTTAATCCCATTAAGTCTCTAATGAACAGTCGCCAGAGGCAAAATGATAAACAAGTATTACCTCCCACTCACAGGATTATACATCCACTGCTCTGGGTTTTTTCCTTAGCCTTTATTAGTGATTTTTTCCCATGCCTGTCCTATCTTACTTTTACATGAAACCCATTCACCTGAGATCATCACACACTCTATGGAATGAATCTTTACCACCAACACTGATGATCCTTTACCTGGAGGGAGGAAGAGGGCACAGGGAATTAATATCTTAAAACAGCCATTTCCTGTACCCCCTTTTTGTATAAAAAATAACAAATCTCAAAATTTTGCTTGACATCATACTTTTAAGGTGCTTGGCTGATTTCCCACTACAGCTGCCTCGGGGTTGCGCTGCCATTTGCCCCGATACTATTCGTCAATTTCACACCCGAAGCCGTGGGGCTGCATTTTGACCCGCGGCTTCGCCCGATTTCCCCCGCAGTTTCGTGATCCTCAAAAAACAGGATTTGACCCGCGGCTTTGTGTGTGAAATTGACAAATAGTATTGGGGCAAATGGTGGCGCAACCCCGAGGCAGCTGTAGTGGGAAATCAGCCAATGTCGTAACCTAGCCCAGGCTAGCCTGATCTCATCAGATCTCAGAAGCTAAGCAGGACTGAGCTGGGCTAGTATTTGAATGGGAGACCTCTAAGGAATACCAGGGTTGTGACATGGAGGCAGGCAATGGCAAACCACCTCTGAATGTCTCTTGCCTTGAAAATCCTATGTGGTCATCTGTGACTTGACAGCAAAAAAAAAAAGAGGGGGGGGAAATATCAATGCAATGCAGCCCAGGGTTGAAGATGCTGCACATTTTGCCCTGAATACAGGACTCTTTAGTATACAATGAACTAAATCAAGAACAACCTGCTCACAGGATATGAGACCAAGCAGCGGGTTTACAATTTCCCCTCCCCTCCCATTCTAGGCATTATAAATAAAAGCCTCAAAGTATGGGTGGACTGAAAATGAGAATAATATTTTCTGCCCAATGTGATCCTCGTAAGAGAGAGTGTGTGTGAGATGAAGAGATCCATGGTTGACAAAACAACCACCACCACAACAAAACCACTGCAGCTGCAGTTTCTCTTGGCTTCTCATAAAAAGCCCTGTCCCCAGGTATTACAGCAGGGAGCAAAAAGCAGCAAAACCTGTTACTAGTAAAGGGCACAGTTCATACAATACTTAGAATTAAGGAGAGACAGCAACTCTCTGGCAACTGAAAGTGACAAAAGTTGAGAGCAGCTGAGGAACCTAGAGGCAAGGCAAGGGGGTTTATGGAAGGAATAGGCACACTAGACAAGCTTGAAACACATAGTGAAGGTTACGGCAAGCACCTTAAAGCTAAGATGTCAAACAAAACTTGGAGATTAGTTTTTGTGTTTTTACTCATGAACAGCTTACAGGAAACAGCTGTTTAAAGAGAAAGCTCAACGATTCAGTCTTGGGACATGGATCATGCATATGAATACATGATACTGTGTTAGACTGAGTCAGATCTTTGGGCTATCAAGGTCAGTATAGCTTACTCTGATTGGCAGTGGCTCTCCCAGGTCTCATGCTGAAGTCTTTCATATCACTGACTACCCAGTCCTTTTAACTAGAGATGCGTGGGATTGAAACTGAGATACTGAACACGTAAAGTGGATGCTCTAACACTGACCCATGATCACCACCAAAGGGAATAAAAGGCATGGGACACACGGAAAGGGCACTACATAACCATGGATGCATTTTTAGAGTCCCCCAATAGGATTTTGTGGTTATAGCATGGTATTAGAAAAAATACTTACTATGAAGATAAAGAGTTAACACAGAATACTATCCCCCCCTTCTGATGGTGCATGAATGTGTTTGTATCAACATACAGCTATGTGTGCAATTATAGGCTGAGCCAATTAGTCTCAAACAGATGAAGTCAAGAATGAGTTCAGGAGGAACAGGAAATTTATGAGATGGCTCCTTCAAAATAGAGGAAAGGAGGAAGGGAGATGAAAGTGAAAAATACCTGGTCTCTGTGATAGGTGACATTTCCTTTAGAGTATAGGTGTCTCTACCTTAAGGACTGACACTTGAAATTTAACACTAGACTTACTTCAAGCACAAAGGTCTGCTTATGCCCTGAATGGGCCATGTTTGTTGCTTATTAAAAGAACCAGGGACAGAAGGCAATTCCAGCTCACAAGTGTCTCAGGTATACAAATTGTCTGATATTTGTTGACTATACTACACTGTATTACAGTTGGCTTTTGAGCAGTTATATATCGCTAAATGACAGTCAAGCATTTAAAGCATTTATGGAGCAGAACGATAACTAAAATGAACTGTGCTAATTACTGATTGTTTCCTCAAAGACTTTGGCGCCTAATTCATCTCAGAAAATGTACAAAGCACAATGCCAAATTACATGGGGACCTCCTGCACAGAGCAAATACTACAAATGGCTTTTTAAGCCATTTTTTTCTACTGCCCATAACCAAATACTTCTTAGCAGGTGCAGAATTCACCAAAGGTGAAGAAGGCTGTGAAAAAGTAAATGGCATGGTATCTCAGACATGTATGGTGTGACCCCAAGTCGTCCTTGATGCCCCAGTGCCCCAGGCCGGCATCTTGTGTTGGCAGAGCTTTACCAAGTTATGCCGGTTCACAGCTTCACGGGCTACCTGGATCCAGCCTGCCAGTGTCAAGGGGTTGTCTTGAGCTGGCGCCTTCTCAAAGCATATCCTATCGCTCCAGTAAGCAAAGTCTGAAACCTTCCTCCAGCCCAAGGATCCATGAAAAGATACAGCTGCTGTGAATACCCCTGCAAGCAAATAACAAACTGAAGCACATTGCCAAAAAAGAGAGTATGGCCATTTCTTACACCTTCTGCTTAAAAGGTAGCTTACAGATGCCTAGTTTTTGTGGCTGGAAAGTTGAACTGCTCTTCTTCAAATAGATTCCTATAGGAAGTATCTCTTCTTATATATAAAAGAGTTTTTGTGTCCCTCTTGCCTGAACATTCCACATGCTCCCACAGCCTTTGGCTCTCTGGACTGTCATTGCCATGGAGTGCCAATCCAGTGCCTGTGTTGCTGCAGTCCTGCCCACCACAGAAGCAGCAGCCAGCGTCAACGCCTTAGTGTGGGGCGGGACAATGAGCGGGAAGGACGCTCAGCCAGCCCGACAATGAGAAGGCTGAGGCTCACCCCCCTCCTGGCCACCCCGCCAAGGCAGGTGAGCCAGGAAGGGCCCAGGAGGAAGCGGGGGGCATTTAAAAGCCTCCCAGAGCCCCCCCCACCTCTCCTGGCCCACCTGCTAAGGCAGGTGAACCAGGAAGAGCCCAGGAAGGAGCGGGGGCATTTAAATATGGCCTACCACCGGCCTCTGGGGGACAGGCGCCTGGTGGGTGGGTGGGTGGGACACGGGATGCGGGGGCACTGCTGAATGCTGCAGGATGCCGCACTCACCCAGGACGTCTTCCTAGAGCCTGCTGCATTCATTTCCGCAACGGGCCTTTCTCTTAGTATTTCTATATTGTTAAAAAATTGCACAGTGAAACAATTAGTCAGCTAAAAAGATGAATTTATTATTATTCCCCACTTACTTGTAGTAAAACTAAGAGTTTATATAACTCTATTGGCCACAAGCACTGGTACACCAGAGTCATAAGAATATAAGAGAAGCCAATGTTGGATCAGGCCAATGGACCATCCAGTCCAACACTCTGTCACACAGTGGCCAAAAATACCAGGTGCCATCAGGAGGTCCACCAATGTCCCCTCCAAAGCACCAAGATGCACTGAGTTTTGGTGACTTGATGAGAAGGGGTTGAAAAATGGGTTGCCACTCACCTAACCTCAGAAGACAGGAGTACTTGAAGCAGGGCCTCAGAAGGTGATTGCAGTGGTCAGGAAAGTTCATAAGGGAGTAGGCAGTCCTTCAAGTATGTTGGTCCGAAATAGTATAGGATTTTCAAAGTCAACAGCAGCACCATGAATTATGCCCAGAGACAGGGTGGGAACCAATGTAAGTGGGCAAAAACTCATATGGTCCCTTCAATCCTGTCAACATCCTGACTGCAGCATTCTGCACCAATTGTCATTTCCATACACTTTTCAAGACCAGTCTCACATATAACATATTTTAATATTTTTATTGAGATGCAACCAGGGCATGTACCGCAGTGAGCAGATCTTTTCTGTCTAGTCCAGGAAAGATTGCAGCTGGCTAATCAGTCGAACCTGGCAAAAGGCACAGCTGGCTGACTCTAATTTGGAGAATTGGGTTAAATTCCCCATTCTTCCACATGAAGCCTGCTGGATGGCCTTTAGCCAGTCACAGTTCACTCAGAACTCTCTCAGCCCCATCTACATCACAAGGTGCTTATTGTCAAGACAGGAAGGGAATGTGATCACAAGCTGCTTTGAGACGCCTTAGGGTAGAGAATAGCAAGGTATAAAAACTAACTCTTCTTTTTCTTCTTCCTTTAAGGAGAGTGCACCTCATCCAGAATGGGTGACATCTTAAATCCCAGGTCAGGTACAGTAGTCACTTCCCATTGTCACTACTCTGTACAGCACTGAATATATCTGGTTGTCTTTCTCTTTCAAGCTATATAGAATAATGCCGCAGCAAAGTGAAGGCAGCTGCACTTGAGGAATACAAGAACAGCTTTAACTCTTCTCATTCTATAAGAAGTGCTTAAAGATTTGATCCTTTAAACCACTTCAAGTGAAAATTTATCTGACGTGAACAAGATTCATGATAAACCAGTAAAACCATACTGTATTACACACTGACAGCAAAAGTTATTTTAATCTTATGTAACAATTTTTATGCAAGATGAAAACATAAGATTTTAAGTAAGTGCCAATTATGAACACTTCTTTCTTCAGTATATTTCTCAGTATTTAAGGTATCACAAGATTGCGAGCCCCAATTACTGCCAAGCCCATGCTGGCGGAAGGGGGCTGATTTGCCTCGTACGGCAGGAAGATGAGGACACCAGGCAGGGGGCGGAGCCTGCTTATTTATGCTTGGCTCCCACCCTCTGCCCCAGCAATTCTTTGGCGTGCTCGGTGAAAGCGAGCATGAGGACATCGCTGCCTGCTTACCTTGAGGCCTTGGGCCTGAAGTCATCAGCAGGTAGCAGGACGGAGACCTCGGCAGCTGCAGGAAGACCCAGCGGCAGCGCACTGCAGTTGCCGCAGGCTCCTGTTGGCAGTGGTGGGCTCCTGTTGGAGGAGAAGCGGCAGCAGGTCTGGGCAGCGTGGCTGCATTGGTGGCCTGGGCAATGGGGCTGTGTTAGCAACCAGGGGTGGCGCAGCTGCATCGGCGGCCTGGGCGACGGGGCCACAGCAGCGGCCTGGGGTGGTGCAGCTGCATCAGCAGCCTGGGGTGATAGGGCCACGTTGGTGGCCTGGGTAGCAGGGCTGCAGCAGCGGCTGATGCAGCCTTAGCAGTCTGATCTGTTGCAGCCACGGCCCAGTCCTGGGACTGCAGCACTAGCCAGATCTTTGGGGTCGACAGAAGCTCTGCGGTGGCCCCAATGTTTTTGTTTATTAAAACACACACACACACACGTGTGTGCACCCCTCTTTTTTAGGTTGGGGGGAATCCTTAGAGGGCTCAGTCAGGTGGTGGCTGCAGTGGGTGAGTCTGTATCAGGGCCACCCCTCCAAATAGCCCCCACCCCAGTTACTGCCCACTCCTTGCCCCTCATTTACGCCCCCCCCCATAACAATTATTTAACTGTGATCCAGGTTTTGGTGGCAGCTGCACTGGGAAGGCCGCTTGCCCCCCTCAATATTAAAAAAGGCATTATAATCGCACTGTTATCTGCAGCTAAGGCAGTAATTCCTACTAAATGGAAGGACAATAGCTCTTCATCAGTGCACCAGTAGTTTCTTGAAAATCCCCCCCCATTCCTTTTATAAGTGGTTTCCACATTCTCCCACCATCCTTCCATTTGGGCCGGCCAGTGAGCCTAACCCTTTCCCTCTGTTTTTTCTTAAAGCATATTGATGTGGGGGCTGTGTCTTTATAGGCATGATGAAGCTATTTTGTACACTTAAAGTCATTTGGTGGGAGGCAGCCATTTTAGGTAGTTCTCTGAGATGGCCATTTTATAGAAGGATCAGTTTGAAACCAATGACAGGGCACCCACTCCTGATGAGCATTTTGGAAAGTATAGGTGAGAAGTGGTAGGGATATTGGCCTGAAGAAAACCAGCCCCCTGCTGGTTGGCATTGGTGCTAGGGCCCCTTTTGGTTGTAAGGGCCCACTTATTTATTATGCCTGCATTGAGTGGGTCATATAGTGCAGAGGAGGCCTTGGGCAAGCCATAGTTCTGTCAGAGCTGTTCTATCAAGGACAGTTCCTGAAAGAGCTCTCTCGGCCCTGCCTGCCCCATAGAGTGTCTGCTGTGGGAAGGGCCAAGGAATTTGTGAGCCACTCTGAGACTCCAAGTGTGGGACAGGGTACAAATCAAATCTCTTCTCTTCTCTCTCTCTTTCTCTTCTCTTCTCTTCTCTCTTCTCTTCTCTTCTCTTCTCTTCTCTTCTTCTTCCTCTTCTCTTCTTCTTCTTCCTTCCTTCCTTCCTTCCTTCCTTCCTCCACGGTTGCTGGCATGGTTTCTTGAAGGTAGGATTTATAAGAGAACTAATTTCTATAATACCTGGCTTGGGGGAATTTTGGGAGGGGATGTGTCTCAATGAGAGACCATCTGCTTGGCATGCAGAGAGTCCCAGGTTCAATCCCCAGCATCTTTAGTTAATGGAGTTGGTAGTGGGTGATATGAAAGACCTCTGCCTGGGACCTGGTGAACATTTGCCAGTTTGAGTAGGCGATACTCATTTTAGAAAGCTTTAAACTGTACAGCACTATCGAAGGGGCTATTTCTTATGAAGAATAACAAAGTTTACCTGCTTATTGCAGCAGGGCTCATTTATTTGTGACTGTATACTGTGGGGTTTTTATTCAGATAGCATATTTACATGGTTTTATTCTGTGAAAGACAGTATAAATTACCAATCTTCCGATTACACTATTTGGCCCTAATGCAATAGGGATGTATTTCAGTTGCAGTGTTAAAAGTGAAATCAAGTGTAATCTGAACAGAAAACAGATGAACTTCTAAGGGTTTCCTTCTGTGAAGGAATCCTTGTCAGCAACATGTGAATTTGATAGTGCGAATGCACTCTGAGTTGGTGAATGAGCTTAGTCTTTGTCATGTGTTAGGATTCAAGAATATTAATTGCAATACATTATTTGTACCTTCTGTTTTCTGTTCTGGCAAGAATACAGTGTGACTTCCAACCTGATGCTGTGATCTGGGAATTTGACAGCCAGCATGTCATTACAGGTCATTGGTTGGTCCTGATGAGCATTCTTCACAGGTTTAATAGCACATTTATCTTTAAGGGGATGTCCAATGAGTCGCCACGGCCTGCCAGAGTAGTGTTGGTCATGATAGGCTGTGGACAGTGCCAGCTGGGATGCAGTGGTGCTGCCACAGCAACAGAAATGAGGCAGGTGGCTTCCATGGAGGTTCTGTGGGGGCTGTTCTGCTCAAGCACTTGGTCAGGAAAGAACTAGTTTCTGGCATGGCATCCCAGCCATGTATATATGGAATAGGGTCCACTGAATACATGTTCCCATTATGGTGAATGCACATATAGCCTGCATGTAGGTATACACCTGTTTGTAAAGGGGCCAGTGCACTTTACTGTGCGCTTGTCTTTGGCCTTTAGGATAGGAACCCAGTTTCTATAAGAAATTATAGGTACTGTGCACTCTTCAGGGTAGAGTGTTTTTTAAAACAAACAAACAAACAAACAAACAAATAAATATACAGGTTTTACAGTGACACTATTGTAATTGACATTTATCATGTTTTAAAAGCCAAACTAACTTTTTGTTATGATGGGTCTCAGTGGTTAATAGAACTGGAAAAAATTAAATACCAAGAAGTGTTTCAGAACACCTTATGGGGGCAGTCTCTTGAGTTCTAAATGATGAATACCTGTGCAAAGTTCTTTAAGGAACTCTGAGGCTGAGAGAATGTTTCCACAGTCTGCCAATCCAGTGGATTTGGAATTGAATCAGAGATGCTCTCTTCTGGTATACCTTAGACAATGCTAATTATAGGCCTCAATTTCCTATCTTTCAGGGTGGAGGATAGCCAAACAATCCAAAGAATTATGTCTTGTCTGCCTTATAGAGACTTGATGTGTGGAAATGCACAGCTGTAGTTTTTCATGGCATGGTTTAAAGAACGTCACCAGACAATTAGCATCCCTTTAAAGGGGGTGGGCTTCCTTTGCTACCCAGGAATATCAATAAGTCATTTCACTTGAACAGTGCTAACATAAGCCCTATGAACATTGGGCAGTACCTTGCAAATCACAATGACTGCAAAGGTAAGCATTGCTGTGTAAATGCCTTTGGCTACCCAGGAATATCAATAAGTTATTTCACTTGATCAGGGCAAACATAGGCCTTATGAATATTGGGCAGTGCCTTGCAAATCGCAATGACTGTGCAAAAGCAAACACTGCTGTGTGCACATTCATATGCCAATAAAGGTCTGTGTATATGTGACTATGTGTATGTGCACATGTAGTGGAATTTTACCGCATTCTATGGAGGTCTTGGGAAACTTGCGCTCTAGAAGACCAGAGGCAACCCATTTCCCTGTCAGTGGAAAAATGGGTCATTTTTGCAACCTGAGGTGTTACTGCAATTCACATTATGAAGACAGTTACCGCTTTAGACGTGTGGATGGACCTCTGATGACCAGGCACCAGTTTGCAGCGGTAGTGCCTGGTCTTTGGGCAAGTTGGGCCTTTCCCAGGGTAACGTTTGGAACTCACTTTTCTCAGTTCAGCGCCGCTTCCATTACAGCTGCCCTGGGCTATGCGTTTCCTTGCCATATGGTAATGTCAGTGGGACCTGGTTCAGGTTAGGACCTTTCTCCAGTCACAGCACTCCTTTTTGGGGAGTGGCGCTGTGGATCAGTGAGCTTTAGGGCTTTTGCCTAGCATGCAAGAATGGAATTGCAAAGTTTTAAGTTATTAATGAGGTTTGTCCTTCAGGTGCTGCTGGCTGTGGGGTGAGAAGAAGAATCAACATCTGCAGCCACAGCATGGTCTTTTGGGCCACCTACTGGGCCAAGAGGATTCCCTGGCTAGGAAGGCCCTTGGTTACAGGCTGAGACAGACGCTGCGAAGATAAGAGTAAGATGGCCCAGAGTGCGGATAGTCTGGCCAGCTATTCTGCTCCATCATGAAGGACAAGGCTCTTGTGTTAAAGCGGAGGCTGGCCTTGTGATGATAAGAGCAAGATGGCCCGGAGTGCAGATAGGCTGGTGGCTATGCTGCATCGTCATGAAGGGCAAGGCCCTGGTGTTACGAGCAGACCAGCTGCCTGGGGTGTAGCCTCACCATGATGGGCAAGGTGGCCCAGAGTGCAGATAGGCTGGTGGCTATGCTGCATCGTCACGAAGGGTGAGGCCCTGGTGCTACAAGTGGTCAGGCATTTGACATCTGTCATATTCCTCAGTACATTTTAGCAGCCCCTTGCCAGTTGTTTGATTATAAATAATTAATAAAGTGGCCCTTGTTTAATCCATATTGGTGTCCATCTCTTCATTCTGATTGTGGAGGCAAACTTGGCTGCACAAGGCTAACACAGCTACCCATCTGAAATAAAAGAAGCCACTCATGTTGAGAGACCTAAACAGTCATTTTTAAATAAAAGGTAAGTCCAGCATCCAAACAACACTATGGTCACATAGCTTTGAAGGCTTGTGGAACAAAGTATTCTGGTATAATCTTTACTACAGAATTCAGATAATTTTGACAGTACCAAAAGAACCCTTTGTTTTTAAACATTCTCATTATAAAAAATGGCTGGTAAGTGTTCTCTATCAAGGCAGGCTGTGGTAGTTTTATATTATTCTCAACTTATAGGATCATGTATATTACTACCACTTAGTCATGCTATTACAGCTGTCGCAGAAGTCATTCTTTAAATTTTTTCATAGGGTTCCCCCCCAAAGTCTTACAACTTGAATCCCTGTACTGTACATTACTGGGAGGTATTAAAAGGTAACAATTCTCTTATAAATCAATGATGTTTTGCAAATATGCAATAGTAATAGACATTTCATATCAACAAGGAGGAAACTGAATCTGGAGGCTACGTCTACTATGCATTATTGGGGTGTGCCAAGAAAAAAATTATCCTTTCATTTCCAGGGTTGCCTATGTTCAGGTAGGACATTGCTAGTTTGGGATTCAAATCAGTATGGTTTTCAGGTTACAGTGCTTTAACAACATTACTTCCAGTGGGGAATCTATTTGAGCATCTGGGGCACCTGTTTATGAAGATAATAGTACCAAATTTGCACAAAATATAGTCCTCCTTCTAAGCTAAAGAACCCCCCCCCAGTTTTAAGGGAACTGGTCCAAGAGGTTTGATTTTATAACCCCCCCGAATTAGGTGCCTCCTCAGCACAGGAACACTTCTCTCCACTGTTGTCTATCAAGGAAAAACTGTGTCTGTATTAATTTCATTTCCCTACTCTTACAGCAACTGACTAATAATAACTCTGCATTTGCCACCAATCCTTGTTGTGGTCTCTTCTTTGCTTCCTTTCAACAAAGTAAGGAAGAACAGACTATTTTCAGTGGAGCTGGACTGGGTGTTTTTCAGCCAAATGACACCAAAACTGCAGGGGAGCTAGTACCACCTGTCCACAAAAGCACATTCAGGTTTCAAGTGAATTGGATTACAGGGTCCAGTGCTACAGGCCCAAGAATAAAGTGCCACTAGTCATCCTACCTGCATCATGAAAGAAAGAAAAAAGGCTCTGCCCTCACTAAGGAGGGAATGAAGGAGAATGGCAGCTCCTTGCAGCTTGTCTCCAAAGGTGATTGGCTGCGAGCACTCTGTGTTCTTCCCTTGCAAGAATTCAATTGGAATGGATAAATGCCATTACCCAGAAATTTAGTCAATCAAAGAAAAGTGCAAGCAGCATTGCTGGTAAACACCCACACTCAGGGGGTGGACTGTTTGGGGGACGAGGTTCATAATTCCCCAGAATCCCAGATTCATAATCATATTCCAGAAAATAACTCTAATAACCCAAACCAGCAATTTTTTATATATACACACACACACACATATATTCATTATTTTCAGCGTGTTCCAGCTGCACTATGGTACACTGACTCTTTGAACTTTAAAGGGCTATTATTTTTAATAGGCAGAAGACCTTGCTTTGCCTTTTAAACTTTAAACAGCCAATGCACCACAGACCAGCTGGGAGACATGGTCATGCTTCCTTTCTCTCCCTCTCTCCATGTCTACTTCTGCTTCCTCTAGAGGAAAAAAGCATTTTGAAAATTATTGTTTTAATTTCCTTTTGCAAGTTCAGAAAGGGCATGATTATCACTTTCACTAAATTGGGAGTATTGTTCCAGTATTTATTAAAACAGATTTTTTTTTCCTGACGCAATTTTCTGGAGTAATAACAACACTCCCAATATTTAATGAAGATGATAATCTTGCCCTTCCTGACTTTCCAACATGGAATTAAAATGATAATTTTTAAGGTGTACACCCCAGACCATGAACTGAAATGGCAGGTGTCTGATCAGTCCAATGTTCAGCTCCATAAGAAGCTGTGCATCCACGTGGAACTCAGAAAACTGTGTCCTTTGAAAGATATATCTGATTGTTGATTTAGGCCAATTCATATATGAAGAAGAGTTGGTTTTATATCCCACTCTTCATTATTCGAAGGAGTCTTGGAGTGTCTTACAATAGCCTTCCCTTCCTCTCCCCACAACAGACATCCTGTGAGGTAGATGGGGCTGAGAGAGTTCTGAGAGAACTGTGATGGGCCCAAGTTCACCCAGCTGGCTTCATGTGGAGGAGTGTAGAATCAAACCCAGTTTTCCAAATTAGAGTCCACCACTCCTAACCACTACATCAAGCTATATGCAGCAAGTCACAGTGACCACTCATAACAACCATGTAAACTGAATTCTATCTACATGTACAGTTCTGGTCATCACACTTTAAAAAGGATATTATAGCTTTGGAAAAATTGCACAAAAGGGCAACTAGAATGATAAAAGGTTTGGAACACTTTCCTTATGAAGCAAGGTTAAAGCGCTTGGGGCTCTTTAGCTTGGAGAAACAACAGCTGAGGGGTGACATGATTGAGGTTAATAAGATTATGCATGGGATAGAGCAGGTAGAAAAAAAGAACTCATGGGCACTCAATGAAGTCGCTGAGTGGTCAGGTTAGAACAGATAAAAGGAAGTACTTCTTCACCCAAAGAGTAACGCATGGAATTCACTGCCACAGGAGGTGGTGGCGGCCACAAGCATGGATGGCTTCAAGAGGGAATTAGATAAGCATATGGAGTTGAGATCCATCAGTGGTTATTAACCACAAGGTATCGATAGGGACTCTGGGGCAACTGATGCTCTGTATTCTTGATGCTTGGAGGGGTCAATAGCGGGAGGGCTTCTAGTGTCCTGGCCCTATTGGTGGACCTCCTGATGGCACTTGATATTTTTGGCCACTGACACAGAGTGTTGGACAGGATGGGCTATTGGCCTGATCCAACATTGGTTTCTCTAATGTTCTCTCTTATGTTCACATAGTTGCATACCTTGTGCCAACTATGTGAGTCATTACAGGGTCTCAGAGCAAAAAAACCCCCAAAACCTATTTGTACCATATGGTAACCTATATTTTCCCATTGGGTAAAACAGCATACTTGGGAAAGATAATTCAGATCACAAAACTATCATAAGCATTTCAACTCTGTACCATTTCACAGTGATTGGGGTAGTCTGGGGTGTTCACAGCTTGTCCCAGCCAACAGCATTTCACAAAGCCCTCAGAGAAAACCATCAAGGACCAGCAAAGGAAACCATTTCAGAATATATACTGGAATAAGGAACTGCCTATAAAAAATATTTAACATCAGCAAATGACTATGCACCAAAGTATTCCTGTCTGTTGTCATAGCACCTATAGTCATAAGCAAAAAATAAAAGTTCTGCATAGTGAATTTAGCACAGCAAGCTAGTTTTTCCTAAAAAACTAATTAAAAGGGTTTTCCTAAAGCTGCCTAATCATGGACGATGATCAATTGTCACAGTCTCTGCTAAATAAATATCTGTTGCAATGCAGGATGACTTAGGTACCTAACTTTTACTGTGAACATTTGCCTATGCTTTCAATGCAACTTCTGTTCTATAATTTATGTAGAGTTGGACCACTGATATAATCTTTTTACCAGCATTTTGCATTTTTTTAAATGACCCAACATTAGGGTTATTGCATCATGGGGATCTTGTCTACTTAACAGTGGTACAAAGAATGAATGCAATTGGCTAGAACATTAAATGGGTTCATTCTTTCAATCAAGATGAGTAGCTGTGTTAGTCTGTCTATAGCAGCAGAAAAGAGCAAAAGTCCAGAAGCACCTTAAAGGCAGGGTATGAGCTTTCATGAGTCCCTGCTCACTTCTTCAGATACAACCTTTCAATCAGATTCAGTACACCCTTGGACTTATGTGTCCTATGCTCACATATAACTGGCATAACATAGAAGGAAGAATATGGATTATACCTGCTGCCTCTACTCTAAACCTCCCCCCATTAGAACAGCATACCTGCACAGAGCCTTACGAATACCCTTCACCACACATAGGGATGAACTGGCAATTTCCACTGATTTCCCCTATCTACTGCAGACTACCTATGTTGTTCCATAGGATCCCCTAGCCCCCAAGAGCAACAACTCATGGAGGTCAATGGGAAGGACGGTGACAGGAAAGATCCATTCTGATGATGAAAAATTTCGTCTGAACCCCCCCACAGGATCTGGCTGCATTCAGCATTCCACAATATGTGGTTGTTAATGTGCAGGATGTGCTGAACCAAGTCCTACTGGAATGTATGCATCTATGATTCCATGCATATAAGATCTTATGTGCACAGAGACTATGAAGCAGGGCCAGTAATCATGACTCTCATTTTCCTTTATGTGTGTTAAACCAATTACTTGCATGCCTACTAAAAATTTATATAGATGTAAAGTGGAATCCATTTGTAAACTCTGTAAACGGTTTGCAGAAGATGAAGCTCAAAGAATATCTAACTCGGTTTCAGTTAACAGTAACTTACAGTGTATGATCTTAGATGGATTTGTTTTCCAGAGTGATTCCACCAATGGAAATGCTGTCTATATATGAGGAAATCCCTAGACTACTCATTTATTCAGACTGATTTGTTTATAACCTTTGAGTGAAAGCAAAATTATATCTGCAATATTATGGTCCTAGAATCATCACCTATCAAGCAGATTCAAACATCTGCATATACAACTTGATGATAGATTTTAAGCATTTTACAGTTCTACTGTCATTATCCAAATTATGAAAGTTGTTAGTTATGTATAAAATGCATCCTGTACTCTAGATAGTGAGAGCACATAGTTGCTAAAAATAAAATATATATAACATGATAGAAAAGGGCAAACAGAAACTGTGAAGTAATATGTTAATTTCATAGAATCCTTCCTTTTTCATACATTCAGTCTGTGCTGCCCTCGCAGGCTGTATAGAAACACATAGCAAGCAGTTTGTATTAGTGCAAGAAAAATAAGTCCTCTTGGTGTAGTGGTTAAGTGTGTGGACTCTAATCTGGGAGAACCGGGTTTGATTCCCCACTCCTCCACTTGCACCTGCTGGAAGACCTTGGGCAAGCCATAGTTCTGGCACAGCTGTTCTTGAAAAAGAGCAGTTTCTGTCAGAGCTCTCTCAGCCCCACCTACCTCACTGGGTGTCTGTTGTGGGGAGGGGAAGGGAAAGGAGTTTGTAAGCCACTCTGAGACACCTTTGGGTAGTGAAGGGCAGGGTATAAATCCAATCTCTTCTTCTCTTCTTCTTCTACCTTTAAAGTAATACATGATGAGAATCGTAGTTTATTAATCCCTTAGGTCAGATGTTCTGAGATAGCCTTCCTTATTGGTTATAGATAGGTTCCTTTCCTGGTAGCATAATGGTGCCACAACACTGTAATTTTGGCTGTGAGAGACTATATACAGCTGCCCCTCAGGACATTCTTTTCTTTCACAACTTTCATCAATAAATCATTGTTCACATTAAACAACTGCTCTGGCCAAAGCTAGTAATGAACTGAAGTCAAACAGCTGATCTCTAGAATCCATGCTAAAGATACTGGGCAATAAGTTTTACATTCAAGTGGTTGAGCTACACCATTCTGAAGAGTTTCACATAGTTCTTCTTAAGTTTGACAACAGGCATAATTACATGGAGGAGGATGTCATAGTTGCGCACACCAATAAGTTTCTTGGAGCCATGTCTTCTTAGTATCTCTTCCTCAAAGCAAAGAACCAATTCTGAGTGTGCTTCAGAAGAACCAGAACACATCAGCTTAGTATCTGCAGGAAGCACCCATTCAGAAACAGCTGCCTCCTAACATATTGTGACCAGCAATCCATGTCACAGCACAGCACAGCACTCCATGTCAGACATTTTGTGATTGCCTGTTTTTGAAACCATTTTGTGATGGTGCCCACTCTCTATTCTCAAAATTCCCAAAGTTGGGACCCGTCTTTTAGTTATGCTGCTGAGTAGGTCCTACCTCGGTGTCCTCTGCTTCTATTCCTTAATGCACACTCAATCAGATGCAATTTGTTGACAAACTGGTTTTTGTTATGGTTTCCTTACATTTCTTACAAAATTTCACAATATTTTTGTTGAAATAAAAAGTAAAAAGTTATCAATTATGGAAGTGGCAAAGCCATGAAATGTATCACAAGCCCTAATAGAAGGAAAGAATAGAGCATCCCTATTCACTCACCCCCATTTTTATTAAAAGAAAAGCTATACACAAAGGACAGAAAAACCAATACGACCTGTAATCCAATGAGGTGCTTCATTGTGTGCCACACATCATTTACAAAAACACACATATATCTAAGCAAAACCCTGTAATCCAGAGATTCAGTCAACATAACAGGTCAACATCATGAGGAAATAATTTAAATTTTATTATTTTGTATGGACTTTAAATAGAGAAACATAATAGGAACAAAATTACTGCAAGCCACAAGCCTTTATTCAGTCACAAATTGATTATATAAATAGCTATGGCTGAGATAAGATTTGTGTTTCATATTGGGATTTTTTTGCCCTATTTGTATCAGTCTTCTCTTCATCAGGAATGGCAACAAGGGAAAGGGAATATGAAATCTTTACAAAGAATCTTTTAATTTCCTGCTTATAATTCAACAGTCTGAGTTAATTTTCATTTTTCCCCTCCATACTGAATAATTTGCTACATTATATTGATTGCTGAAATTAATGATAAATACACTTTGCAGGTTTCAGAATTATCTAAACATTCTGTAATCTTACAGATATTTGACTTTACAGTAAATTTACTACACAATGTCATACTAAATCTGATGCCAGGAAAAAAGGGAAAATGAGAAGCTATTTTGTTTACTCTTGATGAATAATATTTTTAATAACAATAGCATGTATATAATATGTTTGGTTTAAAACACATACTTATATGTTTTCCAAATTGCAATCTGAACATTTGTTTTTCTTCTTCAAAGGAAGCAGCCATTATTTCTCCATTCCTTTAATCATCCTAGTGTTCTGCAAAACTATTGGGGAAGCAACTGGTAAAAGGATTAGGGAAGAAGAAAGTGGAAGAAGCTCCAACTGCTTTACCTTGCAGTGGCTCATTTTAAAAGGGGAAGGGTAAATCTTCAGGTTGCAAACAGCCCAGCAAATCAGTAGTGCCATTCTAAGCAGAGTTTCATATTTTGACCCATGGATTTCAAAGGACTTAGAAAGATGAAACTCTGCTTAGGATGACACTTCAATATACTTAGGGTTGGAGCCAGATTTCAGGTTGCCCAGGCCAAAGACATGTGGCGTAGTGGTTAGAGCAGAGGTGACGAACTCATTTGTTACTAGGGCTAGATCTGACATAAATGTCACTTTGTTGGGCTAGGCCATGTGTGCTACAAAACATAATGCCAGGTATGGGAGATATAAACTTTAAAAGGACACAGGCAAACCCAATTTACTCAAAATGCAAACATGCTTAAAACATTAACATTTTTACAGTATCAGACAAGAAAGAAATAGCTGACTTCTCTCTGCCCCTGTTCTGAATGGAAAGTCTAAATATGTGACTGTTTCTGAGAGCTACCTCACACATTACAAAAATGTATTAATTTCCATGAAATCTGTGTGTGGCTGCAAACATTACAGTCTTGCGTGGTAGGAGGTTGCAACAAATTACAGCTTTCACGTGCGATTAAAAAAATCCTTGTGTAGAAAGACCATAATCAAGGTTTTAAATGCCTCTCCTTCATAGAAATGTCTTCACTGCAGAAAGTTTGCAGCTTATGAACCCAGTCTTCATTCTCAGCATATCCACAGGTACATGCTTCCCTTACAGAATCTGGCCAAAGTGAGGACAGCATTTGACAGTGCTAAAGATGTTTTTCATCCTAGAAATTACCTTTTAGGACAAAGGAATTTTCTCCACTGTACCATTAAGATCTTCACAGCACTAGGCTTTAAGATGGTTTCTAGTTATATTTTTAGCTGAGGGTTTTCTGTGCCTCAAAGGCAGCTTTTCTCAACATTGCAGTTGTTTGTGGTTGTATTTGCTGCTTCTCTTTCTCTCCTAATATCTTCTGAAAGACAGAAGGTTTTCCCCTTTGCACCGGCTTTTGTTCTGTTTGGCACATAAGAGTAGAAAGCTGTTCTTTTCCAGAGCTGGAATCAGATCTACTACTGATTTCTATGGGGGAATTTTTTTTCCAAAAAGTCTGGGGATTTCAATGGTATTCAGTATGATCACATGCAAACTCACTGAGAAATGAGTCCTGTTTGGTTTAACAGCCTTACTTTCCTGTAACTGAGTATTCAATTGCATTCTTGAACATGTAAATCACATTTAATCAATCTTATATTGAGTATAATATCCACTGGTCCATCTTGTCCAGCATTGTCTATGTTGACTGGTGTGATGAACATATAATCAATATCAGGGCTATTTTGGGGCAGGAACGCACAGGAACAGAGTTCCGGCTGGCTCCTTAGCTGGCCATGCCAAGCAGGAACTCATTAACATAATAGGCTGCACCCAAGAGCAGAAACTCATTAGGATTGGCTACATTAGGGGTGTGTGGCCTAACATGCAAAGGGTTCCTGCTTCAAAAAAAGCCCTGGGTTTTGACAACAAACAAGGTAAATGGAATAAGAAGTAAAAGGTGGCTGTGGCTGGATGACCACACTTCTGGCAACATGGGGTGTGTGGCCTGATATCCTAATGAGCTGTACTGTCAGGGATGTGGCCTAATATGCTAATGAGTTCCTGCTGTTGGGTGTGACCTGTTATGCTAATGAGTTCCTGCTGGGCTTTTTCTACAAAAAAAGCCCTGATCAATATAACCTATGAAACAATTGTGAATGGAACTTTTAACCATTGTGACTGTTTGTGTGAGCATAAGGATGAACGATAGGATGACTGATTGTGAAATAACAAGAAAGGACCCAGAAAAGCTGAGGAGAAAGTAGCAGAGAAGTCTCAGGAAAACAGTGGCAACAGTTGTATAACAATGCCCTAAGTGTATAAGTAGGAGACTGAGGCTGACCCAAGTTGGATAGGGAGAGATCACCCAGCAACTTGTCATCTGCCTGATACAACAGTGTGCACATTGATACTCTCTTCCATGTCAACAACTATTCATGTTTAGACTGCCTCCAACCTGGAACTATATGTAGAAGGGTATAAAAAAGATCCTTCCATCTTTTATTTTAGATTGCTTTTCTCAATCCAGTAAAAGTTTTATACACCACAGATGAAGGAAAAAGATTTATCATGCTTGTCATTCTTACCTTCTAAAAGATCTCAAAGTTGTTATACTGGCAGTGGATTGTGGGGTCTCCATCACAGACCGTTTACAACCCTACTAGTAGACTTCTTTTTACCTGGAGATACCAGCATTTGAAACTAGGAACTTTCTGCATGCCAGACTATAATCCTTATCTGGAAAACCTGTCTCTAAATGTGGATTCTAGACTATGAGCACTTGCTGCCAAAAATGTGTCTTTAAAGCACCACAAAACTAAAAATCCTTGGGAAACTTGTTGCTATCCATTTTTGTAAAAAAGAAAAAAAATGAGGGAGGACAGGAATTCAACCAGTATTACATTAGTAATTTTAACAGCAAATACATATTTAAAACAAACTAAAATTCTTTATATACATTTATTTATTTATTTATTTATTTATTTATTTATTCATTCATTCATTCATTTATTCATTTATTTCATTAGATTTATAGTCCGTCCTCCCCACATGTGGGCTCAGGGCGGCTAACAAACTAGGCACGGTTGCCAATAATTAAAACAATTAAAAACAAGATAAAACAGTCAGTTACAGTCATATAACAATACACTCTTGTTGTCTCAGAAAGGACCTACAGTAACAAGATGGCATCCTGGTGGTAGTGGTCCCTAATCGATAGTATCAGTTCCAGGCAGCACTGTCGTTCATTTGTCACCAGGCCATCTCACCCCCCGATGTTACCCAACCTAGTTGTTGGTGGTGGTACAGTGGCGGCAGCTCCTACTCAAAAGCCTGGCAGAAGAGCTCTGTCTTACAGGCCCTGCAGAACTGCGCAAGGTCCCGCAGGGCCCGGATCTCCTCCAAGAGCTCATTCCACCAGGTAGGAGCCGCCACCAAAAAAGCCCTGGCCCTGGTTGCTGCTAATCTGGCATTTTGGGGCCTGTGTTTACCAGGAGATGTTGCGTCCCTGACTGTAGTGCCCTTGGGGGAACATATGGGGAAAGGCAGTCCCTTAGGTATGTCAGACCCTGGCCATACAGGGTTTTAAAGGTGAGGACCAGCACTTTGAAGTGAATCTGGTACGCCACTGGCAGCCAGTGCAGCACCTTCAGCACAGGCCGGATGTGCTCTCGCCTAGAGAGACCCATCAGCAGCCTGGTTGCAGCATTCTGCACTAGCTGCAGCTTCCGGACTTGTGACAAAGGCAGCCCCTTGTAGAGAGCATTACAGTAGTCTAACCTCGAGGTGACTGTCGCATGGATAACTATGTCCAGGTCATCGTGGTCAAGGAAGGGAACCAACTGCCGAGCCAGCCGAAGATGATAAAAGGCCGACTTGGCAGTGGCTGCCACCTGGGCCTCCATCATTAAAGAGGAGTCCAGGAGCATTCCCAAACCACTAACCTCTGACACCAGCACCAGAGGTGCCCCATCGAAGGTCAGGAGAGGGAACCCCCAACCCCGAGCCGACCTGACTCAGGCCCAGGACCTCCGTCGTCACTGGGTTTAGCTTCAGCTGACTCAGTCTGAGCCACCCAGTCTGAGCCACAGCTTGTAGTGCCCGATGAAGGAAATCTGGGCTGGAGTCCGACTGGCCGCCCAACATCAGATAGAGCTGGGTGTCATCCACATATAGATGACACCCAAGCCCAAATCTCTGGGCAATCTGGGCAAGGGGGCGCATATAGATGTTAAACAGCATCGGGAACAGCACCGGACCCTGAGGCACCCCACATTCAAGAGGATGTTTCTGGGACTGCTGATCCCCTATTGCCACCCATTGTTCCCGACCTTGGAGAAAAGAGGCAAGCCATTTATGTCCTGTGATAAAGAATTTACAGATTGGCCCAAGTTTCTTCACGTAAGGGGGGGGGAATTCTTCAGCATACATGTTGTATAGGATTACAGCTGATTATATATTTGATGAAAAAAATAAAATTAGAAAGGGCAAAAAGTTATAAAATTTATCACAGCTTAAAAATTAAAAAAGACATTTATTGTGTTTATTAATTCAGATAATAGTAAAGACTGAAATCACTGAAGTTCAACTCTTTGATTATAAATAATAGTTTTCCTTTTGTTAAATATAGTATAACATTTGATTAGTCTAGGAATTATCTTGTTGCTAAATGTATTATTATGATAGAATGGAACTTCTAGCTAGTGTAAAATAATGGTTAAAAGCTCAGCCACTCTTCATCAACACAAATACTGGAGTGAAGCAATATGTTTGCAGTGTTCCCTATCTGTTTTTTTTCCAATGCAATGCTACACAGCAGCCTATCTATCATTATTTATTATCAGAGACCAGCCCTCTGAAGATCACTATTTATGCATTAGAACAGTTCCAGTGTTAATCATTTGTCCGTACTAAATGAATAAGGATCTAAAATAAGCCATCTATAAAAGCCTCTGTTGCTATTCACAGAAAAGTAATGGCAACACAATAAGAGCTATATCTCAATGAAAGACCATCAATACCACCATTCTCCTCTGGATCTTTCTTATGTAGTTATTGAGTAAAGACAGTAAACTAAGGGTTTGGGTCTCTGCATTTTCCCTGTAATTAGGAGCCACCATCTACATGGAAATGGATTTGGGAACCCAGTACAGCAACCTGCTGCTAAGTATGACCAGAATGAATCTACTAAATATGACCAGGATTAATCTGATTTTTCCCCTATTTGAACAGATTTTCAGTATGCCCAACTTCAGCTGGTAGCAAAATATGAAAGGCAGGGTGAAATCATCCTCTAGTCTAAACTAAGGATGGCAGAAAATGCCGCTACCATAAGGCCAGATGCATGCGGATTCATAGAAGGATCCAAGGCCTGGTATTTTCCTGACTTATCCAGAAATACAGGGAAGCCTCCATCACAACGTGGATGGCATTTTTTAATTGCCTTGCCTAAAGATCTTGGAATATGCATAAAGCTTCCTCCCAAAAAAACTTTCTCATGGGTTCTAGCCCAGCCAAATAGAAGAGCTAGATATCTGGCAGCCTGAAGGTCAGAGTAAATGAGACAGGGATCATAGCCAGTCCTGTTTCCTTTAAAGAGCATGTTCAGTTGTGCCTGGTCCAATTTGGATTAGGGCTGCATGGGGGGAATTAACCCTACCACTTCCCCTTGATTTCCCTAAAATAATCCCACCATGGATTATTAGCCCTTTAAGGGGGGCGGCATCTTTGCCTAGACTTTTTGCCAAGGTCCTTCATTTCTGGCATTGCTTTTTTAAAATTGCTGTGCTGATAGGATCACTGATCCCCTGATGTATGATTCATTTGGACTCTGAAATGCAGACAGGCTCAGGGAGAAGAGAGAGAATTAGATTTCCTTTAGAAGAGTGTAACACGAAGCTTGTAAGGCTTGAGGAAAACTGTTTCAATGTATCTGACCAAGTGTGCATGCACACAAAAGCTTATACCCAGAATTAAACTTTGTTGGTCTTAAAGGTGCCACTGGACTCAAACTTTGTTCTGTTGCTTCAGACCAACTTGGCTACCCATCGGAACAAGAAGCTCTGACATGTAGGGAAAATGTAAAAACAAACATACCAGCCCTGCCTCTACCTCAGACTGCCTCATGTATATAGGAGGGGGGAGGATTTAGCAGACAGCCAAGGGATCGTGATCCACCTCAGTCAGTCAGATGAAGACAGAAGTTTGGTTTGATGGTTTCTTATTATTACGTAATTACTATTCATTTCACATATGTGGCTTGTTCAGCAATGTGTGTGTGTGTGTGTGTGTGTGAATTTTTTTGTGTGTATGTACGTGTGTCTGCATCTGGAAGTCATGTTGACCTCTAGTGACTGACCCCAACTGGGGGCCTGGAGGATATTCAGAGGTGGCTGAATAAAGCCTGTCTCTGTCCTCCCAACTTGGTATTCCAAGGAAGTCTTCTATCCAAGTACTAACCACAGTTGGCCCTGCTTAGCTTCCAAGATCTGATGAGATCCGGCTTGCCTGAGCTATCCAGGTCAGGGAAGCAAAATATATTGTCAAAGCACCGACTACATGAAAAGGTGATTTTCTCTTTACCACAAGCCTGGAAAAGAAAGAAGAAATTTACCCAGATCAGTTTAAGTAGCCCAGAGACAAATGGTTTTTATACCTTTGAAAAGACTTTCCTGGATTACTGTACCCCTCTCCAGAAAGTATTAGTCAGATTTAAGGTAGAGGTAGTGATTTTTATTAACTTTTATCCAGTCAGATTTCTTTGGTGAAGAGTAAGAAACCCACCTGCTAGGATGAAGGATTGTGAGATACAGGAGGCATATCTAGCTCAGGCAGGGAGCTTGACATCTCCACCCACCCGACAATCACAAAGAAAGGCACGGTTCATTGCATAATGGGTCATGGACCCCTGGGTTCTAAGCATTCCAGAGTTCTGGCAAAGCAGAATGGTTTTCTCTTCTTTGCCAAAACTCAGTCAAATGAAACCAAAGGCTCCATCCACCCAGATGCCATATGATAGTCTAGATACCATAAATAATACATTATATGTGTTCAAGCTTAGGTTTGTATTACACTGACCATGTTTGGGAGATTTTTTCCCCCAAGAAAGTACACAGGGATCCACTACCTTTCCTGAAAGGTATGGATTCCACATGAAAAGCAGGTTTTAAAATGCTGCTAATTTAGAGAGCTAGGAGGGAGGTAAGGAGTTAATCTTCCCTGGAGAGCTTGTTTGATTGGCTGCTCTACATGCTCTCTGACTGGCCAGTATCAGCTGAGAGAAAGTATATGACCAGCTGTGTACTGGAAGGAAGAGGCTTTTCATCTGGAGTCAGCAAGCCAGTGAGTTGGCTTCTGATAGAGAAAGAGACAGCTGGAGTCCATAGTTTTGACAGGACTGGTCAGACAGGTCCTTCTGAGACAAGAGAGAAAAGGCTTCTTTGCCCTCATTGGGGGGAAAAAAACCACCTTATTTTGAGGGAGAATTGTGATTCTAAGTCCAGAAAGCTAAAAACTGCTGTACACAGACACCAGTACTGGTAGAAAGATTTGGCAAGGGTGACTGGGTTACTAGCTTGTAACCCAAGTAGAAAATGGGTTATTGCTTCTTAGGAAAAGAAGAATAATTCCTGCCAGTTGAAAAGGGGTTGAGCTCTGAGGAGAACCCTGGTCTGTGGTGAATGGAATAAGCTTTAGACACCCCAGGAGTTAGTGAAAAACTGTCTTCAAAAGGCAGAAAGTTAGATACTCTAAGAAACAGCAAGTTTCCAGGAAACTCTATGAAGTAATATTGAAACTGCTGAAATATACTAAGCAAAATACTTCTCACTGAAAAGATCCAGAAATCTCTGAAAATAAGCTACAATAGACTATTTTTGTCTTAAGAATTAGTTCCTGTACAAAATATAACTTTTACCTCAGTATTTCTAAACCTTGACTTCTCCTATAGATATTATCTGCCTGTTAAACAAAAATCTTTTATTCTGTTTTAAAAGTTACACAGTCTCAAGTGTCATTTCAAAGGGTTCAAGACAAGAGGGCTCCTGTTTTCCCCTCAAGTTCCTGAGCTGGGTTGAAAGCCAAAGACTATCTCTGTAAAAAGGGTTGGACAATCAAGTCTTTTAAGACAACGAAGAAATACAAGCTACTGGGGGTTGACAGCTCAGTAACAGAAGGGAATTAAGTTTTGGTGGGAAATATCTGCCTGGGAGTTGGCAAGCAACAGGGGTCTGTCATATAGGTATTGCTAATTCTAGTGATCCAAAGACACAGTAGACAAACCTATGGCAACTTGCATGAGATACAGGCGTTCTGAGCTGCCTTTTCATCAAGAATTCTCCAACCATGCAGACTGAAATCATGGCATCATTAAAGTATAGACTAGAATAACTGTACTTGCATGTTAAGGTGTGTTCTACCCTGGTCTGTATTCCTCAGCTGTTGTTCCCTATCCTATAAACTTTGTTTTTGGACTGCTATAACTGGACCTCAAGTGATGTCTGGTCAATTGTTGAGACAATCTCTTATGAAGTGTCAATATGCAAATCTGCTTCCTATCTTATTTCTTGATTCTGAGAAATCACTGAGACTGATAACTCAAAAAAATCTCTTAATTCTGGTTCCTTCATACACTACAAAGGTATTCTGAAAGTTGATAGATTTTCATATATTTACCTGCATATATCTCCATAAAGTATAATATAATTACCAGAGAGCATTGTTATAAATATCTTGGTTAAACTATTTGCTTAGTGTTAATGAATGCAAAATACAATCTTCCATGAACTTTGAAAGATAAATATTAAATGTTTTGGAGAGAAACAAGATTTAAATATGCATGTTTATTTTGATTTATTTGACATGTTTATATCTCACCTTAGTGCTCAAAACACAATTTGTTTTTTAGATTATTTGCTCTAGGTTTCACCTTCCTTTTGATAGAAGAGGAGAAAAATTTGCACATTTTAATCTAAATACAGACTAATATGTCAATAAATTCAACTTTCAGGTGCTAAGTAATGCACTTCACCCATGAAGGATGATTACAGTTCTTTCAGTCACACATACACAAAACCGATTCTTCATAGCTTATTCATGCTTTTACCACCTATGGCTTATAGGAGTTACGGACATGAATGACTTTCTGAATCACTTCTTCAAAGTCAGCTGTTGAATAAGTAAGTGTACATTGATCTATGTATTAATCTTAGTTTTTTTATGAGGAAAGTACCTTTAGGTATATGTTCCTAAGACACACTGGTCACTGGATAACTACAAAGGTTAAGCTTCCCAATCCGACAATTATAAGATATCCATGGGGCAGCCCAAATCCTGTTCATTTATCATTATTGTGTGGGGGGGGAAGCTTGCTAAATGAAGAATGAAGAAACATGGCAAGTGTGGGTCTTAAAAAATAAAGGAATAGGAATCAGGTCCTTCTGTTTGGTCAAAACATAGACTATGTGTTTCAGCTTCCCTGAGTGCTTCACTAATTGCTGTGCACGGCTCAGATAGATTCCTGAAATTTCTGCTGAGATTGCTCATGCACGGCAGTCATAGATCTTGACCAGGATCCCTGAAGCATGGATGCCCAATTTATCTGATGTACCAGAATATTTATTAACACTAACTGATGTATATGCTTCAAAGTTACAGTCCAATGGCACCTTTAAGACCAACAAATTTTCTCATACACCACAGGCAAGTTTTGACTACAATCAAAAAGAATAATCAAACAACAAAGTACCTTAGTATATTTTCTTCACTTGCTCCAAGGCAGTGCTTCACTCCAAGGCAGCATAGGTTCACTACTCCCTTTTACAAGGACCCGAGGCGCCAGCAACAATAGGTACCCTACCAGTATCCTCAGTGTCAGTATCAGCCACCCTACTTCAAATGGAGAAAAAGTGCTACAAGACATAGGTGTGTGAGCCAGCAACCTCCTCATAGGGTGGCGTGTCAGCAGTTGCCAAGATTCTGACCACCCATTCTGATGTCCACAGAATGTCCTAGTTTCAGGGATAGGTTAGCCAGTTTTTACAGTGCATGATGTTCTATTTGTTCTGATGTTTGTGTTTTGTCTATCATTCATAATGGTTACTTTCTTGATTTCACCTCTTTTCCCCTGTGTCTCCTCGCTTCAGCAGTGGTTGGTAACTCATATCCTGAACTCTGACTTCAACTGAATGAGCTCCTACAGAAAGGCACAGTTGTGGAGGTTCCCACAGGCCTGCAGTCAAGTCATTCCAGGTTCTTCCTTGTTGATATAAAGATGGAGGCTGTAGGCCAATCCTCAGTTTGAGAAAATTCTAAGTTTAGAATTGTTTCTCTTTCATCTGTAATTGAGCTTCTCACTCCCAATTCCTGGTTTGCCAGTTTAGACCTTAAGGATGCTTATTTTCACATTGCTATTCACCCCTCACACAGAACGTATCTTTGCTTTAGGCAAGGTTCAGAAATTTTTCAGTACTTGGCTCTCCCATTTGGCCTCGCAGCCACTCCCAGAATCTTTACTAAATGCAGGAGGTAGTTGTGGCTCATTTAAGGACTAGGGCTTGTACTGTCTTCCCCCCTCTGGATGATGGGCTTGTTGTGGTCCCCTTCCTGGAGCTCCTGAGAGCACACTTAGATGTGGTCCTCTCCATTTGCATGAGATTCTGCTTAGTGGTCAATTGGGAAAAATCTCACTTGGAACCTTCCTGCCAGGTTCAATAGTTTGGTGCACCCCTAAACTCTTTGCAACTGAAGGCCTTCCTATCCCTGAATAGGGGCAAGACCATTAAGGTGGTGACCTATGCCTTTCTACAGATGAGGTGGCAGTCAAATTAAATCTATCCAATTCTTATTAGGCCTTATAGTGGCTGCCATGGCTGTCATTCCCCTGGCTAGACTGCATATGCGTAGTCTCCAGCTTTGGTTCATTAAGAAATATGGCCCTGTGAAACATCCCCCGGGACTCTGTTTCTCCGTTCCCAGATCAATTTTGAAAGCTCTTAGTTGGTGGACAGAGGAGGACATTCTTTTCACAGGAGTCTGTTTTGGGGCTTGGGTCCCACAATTCACCCTCATTATTGATGCTTCCTTAACAGGCTGAGGTGCCCATTGTGAAAAGTTCTTGGTGCAGGGTAGGTACATATGAACACATGAAACTTCCTTATACTGAAACATACCCTTGGTCCATCAAAGTCAGTATTATCTACTCAGACTGACAGCGGCTTTCCAAGGTCTCAGGCAGAGGTCTTTCACATCACCTACTACCTCATCCTTTAAACTGGAGATACTGGGGATTGAACCTGGGACCTTCTGCATGCACTACTGAGCCACAGCCCCTCCTAAAATAGAGACCTTCAACATCAACACTGTTGAGCTGCATGCAGTCAGATTCACCCTTACCTCCCTTGCAGATATCCTCTGAGGCAAAAGGGTGCTTGTTCAAACAGAAAACATGTATTACCTCAACAAACAGGGTGGTAGCCCTGACCTAGATAGCCCAGGCAAGCCCATTCTCATCAGATCTCGGAAGTTAAGCAGGGTTGACTTTGGGAAGTACTTGAATTGGAGATCTCCTTGAAATACCAGAGGCAGGAGCTGGTGGGAGGGTTTATTCAGTCACCTCTCTGAATATCCTCCCGGCTCTCAGTAGGGGTCATTCACCAGAGATCCAGGTGTACCATTAGCCAAATTGCCTTGTTAACTTAATAAAGAAGGGGAATTATGAATTTTATTAATAATAGCAGTTGGCTTTCAAGGGAGCAATGGCCTGTGTATACCGGAGTTGAGTTATCCAGATCCCCAGAAATAAGCCAGGAGACTAGATTTTAAATGGTTTCTTTACTGAAGAATCCACTCTCACATACAATAAATCAATAGAGAGCTATAGAAATTAGACAGAGTAAATAGCGACAGTTGCATGAGCAGGAATGATCGTTGGTTGGGTGTTACTTTACCTTCCGATGTGACGAGGCGGTCCTGCAGCGAAAAATGGGGAAAAAAATACTAGGGAAAGGGAACCGTATGATGGCCAGCAGCACATGTGAGGGAGGCTTCACGTAGTGCTAAGACTGAAGCCAGTTAGGTAGGACGGCATGGGCAGATGCTCTCCTTTTATACCCTAAAAGGGGCTTGGGGTATGAGCCATCAAGCACGTAGTCCCCAGGAACGTGCTAGATGCTGCTAGCATCTTAATGGGCTAAAAGAATAGGATTAAGTGTTGGGCAATTGACATGATGTTTCTTTAAGTGATACCTTTCAGAGTTTGGGGCTAAAGACAAAGGAGAAGAACAGGCAGTCATTCAAGGTGCTTGGCTAGTCGTTAGCGTTAATGATCCAATGGTCTGCAGCAGCGTTATCTTGATGGACAAGGGGTGTATTAGTCAGCCCAGTTAATACTGTCATGGCCGAGTTCTTCCGTTTAATTTGAAGATGACTATGTGCAGTTTTGGGTAATGTTGCTAGGAGAGGGTGGGGGGGACCTGCATGATGGAGACAATGCTTGTTCATGGCATTTTGAGCAAGAAAGTCCAGGTTGTCTCTGCAAAGTATGGATTCTCTGTAAGTCTGGATGCTTTGTCTGATGCCAATTTGGATATGAGCTGCTACTAACCCCCCCCCAAAAAAAAACAACCTTGAATAAAGCTGGTTGTTATGAATTTGTATGAACATCTTCATCATGTTACATGTTAATTAGTTGTTCAGCCTCTCTATTGCTTCTTGTGTTTGGTTTTAGGTTTCTGAGTTTATACTGTTTTTCAGTTTGTGCACCAGCTCAAGAATGAGATGAAGTGGCATATATATATATATATATACACATGGGGAGTATGATTGCAGGTTTACAGAAGTGAGTGTATAATATACACATACACAAGTGGGTGTATAACATACACACAGTCTTTATTGCATCAGCAAGTAAGCTGTAGCCACATTGCAGTGATTCCATCAAAATAAAATACTTTTTACCTGGAAAAATCTTGTCCATGGCAGGTGCAGTCCCAATGTGGGGCTGTACTGAACATGGAAGATAGAAGTAAATTATTTTCTATTGTTCCCCTTTTAAATGATTGTCTACCAATTATAAGGTTTTTAAAAGGTACTCTTAACTGCTGCAGGGTATATGCACAGAGGCAAGCCATACACAGCTGTTTGTTGCTGAGTAAGGAAATACCTATCCATGTAGGGAATACCTATTACAGATTAATAGCAACAAGTTACAGAGCTACTTTGTCCTCTAAACTATACACAGTGCATTTAAAGAAAAAGCTGAAAGACAATATTACCCCAATGAAATTTTATTTCAGCTCAACGCGGTCTTTTCTACCTATTTTAGTTTAATTACTTCCCACTGTATCATTTTGTTTCACTCTGAAACATTAGAAAATGAGTACTGCTTAGTAACTATTCACTGAGCACAAAGCTGCTCTTGGCTGATAAATAAGGAGACTCTGCCTAGAATAATTTTGCCTCATTTTTCTGGGCCAAAGCCAATTAGTTTATTGATGGAAATACTAACTTGAACAATCTGTCATATTCAAAAGTCATATGTATGTCCTTTTTTCAATTAAAAAAATCTAACATTGAGATCTGCAATTCCTTTCCCAGCATTTGTCTGACCACCTGCTGTTTGTGATCTATTTAGCAAGGATAAACAATTCATGAATAACCAAAACAAACTCTATATGTTTTGATGGATTTTCTGTCCATTTCTACTGTCTTAGCATTTCCCCCCCTTCTTTTGTTGTTCACTTAACATGTAGTTCCTCAAACAAATGGAGAAAGATGAGCGTGGAAGGGAAAGAACTCAAAATTTAGAGAGAAGAGCAAGGTAGTGATCAGGAATCTAACAACCTGAATTATAATGGAGCTTTATTAGAAACACAAGTAGCCTTGAAAAAGGAGCAGTATCACATAATCACATGAAGTGGCCCTATACTGAATCAGACCATTGGTCCATCAAAGTCCGTACGGTCTACTCAAACTGTTGGCAGCTGTCCAGGGTCTCAAGCTGAGGTATTTCACATCACCTACAACATGATCCTCACTGGAGATGCCAAGGATTAAACCTAGGATCTTCTGCATGTCAAGCAGACACTCTGCACCACTAAGCCATTGCCCTTCCCCTCCAATATACTATCAAAGCAATATATATAAGTTGACCACATGGTCTAATTTTACAACCTGCACGGTGCTTGACATATTAGGACATTTTGGTGTGTTGTGGCCATGTGAGAAGTTTATGCTTGATGGTTCTCACCCCCATTGGCACTCATCACTATGATTCAGAGTTCAGCACATACGGCAAAGTACCATTTTTTTCTGAATTTCCTAAAATATAATGAAAGCTAAATCATGTGGAAGTTGTTATGTGCTCATGGCCACCATACATGGACTTTGAAGGGATTTTCTATTACTGATCATGTTTCCAACATGAAAATGTTCTCACTCAGTGATTTCATGTTCTTTTCACAGATAATAGGTCACTTAGTGCTGGATAAGGAACCACCTCCTGGGACCAGAAGGAAGAATGAAAACTGTTTCGCAAGAGATTTAACTAGGGATAATTCAAGAGATGCTGTTAATTCTAAACAATAGAAAAATGTTGCTACCTCCTTTTTAATTCTCAGAAGCACAACATGACCTACAAGTCCCAGTGTAAAAGCACTGGTTAGACTAGGACATAGAAAACTTGAGTTTGAATTCCCACCGTGCAATGCAAGTTTGCTTCATGACCTTGGGCTTCACTCTAAGCTACCTAATACAATTCTTGTGCAGAGAAAATGGAAGGTGGAGAACAACGCTGTAAGCTGCTTTGGTTCCCTTTGGGTGGAGAAGTGATGTATGAGAATCCAAGTAAATAAATTTCTGGGATATAAAACAAGTCAGTAATATCAAGACAGTGAGAGATGGCAAACACCATTTTGTGAGCTCACTTTCGTAGGGTTGCCAGGACTGTTAATTGCTGTGGCAGGAGAAAGTGTAGGAGGCATTGCACCCAAACCTGGAAGTAATATCACTTCCAGGCAACATCCTATGAATCCCAATTCCCCTAAAGATTCCTAGACCATTACGCATTACTTCTGGGGTTGAAAACAATTCCCCAACACCACTTTTTCCCACCACAATGATCAGCACTGGCAAGCAAATCAGTGGATTAGTAGGCAATCACCTACCAGGGGTATGCAGATGGCAACCTTACACTTGGGATATGAAATTGGGATCAAACAACAAACAGCCTTTACAAGAGACAAGCAATCTAAATTACTATGACCCAAAAATGTAGGCCTAAAAGCATACATTTGATTCAAATTGACTCTGAACCAAGGCCAGCTAGCAATCTAGGAAGTATTAGAAGCTGTACAAGATCATTTATCTAAAATTAATTTGTTTCCACATTAATTTGCTTTGCATCACTTATACATCAAAAAATATACCCAGAAGAATTTCATAGTCAGCAACTTTGACATGTTCTCCTTTTCATCCCTGGATGAATGATCACATAAATGATCACGTAAAAAAATAGTAGAAATGACCATAAAAGGAAAGACTTTGTAGTTCCATATGGAAACAAAATGGATGTCACAATGAATTTGGCTGTCGTGAATGACTGAAATGTTGTGTAACACTCCTATAAACAGTGGCTGTCCCTGGCCTCAGACAAGTCAATATTCTGTCCTTGACAGCCATCTTCTGAGGTAATAATACTGGCCTACCAACATGGCTGTTATAAGGATTATTGAGCTGATGTACATGAACTGTATGGAGAACTCCAAGGCACACTTTGACCACAAAGAGACAGATACTAAAGCATTTTAAGCAGTCTGTTGTATATTCCATACAAAGGCCTAGGACAGACTGGCAGTTTGCCCCGGTAGCCAATCGTAGCAAAAAAAACCCGGATTAAACTATACTGGGTTTTCCCGTCCATACAGCGGGGGCCGCTGCTGGAAGATACGGGATGGAGGCGCACGGGAGCGTTCAGACTGCCACGCCGGAGGCATGCTATATTCGCCGTTTCCCCATTAATTCGGCTGTGGGTGTATGGGTGTATGTGCGCATGAGCGCTCATGCGCATAAGCGCATTTTGCCAATTTTTTTTTTTTGCCCTGCAATGCCGGCACCGCATTGGGCAGTGGAGCGGAGTGCAGCCAATCACACCGCTGCTGCCTCGTGCCCAACGCGGGTTGCTCCCGGCTTTTTGCCTGCGCGTTCAGACTCCCCGGAAGTGGAGAAACGCGCTACGAACGCGGGCTTTCGGATTTGCAACGGCTTTTATCAGGTGTTTTTTTAATCCGGCAGTGAAGCGCTACAGCACCGGTAGGCTACGGGTGGGGGACGCCAGGCAGATGTGCCTGTGTGAACATTCCATTTACTCCGATATTGAATCGTTGTCGGCCCGGGTCCCTTCCCGGGGCAAATTGCCAGTCTGTCCTCGGCCAAAGGATTGAATGAGGAACCAGGAAGCTCCCGCTTTAAATTTAGGCTCTGCCATAAAAAAATATGTGTGTGTGATATTGCATGTATAGCATTTAAAGACTAGTGCTCCAATTTACAGCTGCTGATGAATACTGAGGCACAGTAGTAAGGGACTACCCTAACATCAGCCCATGTCTCAGAATGGTTAAGGATTAACAGCACAGAGGTTGTGGTCGCACACACTAAATAATCCACTTTCAATCCACTTTCAATGCACTTTCCAACTGGATCTTGCCAGTTCACACAGTTAAATCCAGTTGGAATGTGTACCGAAAGTGGATTGAAAGTGGATTATTTAGTGTGCATGACCTCAGCCAGATTTTATTGTATTAGTTTTAAATATTTATATATCTTTTTCTGTCACATTATCAAAGAAGAAGAAGAGGAGATTGGATTTATATCCTGCCCTTCACTTTTGAGTCTCAGAGTGGCTTACAAACTCCTTTCCCTTCCCCTCCCCTCAACAGACACCCTGTGAGGTAGGTGGGGCTGAGAGAACTCTAACACAAACTGCTCTTTCAGGAACAGCTGTGCCAGAGGTTGTGACTGACCCAAGTTCACATCAGCAGGTGCAAGTGGAGGAGTGGGGAATCAAACCCGGTTCTCCCAGATTAGAATCCGCACACTTAACCACTACACCAAACTGGCTCTCAATCTCTGAATATACAGATAATATCAATTAAAACCAGTAGATTCAAACTATCAGCAACAACAGCAGGTCCTTTAAAATAAATCAGCCTTACATCTTTCCTAAAGATCACCAGAGATGACACTGCTTGTCAAGACCATTAAAAGACAAAATCATACTAGGGGGGCTCTTGAAAACTGCCTCAGATTTTGCATGCTGTAGAGCATACACCCCCTTCTATCAAATACTCTTTTCTCTAGGCATTTTCTCGTGCCAAATTCTAGAGAAACAAAGGCAAATGCAAAAATAGCTGTACCATTATGGGAACCCAAAATAATCTAATAGAAGGCACTGCATGCCAAAAACAATTTGCCATATTAAAACTAAGGCCATGCTGCAATTTTGTCAATTTTTTTCTGTCAGTCCTTCATATATCTCCTGCAGGAAAAAAAAATCCATCCTAGTCACTCTGATTATCCAAAATTTTAGTACGCCTACATAAGTACCCGGGCTGCTATTCTGAAATGTCATCACTTCAGTACTTTCGATGGATTACAGTTGGAAGTGTCTCTGTGGCCAGAAGGAATCTTTTTTAATATTGTGCAGAACCCTGCAAATCAGACCAGTTTTAGGCAGAAGTTCTATTTTGAAACTTCTGTGTTTAAAATAATAAAAGTTTTGTGCCTTTTCCTGGGGCATCCTCTTTCACTCATTTCTCAAAGGAAAAAGGAAAAAAACGTGTTGCTTTATAAGATTCAATATAATACATTTATGGCATGTTAATTTCTATCAGAATTTCCCTTAACAAAGATTTGGGGGTACCATTAAAAGCAAAAATATTTTCACCTATTTATGATATATTTACAAATACAGAAGCAATTTGGATTTTATTTTATTATTTGACTAAGGCATCGAAGTGCCTCGATCCATCTACAGTTTCTACACTACAAGTGATGGAATTGAGGAATACAGGATGTATATTTTTGATAGTGTAATTTGTGGGGAAATGTGTATTATTTGTAGTATGTACCTAGAATGTGGGATGAGATTAATGCCTGAACAAGTGCATTTTCCCACTTGCTCCTGCAAACTCTAGGCTTGTGGGTACCTGGAAGAGTAACCCATCTGCAGGTGGGCCTTGCGGTTCCTCCCAGAATTACAACTGGTCTTCAAACTACAGAGAATTACAGATGAAATGACAGCTTCAGAGGGGAGGCGTATCACAGAATTTAGGATAAAGGAAGTTCTAGAATAGCTACAGAAAATGGACAGTATGCATGGTTGCTAGGCCTGGCCTGGCCTGGCCAGTGGCACGAGATAGGGGGAGGAGGGTTATTACCTGGGGGGCACTGATTATTGCCATGACCCAGAAGCACCAGCATCACAATGGGTTGATGTTCTAGCACTCAACCAAAACCTCTATGGAAACGAGAGAGTCTGGGGGCCAGAGAGTGCTAAAATTTTACGTTGGCGTGATGCTGGTGCTTCTTGGTTGTGCTGGAAGTGATGTCATTAAGTGTTGATGACAATCGCTACCCCCGACTGGCCAGCCTGTTTCAGCCCACTGATTGGATAAGAACTGGCAGGCAGTGACCAACCTTGCCAAGATTTTGCCCATCATATGCATATGAGCTCCCCAAAACTGTGTCTTCCCGAGGCAATGCCTCCAAATCTTCAGGAATTTTCCAAGCAGGTTTCAGCAACCCTAGAACCACAGTGTGACATCATCTGCAGTAGGTAAAATACTGTGTGTGTTCAGGGAGAAAACAGAATTATGTTCAAAGTTTTCTAACTGATTCAACCAATTTTGAAGCATAGAAAAATATAATTCACATTAAACTTTTAAAGCATCTCACATCAACAGGAAAATGCCATTGTTCGCCAAAGAGAACACCTGCTTTCCTTTACAATTAGCCATACAAAGAAGCTTTCTTTGCAAAACCCCAGTTTAGTAATTCAAAACCACTCATTTTGAAAACAGATTATAAACAAACAGAACCTTATTTTAGGGCTTTTTTAAAAGTCCATTTGCTTCTCCTTTCCTTCTTCCTGGTCATGGTTTAATTCCGAATCTCTTTATTGTAGACAGCATTGCAATTAGATAATTAAAAATAGATTGGCTCATTCATGTAATCTCAGCAGCAAACTTGGCAAGTTTTAACTCCATGGTCAAAGGGAACGAATTACCTTTGCTATTCTTCTCATAGATGTTAGCATTCAGGGACACTTTCCACATCCACTTTCAATGTGATTGGCAGCTACGATAGACAGGTGTTAAGATTCAAAGTGCTGTTTTCTACCATATGCATTTGCTTGGTTGGGGGGTGTTCTCTCACTAGATGACCTCTTGGGTGTCTTTGCTAACAAATAGTCTGACATCTGGCAATCAACTTGAGAATGGCGATGAATCATTTCACCTATTGGTTAGCTGAACTGCTAGCTGAAGAATATTCTAATGCAAATACTCATTCACATGAGCTACAATTGTGTTTCAGGAGAAAAAATAATTAGATGGATCCAATAGTCTCCTTATGTGATTAGATGGCATATATAAATCTGGTTTTAATGTAGTTATTTTTATTAATAAACTAATTCCACTGATAAAAAAGATGATGTAAATCTTTCACAGAAAATGTAATGGATATTCTGTACTGGAAAGCTGAGTGCATTTTTCTTATTTAAATCAATGGATGCAAGAGTGAAACAGCAAAGAGTTATATTCCTCATCTAAAAAAAAGTCTCTTTGCTTCTTCCATCTGCATAATAAGTATTCAACTTCTGCCTTAGCATATGCACCTTTACTGTTCTGGATACTACTGTACTTTACAAGTATTAAAATTCTATTCCTATTATGTTACTCACAAAAGGATTCAGGTATACAAACCTTGAATTCTATTAGAAGTAACTTATTTGATCCCCAGCCCTAATCTTTACAATTTATCATGCTAAACTGATGAATAACAAAAATTCATTATCTCTTGTAGTAATGCCCACACAAAATTTCTAATCAAAAGTACAATGTAGACTAAAATGTTTTATGCATCTTAAAAAAAAAAAGTGGTTTCCCTCAGTGGATTCAACATAACCTTGTTTAGAGGGTTTTTTAAAATAGTTTCTTTCACATAGTTCTATGACTTGAGGGTACATTCAACTACCACCACAAAAGGGATTCATGGCCCAAGAGTCTGCAGTATGGATATGAGTAAGGTGTTACATGCAGGCACTGGTAACTATATTTACACACCCACATATGGAAATTTGTTTTTATTTTGATGGAATCACTGCAACGTGGCTACAGCTTACTTGCTGATGCAATAAAGACTGTGTGTATGTTATACACCCACTTGTGTATGTGTATATTATACACTCACTTCTGTAAAGATGATTTCTGGGTTTTCTTTATGAGTTCTGTATTTTATGTTGTATTTTTGGTGCTCTGAAGTAGTGTGAATGGTTTCCTCCTGCTTCATTTTGTTCTCACACCAATCTTGTGAGGTAGGTCAGACTGAAACAAAGTGACAGCCCAAAGATGCACTTCACAGATGTGTGAGAATATGAACCTGAGCTGCCATGATTCTCACTGGCACCATAACCACTATACCATTTGTCAGACTCCCACAGCAATCAGAACCAACAACTCGCTTCTTTGCAAAGGAAGTTTATTGATCAGTAATGGCAGGACATCTGTGCTTCAGGTTCTGTGCTGAAACTGAAGGGAAAAGCACAGGGTGGGAATGATATATTGGATTCAAAGCAGGTCAGGGGGTGGAAGGGAGCCAATGAAGGTGGCATGCAGGACCCGCCAGAATAGTAACGGACCCAGTGTAACCAGAGAAGATGTTACCAAGGTCAGGCACATAAACTACAGATAAGAGTCTAGGAATAGACAGCTCAAAAGCGAAAGTAACGTTCCAAGGAATTCAGTCTCCTTCCCCTCAGCCTCCTCCACCCCCCTCTGCAATACCTGGCAGTGAGCTGACACCATTCTGGCTCTCAGTTATTACTTCAGTAAAGTGTTCTAGCTGGTAGGATAAAAGCTAGGGAAACTGGGTAGTTGTAGTAAGATAGATGAAAAGGATGTTTGCTGTCCTCCATCTTTTAATCTGGTCCTTTTTACCTTTCCCTTTTTCAATTGTGAGCTATCACAATTTCTTTGGGTTTTGTTTTTATTTGTGCACTAGTTTTGCCCTCCTGGTTTGAATAGACAGTGGACCACAGGCTAAAACAGTATTTATGACATGAATGCACTATTATTTATTCTGATTCCAAGATGACCAGCAGTGTTTATTTTTTATCCCCAGCCTTCCTGGTAACTGGGTTCAAAATTCCATTCAGCCAACTGAGCTCATTTCAAAATTTCTTGGTCTGATCAAATTTGTTTTAAAATACAAATAGCCACATATAAACAGACTTCTTTGGAAAAAAGATGGGACACAAATGTTATGAACAAATTTAAATATATACACCTTTGTATACCTTTAACTACAAAATATTTAAAGATGCTTCTTAACTGGGATTTTTTTGTTGGCTTTGATGTTTGTTTTGAGCCTCAGTTACTCTGATTGAGTACAGCCCCCCCCCCACACAATTCATTTGGGGATGACACACCACCATGATGATAACACGCTTGAATAGAATCTGCAGCACAATATACTCAAAGTAGGCAGGCACCTCTTCTTGAGGCACTCATTTAATATTATTCCAGCACTGAATTGGCTGTGAGAGAAGCTGCCATCTGGAAACAGGCTTAGAATAGCATAATTGTCACTGCATAAGTACACAGTGTATGCTATTTGCTGTCTGATGTCCACTACATGACCGTAAATGATATTTTGCACAATTAATGCAAGAACATTAGCAATCTGTTCTCCTACTCATAGCATCTTCCTAGACAGCATGGAAATATTCGAATTCCCTGCCAAAACTGCCGTATGCATTTCTCAAACTATAACTCAAGTTACTGGTGAATACAATCTACTCTTCCATTACAGAAAATACAACTTTTGCTTTCATGCAAAGCAAAGAACACCTTTAAAGTAATTCTCTGTTCAAAAAAAACAAAGTTCTCTATACATGAGACCTAACCACACACACACATTTTACAGGAAGCTTCAAACTTTATTTTTAACACCTCCTCTCAGAAGTACAAGATAATCTTCTGAACAAACACATTCTAATATGAAAAGCAGTTATATGGCAAAGACCCCAAGGTGGATTCTTATTTATTAGGCATCTCCTGGATTCTGAGTTGGGTGGAAAGGCAGCATACAACTGTTTGAATAAATAAATATTATGAAGGTGCTTGCTTAGATCATATGCACAATCAGTGTCTCCAGCATGATAGCATCACTTCCAGTGAAACCAGGAAGTGTGATGTATGTGTGTGACATTAGCATTGCCCCAAACTCTATGTTTCAGCCATAGAGTTTAGGGAGAATGCTACAGTTTCACATATAGTGATGACATCATTTCCAGGACATTACAAAAGTCACACTAGGGACACTGATGACCCCCTCCCCCATTTCACCCACTATTTCCCACCTGCTGCCCAGATGAGTGGCAGCAGCAAAGGAAGCAGGGGACAGGAGGTATCTTGTTCAAAGCAGGAAGCTGGCAACCTAATGTGAATATATTTTACAATTATAGTTTGGTGAAAACATTATTCGTTAGGGTATGTGTGAGAAACTTGCATTGATGGTTTTGGTTTTCTGCATGTTACTTAGATCATGAGCTTAAAAGACAGTCAATTTACAGTGTTCATGGTGTGAAATTCCTTGAAAGTATTTGCTGACAATATACAAATTTTAAAAGCTTAAAGATTGTCTTTTCTGTGCCATATTAATTTGTATATCTCTGCTGTTAAATCTTATGAAAATCTTTTCATTTCACAGCTACAGCTGGGCAAACTATTCGTAAACCTCTTCCTGAAGTGTAAAGTGTGCCATAATCCTCCTTCCCCTTTAACTTTTCTGTCATCTTCAATGAACTCTGCATTGAAATTGTATCTCTGAATCCTTGAAATGCTTTCTTTGAACTGCAAGTAGAAGCAGTAATGGGTTCCTGTATGCTACCTGATATTCAAAGAAAACTAAAAAATGTTTGTGACATGCCAGCATTGCTTGATGAAATCTATGCTTAAACATTAAGAGTGCTCCATTCCAGAACTTAGACCTACAAATAAAATTTCTCAGGTGGGTAGAAAGACCCTGCTAAAACCATATATGTTAAGGATAGAAGAGCTGCAGGCAGGTATTCAGAAGTTTTCCATTTATTCTTTTTAAAATATTCAAAGTAATAGACACCACTTCACCGCCAACATCGAAAAACCACAATCTTTAGCAGGTCCCTCATTCCTTGAGAGAATCACCCTGCATCTGGGCATGGAAAGGCACATCCTTACACTGGCAGTGAATTCTGACAGATCAGGAGCTTCTAAACACCTATGAAGGAGAGCTACAGTTTTGATGTCTGTGGAACCCATCCTGGCAGACTCCTGTCCAGTTGTTCTTTTTCCCTTTTTATCTGTCCCCCAGCAGCTGAGGCCAGCTCTTGACACCCTTCTAAATTCTTGAAACATTTTCTTAAACAGCAGTAAACTAAGATACCCAATGTAAATGACAGAATGACATAACTGCACGGCCCTTATGCTTCATCTCTGTATACTCATATTCTTAGGAATAAAGTTAAAGCACTAAGATTTGCAGTGAATCTGGCATGCTTCCAATGACTAAGAATGATATAATCGTAACACACATGAGGCTTTACAGGGATCTAGAGCTTACTGCAGCAGATAACCAATAAGAACTAGCAGCAATCTATATGTCTATTTCCCGGGTGTGGACCGATCTGTGGATATCTAAGTCGACAAATCAGGCCCACAGTGATAGCAAGATTTTTCTCCAAAATTGGGGGAACCCCTCCCCTAGGTTTGCAAAGAAATCTAAAAATTCTTTAAAAAATACATGGGGAGGTTAAATCCCCCCAAAACAAAACTGTTGCCTGTATATGGACAGAGTACTTACCAAAAGAAATCAGCCTACATGCAGCTTCCAGGATCTTCACTGCAGTTGCAGCTCACAACAATGAGACTGCCACCGTAGCTCCTGGAGGCCCTACAACCAGCATGGCATTTGATTTGCAAAAATCTCCCATGGGATTCTTTCTCTTTTTTGAAAATCCATCAGAGCTGGTGATATCCCTCCTGCCAACCTCCAGATGGGGCCTGGAGATCACTCTGGTTTCCAGGCTACAAGAGATCAGTTCTCCTGAAGAAAGGGGGATGAAATCTATGGCACTCCATACCGTTTCCTGTCCCTAAATCACTATCCTCCCCAAGCTTCGCAATCCTCCTCTCAGTTGCAGGGGCAGGAATGTGTATAAATGTGCACTCATGTGCAAGACACCCATCCCACCTATGAGTTTTGGACTGACAGAGAAGGGCAAAGAAACAGAACTGGCTAAATACAGCCAAGATGAAAGGTGGGGTATCAATACTTAAATAAATATATAAAACAATAAAATATTATGTTTCAAATGTTCTCATCCAAAGGAAGAAGTAGGCAAAAAGCCAATGGCACAGTAAAGAGCAGATGTTTAACTAATAATCTCAAAAATAATTGCGCTGCTGGCTTTTTGCCTACTTTTTTTTCTGCATGACCAGTGCCAGCCCTTTTGTTTTTCCCCCTCATCCATAGGAACCCAAAGCCAGTAGCACTGCCACTGGCACTTCTCATGACTTAGAGAAGCAATGATTTACAGAGGATCATGTACTGCAATACCACGAAGGCTTTCTGTAAACATTTTCTCTAGTACCAGGGAAAGTGTTCTATATAAACCTGGCTGTCATGTGTGAGTACAAAGCTGGAATAAAACGCACAGTATATTTTATAGAAGACTACCCACTGTAACCATAAACTGCATTTTTGTATTCTCAGGTTCATCCTCTAAAATCCAAGTTACTAAAAGTTTGCTGCAGTTCTGCATTCAGGCTTCTGCACCTGAATTTACTGGCTCAGACATAATGAAGAATGTGTATCAAGGAGCAGGATTATACTTATGCTTTTACTCTAGTGATTAAGAAGGAAACGCGCACATCTGATTCTGCACTGACCAACAGAATACAGAAATTAAATTCTTACTCTCAGATAGTGTCCTGCGTTTCATGATTTATTTGAAGTTTTAGAAAAAAAGTATTAGCAAAAAGCTGTTTTTTTCCTAAGCTATTACAAGAGCTGAGAGAGTTAGGAAGAAAGTTGCCACTTTGAATATACTAAGCAGGCAAAATTGCATGCATTCTGAATTCATTTTGGAGAGTTGTTTTTATCAATGACATGTAATACAAAGTGTAATACAAAGTGATATGGTCTTTAAAATTATATTGAAAAGTATTGTGATGGTAAAGTTCTCAAGAAGTTATGACCAGATGAGAAAACAGCAATGGCTGCAAACATCTAGATTTTTTTTTGTTCTAGTCCTCAGTGGTAATCTTATTAATGCTTTCGAACTATCAGGCCTAAGACAGACTTATTCAATGGCTGATGTCCTTAGAGAAAGCTAGAAAGGGAGAGAAACATCAAGACTCTAAGGGAAGAAGAAGAAAGGTGGGTGCCTACATTTTCACAGAATTGCCAGGTCTGACTCAGGAAATATCTAGACATTTTTAGGGTAGTGCATAGCAAGGACATGCTATCACTTTGTGACATCATGTCCTGTGATATCACTTCCAGGTCAAAGGTCAAGTGATGGCACATTGCAATGTCACTTCCAGCAAACTCCCCTAAACCCATCTCTCCTTGTGATGTCAATTCTGGGGCATTTCCCAAAACTTCCCAACCCCTATGATGTCACATCCAAGTCACAATCACAAACCTTGACCTGTGATGTTTCTATGGATATTAGAAAAAACTTTTTCATGGTCAGACTGGTTCAAGGGTGGAATCAGCTGCCTAGGGAGGTGGTAAGTTCACTGGCAGCTTTCAAGAAGAGGCTGGATGAATATTTGTCAGAGATGCTTTAGGCTGGTCCTGCATTGGGCAGGGGGTTGGACTAGATGGTCTGTATGCCCCCTTCCAACTCTATGATTCTATGTCACTTCCTCCTTTCAAAATTCTATGCCTTACATCACTTCCATATCTTTTTCTCTACCTTACATTACTTGTAGGCTTCCTATCCAGCCTGGCATTTTGCACGTTGCCCTTTGTAATGTGAACAAGTACATGAAAACTTATTTTATTTTATAACCCCAAATCACTTTTTAGTTACATAAACACGGGAATAGGCACTTCTTAAGTTATTATATTTTATATTTCGGGGATTGCCATTTCAAGTATGAAAGGTGTGTATCTACACACACACACACATACACCCTTGACACTTTGAAATCTGTTCTGAAGTTGTGGAGACCCGCTACCAGTCAGAGGAGACAGTGGTCTGACTCAACAGCACAGCATCTGACTTGCATGCAGAAGGTACCATGTGAAATCCTTGCCACCTTCATGGTGAAAGACCTCCACCTAAGATCCTAAAGAGCTTGTACCAGTCAGAGGACACAAGACTGATTTTCGTACACCAACGACACTATGGATTTTTTGAATACAGTTAATCAGAAATAGATATGTAAGATGTTCTATTTGTGACCATATATGCTGTTTCTTTATACACAAATATTCCTTTGATAGAAGCACTGGAATTCATTGAAAATGTTCTCAATAGAAGACAGGATAATTTACATCCTCCTACCAGTTTTCTTAGTTCCTTGGCTGAATTGGGTTCCCCCCAATTAAAAAAGGAATTGGGGGGCGGCAAGTTTCAGGATCTGTTATGAGGTACATATTTGCTCCTGTGTCGCTCATTTATTCATAGGTCATATCAAGTATAACCACAGCTTTCATGACAATAAACTTTTCTGTGACCGTATTAAAATGTATAAAATATGGTTAGATTATATCTTTGTGATCTGGAAAGGTCCATGAGCCCATGAAATTTGATATTAAATTTGACCAATACCATTTTTTAAAAAATTTGAAATCAGCTGGGGTGGGTTTCTATATACGGTGATGTTTTTAGGAAACCTACAGATGTTAATTCCATGTTTGTTTTTGATAGTTTTCATCCTTAACATTCCCAGATGTTGAGGCTACATAGAAATTGTAGCAGCATCACAGACTTTTTAAGACAGGCCTATGTGCTGATGGGGAAATTTAAAATGAGAGGGTATTCATCTAGAAGATGAGTAGGTTTTTATATCCTACTTTTCTCCATCTTAAGGAGTCTCAAAGCAGCTTATGATCACATTACTTTCCTCTCCCCACAACAGGCACCTTATGAGGTAGGTGGGGTTGAGATCATTCTAAGAGAACTGTGACTAGCCCAAAGTCATCTAGCAGGTTTCATATGGAGGAGTGGGGAGTCAGGCCTGGTTCACCAGATTAGAGTCTGCTTTTCTTAACCACTACACCACATTTACTCTCTAAAACTTTGAAGATAAAGCTCGGAATATTGATAGGTCACTCTTGTTAAGACCTAAGTGTAAATGTAAGTCAACAAAGAGACTAATTACTCCTCTTACCTATGAAGATTTATACATATTGGCATATATTGTCTGATATCCCAAGGTGCAATCAAAAACCTCTGTTTGCTTTTAGATGCTCAAAAAAGTTAAGGGATAGGTTGGTTCATAGTAGGTTCCATAGTAGGTAGAACCACTTTCAGCTTTAGGAGGAGAAACAGTGAGGGGTAATTTTCCCTATTGTGTTTGCCAGAACTGTTTGAAGAGTAACTGTTTTGAAAGCTTGCGGGTACTAGAAGATATTACATCAAGAATTTCATGAACTGTAACTCTAGAGGAGTAATATATGTAGTACTGTGTCCTTGCACACTTACATATGTAGGTATGACTGCATGACCAGTGAAAATGAGGACTGTAGAATGTAAAAGCAGCATTACAAGACTTCAGCACCACTGATGAAGCACTTATCTGCTGTGAAACATACCAATAAGGAACTCCAGTTCTGAATAATTAAGCAAGTTTCAGCCTCAGGATTTCAGCTTCACAAACTCAAGAGGACAAAAGACTTTTGGATTTTTGCTCTTGAGGGTCTGAATGACAAGTCATATTGGCTGGTGATATTCTGATATCTCTATGGTCCTAAATTTAGGTTTTTGTAAGTACTTGCTATTATAAAACACTGTGATCATTTTTAGTTGATGTTATGAGTTAACTCCTTTAATTTACTTTGTCTCATGATTATCTACAACCAGGGCTTTTTTTGTAGAAAAAGTCCAGGAGGAACTCATTAGCATAATAGGCCACACCAAGCAGCAGAAACACATTAGCATATAAGGCCACACCCCTGACAGCACAAATCATTAGTATATTAGGCCACACACCCGTGTTGCCAGAAGCGTAGTCATCCAGCCACACCCATCTTTTGCTTCTTATTCTGTTTACCTTGTTTGTTGTCAAAACCCAGGGCTTTTTTTTGGAGCAGGAACTCCTTTGCATGTTAGGCCACACAGCCCTAATATAGCCAATTCTAATAATCTTTTGCTGTTGGGTGTGGCCTATTATGCTAATGCGTCCCTGCTGAGCATGGCCAACTCAGGAGCGAGCCAGAACTCTGTTCCTGTGCATTCCTGCCCAAAACTCTGTTCCTGTGCGTTCCTGTCTACAACTATTACAGGTGTTCCTGTTGAGGTCATTAAGGGTACTTTATCAATACACAGTTGTGTTAATGTTTTTGCTGAACTTGGGGTTTGGAAAGAAAGGTGATTATGGGCCTTTCTGCATTCAGTCTTTACTCCCGATTTCCCCAGAACTTAAGGCAAGTATGCCTTTGATTCAAATTATTTCCTTTCATTCTTCATATGTAATTATTCTTCAGCACTTTGTGCTGGTAAGTCAAGTTTCTGTGGATTATGCTTTCTGCATACTCAAGGAAGAAAGTGTGTTTTGAGCCTTGATTGCTCTTATCTTTTGGAGAAGGACTAGCCAAGGCGCCAGCATGATGCTTCTCCCTTCCCTTCAATGCTATATGTTATTGCTTCCTTTTCACCGAGCCCTGGCTGATGGGAAAAATTTTTTCATGAAAATTTCAGGGAATTACATTAAGTGGATGAGGCATTTCAGTGTTAACAGAGCAATGTACCCCTCAGCTTTAAAAGTATTTAATGCTAAGGTTCTAAACCAATTCCTATATGGTGTGGAAATTTGGATTCAGGACACTTCTGAAAAAATGGATTCCATCCAGTATGACTTTTTCCGATACTTATTAACTACTCCTAGATGTGTCTCCAGCATAGCACTGAAAGCGGAACTAGGTAAATTATTGTTGGAAGCTAGGGCTTGGATTAAAGCATTTCTCTTCGAAGTTCTCTTCAAAGGTTTAAAAACTGATGGAGGATCTACTCTACTTGGACTTACCCAGGCAGATAAACAGTATAGCCAAGGGATCAACCATTGGAAAGAAAATGAAATGCCTAGGAATAACAAATGGTATGATTAAGAATACATAAACTAAAGACATCATAAGACAAATTTAAAAATGTGTAAGGAAATTGGATACTACAAGTATGTCTTCTAGGGCACACAGGATATGTTCAACACTGCATTTGGGAATTGCCCCCTGATGCAATAGCAAAAATATTTTTATCAACTGACAGTCCCAAAACTAAGAAGAGCTTTTACTTTGGCAAGACTGAACATTCTTCCCTTGGTGGTTTTGGAGGGCCGATATAATAGAGTATAATACTCTAATAGAACATGCAGATGCTCATAAGATACAATCAAAACCATTGAACAGATGATTATGGAGTGTCATATATTCAATGAGTTGAGGGCTAAAGATACAGAATTGCTAAGTGTGCAAACCCAGGTGTCATGGCTACTATCAGATACAAATGACCATGTCACCCTCTCCATGGCAAAATTCATATATGCAATAATCAAGTATAAGAGAAATAATACTGAATAAAGTATTTTAAAATATTTTTGGTTCTAATTTCTGCTTAAGGTGATAGCCGTATGAGCAGTACGAGCAGGAGCAGGAGCAAGAAAGAAGGATGGAAGGAAGGAGAGAGAGAGAGAGAGAGAGAGAGAGAGAGAGAGAGAGAGAGAGAGAGAGAGAGAGAGAGAGAGAGAGAAAGAAAGAAAGAAAGAAAGAAAGAAAGAAAGAAAGAAAGAAAGAAAGAAAGAAAGAAAGAAAGAAAGAAAGAAAGAAAGAAAGAAAGAAAGAAAGAAAGAAAGAAAGAGACAGAGAGAAAGAGGCAATGTTCCCTAATATTATGTAATGGGAATAACCGAGTGATAACATGCAATTATCAATGTTTAGTATCAAATCAAAATGCTAACCATCAATCCATGCGTCCATTTTTTTGGGGAGGGGGGGAATGTCTGTGATCGAAGTCTGTTTGGCTTAGAAGTGCTTCTTGAAAAACTGGTTTTTCCAGTAGCTCTCCCATCCTCCAATGTGCTGTGGACTCTAAACAAGTGTAGATGTTCAGCAATTGCCCATGTGGAAACCTGTTATCATGTAGATTTACTGCCTAACATAGACCAAAGAGAAAGAGGCTGAAACAGGGAGTGCAGTGGGCAGTACTTAATTATTTACAGAAACTTTTCTACTTTAAATGGTATCAGTTTCATAAATGAGCAGAATAAAGGTTCACAGCAAAAGCACTTTGGGGAAATGTGGAGCAACAGTGTGCTGGAAGCGGTCTGAGTGCTGACCCCCCTAAAATAAATGCAGAACCAAGAAGAAGCTCCGACACAAGGCAGCAGTGAAAGTGGGAAGGAATGCAGAATGGAAGATTGAGATGTGCTCAGAAACCAAGGGAAAAGACAGGTGCAGAAATGACCTATATGTCATTTATTTATTTAATTTATATCCTGCCCTCCCTGCCAAGGCAGGCTCAGGGTGGCTAACATAGAGATGAAAACACTTAAAACAAGAGTTGAATAAAATCAGGATGCTATAGTCTGAGTATAATTAGAAAATATACAAATATAAAGTGCTAGTTTGCATCAGATGGCGGACAGAGCAGCATTCTCTGGTAACAGCTGGCTGACATCATAATCTGGGTTACTTGTCTGTTAGCAATGATGTTAATGTTGATGTTGGGTCAGGGCTACAGTTGCTTGGGTGCGGCTCCCTAATTGATAGCCTGGTGGAAGAGCTCCATCTTGCAGGCCTTGCGGAACTGTAAAAGGTCCTGCAGGGCCCTGTGTCATGGCTCCTGCTGAATCCAAGCCCATGGCTCCAGCGGAGGAACTAAGTGCTGCTGGGAATGAGCCCCCGAGGCCAGACAATCCCGCACCTGACAGCGTGGAGAGTTCAGAGGCTGCCCCAGCAACAGCTGAGGCAGATTCCCACCGAGTCAGCACTCCCCCCAATTCGCCTCCACCGGTTTCCTGCTTGCAAGAATAGCGCCGATGGCAGCCCAGCAGTGAGAGGCACGCATGTGCCACAGACGCTCGTTCAGCCCTGAGTACTAGCAGTAGCTGGGACGTGCTTGGGGGCGCTAATTGCCAGCAGCTTAGTGAGCTATTTAGCCCTCGCCCTCATGGCAGCAAGTCGTGCCAGCAACTAGTCACTTTGACGAAGCTCTGCACCTCCTCACTCGTGTTCTTGATTCCCGGTTCCTGTCTTGACGTCCTCGGCTCCTTGACATCGGCTTGTACTTTGAACCTCTGACTCCCGGACTCCTGACGCTCAGAAACTCTGGCTTACAGACAACTCTGATGGTTTGTGTTTTGGACTTGGTTTCCCTGGTTGGTTTGTCTGCCTGGCTCTTGACCCTGGACTGCACCTTGGCCACCCCGCTTTGCCTTGCATTTTGGACTTGGTTTTCCTGGTTGTTTGGTTTTCCTGGCTCTTGACCTTGGACTGTGCCTTGACTTCCTCACTCCTATCTAGCCCCACACCCGGCCTGTGACACCCTGAAGTCTTCTGGGAGCTCATTCCACCAGTGCGGAGCCGCCACTGAAAAAGCCCTGGCCTTTGTTGCAGCCAGCCTGGCTTCTCTGGGACCCAGTAGGGCCAGGCAGTTTAGGGACCCCGACTGTAGTGCTCTCTGGGGAACATGTGGGGAAAGACAGTCCCTTAGGTATGTAGGACCCTGACCATATAGGGGTTTAAAGGTAAGAACTAGCACCCTGAACCAAATTCGGTATGCTATAGACAGCCTGTGCAGTGCTTTTAGCACAGGCTGGATGTGCTCCTGCATAGGGAGGCCCAGAAGCAGCATGGCCACTGCATTCTGCACCTGCTGCAGCTTCTGGATTTGGGACAAGGGCAGCCCCATGTAGAGAGCATTACAGTAATCCAGTTTTGAGGTGACCATTGCATAGATCACTGTTGCCAGGTCATTGCATTCAAGGAAGGGAACCGGCTGCTTGATCAGCCAAAGATTATGAAAGGCTGACTTCGCAGTGGCTGTTACCTGTGCCTCCATCATTAAGGAGGCATCTAGGAGCACTCTCAAGCTCCTAACCTCCAGCGCTGGCACCAATGGCACCCCATCAAAGGTCAAGAGTGGGATCCCTACCCTCAGACTACTCCAACTCAGGCACAGGACCTCCGTCTTCATCGGATTCAATTTCAATTGACTCAGTCTAAGCCAAACAGCCACAGCTTTCAACACCAGGTCTAGATCTTCCGATCTGGAGTCAGACTGGCCGCCCAGCAACAGATAGAGCTAGGTGTCATCCACATATTGGTGACAGCCCAGCCCATGTCTCTGGGCGATCTGGGCAAGGGGGCACATATAGGTGTTAAATAACATTGGGGAAAGCACCACCCCTTGGGGCACACCACAAACTAGCGGATGCCTTTGGGACAGCTGCTCCCCAATGGCCCCCCTTTGTCCCTGATCCTGAAGAAATAAGGAGAACCATTGTAGGCAGACCACTGAAACCCAGTGTCAGCGAGGTGGTGGGTCAGTAGCTGGTGATCGACCATGTCGAACACCACCAACAGATATTGTTCTTAATATGCTGATATAAACCACCTACTGCAGGCATAAGATCCTGAGTAAAGAGATCTATTGTGCAGAATTATATCATGTGCTTTTGTTATTTCAATTAGTGCTACACAAGAAGACAAAATTGTTCATTGACTACCATCACCAACACCATTCTAGGCTACAAGTGGGACACAACGTAAGCAGCATATTTGCAATGTGGAAATAATGCCGATCTGCTAGCATAGTGAAGTAGCTAGGGTATTGGCGTAGGATATGGGAGACTCTGGTTCAAATCCCCACTCTGCCATAGAAACAGAGTGAATGCCACATACTTAAATCTAACATACCTTGGAGAGGTTTAGTGAGAATAAAATTCAAGAAGGAAGAATGATGTACATTGCCCTGGAGAAAGGGCAGGATAAAACTGTAGTAAATAAATAAATAAATAAAATTCTTGGGCCAATATTTTTGTTATAATTTACTCATACTCAGCATCAACATATAATAGTTCTTCAGACTGAGCTGGAACATCATGTGTTCCATGTCATCTGCATGGGTTATAAAGCCCCATAAATGAAAATACCTTGTACAACAAATTAAACTGGAAACAATCAAGGTTTTGAACCTTTCAGTAGGGGATTTGATTATAGTTAAATATTCTCTCTCTCTCTCTCTCTCTCTCTCTCTCTCTCTCTCTCTCTCTCTCTCTCTCTCTCTCTCTCTCTCTCTCTCTCTCTCTCAAGTGACTACCTTGATGGATCAGGGGAATGCTGTAGACATAGTTTATCTTGATTTCAGTAAGGCTTTTGACAAGGTTCTACATAATATTCTTGTTGACAAACTGGAAAAATGTGGTTTGGATCCTATGACTGTTAGGTGGATCTGTAACTGGTTGACAGATCGCACCCAGAGAGTGCTTGTGAAAGGATCCTCATCAGAGAGGAGTGACAAGTGGAGTGCCTCAAGGTCCTGGGACCTGTTTTGTTCAACATCTTTAGCAACAATTTGGATGAAGGGATAGAGGGAATGCTTATTAAATCTGCAGATGATACTAAATTGGGAGGGGTAGCAAATATAGTAGAAGACAGAGTTAGGATACAAGATTTTGGCAGGAGATTTTATCTCAGATAGACTATTTGATGGGATATAATATCCATTTCAAACCTGAAATCATACTATTGAATTATTAGCAGGAAATCAGAATTCCACAAATCAGGAAAGACCTGGTAATGCTCCTTCTCACTGCAGCCAAAACCACTATAGCTTCCTGTCGGAAGACTATGGAAGCTCCCTCAATTAAGAAATAGTATTTCAATGATATGGGACCACCTCATAATGGACAATATTTTGGACACAATATCCTTCCATGATCATTCCTTAGGTTCTTCTAAATATTTAGAGAGATGGTTTCCAATTTTGGAAAACTTAGATGGGATACTTGAAAACTAAACTAATACAAAAGGCTACCGTTACCTTAATTTCTTAAAGATAAGTTGGTTACTTTAACTTGGTTATGGTATGATATATACTTTAGCCATGGACACAGTAATTGCAACTAACCCATATTTTGTCCCTTTTTGTTGTTGATGTATTATGATTTGATTGGGTTTTTTGTTTTGTTTTGCTTTTGTATGTTGGTTGGTTCATTGATGCAAATTGATTCTACGATTTGAACAGTATTATGTAATTCTTTATTATGTGACTTTATTGAAACTGTTGATTGTTGTTAATTATTGTGAAACTGAAAATTAAAAAAAACAAAACAAATACAATGAATTTCAATGGGGATAAATGTAAAGTTCTGCATTTAGGTAGGAAAAATCAAATGCATAATTATAGGTTGGGGTAGACTTGTCTTGGCAGTAGTATGTGCGAAAAGGATCTAGGTGTCTTAGTAGACCATACACTGAACATGAGGTAGCAGTGTGATGTGGTAGCTAAAAAGGCAAATGCAATTTTGGGCTGTATCAACAGAAGTATAGTGTCCAGAACACACAAAGTGATGATACCACTTTGCTCTGCTCTGGTTAGACCTCACCTAAAGTATTGTGTTCAGTTTTGGGCACCACAACTTAAGAAGGATATAGACAAGCTGGAATGTGTCCAGAGGAGAGCAACAAAGATGGTGAGGGGTCTGGAAATCAAGTCCTATGAAGAAAGGTTGAAGAAGCTGGGTATGTTTAGCCTGGAGAGGAGATGACTGAGAGGTGATATGATAACCATCTTCAAGTACTTGAAGGGCTGTCATATAGAGAATGGTACAGAGTTGTTTTCTATTGCCCCAGAAGGTTGGACCAGAACCAGTGGGTTGCAATTAAATCAGAAGAGTTTTCGGCTAAACATTAGGAAGAACTTCCTGACAGTTAGAACAGTTCCTCAGTAGAACAGGCTTCCATGGGAGGTGGTGGGCTCTCCTACATTGGAGGTTTTCAAACAGAGGCTACATGGCCATCTGACAGCAATGCTGATTGTGTGAAATTAGGCAGATAATGAGAGGGAGGGCAGGAAAGGTTGCATCAGTGCTTAGTTCTTGTGGCCCTTTCTTATAAACCCAGGGAAATGCTGATTGCCACTTTGGGGTCAGGAAGCAATTTTTCTCCAGGCCAGTTTAGCCAGGGATCTGAGTGTGGAACAGCAGTCACCGCAGCTGTGGAGGTATTTGTGAATTTCCTGGATAGTGCAGGAGGTTGGATTAAGTGACCCTGGGGGTTCCTTCCAATGCTATGATTCTTTGATTCTAATTACAAAAAAGAAGAAAAATACCTAGGAGCAGGCTGAATTGAAAGTAATACTTCAGTATCTGATAACTTTGCAAAAGCTACTTACATGAAAAGTGCTAGAAAAACAAGTTAATGCAGGATCATTGTTATTAGTAACTCCTTGTGTAATGACTGGCTTCGGTGGAGGCACTTAGTAACAGGTGTTAAGTAGGGGTGCGCATTCACATCTACACAAGCTGAAAAATACCTGATCGGTAATGTCCATTAGGCCACACTCACAAAGATCTCAAGACTTCTGGAGTATTCTGCTCAAAATTTCACTTTCATTTGTACTGTTTATCCCTCCATTCTCACACTTAGCACTTAACATCCCCTCCTTATCCAAATCTATTCCACCCCAAACAATCTTTTGTTCATTGCTCCTTGAAACTTAGCACTGCCTTTTCCAGCCAGCCTGCTGCTGCCTCATTGAGGGTTGCTGCGTCTCCTTCTCTTGCTTCCGGTAAGTGTTTGGCTTGTCAGGGAGGGGGGCTGCTCTGTCCCATGTGCCGGTGTGTGATTGCCCAGCAGCAGAGCCCAGCAGGGGCTGGGACACAAACCAAATTCAATTTAAATTAAAAAAAATCATTTTTATTTTTTTAAATCATTGATTTTTTTCTACCAGCCATCACCCAAACTAAAAGTCAAGGAATACTTCTAAACTGCTACTGAAAAGAGGTATAATAGACTAAAAATAATATACTAAAAGAGCAGGAATCCAACTAATCTACCATGAATACAAGAGTAGGTGAAAAAAACCATACATACATCCACCTACTGCTTTAAAGATATGTCAAGAATTTTTAAATATGTTGAAATGAACTGGGATGTTAAAAATAATTTACTTTGCTTTGATAACTACTGAGAGTAAAGTATAGAAAATAATGATTGAATAGTAGCTTAAAGGTTGCCTAAGATCTAGACAGAGAAACTGAAAATGTTAGAAATGAAGAATTGAAAAAGTGAGAAGTTTTAATGTACATGAAAAGTGAAGTAACAAGGGGTTAATGAAGGGGTGGGAGCATTGCTGGAAGCCATGGGGGGGGTGGAGGGGATATTAGAAAAGGATGTATTTAATGATATTTTGAAATATGGAATATGTTACTATATCCTATTAATTAAAAAAAATTCAAAAAAGAAAAAAAGACTACACCCAGTCTTGCCACTCCACTCATTTTGTTTTTTCTAGAGAAGGAAGACTTCACCAGCTATTTTGATGCTGGAATCCATTTCACTGGATTATTAAAGCAAACATATGGGTGCGCTGCATGTGGTGCACTTATATACACAATCAACCATAACACATCAACTATGTTTTACAGCCTGCATAGTCAATCTGGCTTACAACTCAGTTTGGGGATCAAAATTTTCTTTGCTAAAGACATAAGAACGTAAGAGAAGTCAACGTTGGATCAGGCCAATGGCCCATCCAGTCCAACACTCTGTCACACAGTGGCCAAAAATACCAGCTGCATCCCTAGTGATTCTTCATAGCCTCTCAGAAAGTTCTGATAGCATCAACCACGGTATCCTTCTGAATTGGGGGTTCCAGTGGTTCCATGCCTACCTTGCACATGAGTTTCAGAAGATCTGAACATAGGGAGGGGAACTTTCTCATGGTAAAATCAGAAGTTTGCCCTCAGCTTCCACTAGGAACTTTAGGACACAAGGCACAGAATGCTGGACTCACTGATAAGGGGTGCCCCTCACCAAGGCCCTTTCTGCACTGACAGCTTGTTCCAGAGAATCCAAGGAGTCAAGCCTTAAGGGTTGACTTCGCAGTCGCACACATTCCCTCTGCACTGTTCCCCCCCTTGTTTATTTATTTGTGTATTCTGTATGCATTCTGCATCTACAAGCAAAACCCACATTTTTGAACTAACTGGCTACTTTGTCTAAATGAAGAGAAACACAAACATCTTTCAAAACTTTTAACTGCAGACCCAACCCCTCCCTCCCTCCCTCCCTCCCTGCCTCCCTGATTCTGCAAAAAAGGGGAAGGGAGGGGGAAATCCAGGCCCACACCTGCAAGACTGACATATGAGAGCAGGGAATCCCCTAGTTCTTTATATTTACTGATTCCTTCTTATGCTCTCTCTGGCTTTTTTAAAGTATGCTTGAACAGGAGGACACATCTTGTTTTGTCTTTGGAGACAGAAGGAAAGAAAACAGAATAAGGAAGGAGTGTCAACCTAAAGAGAGAGAGGAGGAAACAGGGAAGGGCAGTGGGCAGCACTTAAATACCCACAGAAACAATTCTACTTTAGAAAGGATTAGTGATTCAAAAGCAAATGAGAACAAAGAATCACAGCAAAAGGAATTTTGGTAATTGCAAGGCAAAAGTGTGCTGGAAGCAGTCTGAATGCAGATTCCTGCAAAACAAATGCAGAAACAAGAAGAAGCCCTGACATAAACCAGAATTGAAAGTGGGAGGGAATGCAGAATGGAAGAACAGGATGAGCTCAGAAACTAAGCCAAAATATGGGTGCAGAAAGGGCCCAAGTTGGCGCAATTTGTGCACCTAAAGCACCTTCCCAAAAGTGAGTGCCACACCAGCTCATGCATTTTATTTCAGCCAAACACAACACAGCATGTTTTAATTTACTGGCACACCAGACTACACTGAAGACAGTAACTGTTTCTCTGTGTGCAGATTATGATATCAGTATTGGGAGTATCTGGGTAGGAGAGATGACTCAATTGAACAGTGGTGGTAAGAACAAGAAAACCCTTGGCATTCCCTATAAACTTGGGACTCAGCAAGGTTGAACAAAATATATTTGGAGCCTTCCATTCTCTCTTTCCACACAAAGAAACCAGATACGCCTTGTTCCCTCTCTCCTATTCTTTGTTTTATTGGATGCCCCACAATAACCCCTCTACATTGTGTTTTTTGTGGGGGGAGGTTGATGACTGACTGTAACAGTTTTCAGCTTGAGTGGGCTCCACAGTCAGCAATGGATCTGGTACACAGCAGATAATTTGCATAAAGCAAAATATTATATTTTATTTAATTGAATATCAGTAATCTAGGAGACAAAGAGACACATCTGCACTTAGATCTTCCAAAGCAATGTTCTCAGGTATTCTCAACTAATAAAACTTGTGTGAAATTCAAGATACTTTAAACCAAATAGCTGTAAAAAACTTTTCATTTCATTTCAGTCATAAAAAGAAGGGGGGAATTTTTAAGAAAGAGATACACAGCAATTGAACAGGAGGACACATCTCTTATTCAACGCCCTCTCCTAACTAATTCCATAGATGTAAAACACTGACCACTCAACTAAGAGGGCAATTCTGGGAACAGAACATGTTGCCCAGATGAATACAGAAATTGGTATCCTTTGGTTACATCATTACATAAATGAATTTATTATGGACCTCTGGCTATAGCACCTTCTCCTCCATTAACTCATCCATCTTCTCTGAAAGTGTGTTCATCATAATGCATTATATATTCCAAAAGCAAGCAGAACAGAAAAAATTACAAAAGGGACATTAACAATGTATTTCTTTATCAAGTCATTTCACAAATACATGGGGAAAGGAAATATATAATGAACATGATCATAAATAGTGTAATGCCCAAGAAAGAAATGTAAATATACTCAAGTACAAAGAAAATGCATATTTCATCACACACTCTTCATTAACCCCAATTCAAAATGAATAGTTTTGTTTCCCTTGGTGATTACAACAGATAAAAAAGCAAATAAAGAAAAATCTGAGGCTCTTGTAGAAAAATTACACGGTATATAATATTTATTGCATATAAAATATTAAGACTATATTAGACCACATCTCCTCCTAGGTTTCCCATTTACCCACCAAGGGTGGGAAATCAGTAGTGCAATTTCTCACACCTGAGAAGAGAAAAAATGGCCTCCACATAGTGATGCTCAAGGAATTTCCCCTAGTGTCTATAGTAAAGACCACAGAAACTAGGGGAGGCAGCCTAGAATATTACCTGGAAGTGACATCACATCATCCTCAAACTCTGCCCTTCCCAGGTACTCCCCCAATCTCCCGGCATTTGCCATCTCCTCAGTTATTTCACAGAAAAAAACAGACACTAATATGCAAGGATGTAGCATTTGACAGAAAAGCAGGAACAAGAATTGGTAGTGGTGGCAGGTTAGAAGATGCAGTCTACATTATCCATAATAAAAATATGCAACAAGCAGAAGACAGGGAATAAAAGGGCATGAAGGTCATTGAACTCACAATAGTATGATGCTTCTGAAATACAGAACATCTAACAGAGGTGTCAAACTCATTTGTTACAAAGGCCAGAACTGACATAAATGTCATTTTGTCAGGCTGTGCCCTGTGTGCCATAAAATGTAATGTCAGGTACAGGACATATAAACTTTATAAAGGACACAGGCAAACCCAATAAACAGTAATTCCCCTTCCCCCCCAAAAAAAACCACACACACATGCTTCAAACATTAACACTCTCAGAGTATTTCCTTAAAGTATCTCCCTGATGCCCACCCTCCCATTTCCACCATCCATTACTCATTAGCACTGGGACAGAATTCAGAGACATAATGCACAGCCTCTGTCATCTGCCAATAAAGGTAATGAGCGGTTGCTTGCAGGCCGGTCTTGCAGGCTGGTTTAACCCCTGCGAGCCATATATTTGACACCCTGAAAGACTAAAGATTCTGATGTGTTATGTATCCCTTAAAGGGCTGCACACTAGTAATACCTCCTACAAATATTTGTAGGTGCCTCAGCTGAAGATTGATGGGAAGTAGGGTCTAACCTATAAAACTGTACATTGCAACACATTTTTTTAGCCTTTAAATTACCATAGGATTCTTTGTTGTTCTTAGTACAAAATAACAGATTATCATAGCTACTCTCCTGGAATTAAGTAGTATTGTTTTCAGCTCCAATTCTCATTGGGTATTGTTTTATGCTACATTCAATGGGATTTTTCATAATGTGTACTGGCACAGAATGTCATCTTATGCAGGGCACTGCCAACTTTTACACTGAATGCTGAAAAACAACTCATTTCACAGTATTCTTGCCTTTTGTACAGATCCAAAATAAACATTACAGTATCTGAATTTCACACATTTGCTATAAGTTGAGATTCACTGAGTATAAGAACGACATCAGTAGTTGTATTGGTCTGTTGCAACAAAAAGAAGTCCAGTGGCATCTTAAAGATTAACAAGATTTATTCCAGCACTATCTCCTACTCTGCCAGTCTTCTACCATTAGGAGTGGTCTTCACCCACTTCAAATGGACATTATTATTTGATTGAATATTGCTTTATCTGCACCTCATGAGGGACTAGAACTTCCAGCCTCATCTATTATTCATTCTGTTTAATAACTACCTACCTTCTACCTACCTTCTACTCTCTTTCACAAATACTAGGGTTAGCAGCTCTGTGTTGGGAAATACCTGGAGACTGGGGTGGGGTGGGGGTGCAGCCTGGGGAGTCAGACTCTGGGGAATGATCTCTGGGGAATGACCTCAGAGTCCACCCTCCAAAGCAGTCATTTTCTCCAGGAGGACTGTTTTCTGTCATCTGGAGATCAGTTGTAACTCCAGAAGATCTCAAGACCCTACCAGTGTTACCCTACAACAGCTTTATTAAATAAAATTTTGCTTTTGGTTTGATTGGGGAAATTAGTGGCAAAGGCAGAGCTAGAAGGGGCTGCAGTAAAAGCGAAGACTTGCTATCTGTGTTTATGGAGATAGTCCCTTTAGACCCCTGGTTGAGTCAACAACCAGTCCAAATTGTGAAGAGAAATGAGTTTTATTAAGGAAAAATAATAATTTGGATATTTATACTCAAATAAATGATCACAAGGATTCAAGAAGAAATAAAAGAGTTGACAGATGGGGGTGGGAGATACCTATCCTGAAGAGGTGAATAGGTCTGGAGTTTGGAGAGAGAAGGTGCCTGGACCCGACCAGCAAGACCATGGAGGACCTGAGTAATGATCAGGGTGATGGCTTTGTGCATGGCCAGTTCAATCACACCATTTCTGTGTGGGACTGGGTATATTTTTACCCTAAATGTATCCTTAAGGTATGCTAAAGCATGATGGCTAGTTTCACAGTGGATTGATGGGATTCCCATTGTGGAGCAACAGCATGATCTGATGTTTCTCTGGTGCCAGATAATGGAGGTGAAGTTTCTTAATATGTGGCAGGATGAAGCAGAATGGGTGACCATTCAACAGAAATAAAGAGTTTACCTTGATGGGTCTGGCATAGGTATAAATAATGCAGATATTTTAGACAAACACATAGCGACAGGAATGAGAGGACTAGCCAGAAAGCATTTCTTAACATACAGGAGTAACAGGATTTGGGGCAGGAAACATACAACATACTCAGTTCATGACAGAGACACAGACCAGTGGCTTTTTGTCTCTGTCTGCCTGCATATTTGACAGATAAAACACAGGCCATTTGGTCAGGAAGAGATGACTTAGGCAAAAGCAGAGATTTGTCCATTCTTTGCCTTATGGACTGTGCAGAGAGGAGTTGGGAGGGGGTTGTCTTGCATGGAGGATGTCTGACAGGGCACCTAGCCCTGTACTCTTTACTTGGCCTAAGTTTTAAGCCAAAATGAGAGTCTCTTAGTCTCCCAGCAAAAGCCATTATTTAAGCCAAGCCTGGCTTCATGAGGGGCTACGGTGGCTCAGAGGTTAAGACACTGAGCTGCAGACTGGAAGGAGTGAGCTCCCTTCTCTGACCCCAGCTCCTGCCAACCTAGCACTTCAAAAGCAAGAAACTGCAAGCAGATAAATAGGTACCTTTTCGGTGGGAAGGTAACAGCATTCCATGTGCCTTGGTATTTAGTCATGCTGGTCACATGACCACAGAGAAGTCTTCAGACAGCACTGACTTTTCGGCTTGGATGAGCACTGCCCCCTAGAGTCAGATTTGACTGGCTTTCGAGCAAGGGAAACCTCACCTGGCTTCATGAGGGCACTGCTTGTGGAGGCTCAGAGGCTGTTTGGGGGTGCCTCTCTCTTGGGAAAGACCACACCAGTGCAGGGCAGGTGCTGCCTGCTACAATAGGAGGTTGGCAGCCCTATATGGAAGGTACTTCCAGCATGCTGAGGGAATCATTCCCCTCCCCACCCCCAGGTGCACTACATAGCGTTCTGAGTGGCTTTTCAGGGACACAAGTAATAACAGGCTGTAGAAGACAGGTGAGCTAGAAAAACTCCAGTGCATGAACAGTGTTCTCTTTGTGGACACTTGGATCCCATCTCATTCCCTTAAAGCCACAGGAATATGAAATCTAAGCAATGCAGTATGACAATTACATTTTGGCACAAAATCTAAATATTTACAATTAAAAACAATGAAACTGTTTATTCAGGAAACACTACAACTTATATTCCATAGAAATCACACTTCCCTCCATGAAGCCATCCAAAAAATATCATTTTGTTTAGATGGAAAGATCACATGAGACTAATGTGCACCAGCTGGGCAACAGAATGATAAAATCAAGTACACAGACACAATGTAAAAGAGGCTATGATTACAACAATAAAGAATTGTGGGAGTAAATCTCCATTTGAATAGAATATTTAGATGCAGGAAAGCTCAGTTCACTAATTATGCAGGTTTAGTCTGGGAGCATTCTAGAAACAGGAGGATTCTGCATTCAAAGTCTTTTGATTAGATACTTCCTAGGTGAAGTAGTAATTTTCTTAAGAGGTCTGGGGCAAAATATACACAGTTGTAGTTATATTGTTGGCATTCGCACAGTCTCTTAATTCACTATTTCAGTGGCTGAATAGGCTTGGCTACTGGAAGTGTTCTTGGCAAAATTTCATACACAAAAGTGATATAGCAAGATGACTAATCCTCCCCACATTTCTGTTTTCACAGCAGTATGGAGTATAGAATCTTTTTTTCTAGTAATGCTTTTAACATAATCACAGAAAGCCAAAGTGTCTGTTTATACGGCAAATATATATATAATTCAATCCAGAGTTATAGCCATTATGATGATTTATTGAACTACTATGCAACACCTTTGAAAATAATACAACAGAACTTTTAGTGATTAGGTTTTGATGCTTTTACTGGGGGGGAAATGATACCAATTGATCTTTTATCACAAGCTAGGGCAACTGACAACTGCTTTCTGGAGAAGGGCAACCTCTTACAAATTCTTTAAGAATCTTGTGCTGCTTCAGAAAGCCTAGTTTGTTCTCATATTGAGCAGTAAGAGTTCAACTCCTGGTTGTCATCATCACCACAACAAACTAAACTCTAACCCTTTCTTTAAAGAGAGCTATTTCTGAGTGATTTAAACAAAATACCCCAAGCTAATCCCACCTTCCCGGAATGTTACCAAGCTTCGCCTTGTCTTAGAAATGAATCATGGTCTAGGAAGAGGACCAAAAATGAAGCTATTAGCTGGACAGAACAGAGAAAAATTGTATTAAACAAAAGATTTTCCTGAGTCTTCTAGGGCATGCATGAGCTACTCTACAGCAACTGACGAGCCATCAGGAGCTCAGAAGCACTCGGTTGGAGTGGACTCTATGGCATTATGCCATGCTGAGGTCCCTTCCTTCCCCAAACCCCACCCTCTCCAGGTGCCACCCCAAAATCTCCAGTTATTTTCCAACCCAGTTGGCAACCCTACAAACTTCTCCCCAACTTCTCACAATTTCATTATTGCTTTTAGAAACTCCATTTAATTGAATATTGGAACCAGTATAGATTGAGCCAGTACAGAAAGCAACTGGTGAAGAAGAGCAGGTTTTTATGCCCCACTTTTCTCTATCTTAAGTGGTTTACAATCGCCTTCCCTTCCTCTCCCCACAACAGGCACCTTGCAAGGCAGGTGGGGCTGGGGGAGTTCTGAGATAACTGTGACGTGACCAAGGTCACCCAGCAGGCTTCATGTGGAGGAGGAGTGGGGAATCAAACCTGGTTCTCCAGATTAGAGTTTGCCACTCTTAACCACTACACTCCTCTGGCTCTACATCTACCACCTCTGAATCGTGTAAAGTTAACATATAAACAAGCTACAATCAGAGCTTCATACACATGCATTTTTATATCTTGCCATATGCCATATAACAAAATATTTTCTGATGTGAAATGATAAAGTCTGTATTTCTAAGGGACACCAACAGATACTATAATAAATTATTGTTGAAAACACTAGGCACCTGTGCAGGAAAGGAGACAACAAGAACTCTAGCATGACCTAGCTATTCAGAATCAAACATAATTTAAATGGCTATTACTGGCAGCTGTCCCATTCCAGCTTGATTTACACATTACATACAACCACTTGGCCTGGGTAGCAATGTGCTCTCCCCCAGACAAATCTATGAAGTGCAATGGGGCCTAGATGTCCCATCATAATGTGGCTGCACATCTGCTACAATTGTGTGTAGATGTTTCTCATACTGGATTAGGGCAACTGGGACCTGGAGACAATGATTTGTGTGTATATATTTTAAATTATATTTGAATTTTCTATTTTATATAAATAATAATGTAGTGATTAAATACTGCTTACAAGAAACATGTTTAAAAAATACCAACAGACAGGTGACTTGAGCCACATGCACAGGAAAATGAGACAAAACAGTTTTGACATGGCTTACAGTTCCTGTGCACAGAACAATAGCATCAAACTGTGAAACATAAGACAGGGCTGATGCATGATTACCGCCACTTATTTTAATCTTTATCCTTATATAAAACCATTCAAATAATACCTGATACTCATGCTGGACATACCAGTCATATGCAATTACTGAATGCGCAAGATGCATTAGAATTTTATCTATCTGCTTTATAGCATACTGTTCACATGTGAAGAATGAAAGACTGATGTGACAAAATACGGTAATCTCTAAAGAAGTTTAAAACATAAATTTGATAGCAGGAGTATATTAAAAAATCTGAGCTGCATTCTTTATGGTTGCTCACTTAATAGCCACGGTATAAGAACTGCAATTATTTCTCACTATCTTTGCCTTTACTTATAAGTTCGTATCCATTAAGTAGCAGCATTAAAAGCATAATTGGATAATGTCATAGAGGTCATGACACTCTCCAGGTCTAGTTTACTGATGAGTTTCCACCTCATAAGATGTTCATTAGAGTACATTTTACTGTATTTTAAGCACCACCAACATTGTTGTCATACATCTTCACTGATCCTTTTGGCCAACATATCATGACTACGGAAAAAAGTTGTTCATCATTAAGGCCATTAAAGCTAGTTATGTCTTGAGAGTTATTGTGTGCTGCATACAATTTTCTTAATGGTAACTTCCAACTTTAGTAAAATACAACTATGGTTCATTATTATAATTCCAAGCCCTGAGATTAATTGTGCCTGTACTAAAAAAAAAGAGGGAAGTAAGTGCTATGTTTCATGGAAACCAAGATAAAAAACTAGGGCTACTTCAGTAGTTCTTTCACTGAGGCAGTGGGCCCCAAGATATACACATGATGTGCAAAAAGACACATATGTCCATATGCAAGTTATGCACTATTCTGCATGCTACAGAAAAAGGCGGCAACAACTAAACAATAACTATCTGTGCTGCAATTTTCTAGATTTAGAGTTAGAGACCCTCTCCCCCCTTTCATCATCAACGTCAGATATTTTTGGAGCTACAACTCCAGAATACACTGGAAGAAGAAAATCATGGAACAGCAATGGAGGTAAGCTGATGAGAGCTTCCCATTTCTAGTGACAACTTGCATTCCACTACTATTACTCCACTGAGCCAAGCTGGAGCTCAAACTTTTGTCCCAAAATCCAGCCTTTTTGCCAGTATAGATACCTGATTCTTAAACCACATTCTTAAACAGTAGTTCTACATCCAGTGTACACATTCCAAATTCATTGGTTGTCACAGAAAATTGTGGGATCTGCCATGCACTCCTATATATTGCTGAAGACATCAGACAGAATTCTAGGGCACACTCAGTTTTTATATCAGGCGGGCATACTGAGTCTTTAAGTGACCCCATGTGAACTGTGAATATGCACTTAATGTAATGACTGAATGTTCTAGAGAAGATCAGTAGTTATGGGGATTCTTTTTCAGAGATATCTGCCAACCATTACTGATCTTTTATCTGAGGACCCCAATGAGCTCATGAAGAACCCCAAATTTCTCCACAATTCCATCTGGAAAACTGTTATCCTAGAACTCAATGGACGACCAGTTTAACATTGAGCAGAATGAAACTTTTGTTACCCACTCATCACAAAACCATTTCCTCCTATTAAATAGATTTTTTTTCAGTTGAAACAGGTGGTGGGGGGCAGTGGCAGATTAACCATTAAGCAGACTAAGCATGTACCTAGGGCACCAGGCCAAAGGCGGCACCACAAAGTTGGGGAAAGGGTGAAAAAACATAGAAAAATGCCTTTCATGTCATGAATATTGGAACTTTGATATATTTCACTTGTGAAATATTAAAGTAGACGTTGTATTGCATTTTTGTAGAACTTTATGTAGCCAAAGCTTGGCTTGGTTTGTACAGTATATTGTGTTATCCTATGAATAAATTTTTGTATTACTGCAACCTGCATTGTATATCTGGTCAGACAGGTCAACAACTAAAATGGTCTGGGTCAGTGTGGAAAGGAGGGGGGGCACCAAGATTGGTCAGGGCTTAGGGCACCAGTAAGCTTTAATCCGCCCCTGGTGGGGAGAGCATGGTCATTTCAATCTATTACCACAACAATTATATGGAAAACTTACTACATTCTGTTTCTTTCTCTATAGCCCAATTTCAAGTTCTGTGGACGCCACAGTTATCACACAAACCTAAGTGCAAACTCACCCAGAGCTTACAACAAAGTGTATTTGAAATATTCACTGCGGTAAGTAGACATAATAGTAATAAAATGTAGCTTTCCCTGCTGTGACATTCATTTGTTCCCTTTTTTCCCTCACTTGCACATAATATAAAAACCTGCTCCAACAATCAAACCCACTACTTCCATGACATGAGACTTTCACCTTTCACTTATCCACATTCATAGAGCAGTTCTCAGGAATTAGCAGCAGGTTAAAGGTAACAGAAAGTAGTGTACTTATTCATCAATGCTGAGAGAAAATACAAGGATCCTATAGAATGAATTATAGAAATTTAGCACTTTCAAATTCCAGAGCGTTACCTAAGATGTGAGTTAAGCAGCTGATCTACAAAAACGGGAAGCTGGCCCACAGCCCTATCCTCTTTTCCTCTATTTACCCTTGATTTAGCACACAAACACACCTAGTACTCCCCAAACAAAATCTTAAGACTTTTCTATATTGATGAGGGATGGTAGATTAGCATTTATGGACACCTTGCACCATTGCTACAGACAGGGTGGAAAACTCTCTTTTTGTCTCAGCAAATCATGCTCAAAACCAGCAATCAGTTCAATTTTGATAACATACACTGCATTATTTGCAAATGGCATAACACTACTATGTGATACAATCCACAATAAAATGTCCATGATTATTTTAATAGACATCAGCTTTATTTATGAAGAAACTCAAAATTGTTCTGTACTTCTGTCACACTTGGGTTGAAGAGCAGAACTGGATTCCAAAGGGATAGGGAAAGATGCCCACAACAGACAGACAGGCCATAAATATAGAATTAGCTTACTATTCCCTGCTCATCTCCAAATAACCACATGGAAGCCATCAAAGTAGCTAACCTTAGAGTGGGGGGGGAGTCTACTATTTATTTCTACTCTCAGTTGCAATTTTTCACAATCAAAATAAAAACGCACAATAACAAAATTGTGAAGTCACAACAAGGAACAGAATGTGCCAATAGTTTATTTTCAGGCTGTTTCTGATTCTTTTTTTTCCTGTACTATTCAAGACCCTTAGGATCTGTCAGAGGGAAGGCCCCAAGAGCAGCCTAAAATCTAGTGCTTCATCTTTCTTTACGGTTTTCAAAGGACATATTCCTGGGGGGCGGGGGGAGCTGCCTGGGCAGATAAGACAGAAACACATTCCATTCCTATTCCAGGTAATATAAGCCTTGGTGCTTATATATATATATATTTTTAAATTCTATGGAGGGGAGACCAAAAAGTGTTAGCAATCTGTTGCAATTCAGTTCAGTTCTCACTGAGGTGGAAAACCTCAGTCTGGAATACAGACTTCAACAAAAGCTAAAATAACTGAATGCTATCCCATTCATAAAAAATTCCCCTCTGTACAGAACACTAGACATCTAAGCTAGAATATTTCTCTCTGATATCTCCCTTGCATGCTATTTTTCTGTGTAGACAAATCAGTTTTTATGGGAAGGCATGTGATTCCCTCCCCCACTCACAATCTGAAAAAGCATTGCCCAGACAATATCAGCAAAAAACTATATTGACATATTCACATTCCTCTTCCCACCACAGTTCCTTTATTCTATTAATTCATTTTTAGAAATGAAAAATTTTCCACAGAAAAATCTAGTACTGAACAATAATCCACAGAAATTCTTGATCTTACATCATTCTTTTGGGCACCAGCTACATCAAGTGTTTATTGTATGTGGCCAAAGACCATCACAACTGAGCAGATAAAACAACAACAAATAATAAAGCTATAATGTTAAAAACATGTAAAAGTTTATTAGAACAGATTAGCACCTTCTTTGTGTACTGGAGAAGGAGTCTCAACCATTAGGCACAACTCGAGCCTGAATTTTCTTAGCTGCCAGGGCAAACTGTGCTACTGTATAAGAGACATATGACTACACATCGGAAAGAAGGAATAGTTTTCCCACCTTTTAAAATTTCTCCAATGAATTTGTTTCTGAGCTCTGTATACAAAGGGTATATTATATGTGTATTATATTATATGTCACTTTGGTTGTAATTTCTAATTAGATATCAGTGTTTGTGTATAGCAGACATCTAGAATTGCAGACACCTAGTCTGAAACCTAAAAGAAGTTAAAGCCATTCTAAAACTAAGAGAGGTGATTTTGGTCAAATAAGATGCTCTGCTGGGGTCCCTCTTTAACAATTTGAACCAAGGAAAAATTTTGAACAAAGAATTGTACTTCTGTCCAGCTCAGTATCAGTCTTAAAGATTCAATCTCCTATACTGAGACTGGGTAAGGGGACACCCTGAAAGTCATCCACCAGAGAGTATCAATGGAGGATATTGTTGAAGCCAGATATGCAAATGGCATCACGGTGCCAGGTACATACAAATGCTGACTGATGGCAGAAGTCATTTTATTGAATTTATATCCTGCCTTTCTTTGAAAGAGCTTAGGGCAGTGTACATGCCCCCCCCCCCATTTTTTCCTAAAAACTCTGTCAGGTAGGTTAGAGTAAGAGAGATAATCATGCTAGAAAGCATCTTAGCTGAGATGCGAACCCATGCCATCCAGATTCTAGTCACAGTCATTTCAGTAACATCTGGATAACATCAGCTTCCTAAAGTCTTACCAATTGAGTTAATGCCCATATTATATGCCACTTTGGTTATAATTTCTAAGTAGATATTGACCAGGAGCAGGGAGATGTTGCTCAGACCATAACTTTCAGTAGCATGGATCATTCTGGCACTGAGTGAACAATGGCTCATCTAAGAGTGAGGATAGATATAATATTAAAGCACTATTGGTTCTTCACTGATTGCCGAATCTTCTGACCATCCCCTATGTAAGTTTATATGTAGGATAATGGGAGTTCCTCATTATGTCTCAGAAGTATCTCTCAGAACTGAACTCAGCTAAAAGCCATTGGAAGCTAGATAATGGTTCAGCACTTTCAAGCTAAGGATTATTTTTGCTTTGGAAGCTGAAAGTCTGCTGTTCTTTCTTAAACAGGATGCTTACCATTCTCAATGGCTGAAGACAGTAGATGCCAGATTAAGGCAGCTAGGGCTTATAACTGAAGAAATCTTCTTGCTAGGTAAAGCAAAGGCTCTTTCACTTGTCCAGCATTGCCTATGGAGTTGAATTACAACAGTACAGTTATTCGCTCTTGCATAGTCTGCTCGAGTCAATTCTGTGGTATCTTACCTCCTTGGACTCTGCCATTATACATGAGACACTTAATGCCCCTCCACCTTGTTAGGGCATTTGCTTTAGCGTGCCTTAATGTCATCCCATCCAAAGTATTACAGGGTCAGGGTAAAACTGATACTCTGTCTCACAAAATATTGGAATATCATTTTTTTTACTGCTTTTAGGAACCGCTAGATCTCGCTGCTTTTAATATGCTCTGCATTTAATAAACTCCAAGAGGATAATATTCCCTGTCTGATGCAGTGACCCAAATAGTTGGTCACCAAATTTCCATCTAACATATTTTCCTTTAGTAAATAATGTATTATTCTTTTAGTCATTGCTCAAGATCATCTGATCATAGGAGCTCTGAAAAGGAAAGGAAAGGATCTTCACTAAGTTGTTGGTATAAGTCCTCTGACTGTTGCATTTGACAGATGAACATAAAAGTAGAACAAACTTCAATTAACTCACCAATATCACTCACTCCATACTTACTTCAGGTGGGCTGCCCCTTAAAATAAATACGATGTGAACATTTGTTCACTACCTTTTTTTCCCAAAAAAGGATTTTTTACAGAGAAAATCATAAAACTCTTCAAAGGATTGGGAAGGGGCTACTGTGACCAATTTCTCACCTTATCTTCCATTTCCTGTCATGGAAGCAACACAATGATGCCAAATACAGAGGAAAAACCAACTGATCTGGGTGTTGCATTTGAGCTTGTCCATCAATCTAGGCTTTCTCAGCAAATACAGCAGGACAGCCAAACTGTCAAATGTTTGGAAGGAAGAGATTCTGTGCACCCAGGCAGCAATGGCCTGCAAAGGAAGAGCTGTGGGGGGAAAGACAGGGACTGCAAAATAGCTTATTTGGGTATTTTAAAACTTTCTCAGTGTGGACTCAAATTAGCTTACAAGATTTTGTTTTGTTTTTTAAAAAAGCCCAAAACACAGCACGGCTAGAGAAATTCTGTAAACTCCAAAATCTCTCCCTTTGCTTTTAATCCTCTTGTCCAGCTCCAATGTACTATGCAATAAGTACATTGGAGTTCTAGTCCCCCCAAAAAAGAAAGAAGAAACATACGTCTTGGCTCAACACCCAGAGGATATCTGGGACAGGAAAATATCTTTCCCCATCTACTATGGTGAAGATGCTTCTAAAGTCAGTCACACTGCTTTATATATGTTTCATTTGTCCTCACTCTAATAGATCCAAGAATAAGGGCTCTACAAGCTATAAATTTTCTCTCTTCCAGTAATTTTTGATTAAACCCGAGTGCTTGAAGACTTGCTTTCTGCTTTTTCATACATCTATGGAGAGATTCTGTGCCAAATCCATCACTAAGAAACTAAAATTTCAAGTTCCTTTTTGAGATGTTGCTGCAGGTGGAGCTTTGAGACAGGAGATAAAAAGGCACAGTACCTAAAATATTGATTTACATATATTATAAAATTACTTATTAACCAGGGCTCTTCAAAGAGATTTTCTTTCAAAAATTGGCATGCATTTCCTTGGTCTTACAATGGAGGGAAGTCAGCAATAGGGTCACACAAGGATCAGGATTGGCAGTGGTGCTGTTTAATTTGTTCATAATTTATTTGGAATTGCAGACAGCAGTGCAGCAGCCAAATTCACAGATGAACCAAATTATTCAGGATGGTGAAAACCAGGAAAGATTGTCAAGAATAACAGGGAAATCTCTCTGAATTGGGTGAGTGGGCAACAATGTGGCAAATGGAAGTTGTGTTGCTAAATGTAACATGATACACATTTAAACAAAGAATCTTAACTTTAAAATATACTGTCAGTCTCAGGGCCTGCCTGTGGCTGGCCTGGGGGCTGGAGCAGGTCCAGAGTCAGGAAGCCCAGGGCGTAGGCAGCACCTCAGACCACTGGTCTAGTTTACGGGTGTCAAACATGTGGCCCGCAGGCCAGACCAGGCCCCTGGAGGGCTTCTATCAGGCCCGCAATGGAACTGGCTGTCTCCTGGTTCTTCTTCCAGTTCTGCTGCTGCTGCTGCCTCGAGCTTGCTTTGCCAGACTCAGTTGCTCAAGAGAGATAGATAAGCAAGTTTCTCTTACCTGCAAGGATTGAGGCTCCTCCCCCTCCCAGGGGGGGAGAGAGAGAGACTGTGCCAGACCTTGCTTCCTGGCCAGACTGCCTCAATCACACAGGAAGCTTTTCTTCCCCTCCATTGGCTGAGGCTCCTCCCTGAAGGGAGGGAGGGAAAGCTTACTTTGCTTGGTTGCCTCAGTTGCCCAGGATGAATACGAAGCACCTTTAAGACCAACAAAGTTTTATCCAAGGTGTGAGCTTTTGTGTGCCTTGCTACAGTGTGTGTATTATTCCTGAACTTTGCAGCTTGAGTACAGAGAGAGAGAGAGAGAGAGAGAGAGAGAGAGAGAGAGAGAGAGAGAGAGAGAGAGAGAGAGAGAGAGAGAGAGAGAGAGAGAGAGAGAGAACGAACACGAGAACACACCTGGGATGGCAAAACAGGCTGAAGACTAGCCTTGTTTGTCTCAGTAAAAATACACTTAACAATAACATCTCAAGATATGGACACACACAGGATTTCTAATCTTCCAATACACAGGCAGTATCAGTTTTGAAAATGCAGTCAGCAGAGGAAATCTACTAGTTGGTTTTGCCTGGCCAAATTTTGTTAGAAATGGCATTGTTTGGAAAGATTGTGACAGGATGAATGCCGAGAGAGAGAGAGACAGAGAGAGAGACAGAGAGAGACAGAGATTTCCCCACATTTTTCTATATTTCTGTAATTCATAGCTCCTTTATTTTTCAGATTTCCAGAGTATCATACTGCATAGGCTGAAAGATTGTCTGACAGGCAAAGTAATCTTCTACGGTATAGTTTTGGCCATCAGCAATTTCAAATAGCTCATTCAAAAATGGGGATGTTGGAAAAATCACAGGAAAAGTAATGTAATGGGAAAGTACATGATGCATTTTGGTGTATAAATCCAATGTAATGGAAAAAGTACATGATGCATTTTGGTGTATAAATCCATTGGGTTAAACTCTACAGATCCATTCCATTAATGGCAACGTTTTCTGAGGAAGGCTTTTTGCACTTCCTCACTATCTGAGGAAGGCTTTTTGCACTGAAAGAAAGAAGACTGGATCTTTAGTAGAATAGACCTGTTTATTGATTAATGAAAAATAAATCAATATTGTCTATTCTGACTGGTAGCAGTTCTCCAGGCTCTCCAGTATAGATCTTCCACACAACCTGCTAACTAATGCTTGTAACTGGAGATGCTGGGATTTAACATGGGATCTTCTGCACACAAAGACATTCTCTACCATTGAGCCACAGTCTTATCCCATTTAGTAATAAATTCAATGATGGATAATTCTAGATTTATTCAATTGTTTTGTTTTGTATCACTGAAGAAGTCTTTAGTGAATCTCTTCTGAATTAGCTATAGCTCAAATAGTAACAACATGTTGGAAATAAGACAAGAAATGAATGGCTGGTTTTTAAAACTCACATTCATGTCCTACAATTTCATGTGTTGCCATTTGCTCCCTTACTCTATTTTTCAAATATAGTTTCACCAGCAAATAGGTTTTGTGTCTCCAGTACTTAACAAAGTCAGCAACAGAGCTGTCAGCTCCAATTTTGGGTGTAAATCTTCCAACAAATTGGGGGAGCCAAAGCTGTCACCAAGATGAGCTGAGTGAGCACATGCACATTCAGCACAGTAACAGACCTTGGCTGTAATTCTCTACACTGTTAGGCTACTTCAGTTCTTCTTGAATATAGAGCACAGTCAAGATTTATATGGTATCAAATCATGCTTATCTGTCAACTCCCCAAAAATCTTTGGTGGAAATTGTATTTGCCAATTTGTCAATTTTTTCAAAAAAAAAAGAAAATAATTTGATGCAATATATGTCTTTTAAATCTCACAAATGTTGCCCTAAATGCAATTAATTGAAATATATAAGGTTCATCCCACCCACTTTGTTTCCCAAAGGCCTTTAAACAATGGGAAAATCATACATAATTCATAAGTAATCCACGATACAATCTGTTTTCTATGCCGTATTTCCATGCACAGTGTTATGGGAGATAACTCCTTTTGGTGTTTTATGCTGAATCAGTATAGAACTAGGTATTCTGTGACCCTCAACACAAATATGTTCCCAAGCAAACTCACCTTATTTGACTCCCTTGACGGGCCACAAGGTGAACTCCTTGTTAGATCACCTTAATGGAAATTGCGAACATTCATGTCAACCACCTTTGTGTCAGTGCAGTAGCCACCTATTTTATAAATCCAAGTCATTGCACCTTCAGCTGTAGCAGTTTCAGCTATCAACCTCAGAACTGCTCACTGTAGTCATCACTTTCTCTGATTTTTGAAACCTCAGTTTTAACTTGATTTTATAAAAGTGAAAAAAGTTTATAAAATAAATTGCTGTGCAAACTGTAGCTCCAGGACATTTCCAACTACTGCTGTCAGTTTTAAACTTAACAACTAATCATCCCAAATTGCAGAATAAAGATTTGCTTAGTGTTTGTTTTCTGCAGTCCTTGTGTGTGAACAGGCAGCTAGCTTCCCATGGAAAGCTATTTCCCAGACTGTTTACCAAACTGTAAGAACAGAAAGAACCTACAGAAACTCATTACCTAGAAGTGTGCATGTCCATTGGCAGAGACTGAAGTTGATTACTTTCGCTATAAATACTTTCTAAGTGATTTGCAGGATAAATACATTAAACTACAGTGTTGTGAGTTCTACGGTCTTACAGAGCTCTTGGCAAGAACTGAAGAGTATAAGACAGGATGCAATCTGCAAGTGTTCCTTGCAGTTTGGAGGTAATCTATTTACATCAGCAGTGTAGAAATTTGTTCACCACACTATGCTCTATCCTTTCTGAAATTTAGAGACACTCCTCCACATGCAGCTGCTGATGTTACCTTGGGTCAGTCACAAGTTGTCTCAGAGCTGTTCTCCCAACAGCAGTTCTCAAAACAGCTCTCTCAGCCCCACCTACCTTTTCTCAGTTCAGAGTTTAAAATGCAGTGCTTTAGGGCTTTGTGAGTTTATTGAAATCATGCTTTCCTTACTACCTTTTCCTCATGACATATTTCTAGCTATAGAAAGTGGGCTATCTGCAACCATATAGCCTGTGTGCTGGATGTGGAGATGTGGGCTAAAATTCTTGATTATTGATCACTGGATGTCTTTGGGCCAGTTACTCTCTAAAAGCCTAACCTACCTTTCAGAGATTGTGTTACTTGTTCTCACAATTTAAAAAAATTAGCAATTTTTATTTTGTGATTTTCATTCTTCCCTAAATGCATTTACGTTTGCAAACTGGTGGGCGCACAGGGACGGGTGCCAGAAGGTAGCCTCGCCTAGTCTGCAAAAAAACCTGGCACCGGTCAGGAAGCAATGCAGTTGCCTCTCTTTTCCTTAATTTCTCTCCTTCTTTTCTACTCTTTTATCATTCATTTATCTCTCCTGCCTCCTAATTTTTTTGTCTTCCTGCATTTATTTTCAAGTCTTGGTCTCAACTCCTCATCCCTAAGCTGATTGGCAACATAATGCATTTAACAGTAGTATAGTAGCAAACCCTTGTTGATATTATGAACAAAAAGGGAGGGAGGTAATATTTCCCCATCATCTGACAAAGTAGTAAAAGGATGTTCCTGCCTCTTCCACCCTTTACATGCATGGTAATGGAACTTGACTTTGTTCAGTGGTTATATAAGTGGAGCAGAAGTTAGAAATCCCAGTTCAGGCACTGGGTTGTTATAATTATTGTTGTGTTAGTAGAAGATTTAATAGCCATTTATAAAGGCTACTTTGCTATGCGACAAATGTGATTTTTTCCCCCCAATGTCATCAAAATTTTGATTTATAACAAATGTCATACCCAGTCTTTCTTCTCAGTGGGGACCCATAGCTGCATTGTTCTGCTGTCCTCCATTTTATGCTCACAACAACCTTTTGAGCATGTCACCCAGCAACTTTCTGTTGTGGATTGGAGATCTGAGTCCTAGAGACACATGACAGGGTGCTTAGAAGCTCTCTTACTGCATGTTGCCTATTGTGAAGATAACCTGGTTCAGGGTGTTCCAGTTTCCTTTATTTTTCGGCATTGCAAGTTCCACCATGATTCTGGTTTTAGAGGCCAGTTTTCAAACATGTAGCATTATTTTCTGATAAGTTATGCCTGTCACACGCAGAGATACTTAGCTTCCATTGAACTAACAAGGGAGGGGGGTTGTCTAGGGATAACCCAGGCCAGGATACTCCCATGACTTTCAGTTTTGGTCCTGGAATGTCCACTATCATCCTGAAGCTGGTGGCCAAATTGGCGCCTCCTGGCTTTATTTTCTGTTGAGTTATGCCTGCCATAAATGAACAGATAGAAGACAGGCCAATTCTTTTATTACTATAGATTCATATTAACAGCAAGCAAAGTGACCTGTCCTGTTATGAATTTGGTTTGGATCAGGGTCATATGGGGGCCCCCAGGTGGAACCTTTTTTCTGGGGAACATGGCAGCTCCTGAGAGCCATTTTGTCAGGTGGTGGTGGGCACTAGCTGAGCTTGCATGGGAGGATGGAGAACCTGCCTCAGCCCCCACATTGGGATGGGCCCATGACCACTACACTGCCACTGCCCAGCTGTCACTAGGAAGCTGCTGCTGTTGCAACTCAAGAGGCTCTGACTAATGGTGGTTTCACTCAGACAGTGGCCAACAGTAATCAGGCTGAGAGACACTGAGCTTGTAAACAGCCAAAAAGGCGGGGCCAGGACAGCAATCTGGCATGGGGGAAGAAACAGGAGGCACTGGGCAGGTGCATCCCACCCTCCCATCAAATAAGAAAAAAGCATCCCTTCAAAATATTTTGGTTCTCAGAGAGAGAGAGAGAGAGAGAGAGAGAGAGAGAGAGAGAGAGAGAGAGAGAGAGAGAGAGAGAGAGAGACTTCTTTGCCAAAGAGATCAGGGAAGGATTTAAATAAATGCTACAGGAATGGGGGAGGGGCTGCAGATCCAAGCAAGGCATTGTGACAGGGTTTTTTCCCCTTAACGACTTCTTGCCTTAAGTTGGGTTGTTGTCTTTTTTTGGCTTTTTCAAAAACTCATTTCCAATATACTGCATGTAATCTTAAAACATAAGTCCCTGGTTTGCAAATAAACAAAATCCAGAGAGAGAGAGAGAGAGAGAGAGAGAGAGAGAGAGAGAGAGAGAGAGAGAGAGAGAGAGAGAGAGAGAGAGAGAGAGAGAGAGAGAGAGAGAGAGAATATTCCTCCCAAAACAAATTTTAAATTAGAGAAGCAACAGGAAATAGAGATCTTGAATTTATTGATTTGTACAACACGGTGTTTTTTCCCTGTTTTATATTTTCAATTAGTAAATTAGGTGAGATGGGGTTTTGAAGAGAGAGGAGAGAAAGAGAGCTCAAGATCTCTGGGTGCCCCCCGAAAGGATATTCTAGAAGCACCTGGAAGATGAAACACTGCAGCAGGCGGAGAAGCAGGGAATCAGAGAATCAATCCTACCATTCCTGCCTGCCCCAAACAGGAGTGGCAAGAATTATGTTGCCATGGCCTGGACTCCAGAGGTGAGAAAGGGAAGCTCCCTCTCTCAACATCATCACCTTCTGGACATTTTCAGCTGAGAGTCTTTTCCCCCTCCTTTCTTCTGCCTCCCTTTTCCTTTCATCACTCCTCCTCTTCCTTTCCCCTTCCTCCTCCCTTGTTTCTTCCCCTCTTTTCTCCACTTTAAGGTCTGTCCAGTGGTGGCACTGCAATACTAAAATGAATGACAGGAATACCAATTGGAACTAATGGGAGCTGTCAGAAAGCAAGAGGGGCCAAGATGGTATCCTGAGTAGACACACCGATGCAACGCCCCTGCCAATATTGTGGTTTTAAAATATTTATTTTACTCTGTGCACTGAATTTTGACAGCTGATTTGAAGATTGAAGCCTTCCCACAATTAGAAAAAAACACCTTTAGACATTTATCTGCTATTGTGACATATTTATTGCTTTACAACTGTTGACCTTATAACCTTGTTATCTAGTTTTTCACACTGCATAACAAACATCATCATGTTACATGTTAATTTGCTGTTAAATTTCTATTAGTTTAGAACCTCATCTGCCATTCCAATATATTTGAAAAAGTGTGCCTTGCACATGAAAGCTCATACCTTGAATGAACTTTGTTGGTCTTAAAGGTGCCACTGGACTCTAAATTTGTTCTGCTGCTTCAGACCAACACAGCTGACTACCTGAATCTATCTTCAAGGAGACATTTACAGTCTTTTCAAATTTGTAAATAACCAGAGGTTTCCTGACTTGGAGGTTTCCTAACTCAGCCTTCCACTCTTCCTTGGCTATTTATCTTCATGGACTAGAATTTGCAGAGAGCTGACTGAATATAATGGGAGCCACAAGCACAAATTAATTTGAATGGGTTCCACTGAAATACACTGAAGATGCAAACCAAATGCAAAGATGCAAACAAAATGAGCAATTTTAGTTGTTGGAGAGGAACAGATCAGGAAAAACAAAGGAATTAATCAAACATGGTCCATAAAGTAAAATAAAGAGTAAGTCTCATTTAATAAAATGGAGCTTACTTCTGAATAGACCTGCTTAGGATTCCTCTCTGAGCCCTCTAAGTTTGAAATGATGGTCCATGGAAATAAAAATTCCAATGACAGCTCCCCCTCAAGGGAATGATGGTCCCTAGAAACAGAATGCATACTCTGAGACTGGAATGACTCCCAGTGACCATTATCCCAGTCGGGGGGCTGTCGTTCCAGTCCTAAAGCACTCATTTTATTCCCAGGTGCTCTCATTCCCCTCTTGGAGTTGCCAAACTCTGAGGGCCAAAAATTGTATTTCCCCATGTGACTTCCTTGGCTTTCTTTTCTTTCTTTCTTTCTTTTTTTTTTTAAGAAAAGTTTCTAATCCTTATAATTGCAAATATGTATGAATGGAAATATGTGGACAACATCTGCTGAAATCTCTAAAATCAGAGAGTTGGTGAGATAACACTTGCTAGAGATTAGGAAAATGTTTTCATTGTCCTACATATTTCCTTGTTCTTTCACATAATCAGCAAACCCAGCATATATTATGCAAAAAAAGAGATAATTGGCATAATGTGTACAAGTCACAGACTTTGAGTACTCTTGGTGAAGAATTAGTCTTATTTATTGTTAAAAAACAAAACCACAGTTTGTAGCCAGTTGTGGATTTAAAAAAAACCTGTGGAGTAATCAAATCAGTTGCAAAGTAGCAGTAGTGAGCCTTATTCCTTAATCTCTACCCCTTCTGAGTAGCCAGCATTGTTACTTTTTGTAAACTGGAGCAGCAAACCTAACTGGTTTCAGCAAGAAGTTGAACAGCTATCCACAACAATATATTTAGGGGTGACCTGTAAGCACAAGAGAGTCCTTGTGATGATGCAGCTGAATAGAAAGGCACTGGTTTTAAAATCCCATGAAATTCAGGGACAGTCCCAGCCCTGAACAGGCTAACATCCTTTTAAGTCCACTGAGGTCAACAGGTTCAGAAGGGTGAAACTCTGCTTAGGAAGATGCTACATATGATGACCTTGGCTAGTCACTCTCTCACCCACTCATATAGCAGTTGTAAGGACAAAATGGAGGGGAAATAGGTGTGCCACCCTCAGCTCCATGAAGAAAGGGTGAAATAAAAATGTGCTAGACAGACATGAGTTGAACACTTTCGTAAGTTCAGCAATAGACAAGGAAGCCAGGGCATTTGTTGTCCTTAGCAGCTTTTCAGAACCACTAACTTTCTGAGTAAACATCCTAATTTGTAGATTAAAGTTTTAAAGACAAAGCTACATATGAAGCTAGTAAGCTTACCACTGGGGAGAGAGCTATCCATCATGAATGTTAAAGGAATAATAGCATTTGTTGGGTCTGATGCAACTCCAGCGGTCTCAAATGGGTTCTTCTGTGTTTGGGACAACCAGTTAATGATCGAGCAGTGTCAGAGGCTTGGGCTGCACTGGACTGCCACAAGGAAGAGCACTTGTAGAAAGTTGAGTTGGTGCAGCCAAGCAGGGTAGTGGACTGGAGAAGGAAGGAGCTGAGCCCAGCAGCTGAAGCCTCCTCCAGGTTCCCAGCTGGAGGTTGATTCTCTGTGCTCACCCAGATCTTGTCAGGTGCTCCCTGCTTTTCACATCTGACCTCTCTGTACCAGCTCTGACAAAGGAGCAGCCTTTGTCTGTGGGGGTTTAAATATGCCCTCACAGTCTTTACATGCTTCACCCCCTATTGCTTGGGCCAATCAGCCCTTAGAGGCTTCCTCTACCTCAGACCTTGCCATCCCCTCCTGGCCAATCCCCTCTCTGGTTGGGTCTCTGCCAATGCTCCCTCTAAGCTGTGGAGTCTTGTGAGCAAAAATTCTACTTTGTGAGCTACTGGCCTTAAAGTTGTGAGTGACTTGGCTACTGTGTAAATTAGTTTGCTCTGGAGCCATCCTTCCTGAGCTAAGACAAAAATGTGTGAGCTGGAGGCTAAAAAACTTTGAGCTAGCTCACACTAACTCAGCTTACAGGGAACACTGGTCTCTGCTCCTTGGCTGGGTTAGACCCTCATTGTGCCTCAACTGAACATTCATGCTGGCTAGCTGGGCTGCAGAGGAGTTACCCAGTCAAACCTCCACTGGCCTGCTGAGCCATGGGAAAGTTGCCAGCCTATGGCTGCTGTTGGACTGAGTCTACTCTGGGATGGCCCACTGGTCCTCCAGGGGCAGCCCACTGCAGGGGCCTCACCATGGTAAGTGGAGGCATCAGTGGGGACAGGGCAGGGTGCCCTGCCCAATCCCAGACAAGAAGAAACATGTTTTATTGTCTGTAACAAGAGAACCACATCACCAATGCACACAAAAACAAGAAACAGAAATGATTAGAAGCCAACAGGGCAGCAAAGATAGAACAGGTTTTTAGTTATCTGACATCCTTTCATAATACAACTGCATAGAAGGGCGCTGAAGCTGAGAAGTTGACTTCCTTAAGGCTACCAAGTGAATTCATTTCTAAAGTACGATTTGAATCAAGAACTTGCCAATTCTGATTCTTAGCTATTCTATAACATTTGAGTAACTAGAGCTGTTTGTCATGAACTAAATTGATGGTTCCATGTCTTAGCGATTAGTGATGTATGCAAATTTTGATTGCTTACTCCTCTCTTCCCCCAAACTGGCAGACATACAGAAGAGCAGTAATGAGTTCCAGCAGGCATAGCAAGAGCCCATAAGAATTTCCTGGGGTCTGAATACTAGCCTAATATTCCCAAGTATCTAAAAGTAATGTAACATTAGGAAAGGAGGAAGAAAGTAATATAAAATGGGGAATTTAAATCTGAATGCTTAAAAGAAGAAGTGACCTCACAAGAAGGAACATGTTTTGGGGAGTGATCCGTAAGTTACATCACAGGGAGAGATGGGTTTGAGGGGTGTCCTGAAAGTGCCATCACAATGTGCTGTCACTTTACCTTTGATCTGGAAGTGACACCTCAAGACATGCTATCACAAAATAACATCAAATCCTTGCTAAGCAGTGCCAACTAAATCTCCAGGTATTTCCTGAGTTGGATCTGGCAGCCCTACCCTCAGGTAAGGCTAACGTAGCTCTTTGGATTCTGACAGCCAGATCTACAATTGTGCTAGAAAAACTAAGGCATGGTAATAGATCAAACAATGTAAAGGAATGTCAGGCTGAAAACTTTTAACCATCCCTGTAGCTCTACAGATTTAGAGAAAGATTCAAAATTGTGTATAGTTTCCTGTGTCATTGACTCTAAATCTTTCTAAATTAAGATTCAGAGTGGATTTAATTAACCTACTTTGCTGTTAGAGGGTGGGAAATACGTAACACTCGAGGCTGATAAAATGGTTTGAATTCAATGGGAGGCTTGTATAGTTATATTTCCTTCTACCACCTCAAGTTTCCCACTGAGAAATCAGCACACCTTCTGGAACTCATAATGACCAATGACGGGTTTCATTTTGAATAAAGCAGGAATGGGCAATGTCTTATCCTGAGGTGAAAAGCTGGACAACCACTTTGGAAGATGAAGTCATCTGACCTGATGTTAAATTTTGATTTCATAATGATACAGTTAATGAAATTATCCATTGATGGGAACATCTAAGGGAACTGCTCAACAAAAGCTACAACACAGGAAATTGATACTGGGAAACTGTCTACCACATGACAATAAATTTATAAAATATGACAGACAGAATACCTATAACCTAGTTAAAGTTATGTATAATTATTTCAACTAAATACTGCATGAAAATGTTTAATGGCATCCAAATATACTATCAGATAACATGTTGGGAAATGAGGCATTTTTCATCCTTGCAGAATAAGAAAGCAAGAATAATTGAAAGAGATGCACAAGAATAGTTAGCTGTGCCTGAAATTCTTCATCAATTTTTATCCTTACTGATTATTGATCTGTTAATCTCAACCTTTCATTGGAGCTCAAATGTACTCACAAATTGAATTATGCTCCAAAGTTACAATGTATATGAGGTACAGCTGTGGCACTTTTTCAAAGTTTTACTGAGATCTGGTGCCTGTAGATCTGTTTCCATGGAAGATGATGGGTTTAAGCAGCAAAAGTTTAGAAGACAATAAAAACAAATTGTTTCTCAGTTTCTAACAACATTACCTTAAGGTACAAAAACATCAAGGGATACAAAAGAAAGATCAAACATTGCACAGATAAGGACCCAAATAAAATGATTATATATATTTGTGGGATGATTTACGACCTAGTGCTGTACATGTTTGATTTGAAGGTCAATGGGATTTATTCTCAAGTAAGCGCACTGGACTGCAACCTTAAAGCATGTAAAATTACAGTCATGCCCATTTTGATGCTCCTATACTAGAAGTTCACAAGCACTGCCCTAGCCACACTCCCTAGAGTGAAAAAATTTAAAGCTTCAGCAGAATTACACATACAATTCACAAAAACCAGCTGTCAACACTCACCCTCATACCAGACTTAAAGATGAAAAGACTGAAAAAGTAAGCCAAAGCAGCCCCACATGCTTCACCCAATAAGACAAAACCTGTTAAGGATAAAAAAGGAGAGTATATGCAAATATTTTCCAATTATTTTGAGAAATACTTCTGGCTCAAAGGGTTTGAGACATTATTTAAACAAAACATGTAGTTTTGATTTAGATATTATTTTCTGATTAAACAATTCATCTGTGGAAAGATCAACAGGACTCTGAGGAGCTGGTATACGCATTTTCTGAATGAATACATACATAGCTATTTTGAATATTAACTGATGTAGCTTGGTCAGATTGTGATTTTACAAGGACTTGGGCTATAGCATAGCAGATTTTCCCATTCACACAACTGACCAGTTCGGTATTCGGCAATTATGTATTCTTTCCAGTTCTATATGGAGACCCAGTTGGGTGTAGTGGTTAAGTGCGTGGACTCTTATCTGGGAGAACCGGGTTTGATTCCCCACTCCTCCACTTGCACCTGCTGATGTGACCTTGGGTCAGTCACAAGCTCTGGCACAGCTGTTCTCTCAAGGACAGTTTCTGTCAGAAGTACTCTCAGCCCCACCTACCTCACAGGGTGTCTGTTGTGGGGAGGGGAAGGGAAAGGAGTTTGTAAGCTGCTCTGAGACGCTTTTGGGCAGTGAAGAGCGGGGTATAAATCCAATCTCTTCTTCTTCTATATCATCACTTGTTGCAACGTATCTTTGTGCAAATCACTACTTTTAAAAATATTTTAGGAGATCTACAATAAATGTTGAGCAGTCTACTGCTATATACAAAACCACTTATTGGCTACAAATACGCTTTTTTTTCCTCTCAAAATGTAAAGTTATAATTTACATCCTTAGAAAATGGTCACCACATAACCACCATACCTGGAAAGATAAGGATTCTTTCTGCACAAAGATCTTTTAACACGGCTCTTGCATTGCTCTTTCACTATCAGCTGCAAATGTAATTATGAGTACAGTTCCATACTGTACTTAATATAGCATTTTATTAGACTAGGGTTGCCATCCCCCAGGTGGGAGCAGGGGATCCCTGATTTTATGGGCTTCTGCCCACTGCTGGCCATGTGGCGGGCAGGGAAACCCCCAGCCCCAACAGCCATGACCTGGTGCAATGTCCCCAACATGATGATGTCATGTGGAAGTGACATCATCACACAGTGACACTGGTATTTTGGGCAAAAATCTATGGTAATCCTAGAATTTTGCCCCAAATACCAAAGCATCGCCATGCAACATTCCCGGCCTGATGACATCACTTCTGTGTGATGTCATCACATTGGCAACATCACACACAGTGACATTGTCCCTCACAGAGAGCTCCCATCCCCACCAGTGAGGAGGTAAGACCTGGCAACTCTATATTAAACCACGTTCAGGCCTTTGGATTCATCACCAGAAAATCGGCTAAAGAAACTGGCCTGCTTGACTGACTGCCTCCATGCCCTGCTCCTTACTCTTATCAGTGGATTACAGGGTCTTCCTTTTGAATTTCGCAAATGTGTACAGGCCTTGGGAAAAGCTGTCCAAATCCTTGCTTTCTTCCTTTTTGTAAAACACAAAATCATCAAGAGTCTAGTCAGTCTCAAGCAATTCATCATATATTTCTTGTTTCTGGCCTATTCTGCGCATTTTCAGACACTTTCATCAGTGCTGTTTATGTATGTAGACAGCCAATTTGGTGTAGTGGTTAAGTGTGTGGACTCTAATCTGGGAGAACTGGGTTTGATTCCCCACTCCTCCACTTGTACTTCCTGGATGACTTTGGACAAGCCATAGTTCTGGCACAGCTGTTCTCTTGAAAGAGCAGTTTCTGTCAGAGCTCTCTCATTATTATTAATGCCAGAGATCAAGTTTGCCTTGGCCCCCTAGAGAAAAGGAAGGCACAAGGTCTTATTGGGTTGTTGAAGCAGCTAATTAGGAGGAGTGATTTAGCCTCATATATTCTGACCACACCTCCACCCTGTAGGCTTTTCTTCTGGCTGCTGACCTACCTTCCTCCCTTTAACACCATTTTCCCTCTGAGGAAGTGGACACCTTAGTGGGACCTCCTAAAGCAGTGTCCCTATTTTCTGGGTGGGTCATCATCTTCTGTTTGTATACTGTATTGTAACAGTCATCTGTCAAATGTTGCATCGACTGAGTTGTAGATATTCATTTTGTAATGTTTTACAAATGTGGATATTGTTGATCAGGTGGCCGTCTTGCAGACCTCTTCAACTGTAGTGTGTTTGGCAAAGGCTGCATTGGTTACATCACTTTGTACTAAATGAATGGTAATCCCAGCTGGTATGTTTAATTTTGAACTTTGTAAGGTTCAATAATACAGGCCTTAAGGCTGATTTCAACATCTTCAATCCTTTATTCGGTAGACAGATGGAAATGAATAAAGAATTAGTTTTTCTAATAATTTTTGTCCTATGAATGAAGGTTTTAAATGTATAGCAAGGCCAAAAGAAAAGCCCTGAACTGTAGATGGGACTCTATGATGCAGACTCGAGGAAATCTTCTGTGGCTGAAAAATCTTGGAATGTGGAGGTATGCTGCTATGAGGTCTATTGAAGCAAGGTACTCCTTTGGCTGCAATGACTCTGTGATGGATCTCAGAGTCTCCATTCTGAAATGCCTCAGTCTGATGAACTTGTTGAGATATTTTAAGTCTAGAATCACCCTCCAATCTCCATTCTTTTTGGGAACCAAAAAGGTTCCTGGCCCCCTTTCTGAAGGAGGGACAGGTTCTATAGCCCAAATAGTGCAAACATGCTGGATAGCTGCATGAATTCTTGTATATGGAGGAAGCAAGAAAGTGTTCCGGTGAGGTTCTGATGAACTCTATGGAGTTCTCTGGTGACTATTTCCAGGGACCAATTGACTGTCTGAGGGTTGTTCCACAGGTCTTGCAAGTTTAAAAGTGGTTTGCCGTCATGCTTTGCTTGGCTTATTGTCATGGACTGTTTTGTCGAATCTGTTTGTGAATTGTTTGTTGAAACAATTGTTGAATTATCCTCTTCTGAAGAATTGTGTAGAAGAGCCCCAATATGGTCTTCCATAGTCCTTGCTGAATCTTGGTAGGACTCCTTGGGAACAAAAGGAGTAATTCCCAGTGGGTCTTCTTTTAGTACGGTTAAATGTCTTGGGCATCCTATTTGTCATCTAGGATGGAGTCACGATCTATAGATGCTGTCTTCAGCTCCTTTGCCTACTGTTGGGCATCACCACCGGGCTCCACATCCTCCAGATAGCATGCTGAAGTGAAAAAAATCTCGCTGCAGCCTCTGATTAGGCATGCAGCTTGGATACCATTGGGGTGCTTAGCAAAGCCATGCCCTCAGGAGCCTGCTGGAAAAAGCAGCATTTTTTCCATGCACTTTTTTACCTCCATCTCTCTGAGGTGATCTTGATGGGGATGCCAGGGCAAGCCTGCTATGGGTTTTGCTGGTTCTTGTGGTTCTTTTCCAGACACCTGCAATAAGGGGAGCATCTGGCTCCTCAGCAGAAAGAAATCCATTGCCGTTTGCCTGTCATGTGGGCATCTTCTGAGGAGTTGAAATAGCTCACTCTAGAGACTGAAAGCCTAGTAAAATCGCCGCTGCTGGCAGGAACAGCTCATAGAGGGCTTTTCTTATACTCCCCAGAAGATTTAGAAGTAGGGGAGAAAGTAGATGATTTATAGAGAATAAGATATAGAGGTAGATATGAGTTTAGAATGTAGAAATGTAGAAAAGGTTTTTTAGTTCAGAGATTAGGTGAAGTCAAAGCCTAATCTAAGCAGCTCTCCCTGTGAGACAGAAAAAGAATTGAAGAGGGTGACTCCCACGGGCTGGAGACAGGAAGCTGAAAATTTGTTCCTGCCTCTCTGATTGGACAGGGGGAATCATCCACCAAGATGTCCTCTGCCTCAGAGGGAGAACAGTGTATCACTACCCATGTGGTGGGGATGACTGGCAAGATGTGCCCTCAGTGCTAAGCAGCATCTTTCTGAACCTGGTACTGGTTGCACAGCACATCGGGGAAGGGGATGGTGCTGGGTACCGCTGGGCCCCGCTCAGCATATTGTGTGCAGGCTATGATAAATTAGGTCAGCGGAAGACATAGGCCAAGTCTGGAGTCAGGGTGGATCTGCCCAACAAAGGCCACCATTGCCAAGCTGCCTAGCACAGCTCTCCCATTTAAATACGTTAGCATATTTAATGGCATGACATAGATCTACATAAATAATTGAATAAACTAGTTAAACCCAATATTGTTGTCTTGTGTGTTCATTGGAGGAGACTGAGGCAAACAGTTTAGAATGGCAGTTCATCCAGGAACTGATGAGGCAATTCCAACTATGTCACCATCCCAACTGCTCTTGCCACATGTGTCAACGGTGCTTCATTAGTCCACCTTTCAAAGGCTAGTGTTCTAAGTCCATTAAAAAAACTCTGCAAAGTAGGTTGAAACAAGTGGAGACCCGCAAGAAACTTGCAGGATGGTCGTCCCATTCCTCACACCTTTGCTTCCTCCCCTCTACCCTTATCTATCTCATACTCTTTCTCCCTTCTGGGGGTGGAGCCATAGACTCAACCCTCCAAAGCACCCATTTTATCCAGGGGAACTGATCTCTGTCACCCAGACAACAGTTGTAATTCTGGGTGATCTCCAGCTCTCACCCAGAGGCTGGCAATGGTAGTTCTCATGGAGGAAACGGCTGGTTTGGAGGGTGAAGTCTATGGCATTATACCGGTCTGAAGTTCCTCCCTCCTCAAACCCCACCATCCCCAGGATCCACCCCTTAAATGTCCAGGAGTTTCCCAATCCAGAGTTGGCAACCCTATTTCCTTCCCATCCAACAGCCAACTTAACCTTTATCTGCCTTTATCTGTCTTCAGCTTTTCGTCTCCACCCCCCTCCCCCACAGCTTCTACCAAGGAAAATTATAGTCTTTCTCCACAGTGGGGACCAAAGCAGCTTACATTATTCTCACCTCCTTTTTATCTGCACAACAACCCTGTGAGGTTGTTTAGGCTGAAAATATGTGACTGGTCCAAAATCACCCAGTCAGCTTCCACCGCAATATGGGGATCTGAACCTGCAGACCCTACTCTGAAGCTCTAATTGCTGCACCACTGCTGGCTTTCATAGGGTGGCTGCTGAACAGCAGCAAGCAGCCAGGCCAAGTTGAGTCATGCAAATTAGGTGGTATCAAGTCACCCAGAGGGTGCTGCCTAGGGATGCCAGCCTCCAGGTGGGATCTGGGGATCCCCTGGAATTACTGCTCAGCTCCAGACTACTGAGATAACTTCCCCTGGAGAAAATGGATGCTTTGGAGGGTGGACTCTAGGGCATTGTACCCCACTGAGGTCCCTGTCCTCCCCAGGCTCCATCCCCAAATCTCCAGGGGTTTCCAGACCTGGAGCTGGCAACCCCACTACTCCCATCCCCTGCCAGTGCCCGTGGCGGGACCTGGCAACCCTAGACTGCTGCCAGGCCTAGGGTTGGCAACCTCCAAGTGGGGCCTGGAGAGTGAACTCCAGAGATCTGTGAACAACAGAGATCTGTCTCCCTGGAGAAAATGGCTTCTTTGGAGGGTGGATTCTGTGGCATGATACCCAGCTGAGGCCTCTCCCTTCCCCAAATCCTGCCCTCCGTACACTCCACCCCAAAACCTCTAGGAATTCCCCAGCCTGGCCCCAAGGCTCCCTCCCTCCCTCCAAGGCCAAAAGAGGCCTGGAAAGAAAGGACCCTTCCCCCCTTTCACCAACAGAGCCAGTTAGAAGCCTCCCCCCCCAACATTCTAATCTCTCACCGTTGATGCCTGGAGTTAGGTCCCTGCAGAGGCTATTTCAAAGGGTTTGGGGGGGGATTCAACTGTCCGTGAAGGGATTTTCTCACTTTTTGAATTTTTCTACAAACCCAGGAAGTCTACTGACTATGTAGGAAAAGCTGTTGGGGGAGAGTGAGGCCCCTGTTGGTGGGAACAGGTATCCGCACAAAAAAAAAAAAGTCTGGGAAATAGAATAAGGATATGTGAGGACAGCACAGAAAATAGTGGAGCACAAGATTCTGGTAAACACCTAACCTTGATTTTGCATAGGAACCCCCAAAACAGCTAGTATGAAAGCAACCAAGAAGAAAAGCTGAGCGAGAACTAGCCTTGGGTTTTAAGGCATAACATAACAATTTAGATTTACCAAATATATAATTTTGCTCCAGAACTCTAGCAATTTGTTGGAAATATGACCAGAGGTGGGGGTTGAATGCCATTTCATTTCTTTCCAGGATATCCTAGTTTTTAGATCAAGGCACAACTCATTTTTCCTTACACTGCCCATTTTCTATTCTTTATTTTCTCTTCTCGTAAATAATGAAGATGTTCTATCTAGTTTCTCCCTAGAGTATAGAAAGATGAACAACACTGGTCTTCACCACAGTAAGACTCTTTTCAGTGCTTTACAAAACAAAGTTATTTTTTCCCTTTGACATGTCTAGTGAGGAGGGGAATCAAAGACTCAAATGGAAACTAACTAAAGAGTCTTCTTTTAAGTATGAGAAACATATCAAGAACACTGAATAGATTTCAGCCATTTCTAGTTCTATCTTTTCCATTTGAGCTGTCAGTTATATGTGGCCTTCAGAGAAGAACTTCAACCATAAACTGAAAAAGTCCAGTGTCAATACTAAGGGGGGGAAATAAATGTAAAGGACTTGTAAACAAATTCTCACAACTGAGCTATGGCTGTGGTCACACACACCAAATAATCCACTTTCAGTGCACTTTCCAACTGGATTTTGCCAGTTCACACAGTAAAAATTCAGTTGGAAAGTACCCTGAAAGTTGATTGAAAGTGATTTGTTTAGCATGTGTGACCACAGCCTAATTGTACTAAAGGATGATTTGTGAAACAGACTAATGGAATCTCCTTATGCAACTGATGTAAGAGAAAAGATATGGTGGATAACAAAGACTGGCCCCATTCACACTGAGCATTTGCCCCGCTGAAGGCACGGGAGCCCTGCAGACTTTCCGTGCGCGATCATACGAGCACATCTGGGAGGCGTAGTGCTCCCGTGGCCAACCCGCGGCTTCCCGTGGAAAACGCGGAGTAAAAAACTACTAGCTCCAAAGTACTAGTTTCCAGAAACCCCGGGGCAAAGGCTGGCATCTGATCGTGGGGGCACCAGTATCCCACGGCTTCCGATGCCCACCCATGTCCGTGGGGTTTCCAGATGTTGTAAGCTTCCATGGGATGCGCACCAACGCTGAACAGCGCATATGCACACACAAGACACCGACAGCGGCCCACCGCCCAATGGCGCATGCGCACTTCGCAACACTTCGCACTTGCGTGGTCTGCTGTGCTGCTTTTTTGCCGTGCTGCAGCAGCGTGGTGTGATCGGGGTGCAGAGCTGGAGCATGGCAACCCGGTGGCCCCTGTGATTGGGCTACCGTGCCTTATTTAGCTCCGGGGCGAACTGCCACGCCTCTCCCCCGCGTTTTCTGGCCCGTATGACCAGGGCCACAGTTTGGAAACAAAGCAGAGAATACATTTTAAGTCTGGTTTACTGGTCTGAACTACATGATTGCCTTGGTAATGGTCCTGTGCCATTAGGCAAAAGCAAGAGCCCTCTCAGGATAAACCATATGACAGCAGTAACAGCACTTTTCAAAGACACATAGCCAAAAAAGGGATATAAATGTAACTTCACAGTAATCAATATTTGAATATTTTTATAGCTCCAAAGGTTAGTGTTGACAAAACGACTTCATAATTACTTGCCTGTGTATGAGAGTCGCCATAGCAATTGAATCCTTCACCATTAATGGGTTCTTTTCTCTAGACAATAAATTCACTGAAGAGGACAACATCATAAGTCACAAGATGATGTCACATGAGTCACCATCTGTATGACCATGACCTAGATGCAGATAAGTGCAACCTAGATATCTACGTGGGGCTTCAGAAACCAGTTCCCAAATTACAGCATCAAGAACTGCTACTGGACTCAGCTCACACAACTGCTACTACAGCATACTCTGTATGATAAGTTTTATATTCACTACTTCAATGTAAACTATGGTTGACACAAGACAGGATCCATTGTCACCAGAGTTAGCAAATATAATTCCAACCATGGTTTTATTCTGTAATTAATACCTATGTAATGTGGAACTTAGTCAAGGCCTGGAAGAAATGGGGAATCATTCTTAAAAGAAGGAGCAAGAAGCTCATATTAGCATCCAATTTGTAAACCATGGCTTGAAGGGAGACTGTATTCAGGGTGCACTAGTCTCATAATTGATCATTTTACTCATGCCAGATGTTTTTGTTTTCAGCACATTCCTCTTTAAATATGGTAGGAAGTGGATGAACAACATAGAAGAAAACCTTCTTACATCGCACATAAAAGTGGTTTCAACATGAAAGACAGTTCCCAGCAGTTCCCATACCAAACACCACTTTTATTTCTCAGTGCTATAAGTTGTATATAAAACGTTTCCTTTTTTAAAAAAGCACCTAATTAACTTTCTTGATGCAAAAACACTTCTGGAACGTTAGTTGTAGATTTTCCGGGCTGTATGACTGTGGTCTTGGCACTGTAGGACCTGGCGTTTCACCAGCAGCTGTGACTGGCATCCTCAGTGGTGTAACACAGAAAGATGGAGTACTCTCTGTGTCAAGGTAAGAAGAAAAATGGTAGGCAGGTAATTTATATCTACTCAGAATGGTGGGGTAGGGCTGAGTCATTATCTTGTAGGAGTCCCCCAGGCTGTGGCATGCTAATGGCATAATTAGACAAAATGACATATTTCTGGAACAATTCAAAAATTACATTTGATAATCTATCATTGCTTTTGATCTATAGTGCAGCTACTGATTCTTCATGCTTATGTGCAGTATGGTATTCTTAGCTCATTATTAAAATAAATGTATATTTTAAATATTTTTACGATAATTTTTCTTAGACAAAACTGGCTTGCTATCAAACTAATTCATCCATATGCTAACAACTCGAAGATTTACTAAAAATAATAAACACAGATTCCAGACTGATGCCTCTCACGTGAAAAAAAAAAATGGTCCCTGTTGTACAAAGACAGCCAGCCAATGAGGGCTCAACTTTCAGTGATACGAGCAAAGTCTGCCAGCTATGGTCCGGAGAACAAGTGATAACATTGAGCTGTCTAAAAGAGAATGCTGGATTGTGAAGTTTCTGAAAGATGAATATTCTCTGTTGGGCTTTACAATGTCATTTTGTCTAATTATGCTTGACATTTTGTCCCTCATACTATAAAAACATAACAGCCTATTTCCCAAAAGAGAGAGGAAATGACTGGGAAAAAACAACGAACTGTTAAATTCCCAAATCAATAAAGGCTTATAAGAAATAATCTATAATTGTCAATGTCAGATAACAAAGCTGTTCTCTTTTAAGAAAGAAAAAATAGGACATTCCTTACAAAAGACTTAACATTTACTTTGTTTTGTGGTTTACCTAGAATATTTTTTATTTTTAAAAACTGCCATACACACACAAGTGTTTTTTTAATGCAAGCTGACAATAGAGTCCATTCATCAGGCATGAAAGACTGGGTAAATGAGGCGGCAGCACTGATCAGTAGATTCCTTCAACCTTGTCACACACACACACACACACATTTTATTGTCCTCACAAGCACAAGCTGATTTCTGTATAGACTTCTGAGCACCAATGGTCAGAGCATCAGAGTAGGATCTGAGAGACCCAGGTTTTAATTTCCAGTCTGCCATGGAAGCCTGTTGGGTGACCTTTAGCCAATCATACACTCTCAGCCTAACAAGCCCTTAATAATGGTAGCAATCATAGCAATATTTCTCTATCAAATTTGCATTGGACAGTTATCAAGTTCCAACCTCATATAATTAGGGTTAAATATAAGGATTGAGGCTTGTCTTCTATTTGTATGCCTTCACTGAATCAGCAAAACCTGCTATATGAAGCATGCCAAGTATGATCAAACCAGACCAAAAAATCACAATGGTAGGAACAACAAGAAAGAGTCACTGTGAGTAAGAGATATCCAATATCTAATTACAACAATCTTTCAAAAATCTTAATAAAGATTCAAATATTTTATGAAACATGTCATTGTAATTTTAATTATAAATTAGTGAAGTAACACAGCACCTATACAATAGAATGTATCATAACATTTGTAAAATAGGGGGAAAGCCCAAATAAGCAATACTCTAAGCGATCCATTTCAATCACAAAAAAAAGTCAACAAGTTCCAAAGTCTGTGAAATATCAAAAAAGTTCTCCAAAATATGTCAAAGAAGTCCAATGTGGTTTCCGGATATAATCAGTACACACATTTCGAGGTTCCCTTTTAAAGAAGATATATAGTCTTATCCACTGGTTAGTTTCATAACACTTGATCTTTGGGCATGTTTATTCAAAAGCCCTTCTGTTACATTCACACACACACACACAAAAGACCTGTGGGAGTAAAAAGGCTCCAAGCTTACAAATTCATAAACAGAATGCATCTTTTCAAGCTGGATTACTGTTAAAAGAATCAAGTGTTATGAAACTAACCAGTGGATATGACAATATATCTTCTTGAAAAAGGAACCTCAAAAAGTGTGTAGTGATTATATCTGGAAACCATGTTGGACTTCTTTGACATATTCTGGAGGATGTCTTTGATATATCACGGACTTTGGATCTTGTTGATGTTTTCTGTGACTGAAACGGATTCTTAAAGTATTGCTTGTTTGGGATTTCCCCCCTATGTTACAAATGTTATGAATGAGACACTGTATTGTATAGACTTTGTGTTACTTCACTAATTTATAATATAAAATTACACTGACATTTTTCATAAAATATTTGAATCTTTATTACGATTTTTGAAAGGTTATTGTAGTTAGATATTGGACATCTCTTACTCACAGTGTCTAGAAATCCGATAAAACCAGCATCCCAAAGCTTTCAGCAAAATTCTATAAGACAGTCCACCACATCTAAATATATACATAACGCTAGTCAGCATATCCAATTATATGACAATGTACTGCAATAAGGCATACTTTATATCAGCTGTATCAAAGTTCTAGGATCTAGACATGCCAATAATTACTATTCAAAGCCACAGATGCCAGCCTGTCTACTATGCCAGCTTGTGTCTAGAGAATGTAAGCCATATGGGAAATAATTTCACAGCTTTGGCAGCACTCTCCATCTCTGCAGTATCATTTGTACTTACTGAGCACAGATAAATAACCACAACAGTAACAATAATTCTACCCAAAAGAGACTGCTGGTACATATGTCATGCATCTTGGAAACTTTTATGACTGCCTCTAAAAAGTAATGATTATAAAAAAGAGGGTTTTTCTTTTTTAAAAAATGCAAGTTTTACCACTTGGCCCACAGAGAAGGCAAAAGAAAATAAAAGTTAGATGTTTAGATACCTACTAGCCAGTAACTATTTGCAATCATGGTGTATTACCTTGTTTCCAAGGGAGAATGCTTTTCTGAAAATTTAGCTGAAATGGAGCTCACAGCAAAAGAATAAAACAGAAGAATTTGATTAATGTGACTGACAGTGATGGGTAAGCAATTCTTTATTCATAGATAAAAACAGCTTATGTGCTTGATGCTTTCATTATCAACCTTGTTCTTTTGTTTGTGGTAAAACAACACTTCAATGCCGTGTCTGCTAAAAAGTTTACAATTTTTCATTCTGTGAATGCTCAGAGGCTAAAACTTCACAGGTAGACAGAAGGTGCTGTCAGTCCGAAAAGGACAAGATGTCAGTTCTGATGTTGATGGAGTTAGCCAATGAACAAGTCACCTGTTCCTGGGATCTGGGAAAACAGGCCTTCTGGAACCTTTCCACAAGGTTGCAGTATGCCAGAACCCCCACAGTCATCTAAGTGCCTTATGACACCACAGAACACAGGGAACGGGCCAGAAAAAGACATCCTCCACTTCAGGCCTAGAGTACCAATGCCAAAAGACCAGGGGGAAAGCAGCCTCAATCAGACTCAAAGTCTGACAAGGAAATACAGTGCCAGATAAAAAGAGTTAAAATGCAAAGTGAAGTTTTCAGATGTATATACTTGACAAGAAGATTCATCCCAAAGGCAAACATCCTGACTAGCTAAGGTAATCTCAGATTCAGCCCACACACAGAACGGTCAGTGTTTGTAATAACTACTGAAAAAAAACAAAAATTACAGAAGACTTAGAGGATTTTTATGTAACACATTGATGAAAGCAATCCAGTATCCTTCATGAATTAATCACAAGGACAAAACCTATCTACTGTACCTGAGCCCCAAAACATCTGTAGGCAAATATCTAGTCATTTCATTGTGTTTAAGTTAATCATAGTATTCGAACCACCCCCTGTTCTGGTTAGGTTCTGCCCCAGACAAACACTGGTGAAGGAAATAATTTTCACTGAAGCCTTAAACTGCTAGATAAGGTTGACTCCAAGAACTATCACAGCACTGCCCCGAACAGAGGGAGCTCAGGTATAAGGGCTGGAATTGAAGCCGTACAACAGGTTCAGTTTCTTCTTCAGACTGACCTCCACTGCCACTCCAGCAAAAGGAATACAAAATAAGGCACATTATGTTTTAGTATCTCTGTTTTTTCCCTCATACACTCTCTTCTGTACCCATTTTCTGCTACTGCATCCAGCTCAAGGTCTACCTACCAGCCATCTGTAAATACCACATCAACGTTCTCCTCCAGCTTCTTTCCTTTTATATCACCCACAGAGCCCCACACTCCTTCCCCTCTCCAGGCACTTCTGCAACCCAACAATGTCCATCATTCCCATCCTATGCAGCATCCTTAAGTATAGTCCCCTGGATTCAGTCACAGGCATTTTCCAGCCCCCCCTCAATTGCTGCCTGCATCTCTCCCTCTCCCTCTCCCTCTCCTTCTCCCTCTCTTTCACACACACACTCTCTCACACACACTGTGGCATGATCTTTTTCATGATTCCTGCTGGGACCTGGCACAAACTTTCCTCCACTGGTTGGATCCCCCAAAAGAGAATTAGAGGAAGGTGCTATACTACTGTAACATCCTTTCCTTATAAAAGCGTAGTAGTCGCCTGGCATGCCCAAATAAGGAAAAATGCGTGGCAAAATAGGTTGGCCGCGGGGGCTGCCACTCACAGTTGGGGCCTCGCCATTGGCTGGCGTGCCTGCCTGTGTGGGCTCAGTCCTGCCCATTCAGCCAACACGCGGCCGCTTCACCCCAGTCTGCCTCCAGCCGCCGGGCCGGGAGGATGCTCCGGCGGCTGTGTGCTGCTGGCCCCAGGTCAATGACGGCCTCCCTCGCTGCAGCGCCTCCCCCCCCGGTAAGTGACTTGCCCCAGTCATGGCTTGCGCGGTGGGAAGGAGGCAGCAGGGCTGGCCTCGCAGGGAAGGTGCAACCAGGGGGGGAGTCAATGGGGCTGGCTGGCCCGTGGTGCGAGACAGCCTGCCTTCCTCAGCGCTCCAACACTGCGGGGCCGCACAGGGAGGGGGAGCTGGACCTGGCCTCGCCCTGCACGTGCCAAGGGACCGGGGGGGAGGGAGCCTCCAGGGGGTCCAGCTAGCGCCCGTTGCATCAAGCCACGCAACGGGCCTTGCTGCTAGTAAGGAAATAATCACACTAGGACTGAGAGAGTCAATATTGCATTTAGGCCACTCACTTGTCAATAAAGTTCACTATTGCTTATTAGAGGTGTCTTTCTTTCCAGCTCCTTTGTGGAAGGGACATACTAGAGGAAGCCACTGTATACATAAGCCTAAAATGATCTCTAGAACTGTTGGGGTGCACACTTGTAGGGACTACATATATTTGCCACAGGACTGGCAGCAGGGATTTTTTTGTTGTTGTTTTTGCAGAGACCAGAGGAGAGTGCATGGACAGATAGGAAAAAAGAATTGGATTGGGGGTGTTTTTAGTGTTGAAGAGGAGTCAGACCTTAAGGGAAGAGGCCCAACAAGAAAGTGAAGACATACAACAGGGGTGTTAAACAGTAGAGGGTCCAAATCTGACCTGCAATGCCCTGGCTGTTTCCTGCTTCCTTTTCCAGTTCTGCTGCTGCTATGTCACAGCTTGCTTTATCAGCCTCTCTCAATCACACAGGAGAGAGAGATAGGCAAGCCTCTCCTGCACGATTGAGAGAGTCTGAGGCTCCTCTCACTCCTCCTCCCAGGGGGAGGGAGGGAACAGCCAGAACTCACTTCCTGGCAAGGTTGCAGGAGGCAAAGGGAAGCCTTTATTTCCTTCCACTGGCTGAAGCTCCTCCCTGAAGGGAGGGAGGGAACAAGGGAGAGCTTGCTTTGCTGGGCTGCTGCAATTGCACAGGAGAAATACCAAGCACCTTTAAGATAAACAAAGTTTTGTTCAAGGTATGAGATTTTGTGTGCCTTGCTAAAGTGTGTGTGTGTTGGGCTCTTTATGCCAAGGCTCTCCTGGGTGCAGCTGGGTTCCCTCCCCCTTTTCACTGTATTCATGCCCTCATGATTCAGTCTTTCTCAATAAGAAAGCAATGTGAACTATTTTAGAGGAGGAATAACAACAATCCAGGGAGGTGGATTAGGCTGAGAGTGTGTGTCCGGACCAATTTCACCCAGCACATTTCCTTTGTAGGAAGTTGTAGTTATTTCTCTGGGGAAGAATATAGTTTTGTAGACAAACACATGGCCCTCAGTTTGTATCAGGATGCCTTCTCATGTTCTTGACCAGCACATGAAGCAGCTTATGTACAAAAAGTTGCAATGCCCAGCCATTTCATGTTTTTCCCTGGGTCTAAGGCTCAGAACACTGAGCATGAGATTTCTGTATTGAATGTCATTAAATCAAAAGTAGGTTTGCAGCTTACAAATACACACCTGAACAGCACAGTCAAGATTGCTACAGCACAGATATTTTGATGCGATAATTCAGAGCAAGAGCTGTCAGTTATCAGAGACTGTTAAATAGACAAAATATTGCAAGAGTCCTAGTGTTTTAAGCATGTTTTATTTAAAGTTTTTTTAAAAATTCATTTGTATTTATTCGATTTATACCCCGCCCTCCCCGCTGAAACAGGCTCAATTGTGTTTGTGTCCTTTATAAAGTTTATATCTCCGCTACTTGGCATTACATTTTATGACACACATGGCCCTGGCCCAACAAGGTCACATTCATGTCAGATCTGGCCCTCAGAACAAATTAGTTCGACACCTCTGAAATGTGGAGACAATAATAGAATCTTGCCAAAAATCTGAAACCTCTAAGATTATTCTGCCTACCTTCTAATTCACCAACAAAGAGGAAGGGGTAAGTTTTAGATGTAGGGCAAGAGGATGATTGTGTACATTACTTATTTATTTGCTTGTATATTGATATTTTTGATCAACCATGTTTTTTTCTTGACTGCTTATGTAAGTATTTCCCCCCCCTGAAATTAGTGTTATATATGATATTTGCATGCATGCAAAAAGTTCCTATTCGCTTCTTGTGAGATGCCTGCCTCAATCTGAATGGTTCAAAGAAGTTTTCCAAGGTTTTCCTCCACATCCATGGTTGTTTGGAATAGAACGATGAACATTAATTCAAAGAAATGTCTCTTAAGAGACAGGAATCTGTCCTGACCTGGATAGACAAGGCAAGCCCAACTTCATCAGATCTCAGAAGCAACGCTGGCAAGTATTTGGAATACCAGCAGGTGGGGGCAGGCTTTATTCAGCCACTTCTCTGAATATCCTTCAGGCACACAGTAGGGGTCAGTCACCAGATGTCACCATGACTTCCAGGTGCACACACACTCACTCTCTCTCACACACACACACGTACATATGAAAAATACAACACCCCCCCAAAAAAAGAGACAGAAATCTCACTGAGTTCAATGCACTTACTTCCTAGTAACTGTATTTAGGATTTTAGCCTTAATGTTGTAATTATAAACTTCTGCTTACAGACTAAAAAAAAAAAATCAACTATGTTGAGCTACATGGTTTTTCTTCTTTTTTCATATTCTGAATCTGATGTTACAGATGTGTCTCTATCACATCTGTACCTAAACTCTTCCAGGAATCTGTTCTAAAGAAAATGCTTGTTTATTCACATGCAAATTTAGTTATACTAATCAATTGTTGATCAAGCCACTCACCAAAACTAACCTCCTAAAATTACATTTATAATATCTTTTTAATTTTTAAAGGGCATTACTTTCATTGATTATTTTGTTAAAGCATAAAGCAAAACAATATGAAGCGTAATTAAAAAATCACAAAACATAGTTCTCATCCTCGGTAAGACATAGAAAATACATATAAGTAAAGACAAGTTAGAGAACAAATATTTCTGAAATTGGTTTTGTGGAATTTGGTTTTATCAAATGACAGTCCACAATAAGAAACTACTAATTTGATTTCTATGTGCGATATGATTTATTTGCATTTTCTAAAGAAGGTTAAACCGTGGAGAAGTCCAGGATATATATACATAGTAAGAATAAGATGGAGAATTTGTCAATATGACAGTCTATTGGAATTAAAAATAAGCTAAGTATTAAGGTAATGTTAAACACCAAACATAACTTACACAGATGACCAAGGAGATTATTTATTTGAATTCTTTTTAAAAAACAAAACAAAAAACCCATGCTATACTACATGGACCCATTTTTAGGAGTCTTCTATAACAAATATTGCTTTATATTTCACTCTCAGAATACTAGTCAGTTTTCTCTTCAATTAAATACCTTAGTGATTAGTAGATCAAGGGAAATGGATGTGTGGATGAAGAATCAGGAAAACAATAATCAAGCATTACTTTTGGCAGAGGTTTTACTCTGTCCCTTTCATTTCTCCCTGCTCTGTGCATTTATAATACTATATTATGTTTATACTATTATTCTTCTAGCCCAAATTAGCAGAAGACATTCTTACTTCCATTACTTTGTTTGTATATTTTTTCCTATTTACTTATTTATTTATATTCTGCTTACATTGCTTTGTTTTCCTCCTTTTTAACCTCATAGCAATCCTTCGGTAGGTTAGGCTGAAAGTACATTACTGGCCCAAGCTTTCAGAGACTTATTGTCAGTCAACAAGTTTATTGTATAAGCCATTGGCCATAACAAAACAGAATACAAACACAAATCTTATACACAATGGGATAACAGAGACTTATTGTGCTGGTTTACATACCCACAGATCGACTAGACTGACATGGAATAAAATTCCAAGTCCTAATAATAGCTTTGTTTGACTGAATGGCACCAGAACCAGTTTACATGGATGGCCATTCAGACAGCTTGCGGGAATACTTCTTATATCAGGTTACTCCTCACTTGCTATAGCTTTCATAATGGAACATCTCCAGCAATACACCTCCAGATTTATTTGGTACATGCTATTGTGTTGCAGCAAGCAGAAACGTATTTGACGTGGTTGTGCCTAGTCACTCGATACTGTACATAGCCCTTGCCTAAGTACTTTATTATGCCCTGAACTGGATAGCCCAGGACTGCCTGATCTCATCAGATCTTGGAAGCTAAGCAGGGTTGGCCTAGTATTTGGATGGGAGACCTCCAAGAAATACCAGGATTGCTGACTCAGAGGAAGGCAATGGCAAACCATCTCTAAACATCTCTTGCCGTGGAAACCCCACGGGGTTGCCATAAGTCAGCTGTGACTTGACTGCACTTTCTACCCCAAGCACTTTATTATTCAGTCACTCAATACTTGCTGTTCCATTGCGACAATACAAGATTAAATTCATTTTCTGTTAGTAGGGCCCAATCTATGACAGCTTTTACAACTTTGCAAATGTTCACTTATGCTGCAACTCTGCATGATGAATGCACATGTTTGGGAGTTCACGACAATTAAAACTATTTGTAAACATGTTAGGTATAAAGTGACGGTTTGAAGAAGCTTGCCAATTGTGTGAAGGCAAAAAAAAAAAAATCACAACTTTCTATAACATCAATAAACACAAAACCCCAGACATCTCTCCTATGAGTAAAGTTGCAACAAACTGGTGATTAAAAAAAGATGGGGGGGGGGAATCAAAAGACTAAAAGCTTACTTTTTACTCGTAGATGGAGGCAGCTGCCTTTCCTTCTTTGTACAAGAATTTCCTATAGAGGAAGGATTTTGTATCCTGGGTTGCTGGCTGTTTGCTTTATCACCTTTGCATACGTGCACCAAAAGACATCTGCTCACTTCTTGACAGTATCTCTTGTATCACTTGGCATCAGCAATCACATTTGGAGCAAGCCAACAAAAGATGATGCCTGTGAAAAGAAGAATCAAACTGAGCCATGGCATGAAGAAGCAACAGGGGAAAGAAATCTCAGCACATGAGCTGTATCAGGCAATTGCACTATCAATGCCAATTTCTTAAAAGAAAAATGTATCAAAAATACCAAGCAGTTCTCTGCTTCAAGACGAAAAGATGCATGATTGGCGCTATTAAGTTTAATAATGTTTCAAGGGATAAGAAAAAGCTATTAACAGACTTTGAAATAATGCAACACTAACCAGACAAGAAGCTAAACCAAAAATTAATAGACTAAGTACTGGACAGCATATTCATGTCAAAGAAAAAAAATGCCCTTTTCTTCTTTAGAATTTTAAAAGCACTGCTTTCCATTTTAAATTTGGCATTCCTTTGAATTATGTTGCAGTTATAGTATGTTAATGAATACATACTTTTTTTTTCAATTAAAACTATTTGGCAACTCTCCCCAATAGACTCACAAATTGGATCAAGTTTCTGAAAGAGAAATTACAAATTCATATTTTATCACCTTTGGAGAGAACTGCAGTGCAGAACTGCAACTGGGAAAATAGTTCAAAACTCCATTAAGCTACAAAGGATAGATATTCAATAGGAATTCCACAGAAACCTACAGCCATTCTGTGGATTTTTCCAGTATATGCTACCCATTCCTAAAGACATACAGACTATCATTGATCAAAATGACATTCATGATACACAATAACCAGGTTCCCTGTTAACCAAAGAGACAAGATGAAAGATATGAGAGAGAAATTATATGGACATAAGTGAAGGGTTTAAAGTATGCCACCTAGCCTCTTGATACCAGGAGTGCAGAAAAAAGCTGTATTGTAAATGTGATAAGTGAAGACAAAATGGACTGCTTATACGTCTGTATCTCCAACACTCTTTAACAAATGCACAAGAATTTACACTGTGGAGAAATGCATTTTAATTTCATCTTTAGCTTTAAAAGTTTTTCTCTTAGTAGAGAATGGGCAGGAGGGGGAAAATCAAAGCTGCACACAGCCAGGCTTTAGAAACACTAATGGACTCCTAGGCAGAAGACAATGAGGTGGTCAGCTCACATCTCTGGCTAAAGACAATGACATCTAGCAGGGAAGAGAAGTTTGGGAGGTTTAAAATGCTGGAAAGTCTTTTTCTGGGCACTTGAGGAAAGTCTTGTTGACCCACAGCCCGAAGGCATGGAGGGGAAAAGTCTCTCTTCAACTGATTCCATCTAAGGGTAAGGAGCTGTTACACTTGGGGTCCTTCTGGCTGCAGGCCTGAACAAAGTGGAGGGCTGCAGGAAAGCTTTTAAAATAGCATACCTTGGAAGTTAAAGAGTCTGATTTAGAATAAGATAAGCTAGGGCATGTACAGAGGAACTGCACATTTACACTTTCATTTCAGATCCCTTGCTCAATCCCTTGCTGTGCTGAGAAGGTGTGTGTAAACATTTTCTTTTTAATAAATACTTATCAATTTTTAATGCTGGTAACTGTTATGCATACCACAGGCCTCCACCATTCAAACATGCTATTTTAAACTGACACCAGGAAAGGGGGGTTAGCCAGTTGGTAAGCTGCTAATGCCTCAGTGGTGCTCAAGTGCAGTAAGCTGTCCCAGTGGTAACCAGACACTGAGTAGCAGGAGATGCTGGCATGGGGCGGGGCCTTAGAAAACTTGTAGGGCAAGATGTTACAAGGCCTGTGATCAGTGGGGCTGTTCTGCCACATACACATATCCTGGTATTTACACATACAAAATGCTTAACATACACACCCTTCAAACTTTGCTGTGCATTGCCACTGGAATAATAACAATTCTAGCATTATTCCATAAATATGAGCAAAAAGGGCAAAATACAACAAAAAATAAGGAGGAACAATTATATTGTACTGAAGAACTTTTCAATACCATGGCTGACATAAAACTGGGGGGGAAATAACAGTGTGTAAACTGGAAATTGTACCAGGATGCCTAATAAGTCATTTAACAAAGATACTAAAGAAATGGAAAGGTTCTCTCTTTCTGTTCCTGATTGCTTTCGGGAGAGGGAAAGCGCAAGCCAGAATTCAGCAACTTAAACTATGCATTAAGAAGAAAACAGAGTCCACAACCATATGTTTCCCTTGTAATGCTAAATTTAAGATTGAATTTGCATGTAACAGGTATGTTCCTTAGTTGACTGTGTCATGAAAAACACTATAAATTGTGGGATGAAAAGTTCAAGACTCATTAAACACACAAGGACTTGCAGAGGAGCTCTTATTTCCCCTCCTGAACTATCTTCTCTTTCCCTTCCCTGAAAGCTCCAAAGCATCCCCTCATTCCCTGCTTCCTTCTCTCCTTCCCACCCAACCTACCATTATCTGCCCCCTCTCTTCAGCTTTTCCTTCCCCACAGGAAAACTAAGGCCCAGTTATGTGGCACCAGCAACTGGGTGAGGTCCATATGCACATTAGGGAACTCTCAGGGACTTGCAGAATAGCACCTCACTTTCCCCTGTATCCCCCTCCCCACACTGTTTCCCCTTTCCCCTCCTTGAAAACCACCGTAACATCTCCCTTTTCTTGCCTCCACACACCTACTTTGATCCCCCCCCCTCCAGATTTCCTCCCTTCCCTACTCCTGGCAATTTCTACCCCAGAAAACTATGGCCCAGTTGCAGGTGCTAGTTGCTGGGCCAGGCAGAGTTGCATAGTTGAGAACCTGCAAGTGTGGCCCTCCATCTTTGGCTGTATTTATTATTTATTTACTTCACTGATACCCTGCCTTTCTCCCTAAAGCAGCCTAAATCATTCTCTTCTCCATTTTATCCTCACAACAACCCTGTGAAGTAGGTTAGGCTGAGAATGTTTGATTGGCCCAAAATCACCCAGTGATTTTCCACAACAGAGTGGGGATTTGAACCCAAGTCTCCCAGATCCTAGTCTGAAACACTAACCACTATACCACATTGGCTTTCGTGGGATGGCCGCTTTGAACAATACTGAGCAGTTGCTGGGCCTGGGTAAGTCATACAAGTCACATAGCATCAAGCCACCTGGTGGTTACTGGTGGGCAAAACATATTTATACAGACATCAGTCCCATTAGATAGAACACAACTTATTTCTTTCTAAATGTCCTTTACAGTTTAATCTGATTTTGTGATATAATTCAGTTTATTTATTTGCTTTCTTTATTCTTGCCCTTTTTCCCAATGGGTACCCAAAACAGCTAAAATTGTTCTCTTCTCCACAACAACCCTCTGAGGGAGGTTTGACTAAGAGTATGTGACAGGCCCAAAGTTACCTAGAAACCTTCCATGGCAGAGTGGCGTTTGACCCCACATCCAAGTCTGATATTCTAAACACAGATCCTCAGTAATGCTCATGTGCATTTGGCCCATACCAATACTTCAAGTTCACATGTACCTTAGAAGTTTGTTATAATTAACAAAACTGCCTCAAGGGAAGACTGAGCACTAGAAATGATTAGTGGGGTAAAAAAGTGTCACTGTAATGGCCTAATATTGATCACAAGAATATTTAGATGGAACACAAAAGTCTTCAAAGAATTTCAGTTATCTGAGGCAGTGAGAGGTTCCTCCAAAGAATGGGTATTGAGTCATTTCCACTCACAGAATATACTACGGGCAGCAGTCTTCTCCTAGCAAAGCAGACAATATGAGAAGCCGTTTGACAAAAGCACTGTTGTTAGGACAAATAAAGAAGAAATCCTGACAGTTGTTTTATAAGTTGCAACTGCTTTATTGGACTCACCTATATTGGAAAAAGATGAGGTAATATTAACAACTTCCTACATCGTTGTTATTACCAAGAGAGACAGAATTCTAATATTACTGCCAACATAGAACAAGTTGTGCAGAATAAGTAGTTTAATGATGGTATGGTTACACTGCTTTGTTTGAATCAAATGTAAAAGAGCTGAAATGAGCGATTTGAAGCTGATTTTTCTCTATATTTTCATCACTCCAAAGTACACCTCTCTGAACTATGATACAAAACTGAAGAAGAATCAGGAGGAGGAAGAAGAGGAGGAGTTGGATTTATACCCTGCCCTTCACTTGGAGTATCAGAGTGGCTTATAATCTCCTTCCCTTTCTATCCCCACAACAGACACCCTGTGAGTTTGTGAGACTGAGAGAGCTCTGAGAGAACAGCTCTGAGAGAACTGTGACTGACCCAAGGTCACCCAGATTGCTGCATGTGAAGGAGTGAGGAATCAAACCCGGTTCCCCAGATTAGAGTCCGCTGCTCTTAACCATTACACCAAACTGTCTTAAATTTGGAATGCATAATTCGTCACTTTACGGTTTTTGTTCAAATTTATATGAACAGGTACCTATAAAGAGTATATTGTATTAAAACTGTTATTACAGTTTCTCTGTCAGCAAAAGGAGAGAAAATCTGTGTACAAAATTCTTGCAATTTTATTAGATGTCAACAGAATAGCAGCAATCTAGCTAAATAAATACAAAAATCTTGTTTTTAATGTAGCTCAGAAATATTTTCCTTTTTGAATTTCTAGGTCTCTGAACCAAACAATCATTACAATGTACAAGGGGGATTGCCCCCATTCTCATCTTCTTACAAGATTGTATGAACACACATAACCAGACACATGCATCAACAGCACAGCACTCAGGTTGCACAGCTACACAATAGTGTTTATGTTCCCCTGTACATAGCCATATTCATAACAGCTACAGAGCAGTAATTCAGAACATTAAACAAGCCATGTCAGAACCTTGGCTCTCACTGAAGCACAAGCTGAAAACCTTATTTAAATTAACAGCTGAGCTTGATGGAGTGAACCTGAAGTCTGTTCTGTAATTCAGTGGAATAAAAATTTGACTTTACAGAAGCCAACAGCAAGCTTCTGAAGTCTGCAGTGCAATTGTATTAGCAATTGTCTGAAAGTACAATCTAGATTAACTATCTTAAGGTATTGTCCTTGCATTTCATAAAATAAGCCAACAGTGGTGCTCAAATAAGTGAATCTGAAGGTTAGCCAAAGGCAGGTTTCATCAGTGAAAATGCATAGGTTTCTACAGAAATGTGCTTTACAATATTTATCTTATATAACAAGTCTCCAAGGCAAATCAGGGTTATTCTTATTTTACAAATAAAGGTACCAACAGAATATGACTGGTGAAGGTAGGAGTTATAAATTCAAGAAAAATAATCTATCCCTGCAAAGTTCTGATTTAAGACAAAAAGAAAAGTGAGAATTTGGCAAAATAGAAGAATGAGTTCCTTAAAATGAGGAGGTGGCCATAAATCTAGGGTGATTGTGTATGCAGATCATGGATTTGTAATACAGATTTGCAATCACTGAAACACTGAGTAGCTTTTGCAAGAGATCCTCAGTGATCATTGCTTTCCTGCTTTGTATGGCATGAGCCACTTTAGAATTTTCTTCTGTATCTAGTGTACTGAAACAGCAAATGTTAAACACACCAGCATGCTTCTAAAAAGGCAAAACAACCTGCCCTTATAAATAGATTGTTCATTTTATTTGCTAAAAACAACAATTCAAACTATTTAAAATAGTTTGCCTGACTCTGTTCAAAATAATGTTATGATGGACCCCCTGTTACTCTCCCCACTCTGAGACAGTTTTCTCCCACCAGAATTCTTAGTTTCCTTCAGAAACTGAGCTAGCCCCCAAGTAGTGTGATAACATTTGAGGTTTTATAAATCTGAATGTCCCACCCTGTGACAGAATCTGATTTTGCTTTTGCCCAGCCCAGGAGCTTGTCAGGAGAAAACAGGAGCCCTCTTTTTAGATCCCCTGAAATGGCACAGAAGACTGTGTAACTGAACAATAATGAAGATTTTATTCAATAGGCAGGAATGGTATGGGGTAGTCAAGAATTGGAATGGCTGAGGTAAACGTTAGTAAAACAGTATATTTTTCAGTTGACATACCAGATGGTGTTGTAGCAGTTTATTTTCACAAATTCTTTGTTCTTATCAGTGAGAGATGGTTGACTAAGTATTTTAAGTTTCAGTAACAATGTTTCTGCATATAGTTTCTTAGAACCATTCTGGTTTTCTGGAAAGGTCACTCTTTTAGTGTACTAAATTCTTTCCTCTTTTCTGAAATCACAATGTATCTTCTTTCCTCTGAGTGGTCTATAACTGTTTTCTTTCACTACAGACCAGGGACTGCCTCAGTGCCAATTCCTTGTATAACTGGACAGGACTTCTATTTCTTTCCTTTAAATATAACCCAATTCCTTTTGGCTTGACTGGGAGCTTCAGGCCACTACCCAGCCACTCTTTGCCAGCATCTCAAACCCCAGTTCTTGGCGTCTGTGTGAAAATGTACTTCAGCTTTAGCTGACACTAGACTCCGAATTCTTAGATGGAATTCTTTCTCAGGTTATGTTGAACACAGTTAAGACTAGGAGTCTCTCCCTTTATTAAAATGATGAACCTGTTTGACAGACCTTTAGTGAGACTCTTCAGACATCCACTCCTGTAGCTGAACTTTTACTTTGCTAGACAGAAACTGCTGCTGAACTCAAAACAAACTCAAGCTTCCTTCAGCACACAGGTGCTCTTATATTCCCCTCAGCTGACACTGGCCAATCAGAGAAAAGGAGCATCCTGTCACTCAAGCACAAAATTCTAGAGCAGAGTTAACTATTCATCTCCCTTCTCTGATTTTACTGCATTAGGAAACAGCATTTTAAATGCAGTCTGTCACAACTGTATTCATATTATCCTTGTGACCACCACATTACTGGCAGAAAATAGTGAGGACTTGAAAGAAGTACTGATGAAGCTTAAAACAGAAAGCTCCAAATCTGGATTACAGCTGAATATCAAGAAGACAAAAGTAATGACTACTGAGGAAGGACACCACTTTAAGGTTGGTAATGATTTTCTATTCCTTGGCTCAATCATCAATCAAAATGGAGACTGCAACCAAGAAATCAGGAGATGGGAAGGGCAGGCATGAAGGAGCTAGAAAAGCTTCTTAAGTGTAAAAATGTGTTGCTGGCGACCAGGATCACGATAATTCATACTACATTGCTCCCCATTACAATATATGGATGTGAAAGCTGGACATTGAAGAAACCTGACAGGAAGACAGTTGATTTATTTGAAATAAGGTGTTGTAGGAGACTTTTACAGATACTGTGAATCACCAAACATACAAATGAGTGGGTTCTAGATCAAAGGAAGCCTGAACTCTCCCTAGAAGCTAAAATGACTAAACTGAGGCTATTGTACTTTGGTCACATTATGAGAAGAGAAGGCTCACTGGAAAAGGCAACACCACCAGGAGAAGTAGAAGTCAGCAGGAAAAGAGGAAGACCCATCACGAGATTGATTGATTGACTCAATCAAGGAAACCATGGCCCTCAGTTTGCAAGAACAGAGCAAGGCTCTTAATGATAGGACATTCTGGGGATCATTGATTCATAGGGTTACCATAAGGCAGAGGCAACTTGGCAGCAGTTAATACACAAAACACAGTAGGATTGTCAAAAAAAGAAAAAAGAGAAAACAAAAGATGAAAAGATCTTGACATGGTTGCTATACCAAAGTTAGACTCTTGCAAAAATAGCCCATTTGACCATTAAATGCAACGTATTCTCATTTATCAAAAGTATTTACTTTTCAAGCAGGTATGTGTCTTAACACCAACACAAGAAGATCTGATTTAATAATGAAAACTTCCTTTATCATGTTGTCTTGAGGCTTGTAATAAGTCACAATGTTCATACATTTAAATATCTTTTAATGTGTCTTTAAAAAAAAAAGTTCAGGACCTTTGTATTAAGCATTTGTTTTTCTCCATTCATTACATAATAGAAGAATGTGGAAACAGCTCTAGGCATATGTAGAAAATACACCTTTACAGAGAAAATAGCTGTCACCATAAGTCTTTGCTGCAGTCATTACATTGTTTAAGCTTCAAATGAAGTTCTTGTAAAATAATAGTTAATAAATTTTGGGCATTTGGGATGCTTTTAACATTGTTACTTCAAGTGGGGCACATGAGGAATCATGGGATGGAGGAGAGGGATGAACAACTGGAAACTGACCTCTCGACCCTGCAATACTGTAAGACAGCTGAGCTCCACAAACAGGAGGCCAGCTTCTTGCCTACCTAGCCCTGAAACTCAGCAGTCTTGCATTAAAGAGCAATTGCCCTATAGTGCTGACTGATGGGTTCCTGGATGAGTTGTGCATCTGTCTCTGAACACGGTACGATGAAACGAGGAGGATGTTTTCCTTCTCCATTCCTATGCTGTATATGAGAGTTCAAGAGGGACCTGCCAGGACTTACTGTTTAAGTAAGTCAGTTTCCTGTCTCATTTATCTTTTCTTCTTTATTAAAACTGACAACTGCCCAGAACCTTCCTTGTCTCCTGGAGTGCAACAAGCATGTTTAGTCCTCATTAGGCAGCTGGGTGGGATTTTTTTTTTTTTAATTTACCAAGCAACTTTTTTCTGCATACCTGGAGAGTCTGTGGAGAAACTCCTATCTTCTCTGTGGGTTTCCACATTTCACTTCCCTACTGATAGGGCACTCACGTTCATTATTTGAAGGTATTACATCATTTCCTCCATGTCATTGGCCAAGGAGCTTACAATTTTAAATTTGCCATAAGGGAGATAACAGAGGAAAGGGATGGGGGTGGAGGAAGTATAAAGCCATGGAAGAATATATATCCATTCCAGTTACACACACTTAGGTTTATTTTTAGCAGGGAAGGAAGTAAGAGATTGTGTCAAAGCCTTCACAGAAATGATGGGTTTTGAGAATTGAGAAAAGCAGCCTCATGCGGGTTTTCTGAGAGTCAGTTCTAGGAATAAGAGGTAGCAAGAGAGAAAAAGCATAATCGTTTGATGGAGCAGGAGAACTTCAGTCTGCAGTTTGCTAAGAGAGGCAGAGCTACAGAGGCAAAGGTAACTGGCAGAGATGCATGAGAGTAGAGAGAAGGCCATGGGCTTTGAAGGTAAGGGCAAGGAAGTTGTGCTGTATGTAGGAGCAGAGACTCCCAGTGCCAGGATTTAATAAGGACTGTCATACAGTTAGCAACTCGAGGGGTGAGAGTTTTTGGCACAGCATGTTGAACAGATGTAAGGGGTAGAGCAGCAACAAAAGACCAGAGAGAAGGCAGTTGTGGTAGCTAACGCAAAAAATGACCAAAGTGTAAACTAGAATTTTTGTTGTTGAAAAAGAAAGAGCATTTTTGCAGTATTGTAGAGACAGAAACAGCATAATTTACTAATAGCAAAAGCATGGGAACCAAAAAGAAAGATTGTCATTTTTGTCACTCATTTGTCCCTATTGCTTGGGGGGGCCCCTTTTCCACGTGTGTTTTGCTCCCTCTGGGACTACTAGAGACAGCAAAACACATGGGGGGGGGGATAGGACCCTGAAGCAATAGGAACAAGCGAATGACAAAAATGACAATGCGGAAGTACCCTCAGTGATAAAGTGAAGGCTTTATTCTGGTCCTATAGTGTGGGTGCTGATATGGAGACTGACCCAGGACGGCCTGAGAGCAAAGGTAAGATTTTCCCACTGGCACACTGGGTTTTTAGATGGCAGCCAGGTATTGAAGCAGAAATATCAAACATGCAATCAGAGATGTGGGTTTGAATGAAAGAAGGTCAGAGGCAGAGAAGTAAAACTCAGCATAATCTGCATATAGATAGTCCTGAAAAGCTATGGGATTTGAGCAATGACACTTATCAGAAGAGAACCAGATGAGTCACAGAAACTTCAGCTATGAAGGAAATCAAACTGGAGAAAGATCTGACCACTGAGTGATCAAAGGCAGACAGGTCAAAAAGGATGAGGATAACAGCAACTGTTGGATTTGGCAAGGCATACTGTTCTTCTACCACCTCTCACTCGCATGCTAAGAGAGCTGAGGGGAAAGAGAGCATTTTTCTCATGTCCAGAATCAACAGAGGTACATCAAACTTCACAGGGAATTAGCACGTGATCATTCAATTTCTGACAGCCATGGTCACTTGGGAGCTGAGCTTCAGGTCTGTTCACTTTCCCTCTGTATGACTCTAGTAGCCACCAAACAGCTTTGGGGCTGTACATACTGCAGTATTTTGTCTTCTTTTGCTTATATTTCTACACACTAGAAGGAATCGATTCTCTCCCTGGGTGTAACAAGACATGGGGAGCGGGACTACAGCTCTCACAAGGCTGTGTTTATTTTCATCATGACATAATTTTGATAACATGAACTTATATGGAAACCAAATGGTAAGACCTTCTTTTAAAACAGGGGTCCTCAAACTTTTTAAACAGGGGGCCAGTTCACTGTCCCTCAGACTGTTGGAGGGCCGCCGCGTTCACCCCTCCCCCCACCAGCCTGCTCGCCCCGCCGCCGCGTTCGCCCCCTCCCCCCACCAGCCTGCTCGCCCCGCCGCCACGTTGACTCCCCCCACCAGCCTGCTCGCCCCGCCGCCGCGTTCGCTCCTCCCCCACCAGCCTGCTCGCCCCGCCGCGCTCGCCCCTCCCCACGACCAGCCTGCTCGCCCTTCCTCCTCCTCAGCTCCTGGGCGCTCTTGCCGCCCAGGGCTGCTGGAGGAAGAAAGAGGCTGCGGGGGCGCTGCCGCTGCGCTCCTCGAGGAGGCGGCAGCTCCGGGGGGGGGGCGGGCATAAACACTCAGCGGGCCGCATAAATGTCCTCGGCGGGCCGCATGTGGCCCGCGGGCCGTAGTTTGAGGACCCCTGTTTTAAAACATAGTACTTATTTGTAATCATTGGCTGACTTAACAGCTTTGCTCATTCATTATTTAAATTATTGGCTGCTAAGCAGTGACTAGTGACAGCAGGTCTGTATGGGAGGGGAAGTAGGACTCCAGCTGGGTTATGTATGAATACATATTCATGATTGCACTGTACTGTAATGTTTAAATACATGGAAAGTAACTGGCTGAACAGATTCAAGCTGCTCCTTAACAGATAAACCACTCAATGAAGAACTGCTTCCTGTTCAGCAGTGGCAAGCTGAATGTGTTCATTCCTAAGAACAGGTGCTCCAGAACTTGGACAGAGGTAATCCTGAGTAGAAAAAGGCTTATTAAAGGCAGAACTATGTTGAAGCATGCACCCCTTGACCTAACATGAGGAACAGAATAAACTTTGGAAAGCAAAATTTGGCCACAGTTAAAAGGTGTGCAGTCAGGTTTTTTAAACAGACTATTTTCCTTACAAGTTTGGAAAGAGGTGAAGGGGCAAAGTAGCAGTTAGTTCTGCCACCTGACTGGTAGAATGGATTATTTGGGATACTCAGCATTTTTTCCAAATAAGAAAACCAGTGGAGGATCTCCAGATGGGGAAGAGTATGTGTTTGGGAGTATTCTTGATTTAATCTGTCACATGTGGCTTTAACAGGCAATTCCAAATAGTCTTAATTATATTATAGGACAGCCCATTGGCAAAAAAGTAAAAGTTGTACAGTTCTTCAAGCCACTTCCCACTCCAAAGATCACAGGTATTGATTGTTTTGGCCTGGTGTGGGGTGCTGAGGAGAGCTTGGCTGTATGCCTGGTGTACTGACCACCCAGCACACCATCCAACAGCCTGCTGAGTCTGTTGGAGGCAACAGCTGAGTGGGCCTAGGAGTTCCCAAGATTATAAAGCCTTGAACCTAATGTCTTCCATGGCAACACTAGGGCTTGCCCAATTTTTATTCAGTCTCACACATCAAGTGGGCCACACCCTGGATTTGATCTTTGGCATGGGGATGGGTGTGGATCTGACCTCAAAGGAGAAAGTGCCATGGTCAGACCACTCAGTCTTGGAGGCATGGCTGAGTATTCCGACCCCCCCACACCCCATCTAGGTAGTGAGCTAATTTACACTCACCCACAAAGACTAATGGACCCAACAGGGTTTCAGAATGTGGGATCCAATACCCTTCAGCACCTCATTGGATGAGCTGGTAGGAGACTGGAATTCCCATCTCTCTAAAGCCATCGATGAGGTTGCTCTCCAAGGTCCTCTCCATTCCTGTTATCAACCATCCCCCAGTAAACTGAAGAACTCAGGAGATGAAGTGAGAACTCAGACAACTTGAGTAAGTTTGACGGTGTTCTTGTGATGAAGTCACAAGAGCATCTTATAGGATGTTTCTGATATCCTATGAGGTGGTGGTGAAGGCTGCAAAAAGGGCATTCTGTTTCGCCTCCATTGTGTCCGCTAGCTTATGCCCAGCACACTTGTTCAGGGTAATTCAGTCTTTGACATCCCTTACAGAGAGAACTCAAATCAACAGGAATTCGGTTATTAGCTGTGAGGCATTTGCGGACAAAGTCATTGACCCACCACAACCTGCCCACCAATATTGATCCAGTAAGTGAACTAGAGGCCCCTTGGCTGCCTTTGGATTCAGGTTTCTGACACCTTCAAACTGTATCTCCTCTGCTAATGTTAACAAGATTCTGGGTGCTGTCAGGCCAACCATGTGTCTCTCGTGCCTGGTGAAAATTGGTGATGAGAGGATACAGGGCCCACTGATAGACATTGTTAATCTGTCCCTGGAAACAGGGGTCTATCCAGAGGGTCTTAAAGAGGCTGTGGTTGTACCACTCTTTAAAAAGCCATCATTGGATCCTTCTGATCCTGTCAATTAGGATTAATCCAGTATTAAATTTATTGTTCCTGGGCAAGGTAATTGAGAGTGCAGTAGCTGAGCAGCTCCAGAGTTTCCTGGATGACACGCCAGCATTGGATACATTCCAGTCCAGGTTTTGCTCTGGCCATGGGATGGAGACAGTGTTGGTTGCCCTGACAGATGACCTCCGTGGGCAGTCGGATCAAAGTGGATTGGCACTGCTGTTATTACTTGACCCTACAGCAGCTTTCAACATGGTTGATTAGGAACTATTGACCCACTGCCTTGCCAATGTGGAGATGTGGGGAGGCCCTGAAATGGCTCTCCTCACTTCTTCTTGGTCGGGGACAGAGGGTGGTGCTTGGTGTAAGATATGTCCACCAGGTACCCATTATCACGTGGGGTCCCTCTGGGGGCAATTCATTCCCTGGTGTTATTTAACATCTATATGCGCCCCCTCACCAAGCTGGCATGGAATTTTGGGCTTGGGTGCTATCAGTACGCAGATGACACCCAGCTATATCTGTTACTGGGTGGCTGCCTGGATACTGCCCAACAAAATCTGGCTATGGGCTTGGAGGCTGTAGCGAGGTGGCTAAAGAAGAACAGGCTGAGACTGAATCCAACAAAGACGGAGGTTCTGTGGCTGGGGGGGCATCAGGGTTGGGGCTCAGACTTCCCACTGTTGATGGGGAACCATTAACACCACTGCAATTCATCAGGAGTTTCGGTGTGACTCTGGATGCCTCCCTGACCATGGAGGCCCAGGTCATGAATATTGCCAGGCTGGCATTCTTTCATCTGTGCCAAGCATGGCAATTAGCCCCTTTCTTTCCATACCCTGACCTAATCACATTAATCCATGCAACAGTCACCTCCAGGCTAGACTACTGTAACTCGCTCTATGCAAGCCTGCCCTTGAGACTGACTAAGCAGCTCAAATTGGTCCAGAACGTGGTGGGACATGTCCTGGTGGGAATGCCATGGATGACACATATACAACTTGTGCTGTGCCAACTACACTGGCTCCCAAAGGAATACCAAGTCAGGTTCAAGGTCTTTGTATTAAGTTTTAAGGCCTTGAGCAGTAAGGGGCCTACATACCTCTCTACTCCAGTATGTCCCCAGGAGAGTACTTCAATCGGCAGAGAATAATTTGCTGGTGATCCATGGACCCAAAGATGTCCATCTGTCCTCAACTAGAGCCAGGGCCTTCTCAGTCCTGGCCCTGACCTGATGGAACTCTTTGCCAAACACCATTAGGGCCCTGCAGGATTTAATACAATTCTGCATGGCCTGTAAGGCAAAGAAGTTCCGCAGGGCTTTTGGTTGAGGACAGCAACAGTGTTATCATCACTGGCACCCTCCCTCCCTTCTCCTTGTTTCATCTATTTTCCTCCTCCTGCCCTGCCCTGCCCATGGGGCAATGGTGCAGTTCAGTATGAGAGTAAGATTTATTAGATCATCATCTTGGATTTTAGGTTTTTTAATTACATATTTTACTGTATATTTGGATTGTTGAATGATTTTATCTATTGTCTTATCCTTGATGTATATCACCCACAGCCCTATATTTACAGAGATGGGGCAATTCATAAATTGAATAAATCATCACCACCATCATCTAAGGCATTTATATTTCCACAGCTGCAGAAAATGTCACTGTACTTCAAATGGGATTCCAAACATTGACTTCATAAGAAATTCAGCAAAAGCAACTGAATTTATATTTCAAGGCGTAATGTCAATTCAGGTTAAAAAATGGAAACTATTGATAGTATTGATCAGTAAAATGCAATTATAGACCTAGAGAAGAGTCGACTGATTAAGAAAGCAAGAAAATAAAATTTTAACTAAGGAGGTCATATGTTCTATATGACAAATAAGTCCATTCAAAATGATTCACAGTACCTGTAACTCCTACAATGTAAATATTATGCATAGTAAAAGTTTCTCTAACCACAGATCTGAAAATGAAAGAGGGATCTCATACAGGTTCCTTCAGTGTTGTTCTGCCATATACCGTCACACTTCTGAATCCATCATAACTTTCAAGTATACGTCTAATATGTAACCAATTTAGATGTTTACCTAGTGGATTTCTCAGAAAACCAAATCTCATTTAGCTGTGAAGTAAATATTTCCAGTTTCTCATCAAGAACTTCATGGTGAATAACTGGAAAGGATGTAAGATAGTTGACTTTTAAGTCCAGCATGCCTATTTTTGATGCAAACCTGTGTGCCAATAATTGCCTTGGATTAAATGATGTACTTCAGAGAAAGTGTTTACATTCACATAAAACTCGTTTTAAAAACTGTTTAAAATAGTGATGACTGCAAATGATTCAGTAGTATGAAGGCAGACAACAAGAAGAAAAGTTCTTGCAGGGAATACAATTGTGTATTTGAAAGACCTGTGGGCTTGATAATACTGTCCATCTCTCCTGTGTGGCTAGACCTCTGGTCACTTTTTCATGTACAAAGGACTTTATGTAAATGTAAACAGAATTCCAGTGGCACTTAAAACACAAACAGAATTTATTACAATGTAATTTTTCATGAGTCAGAGTTCACTTCCTCAGATGCATGAGTAGCCGTGTTTGTCTGTAGCAGTAGAAAAGAGCAAGAGTCGAGTAGCACCTTAAAGACTAACAAAATTTGTGGCAGGATATGAGCCTTCATGAGTGACTGTTCACTTCTTCATTACTCACGAAAGCTCATACCCTGCCACAAATTTTGTTAGTCTTTAAGGTGCTACTCGAGTCTTGCTATTTTCTACATTTTCCTCTTAGAATATTTTCACCTGTACATCAGTAAACAATGTCTCCAAGCCAATTACCATTTAAGATTTGCTGTTTGTAAAACAAAAAAAAGCACATGAGGGAGACACACAGCCCCAGAAATCTAGGCAGTTTGCTGTCAGCATAGGGTTTTGTTGTTGTTTGTTTGACCCCAGCCCATGTAATGTACTGGGGCAAAAAATGTACCCCAGGAGTTCATTAAAACAACTCTGATCCAGCATATCATTTTAAAGTGCTCTGGAGGGATACACCCCTTCATGACAACCTGGAAACCCTTTCTGACAGCCTTGCCACAGAAAGATATATTTGTGAAGGAGAAAAATACTAAAAATATTTAAAACATTAGAAAGTGTTACATTAGAAACATTGCATTAGAAATATTAAAAACATTAGAAAGCTTAGTAAAGGAAACACACTAATGTATATTATTCAAAATGCAAAAGGGGAGGGGTGAATTTATACAAAAGAAACTTTCTGCCTGATGTTAAAGTGTGTTTTCAAGTTCTGGATGTTTTAGTAATGTGAAACACAAATATTTCTGCCACCAAAAACAAAAACAGTTTGTGGAACTTTCCCCCCCAAAATACAATGAACTTGGCCTCAGGTGGAAAAGATACCCCAAATGCAATATGTACATGACTCTTGTTTGTTTGTTTAACAAAGTTGTTAGAGGGTTAAATTTCTTCCCATTCTGACACTTATAAAATAATTTTTCATAGCTGAAGAACTTGCCACCAATGTATGTAGAAAGAGAACTGACGAAGCAACATTGGCCAGTATTGCTGTTCACAATGTGCCGTTCAAGCTTTGAAGAGAAATGAGTTACTAAGAGCCTTCCATCGGCTCACCTTATTACTGATCTGGTAATAGCCAACTTAAACCTGACACCAAACCTGATGCCAGTACATCCTGTTACAATGATAATGGTTTTTAGTGCAGCCAACATGTTTGGAAATTGCAGGAAAACTCAACCTGGCATTTGATGAGGAATATAACACACATACATGCAAATAGCTATCTATAGTCTGACTATAGGTTCAAAACAAGCTGTGTGTGCAAAATGCATGGTGGTGGAAAGTGCTGTCAAGTCACAGCTGACCTGTGGCAACCCCATAGGGTTTTTACGGCAAAAGATGTTCAGTGGTGGTTTGCCATTGCCTGCCTTTGCATAAGGACCCTGGACTTCCTTGGTGGTTTCCCATCCAAATACTAACTAGGGATAACCCTGCTTAGCTTCTGAGATCTGACAAGATAAGGCTAGCATGGGCCATCAGGTCAGGGCACAAAATGTTTATACAGCCAAAGGATTTTAAACCATGAATATCCATGCAATTCAAATCACATTCAATATTTGCCTGATCAAAAGATTTTTTTTTAAAAAAAATAGCTAAATAGATGGATAAGTATTTGGTTTAAGCAGATCTAAAATTAATTTATTCTATAAACTGTGAATCCACAGGAAGAAGGGCACTGACATGGGTTCCAGTTCTCCCAATGCAATTCCTATCAAGGCTTGCCAGCTCTGGGTTGGAAAATACCTTCATATTTTGGGGGTGAAGCCTAAGGAAGAATGGGGTTTGAGGAGGGTAGGGACCTCAGCAGGGAACAAAGCCATAGAGTCCTCCCTCCAAAGCAGCAGTTCTCTCCACAGCAACTGATCTCTGTAGTCTGAAAAGCAACTGTAATATGAGGAGATCTCTACACCCCACCTGGGTTTGGTAACCCTATCAACAGGCAAGAGTCACTCCATGAGTTATTATATAATGGCATTAATCACCAGGAATGATGTTGAGCAGAAGAATCAACATAAGATGTTTAAGTACAACTTTAGAATACCAATTTAGAATACCAATTTTAAAAGGTTGGTCTGGATTGCAGAGTAGTATATGTTCCCAGATTCTGCCAAGTTCCTTATCAGTATGTATAAATGCAGTGGATCTAATCACATTAAACTACTATGTCTATTTATGAGTAGCAGTATACAGAGGCATGAGCTGACAACATATGATGAAATAAACCTATCAAGGATTTTCTGGAGACTCTAAAGACTTTCTATATTATCAAGACAGAGATATTTTTGGCTCTACACCCAAAGTCTCCTTTAGTGAAGACATAAGACAACCTCAAACTAATTATTACATGTCCATTAAAGAACTGTTAGCAGACTGAAGGGCACATCCACATTGTGTAAACAAACACAGATGGAAATAAGTTATTTTTAGCTTATAAGTTAGTAACACATTTAAACAGTTCACCTTAAAGCTGGAAAAATACCCATTGTTTTACATTTTTGCTAACACAGTTGTCTTCTTAAGGGAGACGCTAGCAGTTTCATTCCTTAAACCTTTAAAGCTCCTAAGAACATCTTTCAAAAATCTGACAATATTCTGATAGCCAAAAAATCTACATTACTGTATTAATATACATCATCTGGGTAGAGAAAAATGCAGAAGTTCATTAATGCTGTGAATAGCAGCAATTCAGATTCTAAAATATGATTTCCAAATATAATTCTGAAACATTTGCTCAGATGTAGCTGCAAATAGAAAATGTATATTAAGTATTCCCCAATATATTAGGTATATTTAAACTCTTATTGAATATTCACTATATATATATATATATATATATATATATATATATATATATATGAGAGAGAGAGAGAGAGAGAGAGAGAGAGAGAGAGAGAGAGAGAGAGAGAGAGAGATTCTCAAATTTTAATAAACTAGGGCCACCATTTTAATCTGTGCATTTTATTCTTTGAAAATAGTCACAGAAGACACCAAGGCATTCACATAATAACTAATTTACAAAGAACAGATGTGAATCATTAATAGGAAAACAGCTGAAAAGAAGGAAAGACTATTAAACTGCATGTACAGTAACAGGCAGATTGGCTTTTAAATTAGTCATACTTGTTTGCTTAGTAAAAAGAAGGAACAAAAATGAAACACTAATCTGACTGGGCATAATAGAAATGTTACTTTAATGAACTGCTAACAGCCACTTTACACATAACCTTTTACAAAAACACCCCACTAACAGCATAAGCAGATATCATGGAAGACTCAGGGCTGCCACCAAAAATGGAACCCATATGTAGCTCTCTTCTCTCCATGATGTCTTTAAAAATGTGCTGTGACTCAATGTCACAATGCTGCAACTGTGTTGCTTCCACCGGATTACCACTGACAAGAAATTTATCACATGACAGCAACACATTGGAAAGTGAGTTCCATGAGAAATTAAAAAGGGAAATGGGAAGGAAGTATGTGTCTTTCAATGGCTCTCCATATTTTCTATTTCTGTCATCACATGGCTTATATGTATACTTAAAAATGTAAAGTGTAAGTACAAAAACACATTTGCAAACATAATAATCAAGACGCACAAATGCATCATGATCATCTGCATCTCACTATATTCAGTAGGAAACACAGGATATTTTACCAGTTACCATGCCAGCAAGTCAAATATGGGGAAAAGATATAACTAACAGAATTTACGTGCTGTGGAAAGGTTCAGAACTCTCTGATCCCCCTGACAAAGCTTTCACAGTGAACCAAGTAAGGGTTTGTTTAATAATAAAGCTGTCACCTAGCATCTCTTTTTCCTGGCACATTGCTTGGTATAGCCCTATTTTTCTTTGGACTGTTTAGCATGTAAAATGTTTGGTAACTGAAATGAACATATTTATTTGATCTTCCTTTAAAGATAAAGGAAGAGTAGGCACACATATGGCATAGCTGCATGAGAACATAAGAGAAGCCAGTGTTGAATCAGGCCAATGGTCCATCTAGTCCAACACTCTGTCACACAGTGGCCAAAAATACCAGGTGCCATCAGAAGGTCCAGCAGTAGGGCCAGGACACAAGAAGCCCTCCCACTGATGCCCCCCCAGCACCAAGAATAGAGTGCATCACCTGCCCCAGACTGAGAGATCCTATCTATACCTTGTGGCTAATAGCCACTGATGGACCTCTGCTCCATATGTTTATCTAACTCCCTCTTGAAACTGTCCATGCTTGTAGCTACCACCACCCCCTGTGGCACTGAATTCCATGTGTTAATCACTCTTTGGGTGAAGAAGTACTTCCTTTTATCTGTTCTAACCCGACTGCTCAGCAATTTCATGGAGTGCCCACGAGTTCTTGTATTGTGAGAAAGGGATAAAAGTACTTCTTTCTCAACCTGCTCAATCCCATTCATAATCTTATAAACCTCGATCATGTCACCCCTCAGCTGTCGTTTCTCCAAGCTAAAGAACCCGTTGCATTTTAACCTTTCTTCATAGGGAAAGTGTTCCAACCCTTTTATCATTCTAGTTGCCCTTTATTGCCCTTTTTCCAATGCTATAATATCCTTTTTGAGGTGTGTTGAGAAGGGTTCAAGTTCATTAGGCACAGGGATGGCTTTTGGGACAAGAGGGAGCTGTACAAAAGAGACAATCTCCACTTGTCCCGAGAAGGAACCAGGCTGCTGGCGCTCAAAATCAAAAAGGTGGCAGAGCAGTTTTTAAACTGAATATTGGGGGAAAGCCGACAAGAGATGAGTATACCCTTCATCCACGCATTGAGACTCCTGATCTGTGTCTGTCTCTCCAGCCCTGCATGTGGAACAGGTAGCACTTCTGAGAAGGCTACCTTGGAGGTCCTGGCCTTGAGTTTCCTGCCCAGACAAACAATGACCCTTTCACACCCTAACTCGAGCAGCCAGGACTCTGCAACAACTCACAACTCTCCACACTCCCAAATACAGTCCCCCACACGGTACCTTCTCAGCTAAAGCACCTCAGCTGAAATTAAATAAAAAACACTCACCCCTCTTGCAGCTTTAATAACTTACAACATTAGCATGTTAAAGGGTAAACGTCACCATCACTCAATTTAACAGAACACATGCCCTCTAGGGATGGAAATGGGATAAAGCAAGTTAACTTTGCACCGTAGGAATTACTTGGAGGAATGGTGGAATAATATCAATGCAATAGACTTAAAAGGGAAAAAAATACAATGACTGGTCATTACATGATCACTGTTTTAAATTTTTTCCCCACATTTGGGCTCTAACACATGGAGAGCCAAGTATTAATACTCCCTCTACTCCCTCAGGTAGCCAGAATAATGGATGCAGCTTACTCACTGCTACAATGCATGGTAAGCTTTAAATCATACATAACATGATAAGTCATTGTTTCCACTCTAAATGGGAGGGAGGGGGGATCACAGCATGTTGTGTGTCCAAAACAGCTTTTGTTATTTGTATAGACAGCCCTACTAAATGGAGCTGCAGGTGGTAAATTCTGGGCACCAAAAGGCAACATTATATTTGTCCATCACAGACACAAAAGTATCTTAGCCCCAACAACTGATTACAAATACAGTTAATACCACATTCCCAACACTATTTATGACATGCACACAACAGCACAGCTCATAGCTTCAAATATTTTAAGGGTTCTTTTTGTCAATGTAAATACACTGGAGTAAGGGCAGGAAAGTAATGCTTCCTGTATTTGTGCACAGCATCAACGTTCAAATGAGGATCATGCCCTCTACCCGCATTTGGAAGATTCACATTATTCTCCTGCATCAAGTACATTTATTCATATGTATGTATACACGTATCGCTCCCCACTTCAGACATTAGGGCTGTATGAATATACAGGAATCCCATATTGGTTCCACTATTTGCAGTCACACCATCATTTATACCTAACATTAATGTTGCCTTTTTTTTTCTGCAGAAACGTAAACACTGAAAGAACCAAAAATTAATTATCTAAAGTTGTTGGTATAAAAGACCTTTCCCATATAGTGATTTTGGTACATTATTAAAAGAAATCAATTTGGTATTCAATTGTTAGAAGCTCAGGAGAGGATTGTCTTGAGTAAGAACTGCAGAAATTGTTTTAAAGAAATACACGTAGCAAGAAAAAATATTGAACCACGCATAACCACTCCAAAGAGATTGAATAGAAACATTGTGGGTTCTATTCACAAGAAACAACAGGTTGTCATAATAAAACCATGGGGGTATTGGGCAACAAGAAAAGAAGGAAAATCATTTCACTGTTTGTTTTCAGTGCTTGAAGCCTAGGAAAGCCACCACAGACACACATGGTTATAGAATTCTATTGCCAGGGTTGCTCACAATGGGGCATTTTATTAACACAAATAAGAACCATGGATTTTCAGAGAAAACAAAGAAGGCAAAAGAGAGTCATCATGCCATAGTTCACAAGCTAAGATAACAACACTGCAAGGGGCAGTTTTCATATTATCTTACTTATTACTGCAGTGGTACCAGATCAGAAGTGTAAGAGAAAACACTCTTGATACTGAGTACTCTGGAGTGAAAAGGTACACAACTATACATAGCTATAGGTAAGTGTCAAATGTATCTTATGGAGCAAGCCTAGTACAGGCTGGCAATGAACATCTGTGTGCTGAAGCAAGGATGCCAATCAATCCAAAGCCCAAAGTGATAGATACAGCAGTTGCCAACCTGAAAGTGATTTTTTTCAAGATACAAAGAAATCTATCCAGCAGCCAATTCAGGGTTCATTTATTCATTTAAAGATACTTTATCTTATATAGCCCGAAAAAGATGCAAAGTGGCTTACAGGATACACAACACACTATAGCAAGCATCTAAAGGAAATCTAAAGAATACATTAAAATATATGAAAAGTTTTACACAAGTTCCAAATTGCAACATCCTTAGGCTAACAGAAGAAAATCTGGTTTCTCCCTAATCTCAATGACACAGCTCCTTCTCATGCCTGTGTCACACTTCCAGTAGCTGCAGCAACATAGGTACTACAGAAACACTGGCAGTAAACAGGGAAGCACATGAAATGCAGAATTTGTTCCAAGTACTGCAGGCCACAGATATATAATTTCATCAAAAACCCTAAGGCCAGTGCTGCTTACATCAGAGTGACTTTATTGAAGTTAGTCAGTATCCTGTGCTCTCAAAGGAGAAACTTACATAAAAGGACCAGCTTTACAAAGCTGAGCACATTGCAAGAGCACTGGAATCCACAGAAATTCTGCCAACACTCACAAATCACAGAGTGGTATACCACTGATGCCCCCTATCAGCCACATATGGAAGCAGACAACCCATGGACACCGGCATGCCTCCTTGAAATCATCATGCCCTATCAAGATGCAGAACACAACAATAAAGAGAAAACACACAAAACCTAAGACCATTTGCTACAGTCAGGACTATCTGCATGCAATATATTTTTTTTAAAAAAAATTATGCCACCTCACCAGAGAACCTGGCTAAGGCAGCTTACAGAATAAAACATAATAATGTAAACTAAAAAAAAAGTTATTAAAATCTAGCATTGAAATCCAGGATTCCATAGGCCAAACAGGAACCTTAATAGTACCGCACTCCAAGAAGCCCTGCAGATGAAAGTTGGAATCTCTTGTTGCAGACAAACACACGCACACACACTTTGACAGGCCAATATATAGGCAAGGAAGAATGATAACTCTGGTAATGTCATTCAGATACCACTGCAGCTTGCTCAGCAGAGGAACGCCCTACAGAAAGGCCATGGCCTTTCCCAAACAGGGGTTCAGGTCTCAGGGGAAATACTCTGAGGAGCAGCTTCAGACCAGGGGTGGCGGCAGCATGTTGCCTCGCCATAACTTTCTATCCTTTCCTAGCTAGAATAACCCAAGACTGCTGGGTTGTTGCTTCCCACTTGGTGGATGCTTTTGCTACCAGAGCAACAGAGAATGGGAGTCCAGAGGGCCTTTCTTTGCCTTCATAAAAACTGCCTTGGTGCCAGAAAGAAATCCCTGTATCAGTGCTCTCAGATCTTTACTTGCATAGGGCTACATTGCTACCACTCTTGGAATGCAAGCCACATTTTTTTTTAAATCCCCAATGGGAGTATTGTGGATGACTCTGCTCTGACAGAACAACCAATGGAAAAGTTGTAAGAGGCTGGCTTTTGGCTAACTTCCTTAGGTGTTGCAGCCAGGGTGAAACTGACAAGCTTAGGGCTTCAGGCAGCCCCTGAACTCCACCTGTCCACCTATAACCAGCACTATTATCTCCAGGAAGGGAGAGAACTCAGTGAAAGGGGATAAAAGAAAGTTGGTTGACCAAGTTTCCTTGACAACTGCACAACAAGCAAAAATTCAGTAGGCGTATGTACTCCTGTCATGAAATTGTTAAACTGTCAGACCATATCTCTTAATTCACTTTAATTGCCCTTTGGGGGTTGCTCACAGGGTGTTTGAAACTGTGGTGACATGTGTGTATGGAAGGGTGGCAAGTCTTTTTTATTCAGAGTTCTTGCTGAATGTATGTGTGCTAGAATGTAATAGTGCAATCCTTGTCTTTGACTGGAGTAACTCTGCATAGAAATGCACTGCAAAGTTGCACATGGTAACTTTTTAATTAATTTAATACACATGTACCTGCCTTTCTATATCCCAGCATTTGCAAAGAGGCTTAAAAGCTGAAAGAAGATAAACAGCAAAACATCAGCCTAAAAATTAAAGACCAGCAACAGTAGTAGAATACATCATAATTTCACTTTAAAAAAAGTTGGGATTGGACACCAAACTAGCAGAATGTTCCACAACAGAGGCAGATTATTTCTGTACAGGTCCATAAACCAGAATTAATGTAGAATAACAAAAATAATACAAATATTTATTTTGCCTACAATATGCATTACTCCATACTGTAGGCCAGGGTTCCGAAGTATGGATGCCATGGTGTCTGCCAGTAGCTTCCCCTGGCATCTGATGAGCTTTTCAGAAATTGGGCAGGGCTATTGTAGAGCAGGGCTTGTTACTGGCTGTAAGAAAGGATTTTGCATGGCTGCAATAACAGCTGCAGCCACTCAAGCATTAGGAGAGTTAATAAGCATCTGGGCTTGTGGTTCCATTTCTTTCTTTCTTCTTCCCTCCCTCCTTCCTCAGACTTTCCTTTGTTACTTTCTATCTCCTATCTCTTCCTACCTCACTCTCCCCCTTGAGCTTTCCATCATTTCTTTTGATTCTCTTTCTGTAATTCTTTTGCAAATCAAGGAAGGAAATATTGTGTTGGGCTTGACTTCTTGTGACAGCCATTTTTGGGGGTGGTGCTCACCACTCTGTCTCAAAATTCCAAAGATACCTGCAGGCACAGAAAGGTTGGAGACTTCTGGTGCAGTATTACCCACAATTGTAGTGTTTTACATAATAATCATTCCTTAGATTCCCCCCCCCGGCAAGTTGAACAGATGATTAAGCAGAACACAGCACTGTCAGAAAGACAGCAAACTACAGCTAAAGTCAGCAGAATATCTCTTTCACAGAAGGCAGACTCATTCTCTGTATAATTTAAAATGGATTGTGTGAGCCTTGCATGCCTCTCTCTAGCTGTCCAGTAATTATTTTACAAAGGCAGTCAAATCATTTATTGAACTATTCCCTTAATGCTTCGTAGCCTTAATTAAGTACAAATCAAAAAGATATAGCCTTGCAATATAAACTGACAAATAAATAACATGCATTAACCATTTAATTAGAAATACTATCAATACTCTTATCATTTGTTGTGTTAATTTGATATTGCACAGGCAGACTTCCTTTTATAATACAAGCAGCACTAGCTTGTGTGATGTTATTTTGATATTTCATAGGTACATGTACGGCCTCATAGTATACCAATATTTTTATGGAAGAATGATGCTTGCCATTCCCCAGGTCTGGGGGATGTCCCAGGGGCCAGCTGTCAGAGCGAGGTCCCAGCAAGATCGAGCAGAGGCCAGAGTTGGCGGTGGTCGGGGTTCCCCATCCAAGCAGGCTGGAGGAGAGAGGGGAGAGCCCCTGCCATGGTGAGACAGGCCCCAAGTGTCATGCCTGCCCCGTCGTGACACAAAGCAAGTCAGCACGTCAAGCCGCCCCTGCCCTACTGACAGCTGAACCAGCCGGTGTTGTAGCAGTCAGATGACACCAGTCTGTCCCAACCCACAGTACTGGGACTTAAATAAGGGGGTGGAGCCAGGGGGCAGAGTGAGGGGTGGGAAAAGGAGGGCACGGGGGGGGGATAAAAGGAGGCAGTCCTGACAGGTTGGGGAGGAAGGCTGGTGTCTCAGAAGGACCAGAGAGAGAGAGAGAGAGAGAGAGAGAGAAGGGTTGAGCACCAGCTCTGAGTGGGGGGAACGGTGAAGTAACCTTCACCTTCTCAGCCCATCTGAGACCTCGGACAATCTCCAGGGATAGGAAAACTTCTGCCCAAGTGATGGCCCACCAAAGGCAGAGATGGGGCATGACACCATCTGATCATGCTGGGGCAGGGCGAGAGCAGCCTTGACAGATGCGGTGATGTCACTTCTATGTGACACCATCATGTGGGGGACAGGGTTTTCCCTATCAGCCAGCTGGCAAGAAATGGGTAGAAGCCCCCGAAAGGAGGGAGTCCCTGCCTAGACCTGGGGAATGGCAACCCTAACAGCCAGTGACTGGAGCTGGGAATGGAGAAGGCCGATCTTTCTACAAACCTGAAAAAGGCCCTCAATTTGAAGAAAATGTGAAACCTAAAAAAAGCCCAACAACACTGGGCAGCTTTAAAAAACCTGAAAATGATAAAAGCCTGTAGCTTTATATAATCGATTCCTTTGGTGGCACAGTTGCTAGGTGACTATAGGGCTTGGTTTTGTCAGTAAAAGGCAGGGGGTGGAGTAGGGCCTTTTCCAAGCCAATTTTGGCCTTTGAGGGATGGCACCTGGGGGCCAGGCCTGGCTAGGATTGCCACCTCAGGTTGGGAAATTCCTGGAGATTTTGTAGTGGAGTCTGAGGACTAAAGAGGTTGTGGAGGGGAGAGGCCTCAGCCAGATAATAATGCCAGAGTCCACCTTCCAAACCAGTCATTTTCTCCATGGGGAAAGATCTCTGTAATCTGGAGTTCAGTTATGGGAGATCTCCAGGTTCCACCTTGAGACTGGCAATCCTAGGCCTGGAAGCAACTTCTGGGTGATGATACCACCTACCTGCATGACTCAGTTAGGCCTGGATGCTTGCTACTGTTCAACAGCAGCTACCCTTTGAAAGCCAGTATGGTATAGTGGTTAAAGTTTCAGACTAAAGTCTGTGGGACCCAAGTTCAGATCTCAATCTTGCTGTGGAAGCTCACTGGGCGATTCTGAACCAGTCACATTCTTTCAGTCTAATCTACCTCACAGGGCTGCTGTGTGGATAAAAAGGAGGAGAAGTATTGCAAGCTGCTTTGATCCCCAATGGGGAGAAAGGTGTAGCATAAATGAAGTAACTAAATAACAAAGCTGAAGATGGGAGGCAGATAAAAGGTAGGTTGGTAAACAGCTGAGAAGGAGAGAATGAGGCAAGGAAAGGATATGGAGATTGCCAAGAGGAGGGAAAGAGGAAACAGGGTGGGGAGGAAGAAAATGAGACGCAACCCCAAAAGTCCTTAAAGGTTCCCTACCATGCAAGCCAGCCTTGCCCAGTAGCTGTCACCACACAACTGGGGGCACAGTTTTTCTAGGTAGGGGCTGCTGGGTGGTGGGTGATAGGGAAAACTTAAGACAGAGGGGCAGAGAAAGGTAGATTGGCAAGCCTTTCTCACTCAATAGCCAATGTGAGAGCCAGTGTGTTGTAGTGATTAAGAGCAGTGGACTCTAATCTGGAGAACCAGGTTTGATTCCCCACCCCTCCACATGAAGCTAGCTGGGTGACCTTGAGTCAGTCACAGTACTCTCAGAGCTCTCTCAGTCCCACCTGCCTCACAGGGTGTCTGTTGTGGGGAGAAGAAGGGAAGATGATTGTGAGCTGCTTTGAGACTCCTTCGGATAGTGAAATGTAGGGTATAAAAACCAACTCTTCTTCCAACTCCAAATTACTAGAAATTGGGGGGAAGGGGTTGAGGAGGGCAGGGACCTCAGACTCCATCCTCCAAAGAAGCCCCCCCAAATTCTCTACAAGTACAGGGAACACACTTACCTTCATTGGCAGTGGCACGAGGGAGCTGCACTGAGTCCAGTGGCAGCTGAGCAGCCCTGGGCTCCACACTGGATCCGGCAATGGCAACAGCTACACAGCCCGGGGCTCTGTGCTAGGCCCAGTGGAAGCACTGGCTGTGCAGCCCAGGGCTCTGCATTGGGTGTGGTGGCTATGCAGCCCAGGGATCTGCACTGGGCCCAGCAATGACTCCGCAGCCCGGGCACCACACTGGCATGCTGTCACCGGCGCAACCTGGGAGACATACCAGTCATGCCACAGCCATCACAGCCCAGGAGATGTGCTAGGCTTGCAGGTGGTGAGGGCACAGGAGTTGCACTAGGCACAGGCCTGGCAAGAAAGTGTGTGTGGGGGGGTGAGGGAATCCCCCCCACGAGTATTGCAGGCCTACACTTGTTACTATTATATTTAATACATATACTAATATGTGTACTGTTCTTGCTTTCTTTATTTTTTCTTTTTAAAAATCTTCCTTAGTTGTTGCATTTTAAGGTTCAGCGTTTTAGGCCCCTTGTTCTTTTTCTTCTATTTTTTTTAAATAAATAAACTCTGTTCTTACATGATGGACATATTTGGTATAAATAACCCACATGCTTCTAGTCAGTATTTAAAACATATCATGCAAGCCGCTGTCTACAGCCAAGCCCTGAAATGCAGCCACATTTATACCAGTTCTTCAAACAGGCACAAACACCTGTAAGGTTTACAAGAAGATGAATATATCAGCATTTTAAAAAACCTAAAAAGCATTGACAACAAGCATTTCTAAAACTACAATACTTTCTTGGAGAAGAGACTGACTGAGAAAGCCAGACAGGCAACTTCTCCATGACAGGCCCAGTGGGGAAAACAACAGAATGCCTCCATAGCTGTCAGCTAGAACATCACCAAAGACCTACAATCTTTCTAGGAATATGATCCTTCCCTCTCACAGGCATTGCAGGGTAAGACCAGTCTTACTTATCCCAGGACATAATCACATTAGCCATACTATCAAGAGTCCATTTGCCCACAAATATCATGTGCCTTTTTGCCATTTACACTGGACAAATTGAACTGTCTCTACACAACAGAATAAATAGACACAGATCAAACAAAAATGGAAACACTCAGAAATGGGGGGGGGAATAGTTCATTCCACCCACCCCCAAAACATTCAATAAAATGCTTAAGGGTTGCAGTACTTCATTAGAAAAGCTTCAAAGGAGGCTCTGGCAAGAAACGGCTTGTAACCTGTTACTTCAACCAGCCACTGTTAGGGCTGCTAACCTCCAGGTGAGGCCTGGAGTTATAATTCATCTCCAAACTATGGAGATCAGTTCCTCTGCATGAAATCACTACTCTGAAGGTCAGTCTCTATGGCATTATACTCTCTGGAGGTTCCTCCTCTCCACAAACCTGTACTCCACAGGCACCACGCCAAAATCTCCAGGAATTTACTAACCTGGAGTTGAAAATCTAGTTCTGGTTCTAGGACCAGAGGACCAGAGAATAGCAAACGTTACACCAGTTTTAAAATAGTGAGTCAGAGGGGAACTGGGAAATTATAGACCAGATTTTTTTAAAAAGAAAATTTTATTAATAAAATTTGTCTTACCAAATATATCTTTAAAAAAAGAATGAGAGGGACATGCAAAACAAAATAGCAGACTGGGACATGCTTGGTCCTTATTTATTCTTAGCAGTCAGAGGCTTACAACTGATCTTCTTGGATTTGTCATTGTTCTTCTTCGGAGGGTCAGGGTTGGCCTGCATATGTCTGCCATAAAGGTATTTGTATATTTCTGAATGAATATATTCAAATACATGAAAAATGCCAAGCTGGAACTGATCTGCAATAGGGGTGACCCAAGGATTATTCTCTGCTCTGAAGACTTGTTTTTGGCCAGTCAAATCCAAATTACCCAAATAATACTACCTTGAATCTGGGAGTTTTAAAGTGTTCCCAGTCAAACTGATCCACATTCATTTTCTCAATTATGGGGGACCATTTGTCTAGAGGATTAAATAACTGGCTTTCAACATCTATATTAGTTGTCCATAGTGAGATTTTTTCTTGTAGAAATAAGTCCCAAACTTTGTGGACCCATTGCTGCATAGTTGGGAGAGTATCCGATTTCTATTTGCTCGCCAGGGACACTTTGGCCGCTACTAATAAAATGTTAATTAATTGTTTTCTTATTTCAGGTGGACCGTCTGTGGGCCAAAGGTGGAGCAGTATCGTCGTCGGATCATAAGGTAAGTTGTAACCTGTTAGGGTGTTAATACCCTAATAATAATATGAATAATAATGAATAATATGTTTCCAGTACTGTGCAACTTGTGGGCAATCCCACCATGTGTGAAAACATGTGGCTTTGAGACCACAACCCTTCCAGCATATTGGTGACATGTGAGTGTATATATATGACAGTCTAGCAGGTGTAAGGTACTACCTGTGAAGTACCTTAAGTGCTGCTTCCTGTATGATGATCAAATTTGAAATCTTGGTGTGATTTTTCCATATATCATTCTATTGATCGTCAGTTAGGCTTCGTTTAAGGTCCCTGTGCCATGATAACTGGATGGCTTGCTTCCTGGTAACTGGATGGCTTGCTTTGTTCAGTCTCCAGTAGTTGTTTGTATATCAGGGAAATTAGGCCTTTTTTCCGTCCATGTCTCCATAATAGTTTTTCAAAATTGGTAGAAGGTTTTTGCAGGATTGGTTTGAAGTTTTCATAATGTAGTAAATGTTGTATCTGGAAATATTCGAACCATGCAATGTTGCTGTTGTTTTTTTGCTCTAGTTCTAGTTTTGTTAAGATTTTGTCTTGAGAAATTAAATCTGTGGGTCTCGTTATGTTTGCTGTTTTCCATGCTTGGAAAGAAGTTGCTTCATATGCTGGTGAGAACCAAGTTTGACCTGTAAATGTACTAAGTGTGGAAGGAGAGGTCATCAGATGGGCTTTATGCTTGTACCACGCTTGGAGTGTTGTTCTCAGATATGGATTGTATATTTTTTTCAGTTGCTGCTTAGGTTGGTCAGTCCAGAGCATCTCCTTGAAGTTGCCTTAAGTCAGTGACGATTCTTCTATAAAGCACCAGTCCAGCTCCCCTGCATCATGGTAGTGTTTAAGGAGGCTGGTCAATTGTGCCGCAGAGTAGTATAGCTGCAGATCTGGAACCGCTAGTCCTCCATTCTGTACTGGTCTCCTCTTCATTGTATATTTGACCCTGGGTATCTTATATTTCCAAATAAAGTTTAAAATATTCCGTTGCCATTTTGCAAGGAGAGAGCCTGGGATATGGGTTGGTAGGGCCCTAAAACAGTCTAGAAATTTAGGAAAGATGAATGACCAGAATGTTTGAATGCAGTCTAGCCATTATATGTTTTTCACGTTCCATTTTTTCGTGAGATCATTAACTTGTCAATTGCTTTGTGGTTTAGTTTGATTAGTTCTGCCATATTTGTTGGTAGTTTAATCCCAAGATAAGAGCCCTGCAGCAGGGTATAACAACACAGAGTTCACCCTGCAAAGCAGCTTTTTTCTCCAGGGGAACTGATCTCTTACCATCTGGAGAACAGTTTTAATTCCAAGTGATCTCCAGCCCTCAGGTGGAGATTGGCAGCAATGGTTTCCCAGGAGGAAAAGTACAGTCTTTCTCTGCAGTGGAAACCAAAGCACCTTACATCATTCTTCTCTCCCTCTTTTGATCTACACAACAACCCTGTGAGGTAGGTTAGGCTGAAAGTCTGTGACTGGTCCAAAATCACCCACTCAACTTCCACAGCAAGAACCTGGGTCTAGCTGACCTTTCTCTGAAGTGCTAACTGCTATGCCTAGGTTAGCCAACCTCCAGGTGGAGGCCAGGTATCACAACTGCTCCAGACAACAGATCTCTCTCCCCCCACCCCGGAGAAAATAACTGCTTTGGAGGGTGGGGTCTATTGAATTCTATTCAACTAAAGAACAGACTCTGTATTCCTTAGACTCCACCATAGAATATCCAGGAATTTTCCAACTTGGAGCTGGCAACCCTAGTCAGGACTGGCCCCAATGAGTTCCCCACAAAGGCCTGGAAAGGGCTTCCTTCCTTTACCTTTTTACTGACAGAATCAAGCTTGGTTGCCTAGCAACAGCCACTGAAGGAAAAGTTAGTCCCACAGGAGCCAAGCAAGAGAAGTGTCTTCATCAGGAAAGAGAGCCATTTTGGAACAGTGACTGAGGTGGCAGTGGGCAGGGAAGAGGAGTGGACCCAGCCTTCAGCCAATGGTACATGAGTACTCTTGAGTGGTGGTTGATGGGCCAATGGCTGATGGAGCACACTGCACAGCCAATGGGAGAGCTCAAAATGGCCAATATGTAAGGGAATTATATATATAGGATACATGTGATAATGAGTGGACAGACAGAACATTTTCTCTCTCTTTCAAATTACTAGAACTTGGGTGCTTTCAATGAATTTGATGGACAGCAGATTCAGGACAGACAAAAGAAAATATGTATTTACCAATGAGTGACTAAAATATGGAATTTGCTGCCGAAGGATACAGTGATGATCATAGGCAGAGGTAGCTTTAAAAGGGGATTAAACAGATTCATGGAGGAAATGTCTATCAGAGGCTCCTACAATAGTAACTAAAGAGTACCTTCACAGCAGTAAAAGTTTGAATACTAATCACAGCGAGGGCCATGGCTCCATGGAAGAGCCTCTGCTTGGCACGCAGAAGGTCCCAAGTTCAATCCCCAGCATCTATAGTTAAAAGGACCAGGCAGTAGGTGATGTAAAGAACCTCTGACTAAGACCCTGGAGAGCTGCTGTTAGTCTGACAGTACTAACCATGATAAACCAAGGGTCTGTTACAGTATAAGAAATTTTAATGTGAGACAATATCAGGGGAAGACCTTGACCTCTATGCCCTTTTGGCACTCCAGAGTAACTGGCCAGCCAGTAGTTGGCAGGATGAGACGAACCACTGATGTCATCCAGCACGGCTCTTCTTTTCTTAACTGACATTTATATGCTGATCTGACATTATGTATCTTTGGCTAGTGGAAGCTTATACTCAGAATTAAACTTTGTTGGTCTTAAAGGTGTCACTGGACTCAAACTTTGTTTTATAAAACTGGGTGCACTTTATAGCTTTGCCATATCAGCTGCAGCTCTCCCTCAAACTTTCATACTTTTGTTGTCCAAGTCATGGATACTAATCACAAATCAGATGGAACAGCACAACCCCCCCTCCAACTTTTAAGGCTCAATCTCATTCACTAGGAACACAGCTGATTTAACTGAAATTAGTATTTAACCAACTTAAATCAGCTGTCTCTTCTAGCAAGGAGCAAAAACTACAAGCTACTTTATATGATTTTTTTTTCTTCTCCTGAACACTGGATATATCCACAGTGCATGACACTCAAGTTAAAAAATGGTTTGGGGCAGGCTCTCTTCACAGAACATATAACTCACCTATTAGGCCACACTCTGAGGTCACTACATAAAGATAGGGAATGGGGGGAACCAATGGAGTAGATCAATGGCAATAAGATCAAAAAGGAAACATTCTCACTAACAAACTATCAAAGACCATCAAGAATCCAAACATTGGGGCAAAGCTTTTGAGAAGAAGTCTTTAGTGCAAAACAGAGGATATGAAAGCAGTCTCCAGAAAAGAACTGGATCAGAAAGCTTTCCAATGCACAGGCTTAAGGAAAGGATAAGTTGAGTCCACAACAGGTGATGAGAAAGGTGGATAGTAAAGGTAAAAGTAAAGGTTTCCCTTGCTTGAAAGCCAGTCGAATCTGACTCTAGGGATGCGATGCTCATCTCTGTTTCCAAGTCGAAGAGCCAACGCTGTCCAGAGACATTTCTGTGGTCATGTGGCTGGCATGACTAGATGCCAAGGCGCACGGAACGCTGTTACTTTCCCACCAAAGTGGTACCTATTTATCTACTTGCAATTTCTTGCTTTTGAACTGCTAGGTTGGCAGGAGCTGGGACCAGAGATGGGAGCTCACTCCATCTTGCAACACTCGGGTCTTGAACTGCTGAACTACTGACCTTCCAGTCTGCAGTTCAGCGTCTTAACCACTTGAGCCACCGCAGACCCGCAAAAGGTGGATAGTAGGGAGCAAATGGGCAGCTGCTGCCATGGCTGCCTTATTTTGCTGCATGAGGCTTGGAAATCTCTGTCCAGGTTAAGTGTTACTAGAACGCTTTTATGGAAAATAGCATCATTCAGAGGAAATTTCTTCTGACCCACAGGAAAGACATATCCACACAGCCAACCTCTCTACCTTGAGATGAGTGGATACAATCTTGTAACAATTGATGTTGAAAGATAAATTCTTCAAATAAATTTTGTAGATTTATAATACCCAAATGGGTGGGGGAATCATTTTCTAATCAAGAAAAACCCAGAAACACGTTTCTGTCTGCCTTCTCAAGCCAGACAATCATTTACCCTTTTTTCTAGAAAATGACTCAAAAGTTCACAATTGTATTTCTCTGTTGTTGCTAAAATTACTGGTGCATTTACCATCTATACCAAACCTGTTCCATCACACACAAAACCCCTTCTTATTTTATTGCTATATAGTCTCTAACTACACTTGAAATCCTCCTTCAGTGTTCATTTTCGCCATTCAGAGAGTCTTTTTTATCGACTCACCAGCCTTTTGAAAATCTCTTCCCTCAATTTTCCAATAAAGAAAGACCTCTCAGGTACTTCACCTGTTTAACTAGGTGACCCACTGACAGTCTAAAGGCTCATAAACCAGAACAGCAACTGAGAGCAGAAATTCAGAGCTCTCAAAAAAAGTCAACTGCAGTGCTCTGGGGTCTCCTAAACATTAGCATAATAGGTTCTAACTATACAAAGTACATGTGGGTGGACCAGAAGCTCTTGCTGAGAAGACTCTCAAGTGTACTTTCCCTAGTTTCCCCTGCTGCTTGGTTTGCCTTTGAGGAGGCAGCCAGGTATCACATTTCAGTATCTCTGACCCTCTTTAAAAGATATTTAAAGACAACGAATGGTTATTACAGGTGTATCAGGCATTACAGTGAAAATACAGTCGAATTGCTAGTTCCCCTTTAAGGGAAAAATAGCTTTTTTACTATCAGATTAAAAAGCAAGCAGTTGTACTCAGCAGGTGGAAAGAAATGTCACATAAATCTTTCTCTATAGTTTGAAAAGGCTCAGGGGCTGACACATTGGAACTCCAGATCCAATATAAGTACAATAACTAAAGAATAAAAAAGCAGGATGCGTCTATTTTTATCCAGCTGGTGTGAACAGCAGCATAATTCTAATCTGATCAGAAAGTTTCAGAAGCTTCTGGATTTCTCTTTTCCTCTGAAGTAAACAAGATTTGTGCAACAGACTTTTCAAGCTTGTCAATTCCAGCCTCTGTTCTCCAATTGCAAGGTTCTCAGTTAAGATAAAGCAGTACCAGTAGAAAATTCAATTGATTGCTCTCCCCTACTCATCTCTCCCCTCATTTTACTCTTGCTGCAAGTTGTGCAAATGACCAATGAACTCTGATTCTCTATAGTTACAGGGAAGCTCCAGAAAAATTACAGAAGAACAATTACAGAAGAACCCAAAGCCATGAGTTATTGTTTCCAAAACTAGTCAATACTGAAGATAAGTTCAACCATATTGGAATCAAGCTTCTGTGCCTATGTGACCAGTCCTGTTGATTATACAAATCATACTACAAAAGCAAAGCAACTCATAGGACTGATAGAGTTCTAGCACCATTGCAAGTGAAACAGTTGTGTCTTCTTGGACTCCCGTTTTGGCTCCACAGTTACAGCAGCAGCAGCTGTTGCCACTGGCACAGCTACTATATATCTCATTCCTCTATGTGGTACACCTGAGACCCCCTTTTTTTACGTTACACTGGCAATGTAGAAGCCACTGCAGTGCAGCTCCTTCTGAAAGAGTAATGTGAGAAGACCCAGGCTATATAAGAAGATCACACTCAGCACCGTCACTCCATATCTCCTGTGCTTCTTTTCAAACTGGGATAACAGTAGCAGAGCGATTTACACCTCTACAAGTTTTTGTGAAGATGAATACATTGAAACAATGGCTCCCATTCCACTGGCATGACGTAGGAAGTTGCACCACAAAACGGGCTTAAGCAGTTTGCATTCAAAACACAAATCTCTGCTTCTCCTTTGTACCTTGTTTGATTGGCCTTGAGTTAAACCTACTGCCTTATTATCTCCCATATGATCCACGTAGCTTTTCAAAAGAAAACAGAGTTCTAATGGCAGAATTGTAAGCAAACTAGCAACAACTTGATTTGTTATTTCTCTCCCATGGATCCCAGCTTTCTTGGCTGCAACATGCAAATACAGATGCTTCCAAGGCTTCAGACTGTAGGCTAACTGTACTATACTATACTATATACAGTTATACTATACTATAACTGTAGGCTAAACTCATTTTAACATGCCCAGATTAATATTTTAGGCACCCAGCATGTGCTCAAAATTTCTGACTCTTTTTAAAAATTATTTTTGGAATGGCTATGAAGGGCACTTTTTATATTTGTTTAAATGACTATTATGAATCAATTCACTCACTCTTAAAACCAGCTGTTCCATTTCTGAAAAACATACAAATATTCTACCATAAAGAAATATTTTAATTTCTTATTGAATCTTTTTGATTCTTCAGAATTTTTAAACACATGAACTAGGCATTCAATTACGTTTTAGATTACCATAATGCCTTTGAAGGCTGTTCAGAATCACAAAATACAACCAAATTATTGATAGTGTGGATTACAAGAGACTATATCACTCCCGTGTTAAAAGTGCTAGTTTCTTTCTAGGATAGTTCAGAGAATTTGTTCTTGCATTAAAGGTCTAAACATCTTTTACAATAACCTGATTTTAAATGAAATCTAAGATTAATGCAAAGATATAATCCCTTAATCCATTAGAATTGATGGTCATTTTATGAAAAGATGGTTGTGCTTATAAAGAAATAACTGTGTGGAATAAACTTGATGAGCAATCTCCACTGAACTATGAACCATGGTTTTATGGACCCAACTCTTTAAAATAACAACATCTCAAGTTTGGCCCTCACTCAGACTTAAAACCAGTCTGTGGGGTGAGAATAAACATGAGTGGGGTGAGAATAATCTTCAAGAGGGACAGACTAAGTGAAAAGAAGAAATAACACAAATAATGAGCCAATTAATAAAATGGAAGATTATGGCCAGGTGGCTAAAACTGAGAAACATTTACCAAGTAATAATGGAAGACCAAGCAGATTAGAAGGTTTAAAAGCAGGAGCTCTTGACCCTAGGGGGTTGAGCCAACATGTAATGGTGAGCCAAGTTAAATTGGATGAATTCAGTTGAATCCAGTTGAAAAGAGGGTTCCTTAAGGAAAATACATTAAAGCCCTATTGAAGGCTCATGGAATATGAAACAAGTTGGAGGATTCTATCTGGTTTACATGACACAATTGATGCACCAGCTACCAGTTACCTACCAGTGTCTATTTCTCTTGGGCTTTCTCTCTGTCTCATATGGATAAGATTTTCTTCCAAGCTGACTTTCGATTCCAACAACCTGAAGTCGGCCAGGGAGATGCCTGAGGTGGTTGCTGCAAAACTGCAGAAAGAATTGGCAGCAGGGCGCATTGCGGGGCCATTTAGCACGCCCCCTATTGACCACCTGCGAGTGTCCCCCCTGGGGGTGGTGCCAAAGAAAACACCAGGCGAGTATCGCCTTATTCAGCATCTCTCGTACCCGAAGGGATCTTCGGTGAATGACAGTATCCCCCCCGAGCTCTGCTCGGTCAAATATGCTTCCTTTGATCACGCAGTGAGACTAGTCAGGGCTTGCGGGCAAGGGGCACTCATGGCCAAGTGTGACATTCAGTCAGCATTCCGACTGCTCCCGGTAAGCCCCGACTCCTTTTCGCTACTGGGTTTCAAGTTCCAAGGGGCATGGTACTTTGACAAGGCCATGCCTATGGGTTGCGCAGTGGCCTGCGCGGCATTTGAGACATTTAGTACTTTTCTTGAGTGGGCGGTGAAGTCGAGGACCGGGTTTACGGGGATTACTCATTACCTGGATGACTTCTTTTTTGTCGGCTCGGGGAACGACGAGGCTTGCACGGAGTCCCTACGAGCATTTCAGAGGCTTGCTGAAGAGCTCGGCGTCCCATTGGCAGCAGACAAGACCGAAGGGCCGGCTACTAGTTTAACGTACCTGGGTATCCAATTAGACTCTGTAGCTGGGGCATCCAGGTTGCCGGAGGATAAACTCTTTGCCCTCCAGGCGCTCATTTCCTTGGTTAGGGCTCGGGCTAAGTGCACATTGAAGGAACTGCAGTCACTGATGGGACACCTGAACTTTGCTTGCCGGGTCGTGTCGCCCGGCAGGGGTTTCTGCGCTAGGCTGGCCAGGGGCATGAAGGAGGATTTAGGCGTGTGGCTCCGGTTCCTGGAGGGATACAACGGGGTTACCATTTGGCAGCACCTGATGGATTTGCAGGATGCCATTCAGATCCACTCTGATGCAGTGGGCAGCGCCGGGTTCGGCATCTACTATGACAACAAGTGGTGTGCACGGCCCTGGCCCAAGGAGTGGGAGCGTTCTGTAGTGCTCAAAGATCTCACCTTCTTGGAACTCTTCCCAATACTGGTGGCAGTGATCATTTGGAAAGATCTCTTTAGGGACAAAAGGGTGCGGTTCTGGTGCAACAACCAGGCGGTGGTGCGTGTGGTGAACAAGCAAACGTCCAAGTCTGAACGGGTGATGTGGTTGGTTCGCCACCTGGTTCTGGCCTGCTTGGCTGATAACATTACATTTTCTGCACATCATGTGCCAGGCATGGATAATAGCATAGCGGACGCTTTGTCTCGCCAACAGGAGGAACATTTCCGCATACTGGCGCCAGGAGCCAACCGCGTTTCAGACCCATTTCCGGAGGAGCTGTGGGAACTTGGGAAGGTACAATAAGGCGGGGCATCTAGGGGTCCATTGCCCCCTCCACTCTCGCCAAGTATGCGAGGGCTATCGATGCCTTTTTTGACTTTACTGCAGGATTCGGGGGGGCGCAGACCTTGCCGGTGGAGGGGGACTGGGTGCTTCGCTATATGGCATGCCTGCAGGATGGCGGGTTCTCCCACAGTACCATCAGGGGTTGCATGGCCTCCATCACATTCTTTAGCGAGGCGGAGGGGTTTGAGGACCCGTGCCACTCATTCCAAGCCCATAGAGCAGTCAAGGGCTGGCGGAGGCAAGCCACACGGCCTCCAGATCATAGACGGCCCGTGACCTTCGAGTTGTTGAAGGGGATTTTGCGGGAGCTTCCAGTGCTGTGTTGGTCCCGATACGAGGCTGCACTCTTTGAGACTGCATTCGTCTTGGCCTTTTTTGGGGCCTTGAGGGTTGGGGAACTGGTGGCGAGCTCCAAAATCTTGTTCACCAACACACCCCTGGGTGTTCAGGATGTTTCCTTCGGGCCAAAGGGGATGTCATTGTATATTCGGAGGTCAAAGACGGACCAACTGGGAAAAGGGGCGCGCCTGCACTTGGGGCCACTACCGGGGGGCCCGTGTCCCGTGCAGACCACTCGAGCCTTTTTAGCAATGCGTCCGGAGGGCGTTGGTCCCCTGCTTATCCATAGAGACGGGGCCCCATTGACCAGGTATCAGTTCACTGGGGTTTTCAGGTTGGCTTTGGGGGCTTTGGGCTTACCAGGCAAGGAATTCGAGCCTCACTCCTTCAGGATTGGGGCAGCCACCACGGCTGCGGGTGTCGGCCTGCCGGAGGTACGCATACGGGCTATAGGCCGCTGGCGCTCTACGGCCTTTAGGGCATACATCAGGCCGCAGCTGGAGTCCAGCCAGTGACCGGCTCTCTGACTCCTCAGTTCCAGGACAGAGGTACAGGACAGTCTGGATTTTTGGGCACAGCATCGTTCATCGGGCAGGTTTGTATGCATCCTCATCGGGCTGGGGCAAAGACTTGGGCTTGGGAGGTGCAGCACGCATTACATGGATGGCACAGCGAGGCATGCGATGGAGGTCCCTGTTGCCCTGGTTGGGGCGCGTAGCAGTGAGGCGCCTCCCTTCTGCTGCTGCAGCTGGGGGAAAATGATTTGACCGAGTGCCCCGGGGTGGCCCTCGAGTGCCAGGTACTGGCCGACCTGGCCTTAGTGCGCGAGATCCTGCCCGGCACTGTCATCTTCTGGTCGGATTGGTTGGAACGGAGGTCGTGGTGAGGCGCAGCTCATCCCAAGAAGGTGGACGTGGCAAGGCGGAAAGTGTCCGGCAGGCTGGGCCGGGCAGTCGAGTCGGCAGGCGGTATCTGGATTCGCCATCCAGACATATCTCACAAGATGGAGGCCATGTTCCGAGCGGATGGCGTATCTCTATCGGCCTGGGGAATGGATGTCTGGTTGCACGGAATCCAGCATAACTTGCTTTCTTGGCTGCAGCTGTAAGGGCGTTGGGAGGAACAGGACTAATGGGGGCATCCTGTTCTTGTGGCGGTAACAGCATGGGGCCGGATCTGTTGGCGGAATTTGGCCTGCGAGCCAATTCTGGAGTGGGGGACCCCTTTAAGGGTCTTGGCGTGAGGGCTGAACGGAGCTGGCGAGCTCAAGGAACAACAATGCTTGCCCTCACAGCCAGAGGGCAGGGGAGCTCACAAAGGGGCAAGCGTCCGTGTGAACTCCGATAACCTGCCCTCCCGCCTTCTCTACCCATGCCGGCTGGCTGGGTAACGGTTAACTCGGCTGGCACGCGGGCCAGCCGACAGGTCGGATCCGGTGGACCCATGCTGTGCCAATGCTCTACAGCTGTAACCAATAAAGTTGTGGCCAAATTTATCCACTTAATTTTCAAAGAGACTGGTTGTGTGAGTTCATTTCAAAGGGGGGGCGTAATAGGCGAGCCGACCTCGGTGTCCTAAGTAAGACATGGAACCGCAACCACAAGTGAACAGGCAACCTTTTCCCAGGAACTGATGGAGAGGTCTAGCCAGCATAATGGTTTGAGTGTATCGTCGTATATTTCTCTGTTCTTCTCATATTATTATTATTCCACAATAAAATTACATGCACAGGGAAATAAACCAAAATCACATGGTCCTCTCAATCATTCTTGGCCTAAAATCCCTAACTTTATGACAAACCAAAGGACTCAGGAAGGCACCACCCATGGGACTCTGGCATCAAGCCACACAAGTGACTTGCACCCACCGGAGTCATTCAGCAAGTGTGCAGCCAAGTTAGTCAGGTGGCTCCACCTGAGCCATTCCACTGGAATGTCGGTTAACTGAGTTTTCCATAAGTTAAGGGATTTCATGACAGGGGTGGTAATTATCATGTTTCCCTGCAGCAATTGGGTGAGCTGGTTGCTGGCTGTCATTGTTTAGCTTCTTGAATTCTTGAAGGCAAGAAGGGCATGAGAAAGGCACCAGAAGAAAAAGGGCCAGAAAATGAAGATAAGGAAGTGTGAGAAAACAGAACAGGCATGCTTAGGACAAAAGTGGCCTAGCAGAGATGTGGGGGAAAGAGATGATGGTTACAAAGAGGATTTTTGTAGGGAGTGAACCTCTAGGATTGTCTGTCCAATGCATACAGAAGTTCCCAGGTTCAGTCACTGGGATTTCCAGTTAACGGGATCAGGTAGGATGTGATGTGAAAATCTCTGCCTGAGACCCTGGAGATCTACTGCAAATCAGACTAGACAGTACTGCCCCTTGACAGACCAATGGTCTGACTCAGTTTGAGGTAATTTTTCAAGTGGAAGAAAATATGGGAAGATAATATAATTGCAAATACAGCTACAAATGTATGGGAAGCTGGATTCAAGCCTCCAATAATTATAGTCGACCTCCAATAACGAGAGTCTACAGGAATCGGTAAAGGTGTCCTGTAGCCCTCATGGAATGAGCAACAAACTTCATTTTTATTGCTTTTTTCTATTGTTTCTTTTAGATTCTTCTAAGTTTCCAAGTAGGTTTCCCCTTCTACTTGCCTCCTCTGCCTGGAAAAAGTCACTTCTGTTCATAGGTGCATCTTAGTAATGGTTGACTTCCTTCCCATCTTTCCAAATTTATGGATCAAATTTAAGGATCAAAAGCAGGCAGGTGGGTTTTCTCAGCTGTGATGAACTAAGCAAATGACAATTATAAGGCAGGAAGGAGTTTAAAAACTAATCTTTTTTTGGAATCAAAGGCATGCTGACAGAATTCCATGGACACAGGTGTCAACAGATCTTGTTCAACTCCAATCAATTGCTAACATGAGAAGATAATGATACTCTCATGTAGATGGTATGAGGTTACCTTTCTATGAAGAATCACTGGGTTATAAAACTCAGTGTTAAATTCTGCCAAGCAGCAGATACGCCCAATGAGTAAGAGAAATCAGCTACTGCCAAATTGATCTGTATTCTATTCTAATTTTGTTTGTTGTACTCACATCCAGGAATTTATATTCCCTCAAGCAACAATCACTTGGAGCCTAACACGAGAAATGGTACACTCTTTAGCTGGGTATTTTGCTACATTCACATACATATTTAGTCAATGATATCCACTCAAGATAGAGAGAAACAGCTTAAAAATAGGAACGTTCCATTTTCTTAAGTAATGTGTACATGTAAAGTTTCTTGTCTTTGTCTGGCTTAGCTTTTAACAGTTTCAATGGCAATTTGAAACACTAAGCTTCAAAGCTGTTTTCCACTTGTCTTGCCTCTGCGTCAATAACTATGCAATATCTATGTTGTAAAATCAATTAAAACTGGTTTGTTTTGAATTAATTTCAGTTCAGCTGCAAAATAAAACATGCAACATACATAGCCCTGAGGTTGTTGTGAATGACCTCAGGAAAGATGAGACAATTACAGCAACTTCAACTTTAAGAATTCCTAGCTATTATCCATGCAAATACAAGCTTATCAAGGTGACTAACCCATGTGTAATTATCTAATTTTTATTTCATCTTTCTTTGAATTAAAAACAACATCTGGCTTTTAAAAAAACTTATATTTTATTAGAAAGGCAGTATTTTTGAGTTTGTAGCTGACCATAAAATACAACAGTTCAGTCCCATAACACATACAGGAAAATATGAACCCTTTTTATACAACTTAAACGCCTTTGTTTAAGGAGTGAGTGAGTTATGAAACTATTCCAAATATATTTTTAACCTGTGTCACTAAAATGTACATACTTTTTCCATAGCGCTACCCTTTAGGACTGCATGAAAGATAATCTCTGGATTACTCTAACAATTGTTTACATTCAGAACTACTAGGGTTTATGACATATATCTTCAATATTGTTCAAATATCTGCAGAACAGAAGGAAATGATGCAAAATGAGCAACAGGATGCTGGTAATATTATGCTCTAGGAGTTTCTATAAAGAATGTGAAAATCAGCCTGCCCATTTATCAAACTGCTTATTTTTATGTAATTCCTGCATCACTCTAGAGAAAAAGTATGTTAAATTTACCTTCGCATTGTTAAGGATGAAAAGTAAGGTTTTTTTAAAAAAAAAACCCTGAAGCTGAAATCCTCAGGATGTTAAATTGTGCACTCAGTGTCAAGCATAGTACAGCCTCACAGTAGAATCAAAGCATGTGTGTGCCACATGCATACATGCAAACACAGAGATATTAGTACAAACTATTATTCGTTAATGGGAAAATCTGGACATTCCCTACTTGCCATATTATGAGGCTCATGATAAGAGTAGAACTGGGGGAATGCATACTCCAAAATCTTTCCATTCAGGTTTTGCCCCCTTCACTAATGTGATGAGAACATGACAAAGTTGCCTGTGGAACAAGTATACTTTTCATTATTCAAACCTAATATGACAATGGATAGCAGAAATTTTGACCATCTTACTGTTTCTTCCCACACATTAGTAATTAGCTTGCAGAAACAGAGTCATTCAAGGGTGCAAGGTGCATCTTAAAAGGATTTCTTCAAAAAATCCATCTTATGAACATCTGGGTCTGAATCTTTATTTATTTTACCTGGCACTAGAGCTGCTATCATTAACCAGTAGAGGGAGATAAAGCCTCAAACTAATGAAAATCTAAATTTATCATTACTATTTAAATTAGTGAAAAATACAACAAATTTACAGAACAGAAGAAACTTTTGATTTTTACTAGAAATTATTATTGTTTAGAATTACTACTAGATAGCTGACCATTTTTAACTATTGCTCAAGTGGACAGTTGATTACTACAACAGATAGTGAATTTCTAAGTAAACAAGTTACAGCATTGCATATGTGCAAAGAGAAGCATGAAGAAGTGAGGCTTCCTTACACTGTCAAACCTGCTAGTTCAGTACTGTACTATTCTGATGGCCATATGCTTTCCATGTTCTTAGTCAAAGATCTTTCTCTAACCAGCTAGCCAAGATACTTTTACTTGAAGATAACAAGAATTTCAAGTGCCATTTTACTACTGCAAAGCAAGGCTGTAAAAAGTTTGCAAAACTTTTTAAAAAAACGTACAGAAGCACAATACAACAGCACAGAGGCCCTCCACTATTGCATACATATCTTCCAGCCCTATATTTGAAATCAGGACACTTCTAGTGCTCATATAAGGTCAGAATGCTCCTACAAAATTTGGTCTAACACAGAACTTAGAAACATAGAGATGGAAGGAATCCCAAAGGCCATCTAGTACAACCTCCTGCACAGTGCAGGAAATTCACAGCTACCCCCCACACATACACACACACTCCCCAGTGACTCCTGCTCTATCCCAAAACCGTGTTTTGGGAGAACAGGCTCCTAAAATCTTACTTGTAAGGGCACAACTAGACAAGACAGCATCCCCAGGCACAACCCATGGACAGTGCAGCCACTTTACCTTAGGATTTCTGTTGCTTTAAAAATGTAATGGGGCTCAACCCTACTCACAAATGTGACATTGGATAGTTGAGAGACTCCTACCCCCCACACACCATTTTTCAAGAGCCCAAATGCATCAGGGGTTTGGCCTCTAGAAAAATGTTGTGGTGGGAGACAGGAGCCCTCCTCCCCATACACACCACAGTCCTAAGCAGGATTGGGTTCCCACAGTAGTTTTAAAGCATCAGAAATCATGAGACAGAACGGCTGTAGCATCCCAAGGGGTGCAATATAATCTAGTTGTGCCCTCATGCTATCTCAGCATGAGAAAGCAACTCCTTCTTGAATTCTAACAGCCAGAGATCAGGACCAAGCTATTGAAAAAACTCAACCCTTGATGGAATGTTCTCCCCTGACAAAAATGCTAATAAAATCAGCAAAAGATTTTCAAGGGAGTTTTATGCATCTCTTTAAAACACAAGTTGCCTGAGGATACTTAGACTTACTGAGATACAGGATGCCTTTAAATGTTTTGAGACACTGGGAATGGATGCAGTTCCGGCAGTTTTGTAGAGCAAAATTAGAAATCTCGTTTCTTTTGAAAGAACAGAGCCTGTGACATTGTAAATGGTAAATACATCAAGAAGCTGTACCAGTTAAGGTAACAGTAATTCACTACTGAACTAAGTATCAGAATTAGGGCTGCCAAGAGAAAGGGACTGGGAAGAACTTTCAGGACCTTTAGTTCTTTTGCATGCTCACGGAGTTCAACAAGTCATGTGATTCACTTTAATAATGATGTCTAGTTTAGATCTAGGTAGGATGGGAGGGCAGAGAGAATGTCTAGAGGGGCATTCAGAACGTTTCATTTCTGTATTTCTCCAGGGCACTAAAAATAGGGCACATAATCGAACTTTCCTTCACATACTCCACTATGAAAAATTTATTCAATAGTTCATTTTTACCTTTTTGTTCTGTCTTTCCTACAGAGAATTGTTTACTAAAAACACACACAATGAAAATGATGGTGATGAATCTGAGCAGCTGAAGCAGAAGATGTCAAGTATTAATAGTTACATGGTCATGGCGGTAGAATTATTTCAATCTCCTTCAGTTGTGCACCTGTTATTATTCAATCATGACCTTTGCAAATTTCAGGAATAAATGAAACATTCAGTACTTTATTTGGGGGGTATTTCTTGCCATTCTATTATAATTAATACATGAAGAGTGTGTACCATTACTCTCTCAACCAATCAGCTAAGACATTAATATGCAAAAATAACCTTCTACACTTGTATACATGGTAGCAATACTATAGATTATTTTTGTTGTGATTGAAGATAGGACAGGAGTTCGCAGGAAGGGATCCCTCATCACTGGACCCTCCTGCACAGAGGTCCCACTCTTAGGGCCAAAAATAGACCATCCCATATCACCTGGGTTACACATTCTTTATGCATCATTCTGCATTGATATCCTGGTTGCATATTATTGAACCCATAGGCCTGGGTTTAGATGCCAAACAGGGTTCACAGAAGGAAGCAAATTATGATGGTGGTAGCACACACCATCTGTGGTCCTTACATGTTCATTGTAAGGCCTAGAATGTGACCTTATCATGTGACTAGAGTCTCCATCATCTTCACAGCTCCCAGTCACATGGAAGACACCTACATGCATATAGTTATACACAAGAGGCGGGACCCGCGATACTCGTGGGGGGGAAGTATTCCGGCTCGCCAAGCTTCCCCCTCCCTCCCCTCCCAGCAGCGTTTTCCCCTCCCCAGGAGTGGGGGTGGCGGCGGCGAGGCCAGTTGGCCCGCCAAGCTTCCCCCTCCCTCCCAAGCAGCAGCAGCAGTGTGGCAGCGGGAAGGCCAGTCGCCACCAAGCTTCACCCTCCTTCCCCAGCAGCAGCGGCGAGGCCAACTGGCCCACCAAGCCTCCCCCTCCCTCCCTCCTGAGCAGCAGCAGCGCGGCGGTGGCAAGGCCAGCCGGCCGCCAAGCCTCACCCTCCCTCCCCAGCAGCAGCGGCGAGGCCGGCCAGCCCGCCAAGCCTCCCCCTCCCTCCTTCCCCAGCAGCAGCAGCAGCAGTGGAGGCGAGGCCAGCCAGCCCGCCAAGCTTCTCCCTTCGCTCCACAGCAGTGGTGGTGAGGCCAACCGGCCTGCCAAGCCTTCTCCCGCCCTCCCATCCCCTGTGGTGGTGGTGGCGGCGGCGGCAGCAGTGAGGCAGCTCTGCAGGTAAGCCTTCTCTCCCCGCCTCTGGCCAATGATCCCCCCGCTGATTTTCCCTCCCCCGTGGGCACCGGCGGCGAGGCCTGAGTGCCTCCCAACTGCCGGACCCGATGATCTCCCCCTGCTGATTTTCCCTCCCCCCGACACCAGCAGCAAGGCCTGAGCGCCTCTCAGCTGCCTGCCTGCCGCAGAGTTCCCAGAGCATACTTTTGGGGGGATTTAAATATTCCCTGTACATTTTAAAAAACTTTTTAGATTTTTCTGCACACATGGGGACTGCCCCACGTGCGCAGGAAAATCTCCCTGCCCCCCAGGTGCCCCCGATGTGAGGATTTAGATATCCGCACACAAGGGGCCACTTGGGAATTAGATATATGGATAGGTACAATTCTGTTCGGAACTTAGGCTGATTAGAGCAGAACAGTGCACCAGCATCTGTCAGTTACTATGTAGCATAAGATCTAGGAATCCACACATGGAGAAACCTAACAAGGAAAACAGATACTATTCATAACAATTTCATAATATATGGTACTGTTATCTGTGTTTTGTGAATGTATAATGATTTTGTAAAGAGAAAGCCAAGAGGGTTTCACGTGTTATACTGGGTAAACAAGGTGTAATTCATCAGTAAGCCTATGAACTGCTGGCTGGTGTGGAGGAGTAGGGCAATCTAGCCTTTTATTTTAATAGGGAGAGAGAACCTCATTTTGGTAACTGTCCTAGACTGAGGGACAGAGTGGTGATTTTCAGTTGATCTAGGGGGAAATTCTACTGAAGGTTAAAACAAATCTTTGTTTCCAAGGGACCTGCCTGACAACCTAATGAAGCTTGAAATATTTGGGGTCTTATCAGGTTGTCACACATATCTTGAAGAGGAATGGCAAATACACCCACTGCCCACAACTTAATAAAAGGAAAGTTTTTAACATTAAAGATAACATTTCTTTCTGGTTATATGCATTTAAAAACAAAAACAAATACCGCCAACTGTTCAGAAGGGCCAAACCAATTATTTTTTATGTGTGATTTACGAGATCTGATTAGATTGGATACTGGAATTGAAAGTGGGTGCCCACTCCTCCTGATTACTTATCAGACTCAATTCCATTCTGATCACCACTGAAGCCAAGATGGAGACTGAAAATACCGGCATTTTGAGATGGCAATCTGTGCAATTCTGAGAAGGCTATGACACTTCTCAAGAGATGGTGTCACACCCATCTCTTAATGCCAAGATTAGAAATGTGCCCCCTCCCCAATCTGCAGTCTCCACAGGTAATGGGGGGAAACTTGTAAAGGAGGAATGGGAAGCAAGAGGTGGGCCATTTCCTGTCCATGGTGCTGCTCCATCTAACATCACTTTCACTCAACAGAAGAACTGAAACATAGGAATGCTTGAAAGTTACAGAAATGATCTCAAATATTTTTCATCCAAGTGGGAACACTGGTAGAGTGCTTAAATCTGCAACACAAGGCAGAAAAGCAGTGTCCCAAAAATCAGCCAGGCTAAAATGAGGTCTAAAAATCACCTGGAACTAAGGCAGAGGGATGCCTCTGGTTACTTCATCATTTTGAACTACAGTTAGACAAGGTATCTGTCCTACCCATACAGCTCCACTGTGAAGGAAATAGATTATTTTCTGTCAGCCCAGGGGGAAGGGAAGGAGAAGAAGAGCCAGGGCTGGCTCTGTAATAAGGAAACATGGGGCAGTTGCCTTGAGTGGCAGATTTCAGGGGGCAACAACCACTATCAGTTGACTGCTGTCTCCATAGAAAAAGCAAAATATCATTCTCCTTACTTCCACATTCCCACAGGTGACTTTAAAAATAATTTAGTAAAGACACATGTTACAGTTCCTAAACTCTCATAAGATTACTTCTTCTCCTAAGAATTTAGCCATGATTTCTGGTTGCCTGTTGCCAAGGCAACAAAACTGGTGGACTGAAGGCACATGTAATTTGTCACACTGTTTCTGAAGAGGTGGTAAAAAGGTATGAAGCATGACCTCCTTCCAGGGGCAGCAGCAGAGAGACAAAGCAGCAACAGCAACAGTTTTCTAATTGTTTTCAATTTTTCCTAATCTTTTATTTGTGTGTCTTATGCTGTCTGATTTTTTAAAAATATTTTGTAATCTGCCCGAAGTCTCAGTGAGAAATGTGAGCTACAAATGAAGGAAATAAATAAGATAGTGAGGCACGTAGTTGGTGGCTGCAGTGGTGAGGTGGAGGTGTAGCAAGTTATAGTTGCTACTGCATCAGGCAACAAAAGGCCATGAGCTAACACCACAAAGAGCTGAAACTAACTGTGAAGCCTAATAGTGAAACTAGCTGCATGGCAGAAACTGGTTGGCTTCACTCCAAACAGAAGAAGCTGATGTCAACATATGATGCATGCATGGTGTAGTGGTTAAGAGCAGCAGACACTAATCTGTATAACTGGGTTTGATTCCTCAGTCCTCCACATGAAGCCTGCTGGGTAACCTTGGGCCAGTCACAGTTCTCTCAGAACTCTCTCAAGTATCACAAGATGCCTGCTGTGGGGAGAGGAAGGGAAGGTAATTGTAAGCCACTTTGAAACTCCTTAAGGTAGACAAAGCAGTGCATTAAAACCAACTCTTCTTATTCTTAGTGCTATAGGCTTCCCCCTTGTCCTCTGCCAGTTTGAGTTTGAGCTGAACATCAGCTTGAAATCATAATCTTCCTTCTACCTGTTCTGAAAATGTCACTTGCATTCAGAAAAAGATGCATGCTGGTGTAAAGGAATATGGGAAACAGGTGACTGACATGAACTGTTACAATACCTTAAAGATTACCAGACCAGTTAAAAAAGACATTATGCAGTGGAGAACAATAACAAAGTTTCGGGGGGGGGAGAATAATGCCTAATTCCACTATTAGGTATTTTAAGGATAGCAAAAAAATCTCATCAAGATTCCTGAAGGCGAAAAAAAAAGGCTGAACAATGAGAAAATACAGTTAATATACTTGATTTTTATCAATATGTATTGCCTAGGTTTTGACATAAACTTGACATTTTCACTAGGGTAGCAGTCAGGAGCTTCACACAGGCAGCTGTTGTAATTTAAATTTTTATTAGTTGACTTGTGCAAACACTCAGCATGTTATACTCATGTGTTTGAAAATGCTGTCTAAAAGCAGGCAAGTCTTTATGCAATTTTAAGGGATTCTAGCTTTGACAGCCAAAATCCTGGTGAACATGTCCTTGTGGCCCCAAATTCTGCACTGACATTCACCTCTGTGCTGAATGGTTGCACAGATCACTGCTCACCTCGCATACTACATTCATTGTTCCTTTTTCCCCTCACAGATACACAGCTTGGTCCCTATGTTCACCTCTGGCTATATAGCTGTGGACTGCATGGCTGTTTGAGGAGACAGGGAATAGTGAATACATAATCCTACACTGCATCAGAAAGCCTGAAATATATGACATTTTGGTTTCTTTCAACTCTATGGCTCTGCATGTTTGAGTGAGTGCTACAGAAAATAGCAAAGATGAAAAAGCAGCATTAACAGTATACAAACGTAGGCCCCCAAATTAACTGAAAGTTGTAAAGGAAATTTTTTTGGGGGGGGGAGATCCCTGGAAGAAGTGGGATAACGACATTGATTGTTTTAAGATTTATGTATGAAGAATCAGGGAATATTCCACAGACAAATAATGGATTCCAGAAGACAAGAGAAATTGGAAACATTTCATAACTTTTCCTCCAGAAGGTTTTTGTAATTACAACCTTGATAAAGTCATGGCCTCATTTAAAGTCCTTGTACCTCAACTTCTTTTCTCCTCATTTCTGCATTGTACATATTATGTTATTAATTCAAGGACCTCCTTTTTCATCTTATTTTTAACAGGCCAATGGTAGTGTCAGTGGAAAAGGAGGTTGTTGCAAGCACAACCTTCATAGTAGAGCTATCTGCTTCTGTGTCACTTGATAAATGTATGTTGCTATGAATATGCATAGTGTCATGCAGTTCTGCTGCCAAAGAACCCAGCAGAGCTAAAGGAACAACATAAATCAATGACTGCAAAAGAACAAAAAGTGGAATTAACATCAATGTCTGTAAACCAACTAGGCATAACAGAAGCAAGGCAGAGTACTAGGAAAATAGCACCTTGATTTCATGCACTACTGATATCATCTGGGTGGGCTCCATCAAAGCAAACTACATGGTGTTTGATGCTTGAAGGTAGGGGGGAGGAAGGCAATGGGAAAACATGCACTATAATTAAGGCTTAATGCAAATATCATTCTTGTGAACTCCAAATATAAATGGATATGAAAATATACCCGGATCCAGATGGGGGGGCATGTGTTGTGCGAATGCACAATGTGCATCTTTCCTCACTGATGAGTAAAAAGGCCCACAATTCATGCTTTTCCCAGATCTCCATATTCCCTTCCCTTCTTACATACTTTAGATCAAAACCTTCGTGTAGCTAGGCCTTATCTATATTGCAAAATGAATGACCACTATATGAAATTGTATATCCTTTTAGCTTTGCTGTTCATGACTCCGGTTGCGAAAACAGTAGAGACTATAAATAAAATGTCCTTAGAGCTGCCATTGGTTCTTGGAAAAGCTGTGCTTCCCCCTATCCATTTGTTACCTAGAAGCAGTCTGATAGTGTACGTGTATTCCCACTTGCCACTGCCAGCAGCCCACACTGTGAAGGCAAAGAGGGTTTTCTCTGTTTATGCAGCAAGTAAACTGCATTCAGCCAGTAGCAGCCATCATATAGCAGTGATGAAATCATTATTGAAGCCATGTAATGGTTCACCTGGAAACAGGATTGCCAACTATGGGTAGGAGAATTCCCAGAGACTGGGGGTGGAACCTGGAAAGGGCAGAATTTGGGGACAGAGCTCAGCTGTAAAAGTCCACCCTGTGAAGTTGCCATTTTCTCCAGGGCAATTTACCTCTGTAATGTGGGAATCAGTCCTAATTCCAGGAGAACTCTAGCCTCCTCCTAGAGGTTGGCAACCCCACCTGAGAAGCATGTGAATATACACAAAATTTCCAGCTATTACTATAGTATGTAGAAATATTATTTAATTAGTCAAGAAATGCTCTTCTTTAATCACATTTTAAATTTGTTGTACAAACATGAATATACTGACAAACCTGTTTATGACTGTTAAGGCATGTCCTTTCTATTGTTACATTATAACAAGCACTTATAACATACGTTTATACACAATAATTAATAAATAAGAACATAAGAACATAAGAGAAGCCAATGTTGAATCAGGCTAATGGCCCATCTAGTCCAACACTCTGTCACACAGCGGCCAAAATATACCAGGTGCCATCAGGAGGTCCAGCAGTGGGGCCAGCACACTAGAAGCCCTCCCACTGCTGCCCCCTCCAGCACCAAGAACGGAGTGCATCACCTGCCCCAGACTGAGAGTTCCCATCTATACCCTGTGGTTAATAGCCACTGATGGATTTCTGCTCCATATGTTTATTTAATTCCCTCTTGAAACTGTCCATGCTTGTAGCTGCCACCACCTCCTGTGGCAGTGAATTCCATATGTTAATCACTCTTTGGGTGAAGAAGTACTTCCTTTTATCTGTTCTAACCCGACTGCTCAGCAATTTCATTGAGTGCCCATGAGTTCTTGTATTGTGAGAAAGGGAGAAAAGTACTTCTTTCTCAACCTGCTCAATCCCATTCATAATCTTATAAACCTTGATCATGTCACCCCTCAGCCATCGTTTCTCCAAGCTAAAGAGCCCCAAGCGTTTTAATCTTTCTTCATAGGGAAGGTGTTCCAACCCTTTTATCATTCTAGTTGCCCTTCTCTGCACTTTTTCCAATGCTATAATATCCTTTTTGAGATGTGGTGACCAGAACTGTACACAGTATTCCAAATGAGGTCGCACCAATGATTTATACAGGGGCATGATGATACTGGCTGATTTGTTTTCAATTCCCTTCCTAATAATCCCCAGCATAGCATTGGCCTTCTTTATTGCAGTTACACAATGTCTAGACATTTTCATTGAGTTATCTACTACGACTCCAAGATCTCTCTCTTGGTCAGTCTCTGCCAGTTCAGACCCCATCAACATGTATTTATATTTAGGATTTTTGGCTCCAATGTGCATCACTTAGCACTTGGCCACATTGAACCCCATTTGCCCACTCACCCATCCTCGACAGATCCCTTTGGAGTGCCTCACACTCCTCCCTGGTTTTCACCACCCTGAACAACTTCGTGTCATCTGCAAATTTAGCCACTTCACTGCTTACTCCCAATTCCAAATTGTTAATAAACAAGTTAAAAAGCATCAGACCAAGTACTGATCCCTGTGGTACCCCACTGCTTACCACCCTCCACTGAGAAAGTTTCCCATTTATACTCACTCTCTGTTTTCTATTTATAAGCCAGTTTTTGATCCACAAGAGGACTTGTCCTTTTATCCTATGACTATTGAGCTTACTTAGGAGCCTTTGATGAGGAACTGTATCAAAAGCTTTCTGGAAGTCAAGGTAAACAATATCTATTGGGTCCCCCTTGTCCACATGTTTGTTCACTCCCTCAAAAAACACTAACAGGTTAGTGAGACAAGATTTTCCCTTACAGAACCCATGCTGAGTCTGCCTCAATAGTTTTTGTTCATCAATGTGCCTACTAATTCTTTCCTTAATAACAGTTTCCACCAACTTGCCCGGTATTGATGTCAGACTGACTGGCCTGTAATTTCCTGGATCTCCCCTGGAGCCCTTTTTAAAGATGGGAGTGACATTAGCTACCTTCCAGTCCTCAGGAATGGAGACAGATTTTAAAGGAAGATTACATATTTTTGTCAGGAGAAATACGAATTCCAGCACAGTATCCATATTAACCACAAAGACTGCCAATTATGTAAAACATTATTTCAGAGCCACCATCCATACACACACAGGTCTCAAGTGATCAAGGACAAAATCCCATTATTTTAAGCATTTAAGGAACATTCCCTGATAATCCTGCAATCCATTCTTATATTTTAATATTAAAAATATACTTTAAAAATATTTCTCATTGCTCTGTTGTGGCTCTGGGCCAAAGAACAGAGACACTTGCAAGACTGTCTTATAATGCTAATTTATCTGGCCTGGATATTAACCAAAGATAGCATACATGAACCACAAATCCCTTTCTCTAATTAATGCTCATTTTAATAATACATATGTTTAAACCATTTCACAATTCATCATCAATATTCCCTTTGCAGTCCAGTGAATAATAGCAAGCCTCAGTCACAGGCCAGATCTTGCCCTTTAGCTATGCAGTATATATCCCCAGTTGATACTAATCCTCTTCAGAAAATCATTGGAAGAAGAGACATTTTTCATGTTTTTTTCTTTAAGGAACCAAAACTGTGGGAGAAAAGAAGGAAGATCTACAGTTCTTGAGTTTGCTGGGTCATGGAGTTTTAATTCTGAACAACTACTCTGTGCATAAATTGACAAAATAACTAATGGATATATAGTATTACTTGGTTTATGATTAACACAAGCATCTAATAAAGTAGGCTCCAATAAAAAAATTTACACTGAAAAGCCATATTCTGCATTTGTAACTATACAATTTAGGTGAGGAAATTCTTGGGAGATTTGGAAGTGGAACCTGGGGAGAGACTACTATGAAGTCTGCCCTTCAAAATGGCCACTTTCTCCTGTGAGCTGATCTCTGCACCTCGAGATCAGCTGAAATTCCAGGAAATCTCCAGACCCCACCTGAAAGTTGGCATTCCTGATACAATTGGACTTTGAAGACTCTGCAACAGCAAACATGGGATGGATCCCACAAGCTTAAGCCATAATCAATTTTGATTTACTGAGGAGGTTTGAATTTTGGAGAACCTGAACATGCAGCCTTCTCCCAGTGCAGCTCCAGAAATATGACATCTAAATTACCTCTATAGGAGCTTGTGCTCGATCAGATTTCAAGCAATGCAATTCAGCCCTCTACATCCAACCATGAGAACAGAAAGACTGGGCTACAGTGCCAGACTTTGACTGGATCATGTCTTCTAAGCTTCCTCAGCTTTGCCAGATGTATTTCTTGGATGCACTTTAACGGAAGTACATTTGAGGCCAAAGCTAGCAGTGCTGCTTAGAAACTTCAACCACTTTTATTATAACGTTGAAACTAGTTTTCATAATAGAAACAGGCATACTATTAAACAGATCAAAATCCACTTAGATGATCTGTTACAGGGATCTCCAATAGGTAGCACAATAGTAGTTCAGCAGCTACTCAGTTTTTGGGGTTTTTTTAAGGCTTTTATTTCATAGGATTTTTTTTTTGTCTGTGCTGCATCGCTGATTGTTTTTGGTGCTCTTCCTACTCCATATTCTGTTTGGGGGAAGAGTAGAGTTTGTATTATTTTTCTTTACTCCAAAATATCTCTCATTAAAGAAAAGATTAGCAACCCATGTGTTTAAACTTATTTTAAAATGCTCTAGTTTCATTGTCTGTTCTTAGTATTTTTTATTTCAGTTTTGTCCAGGTAGGATCTAGAAGAGACCTTGTTCTGTTTCTAATGAAGTTTTCACCCCTTAGGCTGGGTGTCTGTGGAATTACATTAATCTATTGTGTGGGTTCACTTTATGCCTACATTTGCCTTTTGGGGACCCTACTACCAGACTGAAATGCTTCATTCCTCATCTCAAAATCCTATTTTGGTGGTTATCTTGAAGGTCTCCACATCTGCAAGTAGATCCTGATTACCCTTTGGGGAATTTTTAGTTTAAAACCATTAAGCTATTCTTCACTCTAGTTTCCCAAAGGTTGCAAAAATATGACTAATTATGATATAAATATTTAGGAGCAATCTTTCACAAGATAATGCAGGTATTTATTATGAATAATTCAATAGGTGATGTGTTTGGATGTATGGGATCCCCACATGCAAATTCTTACTCAGCCACATGGTTTGCTAGGCAGGATTTTGGCATGTGCATAACTTTCCTGAAAGGTAAATGAAATAAGAAAATACTGTTCTGAACTCCCAAGGAAATGAAAATTATGGATGCTGAGAACTACAGAGAATGTTTCAGCACCATTTCTTTTTTGTAAACATACAAAACAACTAACCATATCACCTATGAAAGCCATCACACAATTAATATACACTACACATTCCTACAACTATTGATCCTTTATGTTAGATTCCTACTTTCACTATTGCTTTCCAATTTCTGAATTGTTTGTTTCTAAACATTGTTGTTCTTTAAACTTTTTAAGCTTAACAAAACCATTAATCTTACCATACAAAAAAGCTCTTTCAACTGATAAAACCATTCCTTTTTACTAGAAAATGTCTTTTTCCCCCAACACCTAGTATATACAACATTAACAGCCATAACTGAGTATAATACTGGTGTGACAAACTGACCTCCAAAAGCAAGATGCTTAGGACATCAAACTCAGAGAGCTGGGAGATTAGGGGACTAATGCCTCACTGTAAAGCACTTTGATTGACAGGCTACTGCCTGCGTGCAACCCCCTCTCTCTCTGATTGGTCAGCGCCAGCTGAGGAGAGTTTTATAAAATCTTTTGAGTCTTGTCTCAGTCATTGTTTGGCAGTTGCCAGTCAGGTGGAGAGTATGTGTGTGTGTGTGTGTGTGTGTGCCAGTCTAAGGGAAACAGACAAGTCACTTGAGAAGTGAAAGGACACAACTCCTAGCCTTTACTGTACACCAACACATTTGGGGAAAAGTTCAGAAATCAGAACTTAATGTCTAAGTGTCAGCACTAGCTGAATTCCAGAACTGGGGTTTAGGTTTGCCAGAAGAGGCTGGGCAGCTGAAGGAAAATTGCCAGACTAGTCAAACAGAAAAGGGTTATCACCAATGCTCCCCCTAAGCTGTGGAGTCTTGTGAGCAAAAATTCTACTTTGTGAGCTACTGGTATTAAAGTTGTGAGCAAGATATTTGGCTACCGCATGAATTAGTTTGCTCTGGAGCCATCCTTCCTGAGCTAAGACAAAAACGTGTGAGCCAGAAGCTAAAAAAAACCATGAGCTAGCTCACACTAACTCAGCTTAGAGGGAACACTGGTTATCGCTCCTAGGAAAAAGAGGATATTCCTTACCCAGTTATTCAGAGGGTTCAAGTCAGAAGGGACCTCTGGTTTGAGAAGTGAAAAGGCTTAGGTTGGGGTCACACAGGCCAGTTTCCCACAAGTGCTGCTCTGAGCTCGCTCTTCCCTTTGCCCCGATGGTATGTGTCAATTTCACACTAAGTGCTGCATGGCCACATTTTGCCCCGCAGCTTCACGCGATTTTCCCCGCATCTACTCAATCCTGTTTTTAGAGGATTGAGTAGATGTGGGGGAAATCGCACGAAGCTGCGAGGCAAAATGCAGCCGTGCAGCACCTTGTGTGAAATTGAGACGTACCATCGGGCAAAAGGGAAGAGCACGGAGCAGCACTTGTGGGGAATTGGCCACACACCAAATAATCCACTTTCAATCCACTTTCAGTGTACTTTCCAACTGGATTTTGCCAGTTCACACAGTAAAATCCAGTTGGAAAGTGCACTGAGGGCTCTATCCCTCAAATTTACAGGTATTTCCTAACCTAGAGTTGGCAATCCTGTAACTGGCTACAGAACAGTTTTCCAGACCCTTAGCTGCCACTGCATAGCTGCAGATAAACATAGGCCAACCTCCAGGTGGCACCTGGAGATCTCCAGCTATTACAACTGATCTCTGGATGACCAAGATCAGTTCTCCTGGAGAAAATGGCTGCTTTGGGCAGTGGACTCTATGGCATTATACCCTGCTGAGGTCCCTCCCCACCCCAAACCCTGCCCTCTCCAGGCTCTACCCCTGAAATCTACAGGTATTTCCCAACCCAGAGTTGGCCAACCTGTACCTGGCTGTGGAACTGCTTTCCAGACCCTTGGAACCCAGAAAATATGGTATAGCAGGAGATGCTTATCTACCTTAGCTGACACTGCATAGCCCCAAATCAACGTAAGTCAGAGGTTGAGGGAACCATACCTGTTACCATGTGGCTCTCCTCCCATACTACCCACTTGGGGCAGCAAAATGACTTGAGACAGCCCTACTTTATAGCTAAGCAAAAGGAAAAAGAAGAAGAAGACGACGAAGAAGATGAAGATGATGAAGAAGAAGAGATTCGATTTATACCCTGCCTCCCTCTATTTTCCCCTTCCCTCTGCTGCCCCACCAGCTACAGCCAGGACACTCATCTGTAGCTTCTTTCTAGAACTTGTATTTATTTCCACAATGGGCCTTATTCCTAGTAATTCTGTAATTCAAACATGCTACTAAGAGGCTGCGAGCCCAAAACCCCGCCGTGCCTGCACCTCGTGAGGCATAAAGAAAAGGCACCAGCGCTGCATGAAGCACAGCGCCAGGCAGGGGGCGGAGCCAGCGTATTTAGGCTTGGCTCCTGCCTCCTGCCTTTGCAGTTCTTAGCTGTCCTCAGCGCTCGGCCCACCCTCCCACCCTATTTTAGTGCAGGTTTCAACTGGTTACCTTTTCCTGGGGCCAGGTAGGAATTTTTCACCCCTTTTTCAATTGGGCTTCAGAAGGAGGTGTGTTTTTGCCTTCCTTGCACTGATGATGGTGGTGTTGGGAAATTTGGCTTTGGGGGGCCAGCGTTTGTTAAATAGACTGGTCACTTTGTGGTTAGGCAGGGTAGAGCGATCAGGAAGTTGAAAACGGTGAGCACCTGGGCATTTCTTTAATGAAATTAAAGGGTCCTCCAAGAACGGCTTTCAGGCCTTTGCGGCTCAAGGCTGGGAAGGGGTGATTTTCCTTAGAACAATCTGGCCTGGCCTATCTCAGCAGGCCTTGCGGCTTCTGGGGTGATGGGCCAGGGGGTTCTCCTAAATATGCCAAGCTGCGGGTCGAGAGCTACATTGGGTGGCTCAAGATCAGGGAAGGTGCATCGCCCAGAAGGAGATAAAGGTGGTCAGGAGTTTGACACCTGTCATATTCCTCAGTACATTTTAGCAGCCTCTCGCCAGTTGTTTGATTATAAATAATTAATAAAGTGGCCCTTGTTAAATCCATATTGGTGTCCGTCTCTTTATTCCGACTGAGGGGGCAATGCTCACCGCATTGTTTACCACTGTTTTGGCAGGAAAATCTGCCCCACGGAAGAGAAGGAGCAGGGATCTGTTATACTTGGTAAACAACTCAGAAGCTTTTTAACAATGTTTAACAACATTAGTTCAGGTAAATATGAAATTGTAAAGCCAATACCATCAAAGTTACTTTTTGATACCATTCTCCATTATACACATACACATGAGCAATTTTAGCACATGAGGTTAAAAAACTGTTCACTACACCACCATACCAACATATCCCATCTATTGTATAGGTTTTTCCTAATCTGCCTGGTAACAAATACCACTAGTAAGCCATTTTACTATTTCTCCACTTTGTAAAATTCTTAGAAAAGGCTTAACCTCATATAACAAAAACCTAAATTAGGTTTTCTGTCATGTTTATATCTTTTTAATATAATACACCTATTAACAAATAGTAAATCTTTCCAACAGCCCCTTTATCTCCTTGTACTTCTAATTTTTCAAATGTGATCTGATCTCATAATAGGTTCTATTTTCTTATTTTTGCTAATGAAAAACTCTCACACAAAATACTGCAAATGTTCTACTTTTTCCCTAAAATATCATGATACTATTTTATAATTAATCAGGAATATCTTTCACAGCTGTTATTTCCCAAACTTTAAAACTGTTTGATTCTATGCCAGTTTTAAGCTCTTTCTTCCAAACCACTGAAAACATCAGGGATATAGCTGGCACAAGTCTAAAACTGTTCCAACTACTAACTCCTCATCAAACTGTCAATGACATAATTATCTCCTAAGTAGTTTTTAATCCATTTTTAGCCAAATTCATACATTTAAAGGAAGTTGAACCAAACTTTTCTGTATACAAATCAGAGAGATCTCCATCTGAAAATAACAATATTTACATAATAGAGGTTAATCAAATTATGCACATGGTGAAGAGAGTTGACAGAGAGAATTTTATCTCCCTCCCAAAATACCAGGACTCAAGGGCATCCAATAAAACTCATAGACAGTAGATTCAGGATGGACAAAAGGAAATATTTCTTAATGTAGTAAGTGATTAAAATGTGGAACTTACTGCCACAGAGACAGACAGCTTTCAAAGGGGATGAGACAAATTCATGGATACTATCAGTGAATACTACCTGCGGTGACAAAAGGACAGTAAAATTTCAAATACCAATGCTAGAAGGCAACATCATGGGAAGGCCTTGACCTCTATGCCCTTTTGATGGACATCCAGAGGAACTGGTTGGATACTGTGCAAGACAGGATGCTGGACTAGGTGGACCACTGGTCTAATCCAGCAGGGATCTTCTTATGTTCTTATTTTGATAACCAACATAGTATTGCTGCATGGTAATAAATTCGCAAACCATGGCTCCTTTAGACCATTAATCCTGAGAGGTCATTACATTTATCCTTTTTTTCAATATATAAATTTGTTAATTAAATTTTGCAAGTATTCCAGTAATATCCTGGATTATCACTGGAATATTAACAAAACGATACTTTGGCAGAATTGATATTTTCATGCATTTATATATCAAGAAATGAGATATTCAACTGGCCACACCATTAATTGAACTTTAATACTGTAGATCACAGGACTAAAATTTAACTTATTTATCCATTTATATTCCCACTTTCTCTCAAACAGGCACCCAAAGCAGTTTACAGTGCACAAAAATACAACTGGGGAGGGGGCTTAAAAGTTGTCTATTGTGTCTGGATATTTAATTTTATTACTGCTCTTAAATCTTGTTACTGTGTTTTAATTGAGTTCAACTGTTTATTATTTTTATCGCTTTGTGGATTCTGCTCATGAGGAAAGGCAGCAAAAAAGACTAAATAAATAATTGCCCTCTGCTTTTTCCTTTAGTCCTCTAACTTTTATACCATATCTCCAATTTTTGTCTAGGTCTTCCATTTTGTTCTCTAGAACAGAACACGTATTTTTCTTCATTTATTTTATTTTTCAGATCAATTGCTTCTACATTTGAATAGTTTTTAATTGTTTAACATCGTGTAAAGCTCGTAGTACTTCTTCCAACTTGCTTTCAGTATTTTCTCACTTTTTTGTATTTCGGTGAGTATCTTTTGTGTGTGTGCGCGCGCTTGTGAGCCTGGGAGTCATGGTGACTTTTGGCACCCCCTAGTGGGGCTAGGACATTTCAGAGAGGTGTCCTGATATTACCTGCCTCTGTGTCCCAGCCCTGGTATTCTTTGGAGGTTGCCATTCCAAGTGCTTGCCAGGTCGGTCCTGCTTAGCTTCCAAGATCTGATGAGATCGGGCTTGCGTGGGCTATCTAGGTCAGAGGAATATTTTCTCATGTTTGATTAAATGCATCTATATTATTTTCAATTTGTGCAGTGCCAGATCCATAAACAATAAGACAATGGTCCTTCACGACTTTCTGTCGAAACAGGACATAGACCTTGCATGTGTGACCGAGACCTGGGTGCAAGACAAGGAGACTGTAGCTCTCTCCCAGTTAGCTCCTCCTAGGTTCTCAGTCCTTCACCAAACCCAGACTAAAGGGCAGGGGGGAGGGGCAACCTTGTTCATTTGGGAGAATTACACCTTCAGAGCACTTCCACCACCGAAGCTCACAGGCATAGAGTTTGCCGGCTTTGTGTGGGAAGCCAGGGAGAGTTTGGCTATTTGGCTGGTGTACCGTCCACCCGATGCACTGGCAAATAGCCTGCCATCCCTGCTGGAGGCCATATCAGGCTGGTCACTGGAGCACCCTAGAATGTTAGTCTTGGGTGACTTCAATGTCCACACCTCCATGCAGGCAATGGACCTGGTGTCATCCATGGCAGTACTAGGACTCTCCCAATATGTCACAGCTCCCACTCACCAAGTGAGGCACATGCTCGATCTGATGTCCACAGTGAAGGTCACAGTGGACCAAATTACTGCAACAGCAGTTCCAAGATTGGACCACCATGCCCTGAAGGCCCACGTGAACATGCCACCCTGACCCTGTTTGGGTGATGAGCATATTTTACCTCATCCGCGGAGCCAAATGGACCCTATGTGGTTCCAAATGGCCCTGTGGGATTCGATGCCCCCTGGCAGCTCATTGGATGAACTTGTTGAGGACTGGTAAAATTGACTCTCAGCAGCCATCAATGAGATTGCTCCCCGATGTCCTCTGCACCCTCGCTCTAAACTTGCTCCATGGTATAAACAGGACACTGGGGTTGATGAAGTGGGAGCTTAGATGGCTTGAAGAGACAAGAGCATCCTATAGGATGTTTATGAGAGACTATGAGATGGCAGTCAAAGCCGTGAAAAGAGAATAGTACGTGGCCACAATTGTGTCTGCGAGCTCCTGCTCAGCCCAATTATTTAGAACAATTCAATCTATTACCACTCTGCCACAGGGCAGACCAAATGATAAGGAATTGGAGATTGGCTGTGAGGCTTTTGCAAGCTATTTCTCAGATAAAGTCTTGTCGCTCCGCCATGACCACCCCGCCACAGTTGAGACAGTAAAGGACTCAAGTCTCCATCACGTCTTCTTGTCAAGTTTTGGATTATTTCAGTCCACTCAGCCTAGAGGAGGTTGACAAATTACTCTAATCTGTTTGCCCAACCAATTGTACCCTTGACCTATGCCCATCGTGGCTAATTAAAGCTGGCCACGATGGGTTGCAAGGTGCACTAAGGGAGATCATCAACAAATCCCTCATTGAAGGACTGTTCCCTGGGGCACTAAAGGATGCGGTGATTCACCCTCTCCTAAAAAAACCATCCTTGGATCCGGCTGAATTTTCCAGTTACCGGCTGGTATCCATTCTGCTGCAGGGTTTTTTGGATGACATCTCCATAGTAGACCCCTTCCAGGCCAGTTTCTGACCAGGCCATGGGATAGAAATGGTCCTGGTCACCCTCACAGATGGTCTCTGGAGGCATCTGGATCAGAGTGGTACAGCAGTGTTGTTGTTGTTGTTAGACCGTCAGCAGTGTTCGATACAGTTGACCATCAACTACTGATCCACCGCCTCACCAACACCAGGATTCAGGGGTCTGCTTTGCAGTGGCTCTTCTCGTATCTTCAGGGTCGGGGACAAAGGGTGGTCTTGGGGGAACAGCTATCTTGAAGGCATGCGCTGGTCTGTGGAGTGCCCCTAGGAGTGTTGCTTTCCCCAATGTTATTTAACATCTATATGCACCCCCTTGCCCAGATTGCCCGGAGTCATGGACTGGGTTGTCACCAATATGAGGATGACACCCAGCTCTATCTGCTGCTGGACAGCCAGTCATACTCTAGTCTGGGAGATCTAGACCTCCCAGCGTTGAAAGCTGTGGCTGGTTGGCTTAGAATGAATTGACTGAAATTGAACCCAATGAAGACGGAGGTCCTGTGCCTTAGTCAGAGTGGTCCAAGGTTAGGGATTCGACTCCTGACCTTCGATGGGGAACTACTCGTGACAGCACTGGAGATTAGGAGCTTGGGAGTGCACCTGGATGCCTCCTTAACGATGAAGGCCCAGGTAGCACCCACTGCGAAGTCAACACTCTACCATCTGTGGCTGATTAGGCAGTTGGTTCCCTTCCTTGAACACAATGACCTGGCAACAGTGATCCATGCAATGGTAACCTCGAGAGTGGATTACTGTAATACTCTCTACATGGGGCTGCCTTAGTCCCAAATCCAGAAGCTGCAGCTGGTGCAGAATGCATCGGCCAGGCTGTTGCTGTGTCTCCCTATGCAGGAACACATCCAGCCTGCCCTAAAAGCACTGCACTGGTTGCCCATAGCATACCGAATTCAGTTCAAGGTGCTGGTTCTTACCTTTAAAGTCCTATGTAGTCAGGGACCTACATACCTAAGGGACCGCCTTTCTCCATATGTCCCCCAGAGAGCACTAAGATTGGGGTCCCAAAATCATCTGGCCCTTCCATGCCCCAAAGAAATCAGACTAGCTGTGACAAGAGCCAGGGCCTCTTCTGTGGTGCCCCGCACTGGTGGAATAAGCTCCCAGATAACACCAGGGCCCTGTGGGACCTTCTTCCACCAAGCCTTCGATTAGGGTGCCGCCTTTCTAATACTGAGGCCCTGGCCCCAACATAAACATCAGCATAAATATCAATACCAACTTAATAATCAACATCCTGACAAAAACCCAGACTATGGTGGCAGTTGATTACTTGGATGCCGAGAGAATGCCACCACCGTTTAAGAATATACAAGCACTTTATGATGTGTTTTTACCTTATATGTTGTGGTTTTATTTAAATTCTGTCTTTTAGCTGTTTTAACATATATCATGTAAGCCACCCTGAACCTGCCTTGGCAGGGAGGGCAGGATACAAATTAAACAAATAAATAAATATTTTTTTTCCTTGATTCGTCCAGTGCGTGTGATAATTTCTTCTTGAGTTATCTTAATTAATGGACTAATATTACTAAATGTTAAGACATTTATGGGTTAGGGTCCATTTCTTTATAATCCAAGGAGTGAGGACATTTTTTCCTTCTTGGCATATTATGTATAATTTTAACCCATACCTTGCAGTGTTCACAAATCCAACAATGAATCAAAGAATTTATATATACCTTAAAATTACTATTCTAGATAAACTTAAAAAAAAATGACAGAGAGCATACATCAATTATAAACTAAAGAAGATAATTTCACCCAGAAAGTAGCAATACATAAGAACAGCCTGTCGTAGCCCAGCTGGTCTCAGGCTCCAAGTCCAAGTCCAGGTCATGCAGGCAGGAGCAGGTCAAAGGAATATTCACAGAATAGTCCAAAAAGTCCAAGGTTATTTGTTACAGTCAGAAAGAGTCCAAAAGCAGAGTCAAACTGGTCCAAGAGTCACAGGAGCAGAGCCAGGAGTTGTGGTTGCAGGATTCACTGTGAGGTGACGTTTTGCTTCCACAAGTTGGCAACAGCTCACACCCAGCTTGATGTAGCTTTCCCCCAATTAGTCTTATCTGCAGCTGGCAAGTTAGCAGGACTCCTGTAATGAATAATCTTGAGCCATTCCAAAGTATAATTTCTTTAAGATGTGTTCAAAGTAAATTCACGCTAGCCACTGGAAGATGATTTATTCACTGAGAGTTTTTGTACATTTGTGAGCAAGAATTCATAAGAGTTTTTAAAAGTTTGTCCAATCCTTCACCAGACTCCTTCAGAGGGCCCTGCCAGAGGAGCACAAGCTGCTTTTCACTTTATGAGCTGACCCAAGTGAGCTGTACTTGCCAAAAGGGTCTGTGCAGCAACTGGGACTTCTGCTTTCACCCCTTTCACACTCCAGGGATATTGAGATTCCTCCATATAATGAAAAAGAGATGGGTGCCAGCTGGTAAGTCTCCTTCTTCTTCTTTTTTTTTAAAAAAAACATTTTATTATTTTCAGACAATAAACAGAAAAGCAAAAAGTGTAGTGAGACACAGAACAGAAAAACAGTTAAGTGCTGGAGTCTATACTCTACATTTACTATAAACCATATGCTTATTTCGAATCAATTTCATTTGTTACCTTTGTTAATTAGTCCCTTAAGCTACCCTGATATTTTTGCAACCATTTATAAAGTCTCTCCCATTTTTTTTCAATCATATCACTTAGCATTAATTTATCAATTTCTGCTGCATCCAACAATTTTAATATCAGTTCTTCTTTTTTCAGGACTTCTTCATTCTTCCAATATTTTGCATACAAAATTCTAGCTGTAGTTACAACTTGTACAATCATATATATATATACATATCTTGTACACTAAACTCTTGTGGCACAACATTCAATAAAAACATTTCTGGTATAAATGGAATAGTTTTACCTAGTATTTTTTGTATTATTTCATGCACCTATATCCAATATTTTTTAACTACATCACAACTTCACCACATATGATAAAATGAGCCAGTTTTAAGTTTACATTTCCAGCATAAATTTAACATATTTGGATACCATTTAGCTAGTTTCTCTCGTGTCATATACCATCTATAAAACATTTTATACAAATTCTCTTTGTAAGATGATGCTTTAGTAAATTTTATATTCACTTTCCAAACTTTTTCCCATTGGTCGGTAAGTCTCCTTCTTCATGACATGCCCCTCTTCTTTCATGTCTGCTGTCCTGTAAGCAGACTGTTTTTAGCAATTGCAATCACTCATGGCTGAATCCTAGATCTCCATACTTTGCCACCATCTTAGAGCAGTGTACTGAACAGAGTTATGGCTGTGCACTTGCTGTGGTGATGAAGTTTAATTTCCATCTGATTTTTTAGCTACTTTTATACCTACACAATAGATGAGACAGATACTTCCCTCAGGAACAGGGATGACTTGGTCAGGTAATGGAAGAACTACAAGTCCCATATGGCTGTGTACAAATGAGCAACAGTGAGCCAGTTCTGTGGCAAGGCAGGATACAAATTGAAATAATAAATAAATAAAGACAGCTGATAACATGGACTTCAATGAAAACCAAACAATAAGACTTATTTTAAAAGCACAGGGTTTATCTGAATAAACAATTGGCTGTGAAGCAGTGAGCAACAATAACAGATGGGTGGGCTAGGACTCCCATTGGGCTGTATGGGAATTAACAAAATGCTGCCGGTTGCACTCTATTGTACTGTCTAAATATGCGGAAAGTAACCCACTGCTCACAAACAGCCAGACTGTCCAACAAGAAAATCTCCTCCCTGCTCATGAGCAGTGAGCAGAATGTGAGCTGAACCAGCAGGTGCACAAACATCCCTATGGAAAACAAATCATTTATGGATAATTTCAGAGGGTAGCAGTTTTGGTCTGCAGTAGAACAGCTAGACATGATGTCAGTAACACCTCAGAGACCAACAAGATTTTCAGGATATGAGCTCTTGAGAGTCAAAGCTCCTTTTGTCAGATACTATAGATAATAATAGATATGTGAAATTATTAAGAGCAAGTTCTGAACAACATGCACAAAAATATACTCAGGCTGATTCAGATGCTATCAGGAATTTCCATTTTTATTCACAAATTATCTACATTTTTATAGTAATCCCTCTAGCTTCTAACCAGTGCTCCCTCTAAGCTGTGGAGCCTTGTGAGCAAAAATTCTACTTTGTGAGCTACTGGCATTGAAGTTGTAAGCAAGCAATTTGGCTACTGCAGAAATTAGTTGGCTCTGGAGCCATCTTTCCTAAGCAAAGACAAAAATGTGTGAGCTGGAGGCTAAAAAACTGTGAGCTAGTTCACACTAACCAGTCTGATGCAGTGGTTAAGTGCGCGGACTCTTATCTGGGAGAACCGGGTTTGATTCCCCTCTCCTCCACTTGCACCTGCTGATGTGACCTTGGGTCAGTCACAAGCTCTGGCACAGCTGTTCTCTCAAGGACAGTTTCTGTCAGAAGTTCTCTCAGCACCACCTACCTCACAGGGTGTCTGTTGTGGGGAGGGGAAGGGAAAGGAGTTTGTAAGCTGCTCTGAGACGCTTTTGGGCAGTGAAGGGTGGGATATAAATCCAATCTCTTCTCTTCTTCTTCTTAGAGGGAACACTGCTTCTAACCACAGCCATTTGAGTTACAAGACTGTCCATACATACTGGTCACGTATTTCAGAGATATTGGCAAAAAATAAGGGAATAGCTCCCAATACTTTTCCTAGAACTATAAACCTATTTTCTCCTGTCTTCTTTTTTTGAACTCCATAGTTCTGCATACAGTTTAGAGGGTTTTTTCTTGTCCCCCCCCCTTTTTTGGACTGGTTTTCACCAGTTAAATATTTGCCAACCCCAAGTTCAAACAAAAATCCATCTTATCATTCATTATGTGCATCAAAGCATCATTCACACTGTTTCAGTCACAGGCATCTGGCAGAAAAATATCAAGTTCCATGTGCATTGGCAGCCAAAATGCTTTGCTGTTGTTTGTGCTGGCAACAGTTCCTACAGGCGAAAAGAGATGCTTTGAGGATAACCATGGGTTATCAAGAAGCCATCCATTCTCATCTCATTATTCCTAGCCACATGGCTTGCACTTTACAGAGCTGAGGTGAACAGAGAAAGTGACCAGCATCGCTTCTACCATCAGAGTCAAGAAGAGTTGTAAGAAGCAACAAAAGCACATTTTAGGTAAAATGTAATGTTGGAAATAGGCTGCAAAACATGTTTCCCCTTCTACATTAAGGCTCTGTATTTATAAGCCTGTACCTTCAAACTTCATGAATTCTGGTTTTTCTTCCAATAATATTCTCAGTATTACATATGCACTTTCACTATACATGGTCATTATGATGGGTGGGATTTACATAGAATAAGGGCTTATATGTTGCAATGGCCAGTGGGGAGGTAAAGTGTACACTTTATCTTAAAGGATGTATTTGTATTACTCTGTAGGAGTCCCATCAGAAAAGGTAAGGCTAACCAGTACAGAGGTTTCTGTTTTCATGCCAGCTGTGTCAAAATAGGAAACACACTGCTGCATCCCAACCATCCTATGACAAAAAAAGTCAAAGGTACATCCAGGAGACTATTGAGATAAACCTGCTTCCCACTCCTGGAAGCACCAGACATTGAAAATCACGTCAACATCCAACTGAATAGACCCACTTCTTCTGTACAGCCTTATTCTAGATAACAGACTGTTCCCCAGTCTTTTACAGAACATATGTAAATACAAGTCTTGTTTCTCAGGCTCAGGGTAGTTCACATGACGTGTTAAAATAAGCCATTTCAATGTCATATTTACAATAATACTTTAATTACCAATAAAATGTGCAGTGCTGATTAAAACTGCAGCAACAAAAAAAAACTCACATATTTCAGCTATAAGTTCAAAGGAAAGGTGTTGCAATCCATATGAAAGCTAGTCAAAGAAGTTGCATTCACTATGCTCTACAAGGAGGCACAGCTACTATTTGGTAGACATAACCACTGAAAACATTCTATATTTCACCATCACATTTAATTCAATGGTAAGAGGAAAAGGTCAGAAATGCTTTTTTGTGGTATCTGAAAAGGCAGGTGGCCTCCTATGGAGAGAGCCAGCCTTTCAGGAAGGGGGTCCCAAGTCATCAAAGACTTTAAAGGTTCTAGTATCAGCATTTTGAATTGAACTCCAGAAGCAAATTGGTACCCTGTGCAATACTGTCTGAACAGAAAACTTTTTCTGTCATTAATATAAATATGTGCTAGAGTGATTCACTTCTAGTACTCAGCACATTTTAGGAAAGAATACATGTCTTGTCAGGTACCAGGATCCAAGAAGAAAAACAGTAAATGTATAAATATCTGATGGGACCCATTACTGGGAGGGGGAAAAAAGCCTAGGCAGTAATACATCTATCTATAAGCACATTACTGTCTGCCATCCAATTCTAATTTACAATAAATAGGGAGGGGAAGTAGTACAGTCTTATTAGGGAACACGATGCTATGGTCCATTAATATTTAAAACTTGAATGTGAGCTCTGTTACTCAGAAATAACTATTCTTACCCCAGCACAGCAATACCAATACCACTAGTAACACTTCTGGGAGTTATTTATTGACTTCCTAACACTATACACACATTGCCTTCCAACAAGCACTCTGAAATGAAATGTTCCCCCATGGCTTGTTAACACAGTATGACTGCCATTCCAGAATAGGGCAGACAAAGCAAACCATACTACCATTCCCATAACTTAGGAATTTCAAGATCCTACGACTCACAGTAACAAAACTGTAGAATAATTTGAGAGACAGCCAAAACAGCAGAGGTGATACATGACAAGTCTGAGTTTCAGAACAGTTACTATATGAAGATGGTTTATAAGCAGGGCTGTAAGTAGCTTCATTAACTTACAAATGTGACCCTGGCTTGTGTTCTCTTTCTCCTCCGGCCCCTGTTCTCTACTGCTAGGCACACTTTCTCCATACTATCTGGCTTGGGCCACCCCTGAAGACAGAATAAAAATTCTAGATGACCAGTTTATGACAGTGGCCTTCAACCTTGGGCCCCGCGCTCTTGCTATTGGATCGTGAGCCCCTATAAAGCTGGTGGTTTTTTTTTTTCATTTTAGAAGCACCTGCTGCACAGAGAGAAGCAGTGCCAAGAACACAGTCCAGATTTCTAAGACCAGTACTTCAAACACCAAGGAATCTGTTAAATGCAGCTATAAGAAGCTGGGATGGTAACGGTGTAAGCCAGATTATGGGCTGTAGTTATACTGGTTAAAATTGGCCTCTGCCGCACATAGTCTTGCATCTAATTTTGAATGATAACTTTGCCCCTCCCTGGTTGAGGTAGCTTAGGAAAAATTAGGTTATTATGGTTTGTCTCAACAATATATACTAAAGCTAAGGTCTTTTTTAAACAAATAATTTTAGATGTGGAAAGGCAACATGACCTGACTAGAGCTAAAAACTATTTACTGGAGAGATGCATCATGAAAAAAGTCTCATTGATGCCATATTTAAACAGCTTTGAAAACCCTAACCACAGGAGAGCATTTACTCTACTACAGTATGAGGCCCTTCCCTCCACCATCCTAAATATATATAGGTAAATATAAGAAGATATCATATGAAAAATGCCTTTGCCCATGTGGAGATAGGAGTGTCGAGTCGCTAGTGCATGTTCTCTTTGATTGTAAAATATGAGCATATCAGGGAAATAGCTATTAAACCCATAATTGATAGCCTGCTGGGCAAAGATAGAAGGGATTCTTTTAATAATGTTAGGAACAGGAAAATTTCTTATAATGTGGCAAAATATGGCTATTAATGTGGCTATTTTAATGTGGCTATATGGCTATTAATAGGAGGAAAATCTGATTAGATATGACTAACCCTAGATAAGTAGTATCCAATAATATATGGTAATTTGAAATTCTATGTGTTTTATACTGTTTAAACTATAGGAAGCTATAATTTAACTTATTGTTTAGATATATTTTAAAGTGTATACTGAGGCTTGCTGACTGAATAACTGCCTTCTACTAAATTTTTAAACGTACATAATCGCTCTGTAATATGTAGCTGGCTCAATGTTGTTTTTTATACCAATTGTGTGCCTGGCTGTTGTTCAATTTTTGTAATTCTGAATCATTACTAAGAAAGTGATGGCCTTTGGCTAATAATAAACATTAATCATCATCAGTGCTCTGTGTTCTGCCCCTTTTTATATATACATACTGAGAAGAGGAATCAGACAGAAAGGTGAGGTCACACAATGGTGGAAATGGTCCTCCACAGCTCTAGTCTTTAATTGTTCCTCAGCACACTACAGCTCCTAGCCCTTGGCTTCTGTATCCTTTCTCCAAGTATCTTGATGTGCTGTCCATTGTTCTGGCCTTGATAGCTCTAGCTTCTGCTTTTCCCGTCACACAACTTCCTCTCAAGTGCTCCATACCCAGTGGGGCTTGGCCCCAGAAAAGTTAAAGTCCAGAGGTAGTACAAAATGTATAGCTATCAGGCAACTTTGTTGACATTAACTTTCAGCAGTTTTTGCTCCTTTCTCCTTTAACTTGAAAGAGCAAAAAGGAAAAAGAACCTGATATGTAGCTTAATTTTACAACAGAGACAACTCCTAAGTCTATACTCTCAACATTACTTCAATTTAATATCCAAGCCTAGCAGTTCTCAAACTTTAACATCCAAGAGATCCCAAGCCTTCTCCATGCCTTCACTAAAATCCACATGGAACATGATGTGACCCTTTCAAAGAAAGTAGCAAGCTGTCCTATGGTTTGGGATTCAAGGCTTAGAGCTGGAAACCCAGGGCAGAAAACAGGAGTTGAGTTTCTACCTGAAAAAGCAAGCACAGGTTACAAGGGAAAACACAAGACAACAGACAAGGCAATATTCTGTTCACTGAGCAGGCTAGTTGCACAGAGGCGTGGTGAGCTACATTGCTTTCACACTGAACAGGGGTGGGAATCTTCCTTTTATCATCCTAACTGGGTGACACCTCCCCAGAGCCACAGGTGAAAAACCCAGCTTCTGAAATTAGTGCTGACCATTGTTGAGAAATCAGTCAGACACTCCTTCACCTTTCCACAGCTGACAAGCATTCTTTGTTTCCTATGCTATGCTGGTTTGGGGGATGCAGGCGCCAAGTGGCACTCTGACTTTTGTCCCATTTCTCTTGTCTTCTGCCAGAATGACCAACCCTCATCACCTGACACATCTTTTGCTGGTTCTGCCTCTAAATCCAGCTGTTCAGGCAGGCATTCCACAGATGCAGGGCGTGACTCCTCCATTTCCTCATTCTCAATGGAGGAGGTAGTTGACTGGCTCATGACAGCAATTAGAGTTCCTAGGCTGAACTACTGGATCCACACAATCAATTATCGTGTTTTCTGGCTAATGCTCTAAAGTGAGCTGGAAACTAGGTGACTGTGACAGCAGTAGCTCTATGAGTTCCTACCTTTCAACATCAGGGGAAGCCTGTTATATTGCTTCCCCTGAAGTGGAAAGTCCCCACCCCCATTTCCCAGCAAATAGAAAAGTATTTTTCTCCATGTTAACTAGATGGCACGAGAAGACATGATGGGTAGAACCAGATCAGCCCCTTTTGGGGGGCATTCTTCCTATTCTGAAACAGTATTATACATTATACTAGTGTGGCAGTAGACAACGGTCCCCTAGATAGGAAGGAAGGGCGGGTGGAAGGAAGAGAGGGAGTGAGTTAGAGGGGGGGGCAAGAAAAGGGGGGGGAGAGAGGGAAAGAGGAGGGAGTCAGAGACAGAGTGGGGGCGTCATGGCCGTAAGTTTGAAAGAAAGAAAGGAAGGGAGGGAGGGAGGGAGGAAGGAAGGAAGGGGGAAAGATTGAAAGCCAGGAAGGAAGAAAGAAGGGTAGAAAGAGAGATTGAGAGAGAGTAGAAGGGAGGAAAGAAGGGAGGGAAGCAGAGGAGAGAAGAAAGGGGGGGAAACAGAGTGTGAGAGAGAAAGTGGGGAGGGGAGAGACAGAGAAAGGAAGACAGAAGAGGGGCAGGGGGAGGCGCGGGGGGAGAAGGGGCAGGGGGGCCCCTGGGGGAGCTTCTCCCGTCTGGCCAGATTGGCGGGGAGGGGAAGAAGCAAAGGGGGGGGCGGGGGCGCTTTGGTTCACTCGCCGCCGCAGGCCATCTCCTGGGGGGGGAGGGCTTGATCCCGGAGCACAGGGGTGGGGGAGCAGAATTGAGGCCCCGGCTCCCTGGCCATTGCGGCCAGCCTTGTCCTGGGTGGGGGGAGTGGAGGCTGGCGCGGCGGCTCCCTGGCCATCGCGGCCAGGCTTGTCCTGGGCAGGGGGAGGGAGTGGGGGCCGGCACGGCAGCTCCCTGGCCGTCAAAGCTGGGCTTGTCCTGGGCAGGGGGAGGGAGTGGAGGCCGTCGCGGCGGCTCCCTGGCCGTCGAGACCAGCCTTGTCCTGGGCTGGGGGGGAATGGAGGCCGTCGCGGCCGGGCTTGTCCTGGGCAGGGGGGAGTGGAGGCCGGCACAGCAGCTCCCTGGCCGCTGAGGCCAGCCTTGTCCCGGGCGGGGGGGGAGTGGAGGCCGGCGCAGCGGCTCTCTGGCTGTCGAGGCCGGGCTTGTCCTGGGCAGGGGGAGGGAGTGGAGGCCGGCGCTGCGGCTCCCTGGCCGTCGAGGCCGGCCTTCTCCTAGGCTGGGGGAGGGGGCGGGATTGAGGGCGGCCTGATTGACAGTTAGAGCCGACAAACACTGTAGGCGCGCATCAAATGTTGCGGAACGAAAAAACAAATATTATAAGGAGAGATAATCAGTAAAGAAACTATCTCCACATCTCACTTTCCCAATGTTATATCAATATGAAGTTGATCTTAAACATTTATCATTTACTTTCCCTTCCTAGTAAAATAAACCTGTGTCTTTGTGTTTAAAAACAAAATCCATTTTCCTTTATGGTAAATCTAGAGTGGACAAAGTTAACCAGAGATTTTACCCACAAGAGCAGAGTGTATACCTCAGAAGCCCATCACCATTTACTTCAGGTGTGGCTAGATGTAACTTGTGCCAAGCATTGGCAGGCCAATAAGCAACATTTTATTTGGCTGCCCCCAGGCCTTATATTTGACACCCCTGTGCTACACTGCCCTCCTCCGTGATGTAGAGCTTCTATGTCCTTTTTCAGAATGCTACGGGCACCCTTTCCTTCTCCCCTCGACCTCCCTCACTGAACCCCCAAGCTCAACTTCCCTGTTAGATGCCCTCTTCAAAAGCCTTGGGATGCAAGCCCCCAGATACCCGTCTACCTTCTTACAGAGTCTGCCTACTAATAAACTCTGATTAACAGATTAACAGCTGTAAACTGTGGTTCCACCACCAGGAGTTAAGCAATAAGCAGTCAGCTGGTTCACCACATTCAGTAAAAACCCCTATGTGTTACGACACAAAAGAACATTTTCTGCATGATCCTGGATTCTCAGGACTGTGGGAAAGACTTTTATTGGATTTACTCTGTCTTTGGACTCACAGACATCAAGAGGAAGCCGAACAGCTGGCTTTTATACTCCATTTTTCTGTATCCTAAGGAGTCTCAAAGCTGCTTATAACCGCCTTCCCTTTCCCTCCCCACAACAGGCACTTTGTGAGGTAGGTGGGGCTGAAAGAGTTCTGGGAGAGCTGTGACTGGCCCAAGGTCACCCAGCAGGCTTCATGTGGAGGAGTGGGGAATCAAACCCAGTTCTCCAGATTAGAGCCTGCTGCTCCTAACCACTACACTACACAAGACTATTTATTTAATTTCCATGCCACCTCTCCATATAGGTTGCTCAAGGCAGTTTACGAAGTAAAACAATTGTAACCACTGATAAACTGTTAAAAACCTAACGTTACAGTAGGTCTCAAAACACTTCTCAGGATAGAAACAGACTGTTTAAAAGAATTTAAGCATAACAGTTTTAGCTGGGAACATGATAGCAGAGTAGGGTTAGGGTTAGCCATTCAAAAAGCCCCCATCTCTGATCATCACCCACCTCTCCTCTGAAGGTAAGGGCACAGAAAGCAGGACTTGTGAGAAATCTCTTAATTGACAGGCTGACAATACAGAAGGTACCCTTGCCCCAACTCACTTATAGCCATAAAAGTAAGAACCAGCAGTTTGAATTGTGTGCATAAATTATATCTCCCTTGGGTTCTGCTTCTAAAAATTCTATGAAATTCAACAGGAGATCATCAGAAAAAACCCTCTGGATTTAAGATGGAACAAATCCTAATAGCTGGCTGAGAAAGAGTGTGCTCAAGACCAACTGGGAACTATTCTCCAAATGTTAAGTATTCAAAAAACGGAGTTTTCTTCCCTCCCCTCCTCCAAAAATCCTTGTCTTCTCTCAATCTTTCCTTATGGCTGCATTATTCTGAGTGTCTCTTGCTTCAAATGTTCTAATCAGTACTGAAATAGGAAGCAAAAGTTATCTATTCTGAAACTTCTTTATCACTGGGGGGGAAAAACAAAAAATGACAACACTATGCACATAATCCCATGACCAATGTGTCTGTTGCTTCTGTAAAAGACACACACAGGGGAAACAAACAGGTACAGAACAGCACAAAAGCTTGAAGTGTAATTCATGGATGTTTTGTCACAGAGATTATCAAAATGTCCAGAGTCATTGTGGCAGCTTTCCTGGGGGCTAGACATCACCCCACAGGATTTCTCCCTCCATCACAATACAATTCCTCTCCCACCTCGCTGCACCTGAGTTACTAGAAGGAAATTAAAAGAATAAAAAAAGTGTTCAAGGGAATAGGATCTAGGCCTGGCTGTAAATCACTCAAGTCTGGATTGGTAACTGAGGCACAAGTTTGTTTAAGTGAACAATAACAAAGTTTATTCAGAAAACTTTAAGCAAATATGAACCAGGAGCTTAGAGTGTTAGGTTTTACACAATACATGCCTTAGGAAAACATTTTCTCAGGCAGGTGTATAACATATCAACACAGCCCTTTGCTGTAACTAAGTTACACACCAGACCCAGAAAAAATTTGCTGGCCAAATGTAATACTTTCATACACTCAGTCCTCCAAACAAGAAACCTTAACTAATAGGACTGCCAGATGATATCAACAAAAATACTGGAAGCACTTGATGAAAATTTATTCATCAAGTGCTTCCCTCCCCAATATGATAGAGAAGTTTACTGGTGACATTCTATATTAGAGCCGCCCTGAGCCCGTTCGCAGGGAGGGCAGGATAGAAATCCAATCCAATCAATAAATAATAAATATATTACATCTTATTTTTTTCCTTTACTAATCAATTACAAATCACAACCAAACATCTCAACATGGATATATACAACATTGTCAATAAACAATTACAAATATACAAATGCAAATAGAACCAGTCCTAATTTTTACCATATTGGGACTTCTTTCTAGACCAAAACATAATAAATTAGTTCAGTGAGATAATCTGACTACAAATAAGCATGTATATCACACAAGCTTCAACAAAACAAGCAGACTATAAATATACTTAGCACTGATTCAGATTTTCAACAATTTACCAAATCCTTAATCCAAAGATTTTACTAGGCTACAACATAATAAATTAGTTCAGTGAGATAACTACAGATAGCATATAAAATTTGTTACATTAGATTGTGCAGTTTTTATTTTTTAATATTTTATGTTATTTTTTAAAAAATTAAATTGTATAAATCTCTTGTCTAAACAGAAAAGCCTTAGACTCTTGATACCATCCTCATAGGACAGGTGCTCCAACTCCTTAATCATCCTGGTTGCCCTTCTTTGTATATTTTCTAGCTCTGCAATGACATTTTGAGATATGGTGACCAAAACTGTACACTGTATTCCAAACAAGCCCATGCCATGGATATATATGGGGCATTACAATACTAGCAGTTCTAAATACCCTCCCTGATGGTCCCTAGTATGGAATTCCCTATCACTTCCACAGAGTGATATTTCTCTTTCTTGTGTTAGTCAGCTCTTTCTCTCTCTTTCACACACACACATAGAGCACAGTCCTTTAGATGCCCCTATGTTGCCAGAGGCACTGCCTTTACTCTTGGGTAGCCCCAAAGCAGGGGCATTCCACTTTCCAACCTGACCCAGAGACCCACAAAACTCAGGCCAAGGAAGGCACTCCTGGTTCTGAAACACAGCTAGCCATAGCTTTGAAAAGGGGGTCTCCATTTTCAGGTTTCATAAGGTGACCTCAGAGCAAGTCTCCAGTGTTCCCCCTCCACCCAGCTGAGATTATGCTTATGGAATAACAATGGGTTCCAACAGGTAAAGTATCTACATTTCTAAAAGTCTATTCAGAAGCCACCTGGTACTCTCCAGTACCTCACCCAGGCCTTTTGTGTCCTATGTGTAAATTCTTTGTCTTTCTTGCCTCTGTCCCTCAAGAATACCAGGATAAACCAATCTATCATTCAAATGTTTAGCAATCCTTCCTGGTGCTAATCAGGGACATCTCTCACCTTCTGTCTACCCTGGCCAGGACCATTAGTAAGTCAGATAATCCATTTAGCTAGCTACCCAACACCTGGCTTCTATTGTTAAATCCAGACCCTGCCTCTCTGGAAGCTCACTGGTCATCCCTAAGGTCTGCCCCTACTGGCATCACACCTGGGATTCAATCTCTTGTTTTCACCTGAGATCAGCCCCCTGGGCTGCCCATTGGTCTGCATTCTTTGCTAATGCCTATATCCCAGCACGCAAATGGCCTTAGACTGTGTGTTTTCTGCCATGATCCAAATTGGCAGGCCACCCCTGAACTCTCTGAGTTTAGACCAGAATCCATGAACCTCTGCAAATCTGGACAGGTGGTATCACCCCTCTATAAGCCATCAATCTCCTCTGCTTCCTTAGTCCTATATTGTGTGAATATTGTTTATATGCTTGCGGACATTTAGTAAAGAAATAATCATTTTAGCCACCCAGTTTCTGTGTCTGTTCCTGGTTTCTTGGGAATTCTAACTCTGGTATACACAGGTCAGATTCTATAGATAAGCCAACTGCCTATTAATAATCATAATTCCCCATCTTTATTAAATAATAGAGCAACTCAGCTAACATCTGGATTCTTGTGTTGTTTTCCTCATGACAGAGAAACAAACAAAGCAATACCTTTCCCCCTGGCTCCTTTTCTACGGTGAGTCAAATTGCTATCAAAGTCATGGAGCAAGGGCAAAATAGAAGGAAAAAGTAGAAACATGGAAGTCCCACACCCCTTACCAGGAGCCACCTACCTGCCCCACACTCAGATCATGAGGATTTTCTAGCATTCACTTTGGTCCTATTCCTTCAGTGCCTCAATCTACCATGGCAAGATCAGCCCATCAGCAGCAGCTGCAATTAGAGGAATCATTTCCCTTCTGGCCATTGCCATCCCCCTTCTACCTCCAAGTCTCCTTCTTTACCCCAAATTCATCCTAGAGGTCCACTCTACCTCCATCCTCAGCCATTGGGCTTCTCCTTCTCTGAAGCCCAGCTGTTTTTCTAAGGGGAGAAGGGCAGGCTGAATTGGCCCCCACCCAGCTCCCCATCTTTGGTGGTGGAGGGTTTGTGTGGCAGGCAGGTATGACCAATGGATGAGGAAACAGGCTGCTTTCTGGGAAATGGCTAAAGTTCAGCAGACCAGAAGTGAGGTTGCAAAAACCAGCCCTTTTCACACTCTTGAGATTTGCAGGTTAATTAAATGTCAAGTAATTCAGTGTTGTATTTCAGCCCAACAAAATATGCTCAACAAAACACATGCAGTATGACATCTGGTCGAAAAGATGCACTTCAGAGGGAGCTCTGGATAACTCCCAAGCCCATCCCTGCCTGCCATCAGCCTGCTTTGCTAGGCATACTCTCCCTACAAGTAAGAGAGGGAAAATGTGCTCAGTGCCTGGTTTTCCTTGGCTAAGTACTTGGTTTGTTTCTGCAGCAGCAGGCAGACTGGCAGGGAATTGCAAAGACAACAATGGCTGCTGCTGAGCGGGCTGGGTGAGAAGAACCGTGTCATATGGCATACAAGCTGCTGCTTTCCCATGAAACTGCAGCCTGGCTATGTGCATAGGAGGCTCCCCAGGCTGTTTCAGACTTGGAAAGTAGGCAGGGAGGCTGACAGCCAAGGCAAAGAAGCAGCACTCTAAAGCAGTTGGAACCTAGCCCACGCCCAACCTCTGCAGTAGCCTCTAGAGGGCAGCAGCTCATTGGGAGCTTTAACTTCACAAGTACTCTTCAAGAAGCAAGAATGAGCTCTTGCCTCTCCACCTTACCTTTCCTTTCCTTTCCTTTCCTTTCCTTTCCTTTCCTTTCCTTTCCTTTCCTTTCCTTTCCTTTCCTTTCCTTTCCTTTCCTGCCCTTAGAAGCTCACTGATTCATAAATACTTATTTCTCATTTTTTGAATGCAAGGACTAAAAGGACTGAGATAAATTTTGCACTTGCTAGAGTGATCTTAGGATCCTTATCACCAAGCAAGAAAGGCAGGGTTTCCAGAGTGTAGAGGAACGATTGGTTGATTAAAGGCTTAATACAATAATCCCTCATAATCTCGAAAAATCTGCATTCCAGCAGGACATGGATGTATCAGTCTTATTATGGCCACAAGGACAGATTCTGTCAGTGTAGGGCCTATTCAGAAATCTCCCTTGCAAAACCATTGTTGGTATAGTGTTCAGCCTTGCAAACAAAAAAGCTCTACAATAACATGGGATGCTAAAATAGTGCATATGGAGGGGTAAAGATTTTGGGTAAAAAAGACCAAAAATAATACGGGCGATTTGCCTCTCCACCTCTCCCAGTTCATTTTCCAGACATCCAGCAGTCCCTGCTCTTAGCCAAGAAAATCATAGCAGGACAATGCCTGCTGCCTGCAAAATGGCAACCCTAAAAATACCAGAGAGAGAGAGAGGGAATACCCCCCCCCAACAGTCAGTGGAGAAACTGAACTGTATGGCAGAAAACCAGACACCTGACAATTCAATCTTTTATTCACAGACTAACCCTTCTCTGACAACCCTCAAAATTTAACTAAACCTTAACTTCATATCCCTGATACCTAACCCCTGATCTTCGAAACCTAACCTCTCATTACCAACATCCCCCTGTCATATTTTAGCTCATGCAGAATCCTATCAGCCAATTCAGAGCACTACTGGGTACATCTCTGTCACAATCATATTTCATAAAGTTGTACCAGCATCATGTGACTGTACTAAAAAGACAAAGAAAAACATTCTGAAGAAAAAGTATATGTATTAACTGCCTTCTTTTTTATGTGCATTTAAAGTTACATACACTAATTTTATAAAAAGAACATAGATCATAGTACAACAATAAAATACATTAAATAAAGCATCACAGTACAATAAAATAGATCACAGTACAATAAAATACATTAATTGAAGCATCATATTATGTATGATCTCATGCTTTTATTATTTCAGTTTTATATTGGATATTTGTTTTTAACTATTCTGATTGCTAACACCTTTGAGTGCTTTTAAAATGAAAAAACCAAGCTAGAAATCACTTAAAAAGTGAAGAACAGTGATGATACTAAATCAGACAGACTAATCAAGGCAGTAGAATGCTTACACATTGTTCTGAAGAATTTATGGCCCACCAAGCTTAAGACAGGCCACCAGTCATGTACTGTGATCTGCCAGATTCCTAACAGCTCTTTCTCCCATTCCGCATTTTTGCAGTCACAAGCAGGCAACAAGAACAGAATATTTACTGACCCCAAGCCTGTTGGATAATTTTCACAATATAAACACCACCTAAGCAGAGTCAGAGGGAGATATGAGCAACTTTGAACAGATCTCTGAATTGGCTGGGCATAAAAACTTTGCTGCTCTATATTTGAAAAACCTAAACTTTTCAGATTTTTGTGTATGTTACCAAATATTTGTATTTCCAAACTATCATAACGATTTCACAGCAAAATCAATGTGGATTAGATCTACATTAATTTGGTGTAGTTAAATAGGTTTAATGCAATAGCTAAACATCCTGTGCAGCACGTTAAAAATGCTGACCTTCCAAACCAGGGGTGTCAAACCTATGGCCCACAAGCCGGAACCAGCCTGCCCAGGGCTTTAATCTGGCCTGCAAGCAAGTGGCTAGAGGGGGAGAAGTGGAGGAAACCACTATTTCAGCTACCAAGGGGAGTGTGCACTTGGGGGCTCTCTTTTCTTCCTCCCTCCATGAATGAAGTGGATGGGGCCATATGCCCCTTCTGTCTTTTCCCACACAAATCCCACTCCCTCATTGCTTGGGTCCACCTCCCCCTCACCTTGCTACCGCACATTTGCTTGGGTGTAAAGCAAAGTTTGAGTCCAGTGGCATCTAAAGACAGACAAAGTTTTCTTCAATATATGAGGTTTCCTGTACCTTACTACTCTGTGTGTGTGTGTGTACACGCGTGTTCTGTTGGGCTCATTATGCTGCAACTCTCCCAGGTGCAGCTGGGTCTGCTTCTCCCTCCTCTCCCTCTTCCCCTCACCCTGCTACCGCACACACACACACATGTGTGTGCAAAGCAAAATTTGAGTCCAGTGGCATCTAAAGACCAACAAAGTTTTCTTCAAGATATGAGCTTTCCTGTGCCTTGTTTCTCTCTCTCTCTCTCTTTCTATATGTGTTCTGTTGGGCTCATTATGCTGCAGTTCTCCTGGGTGCGACTGGGTCTGCTTCCCCCTCTCCTCCCTCTTCCCCTCACCTTGCTACTGCATGTCGGTGTGTGTGAAGGTAGTTACAGTCCAGTGGCATCTTAAGACTGACAAGGTTTTCTTCAAGGTATGAGCTTTCCTGTGCCTTGCTACTCAGTGTGTATATGTGTGTGAGTTTGTTTTGTTGGGCTGGTTATGCTGTGGCTCTTCTGAGTGCAACTGGGGCTGCCTCCCCCTCCTCCTCCTTTTCACTGTATTCATGCCCTCATGATCCAGTCTTTCTCAGTAGGAAAGCAATGTGAACTGTTTGGATGACGAATAACAACAAGCCTGTGAGATGGATTAGGCTGAGAGTATATGTATAGACCAAGTTCACCCAGCACATTTCATTTATAGACTAGGAATTTTGAACCTAGGCCTCCCAAATAGTAGGCTCATACTGACCTCTATACATTGCTGCCTCTCTATTATTGCACTGCCTCATAGGAATTGTAGTTATTTTTCTGGGGGAAATTATAGTTTTGTAGACAAACAATCCAGTTTAGCTTTGTAGACTCCTGACTCCAGACAGCACAGGGGTGTCAGCAACAAAATACTCCAAGGCTGTTTTTTTAAGCATGTTTGTATTTTAAGTAAAAAATAATAATATACTTAATTGTATTAGTGTCTTTTTGGCATTACATTTTATGACACACATGGCCTGGCCCAACAAGGTCCTATTTACATCAGATCTGGCCCTCAGAACAAATGAATTTGACACCCCTATTCCAAACTGTATCTCACTATTTTTAATGATTCAACAAGTATACTAAAAATACTTGTTTTCTTTCCTGTTTCACAATACAATGCTTATTTGAAAACCCACCAACTGAATGCACTTCCAAATTTCAGAGAGAAAGGGACCAAACTCTTAAATACTTACAGCTAATTCTTCCAGAAGGAAGTTGCCAGAAATTGTAACATGCAACCATTTAACTTATTAAACAGAACACAGATTTGCAGTGTGATTAACTCTCAGAGAGAAAGGTACCGGTAACATTATAAAAACAAGTGATTAAATAGGTAGCCCAGTTTGTTATAAACAGACAAGTGACTCAGACTAAAATTACAGTAAAGGTACCTGGTTTACTGCCAAGAGGATTAATTTGAAAGGTGAGTGGGCTCAAGGAGTTTATGCCACTAACACAGAACATAGCTGGATCAACTTTGCTTAGATAACTTTCAGCTGTAATAATGACACATACACTACTTTAATTTGCAGAAGCACATATTTAAGTAAGGCAAATATCAATTCCTGATATACCAAACCTTAGAAATAATAGAAAAAGAATGAAGTCAAGTAATATAAAATAATTTGAAGACTTAAATCAAATCCCATATACATTCAATCTTCATTGCACAATGTCCGCTCTAGTTTTTCTGATCTTTTATAAAAGCTAGGATGGATTAACCTATAATTTCTAAGTGTATTCTGGAAAAGGGAATAGGAGCAAGTCCACCATTATCTTTCCAGTGTACTACAAGAATAAATAAGAACTAATGAGTAATCAGTATACACACAGTATTCTACATTTAAAATTGCTACCATGATGTTCTAACACTTGACATTATTTTAACATTATTTTGCATTCACTTTATGTTCAGGGACCAATTTCTGCCACATTACTAGATAATTACAGTGTCAATTTCTTCTGTAGACTGAATTATAATGTTGCCCAGTGGTTTAAGTGACTAACGTAAATTACCTACGATGTCTATACAAAGTACAGGAAACTATAAGCTGCCATCTCTTGACATTAGAGCCAATTAGCAAAAAGGCCATACAATAAAGATGTAGGAGGAAAATGAATGGTGATTATGTAGTATGAGTTATTAGGAACTATTAAGAGTGTGTTAAGATGACAAACGCTATTTTAGCCCTATCAATAGAGACAGATAACACTGCTAAAATTCATTTATAGTCTTAACATGATCAGTGGTTTGTTGCCCTTGATGAAATAAGTTTCATTATTATTTAAATTGTGATGTATTGCCACCTTAAGCAACTTCTTTTTAAAGTTAAGAATGGACCTGTCAAGCAAAATACATAACTATTTGCAACATAAATTTTCATAGTTTCCTTGGCTTTGCTAAATGTCAAGTTCTAAGCTATTCATCTATATTACATTTATTTGGGACTTACTTGAGTATTGTGGATTCCCCCCCCCCTTTGTTAGGAGGTAGAAGTTAGTGACCTTGCATGAAGACTTGAAATGCTTTTACCATATTTAGAAAACGATATGCATATCAGAAGTGTTCACTGGAGGCATATTTCTATGGTTTCTCATGGCTATAGCAGCATAAACCGGTTACAAGGCCTTCAGGACTTATCCATGTATGAACTTGCTGTGTTCTTAAATGCAACTGTTTCATACAGTCTTAAAAATGTGAGGCTTCAGGAGCTGAGGTTCCTGGGGGTAGTTTCCAAGAAGGCTGGACTTGCACTAAGAAACTGTTTGCATGAATGGGACTCACATTATTTATCGGTCCATATATGCTAATATGCAATAAGATTATATGCAGATATACTGACGACTATACATGTGCCATGAAATCCATGATTTTACAGAGTTCTACCTTTACAGGGATTTTGTTGCTTGTTTGAAATGGCAAACGCTCCATTAACTTGACAAAAAAGAAAAAAAAATCACTAAATTACCTCTAGATATAATGATGTAAACGAGATTCAAAAACAGCATTACATAACTGAGGGTGATGAATTCTGCCTGTTCATTAAATGATATAGTGTTGGATACAACACAGTGTTTTGGTGAATGCAGGGACTTCTGCCTGCAAGTACAATTTCTGTGGTTCCCCCATCTCACAGCAGCCCAAAATGTCCCTGAAATCCTGTTACTTGGGAGAGAGGAACCTCAAGGGCATAACTAGGTGGCATTTCAAATGACCTGCAAAATTGATACTACATAGATGACAAGTCCTTGCACCCAAGGAAATGCTGCACTGGATCAAACCAATGTGTGCAAGTATTGACAAATATAACCAAGAATATTGTTACAAATAAGATTTTCTTTCATGGTACTGTATGTTCATCTTATTTAAAACTGTACTGAAAGGCTAATTGTTCTTTTGGAAGTTCTTTATAATCTAGGCACACTTTTGAATAAATGGAAAATGCATCGAGAAATTAGGGTGTAAAAATTGGGAACCAGATTAATACACACATTTGGGGTAGGCTGATTATGAAAATGTTGGCTCCCAAGCTGCATTTTGAATTCCTGAACCACTTAATCTGTGTTTTTTTAATCAGAAACTAAAATAGATTATTTTGATTTTCTTATATGCCATGCATGCATTGTCAATACATTTCTGTTTCTAAAGATTAACTGTATAATTTCTGTAGCAGCTGGAGTTCCCAGGTTGTATCCAAGGGCAAACACTAGCACCATCTCAATCTCATAGCCCTGCCTGAAACCAGACTGACTCATCTGTTCTATATGCCTTCAGTTAGGAAGGCCTGGAGCTGTTCTGCAACCAATCTTTCTATCACATTGCCAAAAAGGACAAATTTGAAATTGGAAAGTAATTGGTCACAACATTCTCCTCTAATTATGGTTCTTTAAGTAGTACATTGCTAACCACCTCTTTTAATAACTGGGAAAAGTTATCCTGAATCAGTTATCTGGGATGAACATCAGAGGCTCAAAACCAACAGAGATCAAGAGTACAAGTGGTGGCCTTCACAGATCCCCAGATCTGATAAACATTCATCCTGGTAACTGAGCTGGCATAATCCATGAATGGACCAGACAGTGCACACTTCTATAGCCTCAACTATAGTACAATTGGCATCCAAATCAGAATGTATTTGAGAGATTCTATCACCAAAAAACTTTACAAAGCTTTTTAAGGCCAAAAAAATGTAAAGGCTCAGACCAAAGAATTAGCATACCATAAACAACTGAGCCAGCTGTGAACTAAGTAATGAAATGGCAACAGAAAAATATTTATTTTCTGTTGTCACTAGAGTCTCATAGGACTTCCAGTGAGCTCTACAGCATGCCCTATCATATCCCAAGTTTTCCAAAAGTGTCCTTAAACATAGGTAGGCCACAAGATTCTATTCAACTAACCTTTTTCCCCTGACTTTTGAAAGTACCTGTTGCTACCACACCACACTTCATGTCTCCCTTAAGGAGAGAGTAACTAGGGTCACTAACTCTAGAATTACCCAGAATTACATCTGATGTTCAGACTACAGAGACCAATTGCCCTGGAAGAAATAGCAAATTTAAAAGATGTGCTTCTATAACATCTCCTCCCCACTAAGTTCCCTCCCCAAACTCTGTCCTCCCCAGGTACTTCTCTCCAAATCTCCAGGAATTTCCTAAGATGAAGTTATAAACACTAAGAGGAGTAGCGGTTGAAGATTTCTCCCTGGCTCTGACCCTTGGCTTGGTCCTCCTCACTATAGTATTTTGGCTGGGAAAGCATTCCCTGCCTCATGGTGCTTGGCTAATGTTCTCCAGTTCCTAGCTCTTTTGGTCGAATATACTTTGTCCTATATCCTCTGATAAGTACGAGACTTGACACAGGAGGTAAATTCAAAAGTGATTTCAGCTTTAATTCAGCTCCAAGTTAGACCAGCTAAGGACTAGACCAGCTAGACAAAATACAGTTCTAAAACAGCAGTTTATATACAATCCTGGCTGAGGTAGCCACGCCCACAGAATGTAAAATGCGCCAATAACATTTGAACAAGGCAGCCAATCATAGTTCAGTTATAAGGACCAGTCATTATGTTCCTTATGACCAATCACAGTTGTTTCTAATATAAGCCCTCTGATTGGGCAACATTTGTGTAGCACTTCCAATCCGCATAATGAGCGCCAGCTCACTATGCTGTTCTTTATGTCTCTGAGGACATAACAACTCCTCCCCCCTTAGATGGAACACACTCATAGTCTGCTAAATGGGGAGGGGCCCTTCTGCTTCGCCCGGATCGCCTTAACTCAGGGGCTTCTGTTGCCATGGGGTCAGTGTCGGACTCAGCGCCAGGCATTGCTGGGCTGTCAGGGTCCACAGGGTCCGAGAGCGCAGGGGTCTGCCCTGCCTCAGGTTCTGGACGAGAACCAGCAGCACTCACCTCGTCCGGAGGCAAGTGGGACTGCTCCCTGGGCCTGAAACAATCTCCGGCCTCAATCTCCTGGTCCGCAGGAGACCATCGCTGCCGGAGTTGGTCAATGTGGCGGTGTATCTTTCGGCCGTCGGATAGCCTCACTACATACATTCGAGACCCCAATTTGTTGGTGACTTCGCCATTAAGCCACCGGTGCCCCTCAGCGTAGTTCCGGGTGAAGACCTAGTCTCTGGGCTGGAACTCCCTGGAAGGAGTGGCTGGTTCGGGCCGCACGGTTCTGCTGCCATCCAGGTCTGGGTGCAGGCGGTCGAGGAGAGTTGTCAGTCTTCTCCCCATCAGAAGTTTGGTCGGGCTTTTCCCTGTAGCACAGCTTGGAGTGACGTGCTGCCACAGGAGAAAATCGGCCACTCGATGGTCCCAGTCCTCGCCTTGCAGCCGGGCGAGGGTCTCTTTTGCCATCTGCACCATTCTTTCCGCCTGGCCGTTGGAGGCGGGGTGGAATGGTGCTGTGGTGATATGTCGGATGCCGTAACCCTCTAGGAAGCCGGCGAACTCCCTAGAGGTAAGCTGTGGCCCGTTGTCAATGACAAGTACGTCAGGTAGCCCATGGGTGGCAAAAAGTTGGCGCGAAGCCTTTATTAAGTTTGCCGCTGTTGTTGACCGCATGGGGACTACCTCCAGTCACTTCGAGAAGGCATCTACGACCACCAGAAGCATCTGGCCGTTGATAGGGCCAGCGAAGTCGAAGTGTAGCCTTGACCAAGGCTTTTCAGCTCTGTTTAGTTCAGCCGGAGGGGAGCGTGGCAGATCTGGCCGGGACAGTTGGCAGCTAACACAGCCTCTAACTCGTTCCTCAATGTTAGCATCGAGCCCAGGCCACCATAAGTATCCCCTAGCCAGGGCCTTCATTCTAACAATTCCCGGATGCCCGGCATGCAGGGATTTCAGTACGCTCTCTCTAAGTCTGGGGGGAATTACAACTCTGCTTCCCCACAGAATGCAGCCCTTAGAAATTGAGAGTTCAGTTCATTTCTCCCAATAAGCCTTAAACTCAGGCTCATTACACACACTCGGCCACCCCCTCCACACCCAGTTTAGAACGCGGGACAAAATTAAGTCCTTTTGGGTGGAAACCGCAATGTCTTTGGACCGTAATGGAGACTGTGAAAGTTCATCGAGGATGAAAACGTCTGCGGTTGGAGCCGGATCCGGACCAGTCTCTGGCAGGGGGCATCGGCTCAGGGCGTCAGCGTGGGCAATACATTTGCCCGGTCTGTGCTCCAGGTCGTACTCATACGTGGCGAGGAACAGAGTCCATCTTAACATCCTGGGCGACAGGATGTTAGGCGTGGGGCAGTCAGGGGCAAAAATCCCAAGTAGCGGCTTGTGGTCAGTAACTAAAAGAAAATGTCTGCCGTACAAAAAGTCATGGAATTTTTTAACTGCACTCACAAGAGCCAGCCCCTCTTTATCAATTTGGGCATAGTTCTTTTCAGCCCCACTCAGCGACCTAGAATAATAGGCAATTGGCGCTTCAGTCCCGTTAGGCATGACATGGCTTAGAACTGCCCTAATACCAAATGGCGACGCGTCAGCCGCCAGAACCAACATTTTTGTCTCATCAAAGTGCGTGAGGACACTGTTAGACGTCAACAACATTTTAACATTTAGAAAAGCTTCTTCTTGACGCTGCCCCCAAACCCATTTTGCATCTTTGTTTAATAAGCGGTGTAACGGCTCAGCTACCGAAGCTTTGTGAGGCAGGAATGCATGATAAAAATTAACGAGCCCTAAAAAGGCTTGTAGCTCCGTTTTGTTTTGTGGCCTGGGCGCGTTGTGAATAGCAGATACCTTTCCCGGGGTTGGGTGAACTCCCTGCTCGTCAATTTTGAATCCCAGGAATTCAACGCTGGGAACCCCTATCGTACACTTTTCTCTTTTTACACGTAACCCAGCTTTTTGAAAACATTGTAAGACCTGCTTGACTCTTTCAAGCAACTCCTCCTCATCTTTCCCTGCAATAAGCACATCATCGAAGTAAGGAATTACTCCCTTGAGGCCTCTAAGCAACCCTTCCATTAATCCCTGGAAGATTCCCGGTGCGACATTAACCCCGAATTGGAGGCGCTTGACTCGAAACGCACCTCTATGAGTTACGATGGTTTGTGCTTCTGCAGCATTGCTATCCACAGGCAGTTGTTGATAAGCCTGGGCAAGGTCCAACTTTGCAAAAACCTTGCCCCCCCCCCAGAGACGCAAGTACATGACTTATCACAGGTACAGGATATGAGTGCTGTTGCAACGCCTTATTGATTGTACACTTATAATCTGCACAAATTCTTATAGAACGATCGGGTTTGACAGGAGTAACGATGGGTGTTTCCCATTTGCTGTATGGTACCGGTTCTAAGACCCCTTGCGCAATGAGCTTGTCGAGCTCCATTTCTATTTTTGGTCGCAATGCTAATGGTACCTTCCTATATTTCAACCTGATAGGCCGTACATTTGGATCCAGTTCAAATGAAACCGGGGGACCTGTATAGGTTCCCAATCCCCTTCCAAAAACCTGAGGAAACTCGTTATACAAGCAATCCCATTTATCACAACACACTGCATTAATGCCAGAAATAGCAATGCCCAACGGTTCAAACCAATCAAGCCCTAAGAGGCTTACCCTGTCCCCTTCAGCAACAATTAGGGACAGAGCTGCCTTTCGCTCTTTGAATTTGACTTCAAATTCAGCCTCACCGGCCAACGGAATTCTGTGCCCTTGAAAATCAGCAAGACAGGCGTCAGTTGGTAGGAGACGGCGGCGGCTTCGGCGAGGGAAAAGACGATCTAGCGTATGCGTCGAAATGATGGTTCTAGCCGACCCCGAATCGACTTCGAAAGGGCAGGCAACACCGTCAAGATACACGGTGACGAAAATCTTCTTCCTCCGGGGCACTCCCGTGGTGAGGACAGTCGACGAGCAGGGGTTGGACGACAGGGCCGGGTATCGGGACGACAGGAACGAAGAGCAGGTAGTGTTGACCTTGCTTCGGAATTGAGAGCGCTGTGGAGGTGACGTAGGCGGCGACCTCCTCGATTTGCAGACCCTGGCGATGTGCCCGCGTTTTCCACAAGCTCAACATACCAACTCTCTGGCCCAACAGGTGTCGCGCTCGTGCTTCCCGCCACAACCTAGGCACTGACGCGTAGGCGTAGTCTTCACTCTGGTCTGCGGTTGGCTGCTGTAACGCGGTTCTCGTATGTCATCAACGGCAGGCGCTGGTTCCCGGTCCTCGACTTGGAGGTGGATGCTGGAATCAGCTGCCGCCGGCCGCTGCCGTACCTCTCTCGTGGCCCTTTTAGCAACTTCAGCGGTGATGGCTTCCTCGAACGCGACCTTGAAAGTCAGCGTCTTCAAGGCGAACAATCGTTGCTGCAACTTGGCATTGCGGTGACCACAAACCAATCGGTCTCGCAAAGCCGTCTCGAGATCATCGAAATTGCAAACCCTTGCCAACTTCCGTAAAGCCGCCACAAACTCAGCTACGGATTCGCCAGCACCTTGCTGCCTCTTGTAGAACGCGTGCCGGGAAGCGATCTCAGAAGGCTGCGGCGCAAAATGAGCCTTCAACTTCTCCGTCAGCGTGGCGTACGGCACGGACTTGATGTCATCAGGCGTGACAAGTGAGCGGGCGATGTCAAACACCTCCTTGCCGCACGAACTAAGTAGCGCAGCTCGTTTCTTCGCAGCATCCGTCACCCCGCTGCTCTCGAGGTGAAACTCGAACCGGGTAAGGTACGCCTCCCAGTCTTCGGTTGCGGGCTCGAACGGCTCGAACCGGTGCTTGGAGCTCATCGCGGCGCTTCCTGGAGCGGACGGCCCCCTCGGAAACTCGCGGTCGATCGGAACTTCCTCCGTGGTGTCTCAGCGGGGCTGCCTACCCGCTATATCCCATCCTCATCGCCAGTTGATAAGTACGAGACTTGACACAGGAGGTAAGTTCAAAAGTGATTTCAGCTTTAATTCAGCTCCAAGTTAGACCAGCTAAGGACTAGACCAGCTAGACAAAATACAGTTCTAAAACAGCAGTTTATATACAATCCTGGCTGAGGTAGCCACGAACACAGAATGTAAAATGCGCCAATAACATTTGAACAAGGCAGCCAATCATAGTTCAGTTGTAAGGACCAATCATTATGTTCCTTATGACCAATCACAGTTGTTTCTAATATAAGCCCTCTGATTGGGCAACATTTGTGTAGCACTTCCGATCCGCATAATGAGCGCCAGCTCACTATGCTGTTCTTTATGTCTCTGAGGACATAACATCCTCCTTTCTTACAGTCTTCATGTGGTAAGCCTAACATGCGCATGAACTACTTGCAAACCCAGCATCCTCCTGCCCAGTTTTGATTTTATATAAATAACCTAGGACAAAGTAACAGTGTCATCCTAAATAGAGTTACACCTTTCTAAACCCATTAGCTTAAATAGGCTAAGAAGGATATAATTCTACTTAGGATAATCATCAATATCCAAAAAATGCTTCAGCCTTTACCCCGCACACCAAAAAGCAAGTGCTTACTAGATGTACAACCAAAGAAGAAAAACCAATAAGGTGCTTTTTCTTTTCTACGGCTAGATACACATTTGAGTATTCATTACAGGAAATAGTTTGAACAGTCCTCAGTTATACTGAAGTGTCCTCTGGAAACGTTTGAAGCTTAGTACATGCAAACTACCTAATCAAACCAAGATGGTTTAATTCAGGTTCAGAAAGGCATTATTCTTGTCAGTAATCATTTAGCTTAGATAATCTTCTGGGCAAATATCAGTCATGGATGATTCTGTATAATGTATTTATTTGATGGTCCTGACAAAGACTATTTTCAAAACGCTGATAGAGGAATGCCACAAGCTGAATTCAAATACTTCTGTTTGTTTGAAACAGATGCAGTGCTACTAAAAATGTTATGCGGCTGCCTCTTGATCATCAACGAGTATAATAAAGCTTAGGGAAATATAAATGCCTGATGTTCTTTCATTGGGCTATTTAAAACATTTATTAACCGTTGTCATCACTGCCTCATAGGTCTTCTATTGAGCTGTATAGCACGCTCGGTATTGAGGTTCGAAACCACAATCACACCACTGTACTTACCAGAGATAATGAGGGATTTATGCTTCACTCCTATGCAGCAATTTCAGTAACTCCATAGACCATCCTAGCCGCCACATTTTCACTAAAGTAAATTTGAAGATGGTTTACAAAGGTGGCCCCTTAGAATGATTCACAACAATGTAATCCAGACTTTATCAAGACACTTATGACACCAGTCTCCTTTGCTTCTTCCAGGAATAAATGCAGTTGAACATCTCTCCTTATATATAATTGTGTTTTGGTCATGGACTCTCCTGAATGTTCCACAGACTGCCTCAGCCTTTGGCTCTCTGATCTGTCACTCAGAGGGTGTCCCTAGCCACTGGCTGTGTTGCCTGAGTCCTGCCCGGCTGCCACTCAAGAGTAATTGCATGCCATCAGCCAGATGCTGTGTTTGCTCCTCCTTCCCACCCACTCCTTCAGCCACTGTGCCCTGTCAGAATTTTTGGCAGATGACTTTCTCTCTTGATAAAGACACTTTCCTCCTGTGTGGGACTGATTTTTCCCTCAGTAGCTGTTGGTAGGTGTAACGAAATGACAGTTACCTGTGTCTGTAAGATGGCTGCTGTCTGTGTGTTTAAAATGTTCCCCCATAAGGCTTAATTGAGCTGTAGTTCCAGAGAGAGGCCTGCAGGGGTATCACTCACTCTGTGTTGTGCTCTGACCACATCGTCTCCCCTGCTCTGCACAATACCAAAGGGAGGGGGTAGCCCAGGGAAGCAAGGAAAAGTCAGACCCTTGGGTTGCCAGCTTTCCAGGTATCCCCAAAGATTGGGGATTCCATCTCCAAATAGGGAGATTCGGCCAGAGAGGTCTCACTGTTCTTCTAAAAAGGCAGTGACAGTTCAGTGAGTGGTGGCAGTGAACTTAAGGGGTGAGATACACCCACAGGACGAGGGTCAGAGGCAAACAGCTGAGTTGTAAACTGGAGCCCGTTTCGCCACAGTAGGCAACCAAGCTTGGTTCAAAGGAAGGAAACTCTTCACAGGCCTTTGTCAGGAACTCATTGGGGCCAGGCCTGACTAGGGTTGTCATCTCCAAGTAGGGAGATTCCTGGAGATTTTCTTGTAGAGTCTATGGAAGCCAGGGTTTGGGGAGGGGAGAGGCCTCAGCTGAACAGAATGCCATAAAGCCCACCTTCCAAAGCAGTTATTTTCTCCGGGGTTGTCAGGAGTTCAGTTGTGATACTTGGTGATCTTCAGGCTCCACCTGGAGGTTGGCTACCCTAGGCATAGCAGTCAGTGCTTCAGAGCAGGGTCTGCTAGATCCAGGTTCTTCCTGTAGAAACTGAGTGGGTGATTTTGGACCAGTCATAGACTTTCAGCCTAATCTATCTCACAGGGTTGTTGTGCAAGTCAAACGGGGGCGAGGAGAATGATGTAAGCTGCTTTAGTCCCCATTGCAGAGAAAGACTACTTTTCCTCCTGGGAAACCATTGTTGCCAATCTCCAGGTGAGGACTGGAAATGATTCAGAATTACAACTGCTCTCCAGATGGCAGAGATCAGTTCCCCTGGAGAACACGATGGACTCTGTGTCCATATACCCTGCTGAGATGCCCCCCCCCCCAAGACAGGCAATGTGACGTGGAAGTCAGGGTTTCAGAGCACTGTGAAGGCTGCAGATGGGGGGGAATGGAAAGCTAAAGAGAGAGGGAGAAATAAAAGTAGGTTGATGCGTGGCTGAGAAGGATATGGGGTTGCCAACTCCAGGTTGGGAAATTCCTGGAGATTTAAGAGGTGGAGCCTGGAGAGGGTGAGGTTTGAGGAGGGGTAGGACCTCAGACAGGTACAATGCCATAGACTCCACCCTCCCAGCCAGCCATTTCCTCCCAGGGAACCATTGTTGCCAATGTCCAGGTGAGGGGTGGAGATCACTCAGAATTACAACTAATCTCCAGGAGGGAGGGCAGAAGTCAGCTGCAGTCAGAGGGACAGATAACGGAAGTTTGATGGTTAGCTGGGAAGGAGATGGGGTTGCCAACTCCAGGTTGTAAAATTCCTGGGGACTTGAGGGTGAAGTTTGAGGAGGTGTTGGACCTCCGACAGGTACAATGCCATAGACTCCACCCTCCAGACCAGCCATTTCCTCCTGGGTAACAACTGTTGCCAATCTCCAGATGAGGGCTGAGGATCACTCCTTGATGAAATTTTAGTTTAGATGCAATGGTACCAGTACAGCAGTGATACTCAGCGGCATGGGAGTCACATGTAGCTGTTTGAAATGCCCTCTGTGGCTCTTCTGAGCACTATTCCTCAATGTGGTACCCAGTGTTCCCTCTAAGGTAAGTTAGTGTGAGCTAGCTCCAGCACACACATTTTTGCTTAGCTCAGGAAGGATGGCTCCAGAGCAAACTAATTTATGCAGCAGCCAAATCACTCACTCACAACTTTAATGCCAGTAGCTCACAAAGTTGAATTTTTGCTCACAGGACTCCAAAGCTTAGCGGGAGCATTGGTGGCACTTGCTCTGTGTGTCAGGAAAGTGGGCAACCTGACCCTTTCCCAGAGAGCCTTGTGTTTAGCAAGTAGTTTTGACCTTGAAACAGCTGCAGTTGAAGGAACAGGTAAACTGCAAGGCTCCTTGAGGGGCAGGCCTCATCCCAGAGATGAAAGTAAATGTCCTTTTGGTTGATGGTAAATGTGAATGTGGCTGCCCACAAATCACTGTCTAGTACTTCACAGCACTGCACTTCCATAAAAGACAGGCAAAATCAAGACAACACAACTAAGAACAAGAAGATGGTAGAACCATCACCTTATCACTAGTACAAATTAACTACTGTCTCTAACTAATGGTTGGCAATTACTAAAAGTTTAATTGAAGGATTTTTTGTCAACTGATTAATTCCCCATCAAAGTTTAAAGATTAGAGGTTTTCTTTAAAAGCTTATCATATAATTTCATTAAAAGTTAATTATTAAAATATGAAAACTGCTTGGCTCCATTTTCAACAACTGATTATTACAGAATAAAAATAGCTCAGTTATTAAAGTCATGTCCATATGCATACTTATTGGAAAGCAATTCCATCAACTAACAAAACATACTTTCTTATTATGACTAAGGATCAGAAATGTGTTTTCACATAAGCCATGATAATACTGCGTAGTACATAAGAAATGTGGCTTTATACTTGGTTGAACATATAAAAGCAAACATTAAGTAACTATGCTGAATATTTAAAAATAATCTGCTTAATGTATTCCAACAGTTAACTTTTTATACCACTGCAAGACATATATATTTTAGAAAATACTAGCAACACTTCTGCTGGATACGCAAGAAGCATACCCCATCTTTCTGAATGCATAGTTATTTCATTCACAGCACTTCATACAATATTAATCTACCTGCTCTAACATTCTTTGATTGTGTTCTCTCATCAATAACACTCACCTTGAATTTACAGAGAAAATTTTCAAAGCAGTTAACATACTAATAAAAGCATATAAACGTATAAACCAGTTAAACTAACAGTCAATAATTAAAGATTTCATAAGTCAAGATCATTCAATAAAAGTAAACACTGAAAGGGGCAGAAAACTGCAAAAGCCAGAATTAGCCCACCCATGAAGATTTTTGGAAAGACTCAATGGCCTTCTTAATCACCCAAGTCCTTGTAGCCACCAGAACACAAGCTGGGGCCCAGACTCACCCAGGGTCCTGTTTGCAGTGCTGTGGGAAGGGGGGAGTGAGGGATGGCCGTGACAATTCTTGCCAGGCAGAGGGGGCAGGCTGGCAGTGAGCACAGGAAGCTTGCACCCACATGACTTGATGCTGGTCCTATCAGAGGGTCTTGGGTATTGGGGGGCAGTGGCACCCTGGCTGTTACTAAAGGCACTGCACCACCCTCACTCACCATTTTTTGCAAGATACCTTGATGGCTGTTAACAATGCCTACTCAGGAGGTTTCGGTTTCCGGCGTTGCGAATGGCGGCCACCTTTCGGGAAGCCCCCGGAGGTGGTTAGCCCACACGCAGTTTGGGGGGGTCTTTGCAGGTTTGCAAGACCCTAGTGAGTCTTAGGCAAAGGCTCCAAACCGGGGGCGCTTGGGGAGTAGCCTCTTTGCCGGCAGTCAGTCAGGAAATTGAGGCTTTCTCCCCGCCCCAATCGGCCCCGCTGCGGTGTGCCCGTAATGGGACTTAGCAACGCCACCGATTTCCAACAGGAGTGAGGAACAGCGATGAATTAAAGCAAAAAGAAGAAACGGCAGGAACCGTGAGTTGGAGGTCTGAATCTGAAGCGAAACCCGAGCCCTTCCCCAGTAAGCGAATAAGCGGCTGGGAGGAGGGGAATCCCCCCCACTGAGAAGCGGGACTTGTATAAGAAAGCTAAGGGGGATGAAAGGGAAGAAGGGTTGGTGAAATTACCTTTGGGGTGCCATTGAAGCGAATGAGTTAGCGGGACTCCTGAGCGACGCGTCACGAACTTTTATAAAGTAAACAAATACAAGAAATGTCTGCCATGAAGAAGGTCCCTTTGAAAACTGAGAAGAAGGGAGGCGGGACTTCCGGTCCGGGTAATCCCCCTCCAGAGCCGACTGTCAGTCAACAGACAAGCGAGCTACTGCACCCTCTGCTGGTCCAAATACAGAAAATCAGCGAAACCTTAACTAATATGGAAGGTGTTCTCAACAGTCAACAGAGGCAACTAACAGAGACGTCAAAGAAGATGGAGGAGATCGCACAGAAATGTTTGGTCTCGTCGGAAGACATCGGAAAAGTGAAGAAAAGGGTCAACAAGTTAGAAAAGCATCAGGATGTGCAAGAAAAAAGAATTTTGATGTTGCAAATGGAAAAATCGAATCTGACTCTTCGATTTCAGGGCATTAAAGAAGAAGAGAAGGAAGATCTCAGATCTATACTTGCGAATGCCTTGGCACCCGTAACTGGCAGAGATCAGCGTGAGTTAAAAGAAGAAATGGATAAGGTCTATAGGGCCTACTCCACATTTACAAAAAAAAATAATCTGCCAGCAGAAGTGGTTGTCAAGTTTGTCAAGCAAAGTACCAGAGATCAAATCTTGCATGCAGTTGCAGCGGTGCCCTTGAAAATTGGGGAGCAGACCATCAGAATATTGAAAGATGTGCCTTATGAAATCCGGATGAAAAGGAAAGCTTATAAAGGATTGACCACTTTTCTACAAAGAAGACAGGTCATATACAGATGGACCTATCCTGAAGGCCTTTTGTTCAAGTACAAGGATAAAAGAGAGAAGATTGACTCCATCTTCAAGGCGCAGGAATTTCTGAAGAGACACACCAGTCCAGAGGAAGAGGCAGCACTCGCAACGTGGACAGATTTGAGTAGTGAAGATGACAGCGGCCCAGAGGAGGGAGGTGCCGGAGCGGGAGAAGTGAAAACCAAAGGTGGCCCATCCTATAACTTGAGGGATACCAAAGGAAGACAACCTAAGAAATAACTGTTCGGGAAACGTCAAAAAGGAGATGACTAATAATTAACCCCAAAGGACATTACTAACCTCATTAACAGAGTTATTTTGAATTTTTGTTAGATGAAGAGAAGACTCTCAAATCACGGAGATTGCCAAAAACTGTATCTATATTGATTTAAACTAACCTTTATTAACAGAATACTCACTCCGCACTTTTCTTTATCCCTCTATATACCCTACCTTTTTCTATTTATAAAAAGAATAAATTCCTCTCCTTTTTAGGAGGGTTTTGATAAAAAAAAAAAAAACCAATGCCTACTCAGTTCCAGGGAGGCACTGAAAGTTCTAAGGAAATGTAGATTGGCAGTCACTGTGGGGGTGACCTCGACCTGGAATCCTGGACATGGGGTGCACTGGTGTGACAGCTGGGTGGCTGACTGGGTGACCTTGGCCTAGAATGGGCATGGCATGCCTCAGGAGTGCTGTTCTGGGGAGCTGTTGTTGTTCAGTCGTACAGTCGAGTCTGACTCTTTGCAACCCCATGGACCACGTCATACCAGGCCCTCCTGTCTTCCACCGTCCTCTGGAGTTTGCTTAATTTCATATCTGTTGCATCGGTAACACTGTCTAACCATCTCATCCTTTGACATCCTTTCTTCTTTTACCTTCAATTTTTCCCACTATCAGGGTCTTCTCCAGTGAGTGCTCCCTTCTTATTTCGTGGCCAAAGTATTTGCGCTTCAGCTTCAGTATCTGGCCAGATGCCATGATCTTCATTTTTTGGATGCTGAGTTTCAAGCTAACTTTTGTGCTCTTCTCTTGCACTCTGAGCAATAGGCTCTTTAGGTCCTCTTCACTTTCTGCCATTAGAATGGTATCACCTGCATATCTGAGGTGTTGATGTTTTTCCTGGCAACCTTAATTCCAGCTTGTGATTCATCTAGGCCAGCATTTTGCATGATATACTCTGCATATAAATTAAATAAGCAAGGTGACAATATGCATCCTTGTCGTACTCCTTTTCCTACGCTAAACCAATCAGTTGTTCCATATCCGGTTCTAACTGTCACTTCTTGACCCTTATACAGGTTTCTCAGGAGACATGTGAGGTGGTCTGGTACTCCCACCTCTTTAGGGACTTGCCACAGTTCGTTGTGATCCACACAATCAAAGGCTTTAGTGTAGTCAGTGAAGCTGGTACTCCCTTGCTTTCTCCATTATCCAGCGAATGTTGGCTATTTGATCTCTAGTTTCTCTACCTCTTTGAAACCCAGCTTGTATTTCTGGCAGTTCTCTATCCATGTACTGTTGGAGCCTAGCTTGTAGGATCTTTAGCAAGACCTTGCTAGCGTGTGAAATGAGTGCAATTGTGCGATAGTTTGAACATTCCTTGGCATTACCCTTCTTTGGGAGTGGAACGTAAACTGACTTTTTCCAATTCTGTGGCCACTGCTGTGTTTTCCAAATTTGCTGGCATATTGAGTGCAGCACTTTAACAGCATCATCTTTTAAGGCTCTGAATAGCTCATCTGGGATACCATCACCTCCACTAGCTTTGTTAGTAAGGCATTCTAAGGCCCATTTGAGTGAGACCGATTTCCCACAAGCAGTTATGCCCCCCTCGCTCTTCCCTTTCCCCTGATTGTATTCATCAACTTCTCACTACTTGCTGCGCGGCCACATTTTGACCTACAGCATCCCCCGATCTCCCCTGTGTCTTCTCAAGTGAAGGCGGCACAGCTGCTTGTGGGAAATCGGTCCATACCTGGTATGTCTATGCAATCCCTGTGCAGCCTGGAATGGGTGCTGCAAATCCCAGATGCATGAGTAAGACGATGGGGTATGGGCTGTGACTTGGCACTGGGGACTGCACAGGACTGTGACCTGGCACTCCAGACTGAGGTGGATAAGAGAACACTACCGGTAGAGCTCCTGACCACAACTGTCCTTCAGTCAGGAACTAGCTGACCGGCTGGCTGTGGAGGAACCTGGAGGCCTTGGGAATTTCAATATGTCTGGATGCCCTGTTTTGCACCAATCAGATTCACTTATGTGACTAGGGTATGGATGTTTTGCCAAAAAGGCATTAAGGAGCCCTATGCATTTGGCTACAGCTGTAGGAGTACTGGCAGGAGCTGGGTGTCTGAGGCCCAGTTCTTGTGGCAATATCAGCCTGGGATCAGATCCATCATCAGGAAAACCAGCCTGCATGCCAATTTGCCCGAATTTAAGAACATAAGAGAAGCCAATGTTGGATCAGGCCAATAGCCCATCCAGTCCAAAACTCTGTCCCACAGTGGCCAAAAATACCAGGTGCCATCAGGAGGTCCACCAATGGAGCCAGGACACTAGAAGCCCTCCCACTATTGCCCCCCTCCCAAGCACCAAGCATCACTTGCCCCAGACCAAGAGTTCCTATCTATACCTTGTAGTAATAGCCACTGATGGACCTCTGCTCCATATGTTTATCCAATTCCTTCTTGAAGCCATCCATGCTTGTAGCTCCCCCCCCCCCGATTGCAGTGAATTCCATATGTTAATCACTCTTTGGGTGAAGTGCTTCCTTTTATCCATTCTAACCCAACTGCTCAGCAATTTCATTGATTGCCCATGAGTTCGTGTATTGTGAGAAGTTTGGGGAACCTCATAAAGGATCTTGCCATGAGAGTCAAGTGGTATGCCCAGTCCAGGGGCACTGCCAGGGATTACCCTCATGCACAGATGGCAGGGGAGACCACCTCAGGGCATCCACCCTTGTGGGATACAGAGACTTGTTATCCCAAGGCTACCAGTGGATCATCAACTGGCAGGCGGGTCAGTTGATGAACTGGAACCAGTACCCCATGCTGTGCCAGAGCAGATTACAGACAATTTTATTCCATATTTCTCTGAAAACGTTGTGTGCAGGTGTATTATTTCAACTGAAGTGTAAACTGGGTTAATATGTGGTTAGGTATGGAGGGCCTCTTTGCCTTTGGCCCCTGCCTCACCTCTCCCCTTGATGCTGGGGTCACAAACAAGGATGAGTAGATTTCCACAGAGAGATTATTTCACATAAATGGCGCCACCACAAAAGAAGCCATATTATCTGTCCCAAATTGCTACCCCTCTGATTCTGAATAGGTAACCAGGCTCCAGATGTTGAGCTGAGAGAACTTTATAATGATCAAACCTGCTAACACTATAACTTTGAACTGGGCATAGAAGCAAATAGACAAGTAATGCAGATTAAACAATACAAGAAGAGGGACCCGCGATATTCGCGGGGAAGGCTCTGGCGATGTCCTCTCCTCCACCCCCACCCCACCCCCCACCCCGGCTCCGGCGATCACCTCCTCCCCACCCCCGGCCCTAGCAATCTCCTCTGCTGCCACCGCCAATCTCCTCCTCCCCCACTCGGGTCCTGTCACCCTCTCTGCCCGCCGATCTCCTCCTCCCCACTCGGGTCCTGTCACCCTCCTCTGCCACCGCCGATCTCCTCCTCCCCCCCCCGCTCCAGCTATGTCCCCTTCCTTCCCCCACCCCCGGCTCCGGAGGTGAGGCCTGAGCGGCTTCCAGCCGCCGGGCCCGCTGATCTCCTCCCCCCGGCTCCGGCGATCCTCCTCCTCCCCCCACCCCCCGGCTTCGGAGGCGAGGCCCGAGCGGCTTCCAGCTGCCGGGCCCGCCGATCTCCTCCCCCCGGCTCCGCCGATCCTCCTCCCCCCCACCCCCCGGCTCCGGAGGCGAGGCCGAGCGGCTTCCAGCCGCCGGGCCCGCCGATCTCCTCCCCCCTTCAGCTCTCTCCTCTCCCCCGGGCTCCGGTGGCGAGGACTGAGCGGCTTTAGCCGCCAGCCGCCGCAGAGTTCCCAGAGCGTTCCCTGCGCATGCGCAGGGAATGCTCTTACTTTTTGGGGATTCTGATATCCCCCTAGACTTTTAAACACTTTTAGATTTTTCTGCACATGTGGGGACTGCCCCACGTGCGCAGGAAAATCTCCCTGCCCCCCAGGTGCCCCCGATGTGCGGATTTAGATATCCGCACGCAGGGGGCCACTTGGGAATTAGATATATAGATGTTAAACTGTCATACTGTGAATAGCTGCAGTTTACAAACATTAATGAAATCAGCAAAGTATAGCAAGTTACAATAATCCAGTCTGGATAACTGTAGCTTTAGGCTTGGATAATTACACCTGGATTAATATTTTCTATAAAAGCTGGCAAACCAGTTTAATCTAATAAAAGGTATTCCAGGCCATTGCTGCAATCTGAACATCCCAATGCACTTGAGCACTCCTAATCTGCACACAAGACTCTTAAGTATAAGTGCAATCTAATAAAAAAACTGGCTGCATCATATTCCCCTGACCAGCTAAAGCTCCAGCCAACAGAACCACCATCTTCAGGATTGTTTTGTTTTGTTCATACATATCCAATGTACTATCTTGCAGAGACTGGTTCACAGTTTCTGTATCCTCCCTAGAATGTGGTGGGAACAAAATGAATAGCTAAGGGCTATTTGCCATGACCAGGACAGCCCAGGCTAGCCCAGCCTCATCAGATCCCAGAACCTAAACTGGGTCAGCCATGGTTAGTGCTTGGATTACCACCAAGGGTGTCAAGGGTCAGTCCTCAGAGGCAGGCGACAGCAAACCACCCCTGGACCTCTCTTGCCTTGAAAACCCTATGAGGTCACCATAAATCAGCTGCAACTTGACAACACTTTCCACATGGACCAATGACTATCTACACATCAGTGGCAACCCAACCCTAATCTTTGAATTATCTCCCCCAGGACTGATGTTAAAGAGCATATAAAACAAGATTTCTGTTCCACAGCTTAAGTGGAACAGCTGTCACTCATGTTCTGAAGCCAACCAACAAAGGATGAGATGTGCCATTAGACTACATCTCCACCATGTCCCATCCCTTTGAAATGCTCCAGAAAGACACCAAGATGTACAAGAATCCAGGATAATCAGCAGGGTTGTACTCACCCATGTATTTCCCAGATACAGGTTACTTACCAATGCAACAAGGCAGTTTCTAACTTGAATCCAAATTATCAATCTCCTTAAGAAAACCCTGGAGTTATTTAACCAAGAGTCCATAATGGCTCCAGTATGGCTCCACTAAGTGGGACAAACTATCTAAGAGCAAGTGTGCTAAGTGCATGGGCAGTCTCAATTCCAGAGGGAGTTCAGAACACTGATAGAACCATCAGACACTGTCAAGAGCTTTGGTTCACTCAAAATGGAGTTTGCTTTAAAAGTCTGGTTGTCTGGCTGCAGTCTGCTCTTGTTAAAATGTTGTCTTTAAGTCTCCTTAGTTCACACAGCCATGCTGGAGGGAGAGTGAACACTTCTGCATCTGCAAGATAACCTGTTCCCTCTCTGGCCTTGGATTTCCTTCTTAACATTCCAAACTGGTGGGAAGGACTGGTACTGTGAAACTGCAGATCACATCACCTGCTCTTCTGACATGATCAGAGACCAATCAGAAACCAATGAAATCATCCTTTCCTTGATTGGCCTTCTTGTATCTGGAAGACATTGCCTGAACCCTGATTGGTGACCAGGCTTAGCAACCATTTTGGGTTCAGACAATAAATAAGTTACTTTAACTCCTATTTGGGGGGCATGATGGTGTTGCATGTAAAGCTGACATGTAACCCTGCCTTGCTCACCCTTTGGCCATCTTGGAAGCTCTGACTGCTGAAGCCAACCAGCCTGGCTTTTGGGACTCTGGAAACTGAGTACATTTGGCCCCAGAACTGAATGGTTAACGTCTTTGAGAACCAAGGTTCTATAAGTGTTTAGCTCATTTGTTAATTTTTAGCTTTCTTGTTTTATTCCGCACAATATCATTTTAAGTAATTCTGCACTTTTTATTAAATATACTCTGCACTTAAATAAACATATATTTTATTCTCTTACTTCTGGTTTCTGTCTCTGCTGCTGCTATAAGTTCTGGTACCTAAGACTGTTGGTTACTACCTCTAGAACAATCTATGGTCTCCTGCTGTGAGTCAACCTTGCAGGGAGGATTCCCTAGCTGAGCCCAGTAAGGCCTGGAGTCTGTCCTTTGGCTCTAGACTGAAGTGATGGAAAAGGACTATGGTAGCACTCCCTGGTTAGAAGTATACAGGTGTCTTTAACCCCTTTCGTAATTGTAGCTAGCCAGCCTCTCGGTGAAGAGAATCCCCAGCCCGATTTGAGCTGGCAGACATACCAACATATTTAGAGCAATAAAACCACTATTAAAGTTTACTAGCCATCACTTAGATACCATTATGCTGACAAAGTTGTTACAAAGCTGCTAAAATGCTACACGACCAATTATCCCTCTCTCTCCCTGCCTACACCATGCCCTCAGTTTTGTTGCTTTCTCAGGTATGTAAGAAAACCATACTCTCTCTGTTTTGTTGATGCATTCCTAAACAATGAAAGGATAAACTCCCTTTAAGCCAGTTACACACTGTGCCAAATTTTTGTGGAAACAAGCTATACAACATACAACTAACACGGCAACACCAATATTACAATTAAAAACACCAGTGAGAATCTGATCTCAAAGTACACTTGGCTCAACCCACCTAAAATTATTTATTTATTTATTTATATTCCAAATTATATCCTGCCCTACCCCGTCAAAGCAGGCTCAGGGCAGCTCACACAGATAAAACACAGATTAACAATCTGATCATTAAAAACCAGGAAAACAATTCATTAAAACAATACTATATTACATACTAAGTGACGTAGCTCTTAAAGCACCCACTTACACGCAAAATGGGTTCCTGCTTTACTTCCTCTTTTGGATTATTTACAACATTAATGCCTGGATTCCACTCCCCCCTTGACTGGAATAACTTGTAATCGGCTTGGATGCCTGGAGTAAGTGCTCTTCTAGCATCGGTTGTTAATACTGAATGACTGATATTATTTTGAATCCCTGAGATCATTAATTCCCTAGCCAGAATATTTGGATTATTCCTTTTAATAAACTTTTAACTTCTTTTCCCACTCTTATGTCAACATTCCTTTCCAGTTTATAGAGATGTCTGAACAGAGCTTCTTTAATAGTGTTGCATGGCTAGCTGAACAGATTTGAGTGTGGCTTTTAAACCAGGTACAGAACCTAAGCCAGCAGTTTTCTGGATTGAAGGGAGGTTTTTCTTAATTTCAGAGTATTTTCAAGTAGATTTGGGCCATACATACACTAACTTATGTTTACAGTACAGATGTTTTCAGACCACACGTAGCAACAGGAACTCTGAAATGAACATGAAGTTCTGCATGAACAGAAGTGGCCTCCTTTTTTAAAAAGCTTGAGAAGCTTCTGCAGTGCTTTGGGTGAACATACCTGGAACTCTCTCTAGAATACCTGAAGATCTCTAGTAGAAACTCACTCAGCCCTTCATTTCTTCCATCTAATGAAAGCAACAGCATGAAGAGAAAGAAAACAGGATAGGACTGAAAGACTTTAATAGGACTTGGATGCTGCTGCCTCTCATTCATTTGCCCCATTCCTTCAGCACACAGACAGCAGCTGGAAAGCGTTAAGAACTGCACTTCTTGCACATGCTCTCACCATCATTTATGTCACAGAGACTGTCATGGTACTCTCTTGCAGTGGTCAGTGTGGCCCTGTTTTTATTCACTGTGCAGAGACCTTCCATATATATGCTGCTTCAAATGAATCAGTACCTGATAAAATGGTCACAAAGCTACAAATTCTCTCTTGCCCTCCCCCCCTTCCATTGTGTTGATAGTTTTTATGATGGCTGTCTAGAATACAGAAATCACAGCTGGAGAAGGGAGAGTATTTATGAAACCTCAAAAAGTATGTTCTTGCTAGTCTGCTTATCAGCAGCATGCTTTAGCAAAACACCAACAAAACAAAGGACAGAAAACCATTGTATTCCCTGCCAAACTATACACTAGCTAGATTATATCATAAAGGAAAGTTACAATGAAGCAACGACTTTTAAATGCCTCTTTTTACATGAATTCACACTGAAAGGTGATATACAAGGCAGCCTGTGTAAATTCAGTTCACAGCTGCTGGCTGACAACATGCTGACATCCACAAACTATGGAGCTCATTTCTCTTGAAATCACGGAGTCTAACAAGCTGACAGTAACATTGTTTTTTACCCCAAAACAAGAATTCAGAGCTAGGCAAAATGGCAATTCCTTTAGCTTCTAAAAGGACTCTCCAGAATGCTTTATAATATGCTCAGCAGCACAGGAAGATGAGAACATGTCATTTAGCTTGTCAGATGCAATCTCTTTCTAAGCATAAAGCAAAACATCTGCTTTCATCCTTGCCTTGCTTTTTATTTATAAAGCAATTCCCATTTCAGATTTCTTAACAATGCAAACAACAAATTTCAAGTGAAGACCAAACCTGTTGGCTTCTTTCACAGGTTGTATCCTCAAGACCAGTGAAAATCCACAGAAGATAATAGAAACTGGTGACATAGAACCAGGTGTCAAACTGCGGCCACACGTTTGAGGGAGGGAGGTGAGAGCCACAGTGATCTCTGAAAAAGCCAAAATGTTTCACTCAAGTATAAGACAGAACATTTAAGCCTATTAAAACAAACGAAGCAAATTAAAGCCATACAGCTGAACTCCTTCAAGATTATTGTAATGTCTTTTTTTTCCCCAAAAGGAGATTTGTGCTTCCTGCAGAACTATGTAAATCAATCATTCTGAGAAAGTTCCATTACTCTAGGAAAGCATGCAAACTAACAACTTCTTCCCGCTGAGTTGACATAGTAAAGTTCTGGATGAGAGAACTCCAGGGACTTTTTTTTTTTTATAAGCTGCATCAGTATAATGACCCAACTCAAAGCGAAGATGGATTTTATTTTTAGCTTACTACTAGTTATATCTACTAACACAACAACTATCTATCTATATGTACACTATACATAAACACACACACATATATATATATATATTTAATGTCCTGACCTGCAAAGCCTAGGCCAGTTTGATCTTGGACGCTAAGCAGGGTCAGCACTGGTCAGTATTTGGATGGAGGAACACTAAGAAACAGCAGGGTCATGATGCAAAGGCAGGCAATGGCAAACTACCTCTGAACATCTCTTCCTTTGAAAACCCTACGGGGATGCCATAAGTTGGCTATGACTTGATGGAAGAATATATTAACACAGTATCTGTACTCTTAAAAATGCTTAATGAAGCCTTCTCTTAAGACAGTTCAATAAGGTAGTCTCATATGTCAAGGGAAAGTCTCTGGAATGCCTCAAGAAGAGATCCCACAACTATAGAGTGGCGATCATAAATGCCTCTGTCTCTACATCCTGTCCAAGAGTGGTCAATCCATTCAATGATGAGGAGATGGCTGTTGAAAACCTAGAAAATTTTGGCAGGGGTAGCATAATTATATCCCTGTGTTTAAGAAGAAGCCAGTATGGTGCCATACTTTAGAGTACCAGAAACCCAGGATCAAATGCTATGCAACCAACCACTTCAATTGAGTTTTGCCTGCTGATAGGGTGGCTGTGATGGGAGGAAGAGAAATCATGCATGCCATACTTGAATTCCTTGAATGAAGTATGGGATTGCTGTGAAAGCATGGAGTAACAAAAAACATTTCCAGCTCTACTTCTTTCACTTGGGAAGCAGATTATTTACATACATACACACACACACACACACACACACACACACACTATTGATGGGGAGAGTAGGCATCAGCACATTCTTGGGCAAAATAACAATATGATCTCAGACCACTTTTTACTGCCCATGTTTGAACCATAATGTCTACTAAGCAATAACAGGCTATACAGAATGCTTTGCAGTTCTTATCAGTATATAGAAAAACAATAAATCCTGCACTATACATCACAGAATTAGTTTAAAGCCAAGCAGTACACTCCATAAAATAGGACAAATGCGCATACGAGAAAGCTGAAAGAACCTACACAAGTAGAAAAAATCAAGTGCACAAGCATTATCGGATGTGATAAGTTTGATTCTGTTGCAAATAACCAGCAAACCCTTCAATCGGATGGACAGAACATCAGGATTATTTAAGACAATTATCAAGAGAACATTGATTGGAACCTTTCATTTAGAGCTAATTCACACACCTATGCTCAACTGCTCTTAACGAAGTGTGAATGCCATTTAAAAGGATTATGCTCGGTGAATGAGGCAATATGCAATCTCTGTTTGTGATGTTGATCCATTCCTTATCTGACCCATCTCATCTTCAAGTGTTTGGTGCAATATTTCAGTGCTATCACATAGACAAATTCCAATTCACAGAAGCCTGACAATATTACATTTTTCTCCCAATACAAAGAGAAACAGCTGTGCATTAAGTATGTAAGCCACAAAGTATACCACCAATTAAATTTTGCAAAAAATGTCCAGATGACTGGTTGTATATGGTGTGATTGTATGTATGGCACTGTAAATGTATATGGTGTGATTGTATGTATGGCACTGTAAATGCACCTAAAATGATAGAAATGACCTATGCAATATCATTTAGAGAAAATGAAAAGTTAGAAATGTGACAGGATGAAAAGACCTTGCATAGTAAAAGATCTGTTACCCAGCACTCATGGAGAACAGAGGCTGCCAGTTAAATGTTCTAGATGTTCAGGTTTGTTGCTGTGCCATAAACCTTAACCAGAGGCATTGGCAGTGACCAAAATCCACTCCACTGGGAATACCAAGGCAACAGCATCCAAACCCCCTCCCTCCCAACCACAAAGCCATCCTATGCAGGAGACAGACAAGCGGAACAGAGTTCTGTCACCTCGAGTCGGGCTGAAGAGGAAGGAGGTACACAAGGGTGATGTCACACTCAGCAATGGCCAGAGGAATCCAGCTGATTTGCTGAAGAGACCAGAGTGGGGTGCACATGCACCTGATGATGTGGGGGTACAATGGCAGAAGGGAAAGAACTTGTCCTCCAGGCAATGCTGGTTGACTGAGCGTTCTAAATAATTGGCTGCCAGACAAAGCCTTTACTGTACTTTTAGAGATACATCTAAAAATCACAGAATCCAGCTAATGATCACTTTGCTGACAGTAACGTATAGCAAGAAGTTTGGGGCAAACAGGTAAACTTGATACTAGGTATCAGCACAGGAGCAAAAGCACAGGGGCAGAAAGACAAATGATTACCCCATGAAGCTTTGTACAGGAAAGTAATGCAGCAAAACAGCAACACCACCACAAATCTGTCCCGGGGTAAGGAATTTCATACAGGGAACTTCCGTACTGAAAAGTGGAAAAGAGGTGTTAAAAAAGTAAGAACCATCCCCAAAGGAGCAGCTTTGCACAGGAAGTTGATGCAACAAAAAACTGTACTGAAGAAGGATAGCCCACTGTGTTACAAGACCAGACACATCTTCAAAATACAGCCTATCTGTAAAACAAGAAATCCACAACACCCTGTAGTTGGCTTGGTGGAATCTGACAAGGGTATCTTACCTGAATAAGCCATGCCCATCAAAATTTCCTTTTTTGACTCCCTTGTCTCTGACCAAGCAAGGCACTAGGATACAAGTTAGTGCTCTTGAAATTCTTGTGCCTGCCTGGCAAACTAAAAATCTGCTTTTGAATTAATATATAGCCATGCTTATTGGTGGCATATTAGCTTCTTTCTAGCACTACACTGACACAGAGCTACATCAGCTATGAAGCACTGGGGACAAGAAATTTAAGAAAGTACACCACCTCATATTTCCTTTATCTGTACATCTCCACCCCCACCCCCAGTAGTACAACCTTCAAATATGGGAGCAACAAAGAAAACTAAGAGGCAATTGTACTTCATACTTATTCTGCATTCCATAATGCACAAATCCACTGTAAATTATTGTGGCAGCTAATGACAATAAACTGAATTCACCTGCTAGGTGAATAAGCTGAACATAGGGTTCTGTAAATTTTTTCAAATTCCACTCAAGTATTAAAACACTTTGGACACAGTAAGAGTAATGACTCTATAGCAGCACAAAGTCTTTTAACAAGCTGTTGGCTTTTATTAGTACATCAGCATTTTCATCCTTCTTAGTAAATTCAAATGGAACTATCCTGTGCCTTATATTTAAAGTCCATATAGTAAAGGACACTTTAAAAAAATCTTGAATCTTTACTACTATTTAAAAGATAAAACAATTGGACTCCAAGGAACAAATGATGGTGGAAAATACCATCATTTTGCAGCTGATTTATGGCAACCAGGTACAATTTTCAAGGCAAAGGATGAACAGAGGTGGTTTGCCATTGCCTGCCTCCGCAACCCTGGACTTCCCCGGAGGTCTCCTTTCCAAGGAGTAACCAGGGCTAACCCTACTTAGCTTCAGAGATCTGACAAGACTGGGCAAGCTAGGGCCATCCAGGTCAAAGCAAAGAACAACTATTTATTTGATTTTTGGAAAGTATGCATTCAAAACCTGAACTTACTTTGCTAGCAACAACTATTCACTAGTGTTGGCCCAACGCTCAGAGTTTACTGGCACACACTACACTTTTCAGGAAGAGAGTGACTGTGAAAAGAACTTGCAAAGTTCACAATACTAACATTTCACAAACACAGTTTTTAGGAGACAGGCAGGTAAAATGAAGAAAGCTGTAGTCCCACCCTCCAACCCAAGCAGAACCAAGACAATGGAGGAAACCTCCTTTTTAGGTTAATTTTTTCAGGTGGATTGAGTGGATAAGGACAGCCCAGGAAAATGGTGCAAAAACGTACACATACAAAACATTTGCAACACAATTTAGAAGAATTCCTAAGGATTGATAAAAAAGGAATTAGAAAATGTTTGAAACTGTTTGCAATTTCTAATCAAATTGCCATTTAAGCAGAAGAGTGTACATCACTGGCAATATTACATTATTTATAGTATCCAGCACCCTATAAATCTGTTACACAGCCCTTCTTTGCCCATCTAATCCCTCCTTCCAAGTGGGCAAGATCTCCTAATTACACCATGCACCGAGTGCTTTTGATCCTTTTCTCCCTCTTTGCTTTCTTTACATGGCCAGTGAGACAGTATTTCTCTCAGTTTCCTCCCTCAGTTCAGATATTACATTGGAGCAGGTTTCTACAGAAATGGTCAACTACATGTAGCAATGCATGTGATCCAAGGTTAATGATAGTTTATCATATGGTCAACAGACCTTTACAATTATTAACACAGAACAGCAATTACAGGGATTTGATTAACAGTTATTTTTCCTCTGAGACCTTACATCAATGGCTACACTGAAAAATATCGCCACTTTTCAGTGATACAGAGCCTTGAGTACCACCCATTTTTAATCTTTAAAGAAGTACGGACCATCAGGGAAGTGATACAGGCTTCTTTTCTGGTTCTATTTACACAACTCCCACTAAGCAAAGGTGAAGTCCAAAGAGAGGAAGAGTGTGAACAAAGATATTGTATTTCCTATAACTTCTTAGGGCCAATTCACATATCACAGAGTCCATGAGGCCACCAGAAGGACTTTCAATCAGAAACGGAGTTCCCTACTAGGAACTCAATTCCAAGACATGCGTGGCACCCAATTCAGATTGGAACTAAAGTACACAAAGAAAGGGCCTAAGGAACTGCTATTTCACTCACTGAGAAACGTATGTGTCCTTTGCCACATTTAAGTTTCTTCAGTGGAGGAAACAGCTGTTCTTCAGGTGTTTACAGGTCAGAAGAAGAGAGGGGAGGCTTAAGTTCTCCCTTCCCACATGCCAGTCTGAATCAGGGGTTCCAAACAGAGAACTCCAACAATGTATTAACCACAATATGTATTTTGCAATGTGCAACTTATCTCACAGAGGAAAAGCTGATTCTCTGTATGAAGGCAGAAAAGCTCAGCCCTTTGGTCAGAATTCCTAATTGTCGCAAACACATAGTCCAATGGCAAAGTTTACTGTAGAATTGGCTCTTTGTTTTATATATACAAACAAAATCCAGCACCTCCAAACGCCTGTTCATTTTGTCTTTTTTCCCAGCAAAATTATTCCCTTCATTTTCTACTGGGGGGTGTGTGTTTAGAAATGTGTTTCTAAAAAGACCGTTACAAACTTTCTCCTCTTAATTGTGCTTTTCTTTCATATAAGAAGACTGGACTTAGCTGTTGGCTGTGAAAATCATTCTTCAAACAGAAGATAAATATTACTTCAATATCAGGCTTGTTAGCAGTTTGCCATTCAAGAGACCTTGAACAACTGGATACACAACAACAAAAACAACAATATTCTATTCAATAGAACCATATCTTAACCTTCAAGGCTGGGATACAAATGTTGTTGTTCCATTAGTATAAACAAGCATCTTGAACCTGCCTTATATCATTTTACATGACTGAATTATTGAAAAAAATTAATCTCAGGGGATGTGCAAATTTGAAGAGAAATTCTTTCTCTTACACAGGTGAAATTAATGAAGAGTTTCACTTTAACTTCAACCTGGAAGGGTCTTCTCTTCTACAGACTTGGGGTTGGTAGTGGGAACTCTAAAAATGTATCAGGAAAACCATTTACCGACCTTTACAAGTTAGCCCTTTTATGAGCTAACTGGGTGTTTAGTAACAATAAGGATTAATCCACAGGTGCATACTTTAAAGAATTTTTTTTAATTTTCTCTGGATAAATTCCAGCTGATAAGGTGCTACAGTGGGTGCTCTATTGAGCATTTCAGATTAAATAATGGATATATGCTTCAAATTAATGGTTCCCATGAAGCAGAAGTGACACTTTATTATCCTATCATCTTAAGTAATATTACTATAGAACTGAAGATGAATTTTAAATATTTGCTCAGCCCAAAGTTAATCTGAAGTGTCATCAAACACAATGGGTTTGTAGCCCATCTATTTACAAATTCATATCCTCCCCATGTAAGAGCAACTCCATACTATTTGATAAATCAAAGATAACAAACAAGAATCAGTTCTTCACTCTTATAATATCCCACTATAGTAGCAGATAAAATCAATTTTCTCCATATAAATCATAAACACAGAGTACTGAGAAATAAAGTAAATATAGCAGATATGAAAAATGATCTAAACTACCCAAATCACAAATATTAGTTAAGGACGGAGCTCATTTCCTGCCAAAGTGCACAGGTGTGACGCTCCGGCAGCAAGGAACCCAGGGGGCAGGTACATGCAGCAAGCCCCGCCCCCTGCTCCCAGCAGCCCTCAGTTGAGCGACAAGGAGCAAGAAGAAGTAAGGTAAGTGGCAGAGCCCCCGCTCACCATTCCTGGGCCATGCCAAGGTGCAGGGCCCAGAGAAAGGCCTGCGACCCCCCACTCAGCTTTCCTGGGCTGCGCCTAAGCACAGAGCCTGGGAAAAGGCCTGCAACACCCCCTCCTCGACTTTCCTGGGCCGCACCTAGGCAAGGAGCCCAGGAAAAGGCCTGTGGAGCCCCCCACCTTTCCTGGCCCATGGGTGGGGGTGGAGGTGCTTGAGCAGGGGGTGGGAGAGCCTCCCTCACCATCTCTTTCCCCTTTTTCTTTCCCTCCTTCTCCCTTTCTTTCCCTCTTTCTTTCCTTCTCTCTCTTTCTTTCCCTCTTTCTTTCCCTCCCTCTTTCCTTCTCTTTCTTTCCCTCTTCCCCTCGATTCTTTCTTTCTTTCTGTGCAGATCTGCACGTTCCCCCCCCCCATAGCTAGCAATCAAAAACAGTCCAGTGGCATCTTTAAGACCAAGTTTTATCAGGTACAAGCTGTCCCTCCTCTATGAGGGCAGATCTGCACATTTCAACCCCCCCATAGCTAGCAATCCAAAACAGTCCAGTGGCACCTTTAAGACCAAGGTTTAATCAGGTACAAGCTCTCCTTCCTCTTTGAGGGCAGATCTGCGTGTGTGTGTGTGTGTCCCCATAGCTAGCAATCCAAAAGAGTCTAGTGGCACCTTTAAGACCAAAATTTATTCTAGTACAAGCTCTCCTTCCTCTGTGAGGGCAGATCTGAGCATTTCCCCCCCATAGCTAGCAATCCAAAACAATCTAGTGGCACCCTTAAGACCCAGGTTTATTCAGGTACAAGCTCTCCCTCCTCTGTGAGGGCAGATCTGCACATTCCCCACCCCATAGTTAGCAATCCAAAACAGTCCAGTGGCACCTTTAAGACCTAAGTTTATTCCGGTACAAGCTCTCCCTCCTCTGAGAGGGCAGATCTGAGTGTGTGTGTGTGTGTCCCCCCCCAAGAACTAGCAATCCAAAACAGTCCAGTGGAACCTGAGCGGTGGGTGTTGCCTTCTGACACACTTCCGGTGATGCCAGGGGGTGTGGCATATGCAAATAAGTTATGCTAATGAGTTATGCTAATAAGTTGTGCTAATGAGCTCCTGCACCTCTTTTTCTACGAAATGACCCCTGGTTAAGGAGTGTCTCCCAAAAGTGCAATCCATATATGAAGGTGTAAATACTTCTACATTAAAAGATGTAAATAATTTTACATTATCAATACTGTATTAAATGATGTGCATGCAGGCTACCATGGAAGCAAACATCCACAGCAGTGGTTGTGCCTAGCCTTACTGAGGCACCAGCACTACATTGCATGGAAATACTGATGTAAGTGGGATACAACAATTTACTCATCCACTTTTGAGCATTGCAAGTTACAATGAAAGTTGCCACTATTGGGCAATACAATATATGAAATAATAAGGAATGACTGCCAAGTATCTTGAGATATTATGCATAGAGTTGAAGGGACCAGAGCTCCGTAAGACTCATTCTCTGGAAGCCAAGAATTTGGCCTATTCTGAACACTTTTAAGTTGCTTTGAACATGTGGAAATGGGATGACTGGATCTGTTCACATACTGGATCCAGAGTGAGTTTACCTGTAGGGAAATGGGTAGCATGGTCTTATACTGATGAAACATGACCTTCTTCTTTGGATAGCAGATTTCAGAGTAGAGTGCTCCCAATCTCAACTTTCCTGTCACCAAACTTCATTTCCATGTGCACTTTTAATTTTAAAGAGTCACGTCCTGTTCAGATCACATTTTGACTTTTGACATCCAGGGCTGTACCAGAATGGATAATGATAGAATCACCTAAGAGGGTAGGGTTGATAGCTATTCATTTTGTTTGATCGTAATTGGGGTTTGATGTTGAGCCCTGCCTCCTTCAGCAGAGCCTCAATAAAGTTATAGTTCAAGTTCATCTAGCTTTCAACTCCTGTTCTCTCTCAGTGGCAGGTAATTGCTTTATTGCTATATTTATGCAGGATTACAAAAGCAAGGTATCCCAGCCATGGATCAAAGCAGCTCAAGAGACCAAACAGAAATAAATGTGACAGGCTATCACATTAAGAGGACACAAGCTAAAAGAGTAGTTTGCAACATGAATTACAATATTTGAAAGACAGATAAGAGCATCCTGGACAACTGGCACTTCAAATAGAATGCAGCAGGAGACAGATCCTTGCCTAGCCCTGTCTCCTTCCCTCCATTTAATATTTCCATATTTCTTTGGGGATTTCCTTGGGGAAGAATAAAAGTAGTGGCTGTTTTGACATTTGTCATCTTTTACTTTGCCATCTTCCTGGCTAAGCAACACTGCTACATGACACAAATTCTAGTAATTGTCAGTACCTGTTTTTTTCACAATGGCCTGCCATGCCGCCTTCAGCCTCTCACTCTCCACTCAAGACTTTGCCTCCTTCTTCAATGAGAAAAATAACAATTAAAATTCTGATGTCCCCACTTGCCTCCATCTGTCCAGGTTAAAAGGTGAAAGATGTATACAATCTCCAGAGAAAACAGAATATACATCCCCGTCGACTCTTCCCCTCATCTTCTATCTACCTCTCCTACAACTTCTCCAACCATTTCCTCCTCTATTTCTTACAAGAAACTGACTACATTATCATCTAACACCTGTATATATATATACATAAGAACATAAGAACATAAGAGAAGCCAATGTTGAATCAGGCCAATGGCCCATCCAGTCCAACACTCTGTCACACAGCAGCCAAAATATACCAGGTGCCATCAGGAGGTCCAGCAGTGGGGCCAGGACACCAGAAGCCCCCCACTGCTGCCCCCTCCAGCACCAAGAATAGAGTGCAGCACCTGCCCCAGACTGAGAGTTCCCATCTATACCCTGTGGCTAATAGCCACTGATGGACTTCTGCTCCATATGTTTATATAATTCCCTCTTGAAACTGTCCATGCTTGTAGCTGCCACCACCTCCTGTGGCAGTGAATCACTCTTTGGGTGAAGAAGTATTTCCTTTTATCTGTTCTAACCCAACTGCTCAGCAATTTCATGGGGTGCCCACGAGTTCTTGCACTGTGAGAAAGGGAGAAAAGTACTTCTTTCTCAACCTGCTCAATCCCATTCATAATCTTATAAACCTCAATCATGTCACCCCTCAGCCGTCGTTTCTCCAGGCTAAAGAGCCCCAAGCATTTTAACCTTTCTTCATAGGGAAGGTGTTCCAACCCTTTTATCATTCTAGTTGCCCTTCTCCGCACTTTTTCCATTGCTATAATATCCTTTTTGAGATGTGGTGACCAGAACTGTACATAGTATTTCAAATGAGGTCGCACCAATGATTTATACAGGGGCATGATGATACTGGCTGATTTGTTTTCAATTCCCTTCCTAATAATCCCCAGCATAGCGTTGGCCTTCTTTATTGCAGCTAGTCACTGTCTAGACATTTTCATTGAGTTATCCACTACGACTCCAAGATCTCTCTCTTGGTCCGTCTCTGCCAGTTCAGACCTCATCAACATGTATTTATATTTAGGATTTTTGGCTCCAGTGTGCATCACTTTGCACTTGGCCACATTGAACCCCATTTGCCACGTTGATGCCCACTCACCCATCCTCAACAGATCCCTTTGGAGTGCCTCACACTCCTCCCTGGTTTTCACCACCCTGAACAACTTCGTGTCATCTGCAAATTTAGCCACTTCACTGCTTATTCCCAATTCCAAATCATCATCGGACTGAGTACTGATCCCTGTGGTACCCCACTGCTTACCACCCTCCACTGAGAAAGTTTCCCATTTATACTCACTCTCTGTTTCCTATTTATAAGCCAGTTTTTGATCCACAAGAGGACTTGTCCTTTTATCCCATGACTATTGAGCTTTCTTAGGAGCCTTTGATGAGGAACTGTATCAAAAGCTTTCCAGAAGTCAAGGTAAATAATATCTATTGGGTCCCCCTTGTCCACTCCCTCAAAAAACACTAGGTTAGTGAGACAAGATCTTCCCTTACAGAACCCATGCTGAGTCTGCCTCAATAGTTTTTGTTCATCAATGTGCCTACTAATTCTTTCCTTAATAACAGTTTCCACCAACTTACCCGGTATCGATGTCAGACTGACTGGCCTATAATTTCCCGGCTCTCCCCTGGAGCCCTTTTTAAAGATGGGAGTGACATCAGCTACCTTCCAGTCCTCAGGAATGGAGGCAGATTTTAAAGAAAGATTACATATTTTTGACAGGAGATCCACAAGTTCACATTTGAGTTCTTTCAGAACTCTCGGATAAATGCCATCCAGGCCTGGTGATTTATTAGTTTTTAAATTGTCCATCAGTCGGAGGACTTCCTCTCTTGTCACCGCAATCTGATTCAGGTCTTTCAAACCCCCTCCCGAAATCGGTGCTTCTGGAGTGGGCAAGCACTTCTCCTCTTCCACAGTGAAGACAGAGGCAAAAAATGCATTCAGCCTCTCAGCCATTTCCCTATCATCCTTCACTACTCCTTTTACCCCTTGGTCATCCAAGGGCCTCACTGCCTCCCTGGCTGGCTTCCTACTTCTAATGTATTTTAAGAAAGTTTTATTGTTGGCCTTTATGTTTTTTGCGATATGCTCCTCATATTTCCTTTTTGCTTTCCTGATCACAGACTTGCATTTTATTTGCCATAGTCTGTGTTCCCTTTTATCAACCTCACTCAGACTAGCTTTCCAGCACTTAAAGGAATCCTTCTTACCTTTTACAGCTTCCATTACTTTATTGTGTGTGTGTGTGTGTGTGTGTGTGTGGAGAGAGAGAGAGAGAGAGAGAGAGAGAGAGAGAGAGAGAGAGAGAGAGAGAGAGAGAGAGAGAGAGAGAGAGAATTTGCATGCCTGCAAGTCATGGAGACTTCTGGCGACCCCTACTAGGGGCTTGGATTTTTTCAGAGAGGTGGCTTGATAGCCTGACTCTGTGTCCAGAGTCCTGGTATTCCTTGGAGGTCTCCCTTCCAATTACTTGCCAGGATTGGCCCTGCTTAGCTTCCAGGATCTGACAAGATCAAGCTTGCCTGAGCTATCCAGGTCAGGGTACTTGCATATTTTTCTTGATGCAACAATTCCCTCCAAGGTACTAGTTTCCATTTCATTGGTTTTGAAGAAGCTCTGACAACTCCTCAGTCCCATGCAACTGAACTGAATTCATGTTCTCCCCTTGTAACTCTTATTACCCTTTTACTCCCACTTATCTAGTTCCTCATGTCAAATTTTAGACTAACTTGAGCAGAGATCTGTATTCATAAATATTACTCAGTTTCAGAAGAAAAATTGTGGCAAAGACTTCAAACACTTTATTATGCCTAAATAATGTTTAGGACACTTGTGTTTTACAATACAAAAGTCAAACAGCTTCACAAATCTCTTGGGGGGGAAAAAAAGAAACCAGCAATGTGTCACTCTATTTTGCCTATTAACTACTCTGAGTTTACAGAGCTGCAGCCCTTAAACTCACTTTCCCAGTAGGTTTCTAAACAGCTTCATTGCAGCTAATCCAGAGAAAGAGGACTGGGATTACAGAACTTAATTTACATTCAGTTCAGTCATTCACACTATTAAAACATCTCATAGTCACTTTGAAAAGAAGTCCAGTTCATTTGAATCTCTTATTGTGACAAACAGTCAAGTTACTTTGAAGTTGTATGATGGAGCACCTATAAAAATAGCTTTGAAACCAATCAAACACTAGTATACAATCACATGGCACAAAATGTATCAAAACAAGCTACTCATTTAAAAGTCTCTTGAAGGTTCTACTATAAGATGGAGAGAGAAACACTAAGCCTACAAAATAAACAGAGCACACTTTTTTTTTCAGTATTCAGAATGCTGCAAAATTGATAGGTATATATTGACAGTATTTCTTTTCAAGACAGTGGAGTAACCTAAACAAAACAGAGATCAATAAATGTATTTAGGATTCAAAGCATGTGCCATGGATAGACAAGATGAAGTAATTTAGTCGTAGATAGTGGGGTTTTATATTCCCCCTCCTTTAACCTCTATCAGCTGATTAAATAGAAACCTATTGAATGATACTAGATCCAGTTGGTCAGCCGTGATGGTCGGAAACAGTAGAACAAATCTGGGTATTTGATAAAGTGTTCATGTACACGAAAGCTCATACCTTGAAAAAACCTTTGTTGGTCTTAAAGGTGCCATTGGACTCTAAATTTGTCTACTGAATGATGTTACAATGAATGCTTACATACTGCTGAGTTCACATGTGAATACTGGTAATCCCAGACAAATATTGTGAGCATACAAAACTCAGAAATACAATGATTTATGTCAATTTCAGCTTTGGCTATAGAAATGTTTTAAATAAATAAATATTAACTTTAAATAAATAAATATTAAATATATACATTACCGTTGTCATTTTGAGGTATCCAAAAAGTATAATGTTTGTCCCCTTCCAGACACTCACAGGCTTCATCTGGAAACCATGAGAACACACCAAATTTTGAACATTTCATGTAACAGATACAAGAAAAGATGTTTACATTCTTCTCTGAATCAAAAAGGAAATAAGGTACACCAAAACATTTGAGGTCAGCAAAGCTGCACTTTTCAACTGCTCTTCCCAAAAATGCACAATGCCAACCAGGGACTTTTATTCCCTGCCAGCTCTGATAACACTCCTCTGTTATGAGAGGAGAAAAAGAAGAGAGGGGAAAAGTCAGAAATGGGCGCAAAAGAAGAAAAACAAATACCTCCTGTCCACAAGTACCCTAGAAGGTTATGGCTGTGGGTTCTTTTAACCTAAAGAGTTAAAATCTGTCTTTACAATGTAAGAGGCGGATCCTCACAAGGTGCTTGATCCTACAGAAGTTTGTTGGGACTGGAACCCATGATTGTTGATGTGGAGTTTCACTCCGCTGCAAGACCTCTGCAAGACTGCCGACAGAGAATTATGGAAACAGGAAATGAAACAACTGTTACACAAGGCACTAGGACTCCAACGATAGAATAACTCCCTAGTACTGACTGGGCCAAAATCAATTTGAACTAAAAAAAAAAAAAAGTGCCAAGAAAACGTGATGTTATGAATACAGAAACCCTACTAGTAAACATTTTTTTTACAAATATTTGCTTATTCATCTCATCACACCAAATGTGTTATTATGCAACCATTGCACTGTCCTTTTGAAATTTACATCTGAAGAGATGAAGATAATTTAGCCCAAAGGGTCCCCGGGCTGGTAGATTCTTTGTGTTTCTCAAAGAACACGACAGTGATTTTGGTACTGGGACCTAATCAGTACACAGCAGTACAATTCTGAATTCAAAGTAAAATTATTTTTCTTTTCTTATATTAGAGGAATTTTAATTGAAAAGTACCTTAGATTAACCCTAGCCCAACAACCTGGGGAGCTTTGACCTTAACCAGAATGATGTGTGATTTTTGCATTCTATCATCCTGCTCGGGCACTATTATGTGCCAGTAATGTAATGTGGAAGTATCAATATTTTAACTCAGTTTAAGTAAATTTAGGTGTAAATTCTTAATAGGAAATTAATTGCTTACATATTTTGAATCAGAAAATATAAATATCAAAAGATTTTAATGTGTCAAGATAATACAACTGTCTCTAATTAGATTATTGTTTATTATTTTCTGTCCTGCAGGACTGATCTGTGGCATTTGGGGGGGGAGGGGTTTAGATTATAACTGTAAAGGAGATTTTTGCCCTGATCATTCCCTAATGTAATTATTTCTTGTTGTAATTACTGCATTTTGTAGTAACAAGTTATGTGGTTTTTGTAATAATTTTTTTTAATTAAAAGGTTGCACAAATTCTGACCCACCAAGCCAAATGCAACCCACAGATATCCACTGTGAGTACTCTCTCATTGTGTGGTCCCAGGCTAGCAGTAAAACTAAGACCCTTGTAGGATGTAATGCACAGGGCTACTGGCTGTGCTTGGCTTGTGGGTCACAACTTGTACAGCACTAACCAAAAAGCTCAGTGTGTGATCCCCAAGCTGAAGAACAACTGGACAATATCATACAAAACATCCAAGAGATCACAGGAAAAAAGACAATCTCCCTAAGTTTTCTTTTAACTGAGCTGATTACTCAATTAGTATCTTACTGTCAGAGTCCTGGGGGCCCTATTTCTGGTAGAGAAGGGGTGGAGCAAGGGCACTGTCCTAAGGAAGGCAGCAGACCAAGCAGAAAAAAGCTACATTTTATATTTCAAGTAACTGTGACAATTGCTGGAACTCTATCTTGGTACCATTCAACTACTTAGAATTGTTATACTGGTCTATTGTTTCTTGTCAATATATCAGTGTTTTTTCCAGATAGTCTTCTGATCTGGAAGCTAAACAGCTGCAGTTGACAGCAGGTCCTGCCTTTCAAAAGAAAGGTAAGGCAGCTCCATCCTCTTGCCTTGGGCAGCAAGTCCCTATCCCATTCTTAGAACCTGAGATCAGTTCATTTCCACCTCCTGTGTTTACAAAAAAATTGCAGATTCCTGTGGGTCCCAATTTAAGAAACAATGGTTTATCATGCACTATTATTTTTAAGCAGTTAAATTTTTAAGAAAAAGAAAATGGCGGCATTTGACCCTTAATATTTACAAAGGGCAAAATAAAATGAATAAAAGTGTAAGCTGCTTACATTTTAAGTTACGATTTCTGTTTAGGCACTGGGAATCATGGGCTTTAAATTGGTAGTTGTCGCATGAGTCTGTCGACGCCCCCTTGCTGTCACTGGATCCCGCGCTGGGTGGATACTCCGTCACCTTGTCCTGTCTCCCCTGGGGAACTGCAAAGGCCTCAGACACTGAGGAGGGGAGAGGGTTACGTCACCATTCTCCACTCTCCTCTTCCTGGTCAGGCAGACCTCTCTCTTGGGACGCAATTTCTCCTGTCACCAGTTCATCCTCCCCGGCCTTTGCTTGCATCCCACCTTTTATTCCCTCTTTGTGCCACCTGATCCCCTTTGTGCTCCACCCTCCAACCACACCCTTCAGCTCCATCCCCCTTCTTAGGCAAAGACGCTGAGTCGTGGCTGCGGCTTCTCCATTGTTTCCACCCTCCAGCAGCTGATGGGGTTTCTGCCCTGCACTTCTCCCCTCCCAGGATGCCCTGAGCTGGGAGCTTGCCCTCGCACTGGGCCGCAGGCTCGGCGCAGCTTCCCCCTTTCCTCCTGAGCCTTCCTCTGCCAGCGGTAGGCTTCTGTTGGTGGTGGAGGTGGTGTGGTGGGCCGGTGACGTTTCCCCAGGGCCCAGACATCGTGGCGTTGTTCCATTTCCCACTCTGGTAGGTTTTCCGGGAGCAGGAGCTTGGGGTGTTGACGGCGAGGGAGTCCCGAGCAGTGGCAGCCACCCTGGGGATGGCCCGCCCTCGGGACAGTAGTATATACTGCATCAGCCATAGATGTGATTACTGACTACTTTAAGGAGCCCACTGGCATCTTCCCTGGTCTTTTTGTTCTCCTCCAGAACCAGCTGATCTAGCTTCTTAGCCCAAATGATGGATGCCCTCACAAACAGAGATAATGTGGCAGATGCCCTAATTGCAAGGATCCAGTTGGCCACATAAGGATCCACCCCCATCTTTAGCCCCCTGAAAGAAGAGCTATTGCAGAAGCATCTACTAATGGAACCTTTAAGAGATCCATAGTGTGTTTAGGCAAGAAGAAACCCCTTCTGCTAAACCCAAGTTCTGTTTATTAGAAACAGCATTATACCCATACCTCTTTCATTTGGCTCTCAAGGAATTCTGGGAATGGCAGTACTTTTTCATACTACGTAATCTGGGGATTCGTTTCTTCTTCCCCAGTTTCTGGGAGCTCTGAGAGATCTAGTGTGATTCACAATCTTGGCTAATAGCCCCTGATAGTCCTCTTGGTTAAGGAGACATTTTGGTTGCTCTGGGACTATTATCTCCTCCTCAGACACTTCCCTGTCTTCCTTACTGGAAAAACTGTTTGACTATCCGATAAGAGGAATCTCGGTCACTGATACTGGTGGGGTCTTTACACTGCCATTTTTGTGCCACCACAGTCATCCAGGGCTGTTGTCCTGCAACTACCACCTCTCTGAGGAATCTGCCCTGCTTCCAGTCTAAAGAATCCACAGAAGGGGGAAGGGGATATGATCTGGTAAGGAACCTTGAACAGTATCTTTTCTACCTCCCTCATGGAAAAGGTATGGCCTGCTCTTGCAGGCATCAGACTTCCTCCAACCAGGACTGATTTCCTGCAGGAGTGCACAGAAGTGAAGCTCCAGCAGTAAGGAGCCCAGGAGGTGGGAACGTGCAGCAAACCCCACCCCCTGCTCCCAACAGCCTCCTCTCGCCTTTCCCAACCCGCTGACCAACCAAGCAGCGCACTGCAGCGAGCTGACCCTCAAGCTGCTCCGCCACTGCCTGGGCCATGGCACCCAGCCTGCCCACGCTCTGCCCGTCCTCATTCTGGCCCTGGTGTAGCGCCTCTGCAAGGCGGGCCCTGGCTACTCCTGCAAGGCCTGCAAGAAGCTCCACCCTAGCTGCCCATGCCTACTAGGCCTCCTCCTGCACCCCTGCCCTGCCACTGCCCTGGCCCCCTACCTGCTTGAGGCCATGTGTGCCCTCTGCGTTGCCCTCCTCAACCCACGAGCAGCGACACACTTTCCTGCACTTGCTGGCCATCCAAAAGAGTCCAGTGGCACCTTTAAGACCAAGGTTTATTCAGGTACAAGCTCTCCCTCCTCTCTGAGGGCAGATCTGCGCGCTTCTCCTCCACCCATAGCTAGCAATCCAAAACAGTCCAGTGGAGCCTGAGTGGTGGATGTTGCCTTCTGACACACTTCCGGTGATGTCAGGGGGTGTGGCATATGCAAATAAGTTATGCTAATGAGCTCCTGCACCTCTTTTTCTACGGAATGACCCCTGCCTCCAACATTGCATAGTGAAGTCGGCTTGCTGTCTCTGGGGGGCATCCAAAACTTGGGGATTGGAAAGGAGGAAAGGCATCTCTACCTTGCTCCATAGTGGTGCTCTATCACCCTGACTGTTCACAGCTGTGACCATGAGTGCCAAGCCCCAGCATCTGCCTTCTTTGTTGGGGTAGAGGATCTTCTTGTCAAAATCAGCTGCTGCTGTTGAGGTCACCCTGCTTTCTCTTGCTACTGCAAGTCAGTTATACATATTTATTTATTTTAATGCCATGTGATGTTATTTTTAACTTTTAACTATTTATTCTTAGATTTTATATTGTATATATTTTTTGTCAACCACCCTGAGCTCTGTAAATTCAGGGAAGGGCAGTATACAAATTATAAATAAACTAGTAACAAAGTCCCTTGTAAAAGAAATACAATGGGTGTTAGCAAGATCTCACAGCGGCCCCTCTCTCCCATCCCCCCGCTGGCCGATGGCTAGTGGTGCTGTACCTCCCGCTCCTGGCTCTTGCAAGCTGTGATTGCAATGCAGGTGCTGCGGCATGCCCACCCGTGCGCACTCACTCACTCGGGCTGCATGGAACTCTCCGTGCCCAGGAAAGCTGCAGTGGGTGAAAGTTGACCCTCCCTCATTGGTCTGCCTCATCTCTGGCAGGCTCGACTTTCAGACTTGTCTCCCTGTGACAGTGAAGGGCCTCCATGGCCAGACGGCTGTCTCCCTCCCGCCCCGGCTGCTTTCCCTCACTAAAAGCACAAGCCTTAATTGGCAAATGCTGCTGGCTTTCCATTGCTATGGGAGCTGTTTGTGGCCAGGAACTGAAAGGATCAATCTTGTTCATTGGCTCCCTCCAGACCGTGCCCGAGACACTGGCTGCCAGCTCTGTGGGTGGGACTGAGGTTACACAGCAAGGCAATTCAGCCAGGGGATTGGCACACCTCCTGAGTGACAGATCAGTGACTGAATTGATTTGGGAGTGTGTGGAATGTACAGGAAAGAGTCACCCCAAAACAGCATTATATATAAGGAGAGATAAATAAATTGTGCAGTATGCTCCTCCCACCACCTCTGCTCATCTGCCATTGGCTGCTCTTCTGCAGGTCTGTGACTGCTCAAGCATGTCCCATGCCAGGGAGTAGAGCCTTCCTCCCATTTTTAGAAGGACAAGGGGCTCTCCATCCTCAGATATGAAGTCGTCCAAATATTCCTCATTCTCTATGTCTTTAATTGCCTGAGCCATTCTGCCTTCAGAAGGGGGGGTTGAGGAGTAGGCTCAAAGGAGTATAAAGGTATAAAGAAATTAGAAGAAATAGGTATAAAAGTGTAGAAACAGAAGTATTAGGTTCAGGGGTCATCTCATAGAAAAAGGGGTGCAGGAGCTCATTAGCATAACTCATTAACGTAACTTATTTGCATATGCCACACACCCTAACATCACTGGAAGTGTGTCAGAAGGCAACACCCACCACTCAGGCTCCACCCCAAAAATCTCCAGGTATTTCCCAACTCAGACTCAAATCTGGGTCTCCCAAATCCTTGTCTGGAACACTAACCACTACACAACACTTCATGGGCAGCAGCTGCTGAGCAGTAGCAAGCAGCTGGGCCTGCATGAGTTATGCAAGTTGCATTGTGTCAAGTTGTCCAGTGGCTGCTGTCAGGGCTGACATGCTCTCTTCCCCCTGCATTTTACTGACAGAAACAAATGCTTGAAGGCTGGAAATACTGTTGTGGTTGACAAACAATGGCCACTGAGAGAATTCCTTTCATATAGCTACAGGTGCTGCTCTATTATGGGTGAGGGTTGACTGAACTGGAAATGTTGGTGACTGAACCTGGGAACTTCTGCATGCCAGATGCTCTGCCACGGAACCATGGCTCTTCAGCTGAAACAAATCATACAAATACCTGACAACACTGATCTACCAGTGGCCAGTGTTATGTCAATGCTTTTTTAAAAAAAAACCAAGAAAATGTACTTCTTTTTCCATACATCATAGTGCACTCACAAGTGACTGTGATATCACTTGTACTGTAAAAATATTCAGACACAATGAGTTTATTAAGCATTAAACCCACTATAAAAGAACATTCATTTGTCATCTAGTTTTCTTTTTATTTGACACGGGTAAACCATGCCTGCAGATTATGGACCAAAACTGTGAAATGAGTTACACACATGAAATTTTAAAAAATGTGTTCAAAAGCTGGAACTATTGGAAGAGGAAGGACTTGCCTGGGACACCACTGTATCTAGGAATGGTCCTGCATATATGCAGCTGGGATGAATCTGAATTAGCATTACATAATACTCAGGCAGTTCAATGGTTTAGATTACTTAAACCCTGTCTTGAGTCACTAAAGTGTTTGCAGATTTTGTTTGGTAAATGTGGCTACCTGCTCTGTACATCAGATGAAAGGAGTGAGTTGTACTCCGTGCATACTGCCAAGGGTCCTTGCCCAGGCCAAAATTACTAAGCTCATAGCACCACACGCCTGTGACTAGTAAGCACAGAGACCTTGCAGGTTCCACCAGGATATCACTTACCATCTGCTTTATCTATACATAGCTGGATCTTGTGTAGTCATTCCAGTAATTCACAATGTGGGGAGGGGCTGCAGGTCAGTGGGTGAGCATGTGCTTTGCATGCAGGAAGTCACAATGTGAATCCCTGACATCTCCAGTTGAAAGAAGTAGTAGGTGATGTGAAAGAAGTAGTAGGTGATGTGAAAGAGCTCTCCCTGAAACCCTGGAGAGCCACTGCCAGTCTGAGTAGGCAATACTGACCTCAATGGACCAAGGGTCTGATTCAGTATAAGGTAGCTTCATGTGTTGAACTGTTCCCCCTCACCCCTTACGGACAGGACAATAGCATTCCAAGTGACTGCTAATGTGCAACAATAGTGCACCATCCAATGGTGTGTAGATCCAGTTTATGGTCCACTGTAAACAAAACACAACCAGGGAATTGTTAGCTTCCTAAAGGCTCAAATTTCATCCCAGGACTTTCAAAGGCTTCTGCAACCAGCCTGCTTAATACTGTACTGGGAGTTCTGCAAATGAATGCCCAAGCAAGTTTTTTGTTTGTTTCATTTCAAACGCAAATGTGCAGGGCCCAATTTTGCATTGTGATTGTGCTGCAGGAGGAAAGAGCATTTAAGATCCCACCCAGTCATTTCCTCAACCTGAAAAATAGTTCCATGGAACTGCTATTTGTCTCACTGGGTAAATATTCAGTTCCCTATATCTGATGAAGGGAGCTTTGAGTCTTGAAAGATTATTACCATCTCACCACCCCAAATCTTGCTCATTTCTAAGGTGCTACTGGACTCAAATCTAGGTCCTCATACATCTACTGATCCAGGCCTGCCCCAGCGGGTATCACTTAGGAGAACAGGGCCAATTTTAAGAACAGCAAATTCTTGAGGGTGGGGTAGAGTGGAGATTTTGAATCAGAAAGGAGTGGTTAGTCATTTCAACACTATCTCTGCCATTTTTCTACTCCAGTTAGCACTTTATGCACCTTCCTCCCACACACACACTAAAACAGCAGGGGGTAGCCATGTTAATCATGTAATCCCTGCAGCTTCTAAATTTGCAGAGTGGGATGACAGCCCTGGGGAATAGGCTCAGTGCTCTGCAACTGGAATGATGCTCCTGGGAGTAGCAGAGGTGTTCTGGGACTGGAATGACAAACCTAAACACTCTCATTTTTGGTAGAATTACACCGCTCCCCTCCTCCACCTGTCTGTTGTGCATCCTACATGAAGCAGGGTGATTCAGCAGATGTGAGCCAATGCCAGTGGTCTGCATCCACCAACTCACATAGCAGAACCAGATCTTGCAGAAAGGGGGCGGGAGGAGAGAGAGAAGGAGAGGGAGAGGGAGAGAGAAAGATGGGGAGACAGAAAGAAAGATGGGGAGACAGAAAATAAGGGGGGGGAGAGATGGAAAGGGAGGGGGGGAAGAGCAAAGAATCCCCTCATCTCTTTGGGCTCCAAAGTTCAGTGGGCTATAAACTTCCTGTGTGAACCTACTGAGCTCTGAAGTACTTCCTTTTCTCATTTCACAAAAGGCAAAACAAAAACAAAAACGCGCTCCTCCTCGCAGCCATGCACTTCACCCTCCCACAAACCCTGGCAGCCCTTCACTTGGGAAGCTGACAGAGCAGGCTGGTTTTTTCACTGGCAAGATCTCCCACAGCAGAATCAGAAGGAGCAGCAGCCCGCATCCTCCTTGGTCCCTCACCCTGACACAGGAGGAGGAGGAACAGAAAAAGCTCCAGTAGCCCCAATTCCTCCCCGTGCATGTCTATGAAGCTGCATCCCCTGGACTTCCAGCAATTCTCTCAGCCCAACCCTCTGCCTGCTTACTCAAAAGTCAGTTCCGCGGGGTAGGGCTTGGCCCCAGATAAAAGTGCAGGGGATCGTGGCCTCAGCCTCCCCCCCAGGAAACCTGTCTTGGAGGAAGGCAACTGCATGGGGGGGAAGGGCCCAACTCCTTTGGGCACAGAAAGCACGCTGCAAACTTCCCGGTGCGCAGCATCAGCCACTGGTGTGCAGCGAGGATTTGCACTCACAGATACGGAAGGCAGCTGTGGGAGCCAGGGAGGAGGAAGGGGATGGGACCAGATCACAGGGCAGGGCAGGCAGGGCACGCGGGGTGGCTGGCGACTCCCGGCAGATTTGGAGCTGGGGTGGGTGAGGGGGTGGAGGTGACCTGATGGCAGTGTCCCTCCCATCTTCAGCTGCCTGTCCCTCGGCGAGGCTGGTTCTTGTTCCCTGCCGGCCTCAACTTGACTCATTTAGCTGCTGGGGGCAGGGGGCAGGGCTTGCTGCATGTGCCCACCCCCTGGGGTCCTGACTGGCGGAGCTTTGCTCCGGTGAGCTTCGGTGCCAAATGAGCCCTGATTAGGTTCATTCTGCTAAGTTGTAGGGGCCTTGTTGAGCAGTTCCTCTCAAAAGCCTGCTCCCTTAACAAGGCAGGAAATGAACTGAGGAGACAGGAAGTCTGGAAGAAGTTTTGTCTTCTTTCCTGAAGGACAGATGGGAATCACCCATGTCAAGGTGCCTTCCCTCTCAAAGCAAGAAATGCACTCTTAAATTAATGTAAGCTTTGCTGTTAAACAGAAAGTTTCAGTTTCCTAAAATAGGTCATGTAGACCCTGAAACCCTTCAGACTGCTCAAATCCAAATGTGCTATAAACTAAAACCAAGATAATCAATGGATACCCAAATTAGAATTCACCATCTAACCCACTATTCAGCCTTAACTCTAAAACAATTAAGAGACATCATAAATAAATCAAGACATGTTTTAAAATCTCTGTTTTTTACATATGTACGGTCCTCACAGATCAAAGTTTTCTAGTGGTCAAGAACATAAGAACATAAGAGAAGCCAATGGCCAATGGCCCATCTAGTCCAACACTCTGTCACACAATGGCCAAAAATACCAGAAGAAGAACAAAGTAGTGTTGCCAACTCTAGGTTGGGAAATTCCTAGAGATCTAGGGATGGAGTCTGGGGCCAGCAGGGTTAGGCAAAGGAAGGACTTCAGCCAGGTCATGATGACATAAGAGTCCACCCTCCCAAGCATATACTTTATCTGAGCAAAGTGATGTCTGTAGCACGGAGATCAGCTGCAATTCTGGGAGATATCAACCCATTCATGACTAGGACCAATAGCTGACATAATTGGCACAATTTTTTAAAAGGCTGCCTAGAAAACAATTAGTCAGTAATGAACAAGAACGATAAACACTACGCAACATTTCATTTTTAGACTCATACTAAATTTGCAATGTGATTTTTACCTTATAAACATCAAAACATTATTTTTGAAATCCCTGTTGCCTTAATTAAAAATTATGAACTATCAAGAGTTATTACTCTAAAAGAGTTAGCTCAAATTTCCAAAGAAATTATCATTACATTTCAGTCTAATCAGGCAAACTAGAACACCAAATTTCTTTAGCAAATAAATAAATAAATTTAAGTATTTAGATCCTATTCTCCTTCTTCTACCACTACCACATTTTCGTTTCAACACAGAAATAAGAAAGTGATAAAAATGAGAAAAGGTATCATAACACCCCAAAATATTTCTGGCAAAAGGGCACCTTTCAATTAATATATTGCTGCTAATTGAGAATATTTTCTGCTCAACCTAAGTGTATTTCTTTACAAGTCATCAGCACAGTTTTTCAAATAAGACTAAAACCAAAGCTTTGAGAGTAGTGTTCTTTTGAAAACTCTTTTGTAAACATCCGCTAAAACCACAATTCCCAAAAGGTTTTACGTATTAAGTTCAAAAAATATGTGAAGGGGCAGGTGTATACTTTTGCATGCTTTAAAAGGTGCTGTCTGTAGCACTGAAGGTTTGGGGACCACAAAAAATGTTCTATCAAAATGAGGGTCCCTGAGCCACTGCAGATTGAGAACTGCTCCTATAAACTAGGGTTCAACAAATCCCAGGGGCTAGGTTGCCATGGCACCTAGAAGTTTCACTGCAGTGCCTAGTATTTTTCAGCAATGATTTTATTGTAGTGTCTCTCAGTGATCCTCAGGAAAAGAACAAACTTATCTATTCATGTCAGAATATGGTTTGCTGTATGATATAAAAATACATGTGCATGAGATTCTTGTCACAGCTTGTTTATATAATAACTTTACAACACTTGGTGGTGGTAGATGAATCAAATGGCTACAATATTCAATTAAACACAGCTATTTAATGCAATAATGGAATTATGAGAAATTGGGAAGAAATTAGGTTAGGTAGCTTTTTGTCGCGGTGATGACAAATATGGTAACTCTATGTATGTATATACTACAACACCTCTGTCATAGTTTAAAATAACAAGAAAGAATGAAGAGTTTAGGATTAGGTTTTGTGGCTGCAGTAATTAGAAAATATGGTCATTAAAACACAAAACCCTTAAGGATGGAAAAGGAGGCTGGCTCCTAAATTGGGGAGGGGGGATCGTAGAGACAAAGAAAGTTTGTCAAGGCCTGCTATAAACCATAAAATTAATTTAAAATGTTATTCGTCACTGGGTGTCTTTTGACAGGTGGTGTAGAGGGCCATATTCCTCCTATGCCATAAAGAGCTTCTAATCTAGTAATCTTAGAGCCACAACTACAAGTGTGAACAAATATCCTCTCTCCCATTAACTTGTCTCTGTCATACTTGAAGAAAAGTATGACTGTTAATTTCTGTCTCATTTATCCTACATGATCACTTTTTGTTCCAAGAAATAATGGCTCAGGATTGTCCTCATCTACCACTGTCCCAATCATAAATCAGATATTGTGTGTGTGGTGTCGTAAAGTCACTTCGAACTTCTGACAATCCTGTGAATTAATTTACTCCAAAATCTCCTATTATTAACAGACTTGCTCAGATACCATAAATTGAGGGCCATGGTTTCCTTGACTGAATCAATCCATCTCATTTGGGGTCTTCCTCTCTTTGTGCCGCCTTCAACTTTTCCTGGCATTATTGTCTTTTCTAGTGTCTTCTTATAACATGATCAGTTCAGTCATTTCAACTTCCAGGAAGAGTTCAGGCTTGATTTGATCTAGAACCCATTTATTTGTCTTGTTTTTGGTAGTCCACAGTATCCATAAATATCACATTTCACATTAACTTTCTTCCTGTTAGATTTTTCATTGTACAACTTCAATACATAGTAATGAGGAATAGTATGGCATGAATTATCTCAATCTTGGTTGCCAGCAACACATCCTCCTTTCTAGCTCCTTCATGGTTGCCCTTCCCAGTCTAAAGCTCCTTTCAGTTTCTTGGTTGCAGTCTCCCATTTGGTTCATGATGGAGCCAAGGAACAGAAAACCTTTAACCATCTCAATTCCTTCATCATTAGCCTTAAAATTGTGTATATTCCCAGTAGTCATTACTTTTTTCTTCTTGGTGTTCCACCGTAATCCTGCTTGGACACTTTCTGATTTAACTTTCATCACCTGTCATTTCAAGTCTTCACTATTTTCTGCCAGTAATGTGGTGTCATAAATAAATAAATCAGATCACTACTCTTATGTTGGATCAGGTGTTCATGAACCCAGCCTTGCTATTTGAAAAGCAAGATTTGGGGTGGGGGGTTGAGAGTGCCATCTATAACTTGCATTTGGGTTTGTCAACTCTCAGCTCAGCCAACAAGGCCATACTAATCCATGCTTTTTAAACCTCACAGCTGGACAACTAGAACATAGTCTATGTGTTGGGATGCCCCAGAAACCAACCAAGAAACTGCAGCTAGTCGAGACCAATCATTGTCATTGCTAGCTGACTACAGCACATCTTGCATATTTTAAAAACAGTTACACTGGCTTGTTCCCGAGTTCAGTTCAAGGTGCTGATTATAACTTTTAAAGCCTGTTATGGCCTAGCACCACATAACTAAAGGGCTATTTCTCCACAGATATCCTTCTCAGAAAGAGTCCAGGAGGGGGTTATGGGGGCATCAGTGAAGCAATGTCACTTTTGAGGAACACTTGGGAGTGAAGTCATGCCTATTTAGGACCCCTTCCAGTCTAGCTTTTGCCCTGCCCATGGGTCAGAGATGGTGCTGGTTGCCCTGGTAGATGACCTCTGGAGACATCTGGATTGCAGCAGATAGGTGCTGCTGATCCTTCTTGATCTTTTAACAGTGTTTGATATGGTTGACCATGAGGTGTTAACCCACCGCCTCACTGATGCCAGGATTGTTTAACATCTATATGCACCCCCCACCCAGATTATCTGGAGATATGGGCTGGGCTGGCACTAGTATGCGGATGACACCCAGCTCTATCTACTGATGGACGACTACCAGGACACAGCCCCAGGAGATCTGGATGAGGAGCTACAAGCTGTGGCTGGATGGCTGTGATAGAACCGACAGACGTTAAATCTATCAAAGACAGAGGTCCTGCACCTGATTCGTGGGGGATTGTTTCAGGGAATCAGGCTCCCAACCTTCGATGGGGCTCCACTGATGCCAACACCGTGGGTGAAGAGTCTGGAGGTGTTCCTAGATGCCTCCCTTTCTATGAGGGCCCAGGTCACCACCACTGCCAGGTCTGCCTTTTTCTATCTGAGGCAGATCAGGCAGCTGGTCTCATATCTCACCCCGCAGGACCTAGCTATAGTGACTCATGCAGGGCCGGCTCGCCCACTAGGCGAGCTAGGCGTTTGCCTAGAGCGCGCTGGCCTGCAAGGGTGCCAAACCGTGCCCCATCCCCCCCCTCAAAAAGCCCCACCACCGCCGCCGCCACCTCCCTGCCACCACCAGGGAAGAGCGCCCCGGTGGGGCTCAGGAGGCAGCGGCGGTGGAGGAGCTTGCCCGGCCTCCCCCGGGGGGGGAGAAGGCAGCGGTGGCTCTACCATCCCTTAAGGCCTACTCCCACCCCCTTTGCCCCCACCCACCTTGTCAGCTCCAGAGAAGAAGACTCTCTGGACCGAATCCACACGCCCTGGGCTGCTGGCAGCAGTGGGGGGGACTTCCCAGGACTCTGCAATACGGAGGTCAAGAAGCCTGGCGGGGGTGGGGGGGCTTGATGGGGGGGTCCATTGCAGCGTCCCCAGGGCGCCTCCTGGCCGGCCGCCTCTGAGCTCCTCCTCCCGCGGCCTCTCTCTCTCTCCCTCTCCCTCTCTCTCCCCCCGTGCCACAAGGGAGGGAAGCACCTCTTCCCATCTGTGTTCCAAAAGAAGAGCCTGGTGGCCTCCTATGGTCTAATCGCTGCCCCTCCACCGAGTTCGACAGCTCTTTGGGGAGGTAACAACACGGGCAGCTGCACTTCCTCCAGGCCCCGCCTGGAGGTTGGCAACCCCATAATTGATGGGCACGCACGGGGGGGGCACCAGGAGGTAGTCCCACCTAGGGCACAAAAAACCCTAGGGCTGGCCCTGGACCCATGCAATGGTCACTTCCAAACTGGATTATTGTAACTCTCTCTATGTGAGACTGATCTTGACTCTGCTCTGGAAATTGCAGCTAGTACAGAACGCGGAAGCACGGGTGCTGACAGCAATGCCTGTGCAGGGTCATATCCACCCAGTGCTGCACGAAGTGCACTGGCTGCCTATTGAATTCCAGATCAGTTTCAAGGTGCTGGAGGTTACCTTTAAAGCCCTATACGGACAGGGGCCAGCATACCTTCAAGACCACCTCTCCCCTTATGAACCCCATGGGACACTGAGGTCCACAAATCAACATCTTCTGACAGTCCCCGGGCCCAGGGATGTCTGGCTAGCCTCGACCAGGGCCAGGGCTTTTTCAGCCCTGGCCCCTACCTGATGGAATGAACTCTCACGTGAGATCAGGGCCCTGCAGAATTTACTACAGTTCCACAGGGCCTGCAAGACAGAGCTCTTCCACCAGGCTTTTGGTTGAGGCAGCAGACATCCCTCCCTTTCCTGGCCAACCCCCTACCAGTGGCCTGGTTCTAATCTGACATCAGGGCACCACTGCTATATTCAAATATGGCTGACATCTGAACAGACTACTTTACATGGTATTTTGTGATTTTATGATCTGTGATTTTATGTTGTTTTAATCTGTTATTGAATGATTGTTTGATGATACTGATGTAAACCGCCCTGAGACTGCTTGCAGGGAGGGTGATATATAAATTCAGTAAATAAATAGACAGAAAGTCTAAGGCAAAACCACAGAGTTTCCGTATTTAGAGTCTTTTGAATAAAAAGCCTTCCATCTTAATCAACTGCAAGTGCTAGAACGGCAACACAAACACAAGTTGACATACTATTTTAAGGAAGAATATGATGTTTACAAATTAGGAAAGATTATATTTGTTTCTTGATAGCGAACGATATAAAAACGAAACAGCCTGTCACATTACTAAGTATGTAATCTCCACTTGTACTGCTTAACTACAGAAGATATGTGGGATAATTTTATTTAATACAGCAAAACAGTAAAAACACTGCACAAACAAAGCCTCAACATTTTAGTTCTCCATTCCCCATTGGGAAAACACTTAAATAGCATACAAATCTATCCAAATGAAGATCATGTCAGCAGCACTAAAAGAGTCTCACTGTGCGTGATTTCCATTGCAATAACTCTAGAGATGACAAATCAGTGTATTTTTTCCAGCTCCATTCTGTCTTTACCATATCATCTTTTACTCAGATTTGTCACACAAAATGCACGACTACATAATTAATATCCATGTTTATTTTATTAACCTCAATGGTTCTTTTAACAATACTCTTTTTCAGTGTTGCAAGGATGTTGAATAATGATGGCAAGAATACTCAGCAATATTATTAAACTTATTTTATGAAATCCCATAAAAATTCAATATGCCCTTATTTCCAATGCAGCAAGGTTTTAACACATTCTGGGGGTTTATACAAGTGGGAACTATAAATCTGAGATTGGTATTGGGGAAACAACAAGGGAAGTAAACCCATAGGAAGTGGAACTGCAGCTTAATCGAATAAATGGGAAAGTAGCACCTAATTTTCATGTTCTCTTCAACTTCTCAAAGTGAAATATAACCCCAGGTTAACATAATTACACAGCCAGGAAGAACTACCTCCCAAAAAAACCTTCTTTATTCTCCTTTGCATTCTGAACCTGACACAGGACAACACAAGAAAACATGCATAAGCCAAAACCTTATTAATATCAAGTGGCACAAAGGGTAATGGTCCCTAAATTTTGTTGGTTCTATTCCATTTAAAACTATGTAGATCAAGACTACCCTAAATTGTGCTCAGAAGAGGAAGGCATTGAAGCTGCTCTAACATAAATGTTGTTTGATTCAAGTTAGCTCCATTCAGACTATGTTTATTTAGGAGACTTTTTGCCATCTCTCCAACATCCTACTTGATTTAAATTAAAATTAAAACAATGAATTATAAATATGGAAACAAACAAGCAATTAACACAAGACCAGGGACATAAAAACAGCATAAAACTGTGTAAAACAGACCTCAGGTGAGAAGCAGGTCTCCCCACCTCCCTGTGCCTTCTTAATTTTCTGAGAGGGTGCCATTACCTCACAAATTAATACAATAAAGTTTTGTACTGTTCTATTTTTGTGGTTGGACGAACTAGTTGTGGGTTTTTTTCCGAATCATGGCGCTGCCACCAAATATAACAAACCCCTCACTGTAAGGCAGATTTTTCCAACCAAAATTCTTAGTTCCCTTCAGGTACTGAGCTGGCCCCCCTAGTAGCATGATAATATTTGTGGCTTTATAAATCTGAATGTCCCATTCTGTGACAGAATCTGATTTGGCTTTTGCCCAGCCCAGGAACTTGTCAAGAGAAAACAGGAGCACTCTTTTTAGAGCCCTTGAAATGGCACTAGAGACTGTGTACAGTGAACAATAATAAATATTTTATTTAATAGGCAGGAATGGTATGGGTAGTCAGGAATTGGAAAGGCTGAGGTAAATTTTGTTGGCAAAACAGTATACTTTTCAGTTGACAGACAAGATGGTGTTGTAGCAGCTGATTTTTACAAATTTTTAGTTCTTATCAGTGATAAATGGTTGACTAAGTATTTCAGTTTCAGTTACAGTGTTTCTGCATATAGTTTCCTAATAACTGTTCAGGTTTTCTGGAAAGGTTACTCCTTTAGTATATCAAATTCTTTCCCCTTTTCTGAAATCACAATGTGTCTTCTTTCCCCTGAGTAGTCTATAAACATTTCCTTTCACTACAGACCAGAGACTGCCTCAGTGCCGATTCCCTGTATAACTGGACAGGACTACTCCCAACCCAACTAGCCAAACTATAGTTTGTGACAAATTTTGGGCAGTTTGTGGTTCCCAAAGTGAAGTTCATGGCAGGTCAACCAGCACAAACTTTCAACAAACCTTCAAGTTGTTCATGGTGAGTCGTGAATGGGTACATTTCCAGACAGACTGTCTACACTCGATCTAAATGTTTACCAAACTTCAAAGCAACAGGGGAGTGGAACTTGGAGGGCATGTAGAGGAGCATCTGAGGGAGGTTCCCTGTGAGTTTGATGTCTCTTGCTTGCACAGGACCCATTCTATACACTCCTCCACCTGCACCTGTCAGTTCCCCAGAAAGCACATTCCTGGGGGCACCTTCATTGGGGGGCTGTAACTCAGATCCCATACATCCAATCCTCACCAAACACAGAGAGTAGGTAGAGGAGAGTATGCCAGAGATCCCTGAGAGTGTGGTGTATCTAGCATGCAAGGGGATATTCTACTACATCACAAACCACATGAACTGAATCAGTTCATTTGGTGGCTGATAGTTTGTGACAGCTCATGGTTTGCAAACCGGGCAGGCCATGAACCATGAATTGAACTGCATTTTCCCAGTTTGTGCCCATCCCTAGTCTTGAATCACAGTCTAGTAAGAGCAGAACCACCAAAGTACAGTGGCCCCAGGAAAGTGCTCCCAATCCAACTAGCCAATCTAGCAGAGTACTATGGTCAATGGTACTGAGAGCCACCAATAAGTCAAAGAGAATCTATAGGTATGCATTCTCCCATCACCTTCCTAGTGAAGGTCATACATCAAGGTGAACAAGGCTATTTCCATCCCAAACCGATGCCTCAATCCAGAATAAAATGGATCTATACAATCTATCTTCTTCAAGACTGCTGGAAACTACATAGCCACCGCCCACTTAAACACCTTATCCAAGAACAGTATGTTAGCCACCAGGAAGTAATTATTTCAAGTCATTCAGGTCCAGGGAGGGCTATTCTAGAGTCTTGTGCACACTTCTTTCAGTATTGCAACAGCCTGAGGTGTTGGATTACACACTAAAATCACTATGGTCCATAATTTAAAAAGCATTTGTGTAAAAAACTAAACTTCAACCGTAATGAGAATCCCTCCTTTCTGGCCAGTGTTTTAATTGTTGTTTATATCTTTGTGTGCATTTTAGCTCTCTCTTTAATTATTTTAATGAAGTGTATGGTTTTGTTTGGTTTTAAAGTATGATTTTATTATGCATGTTTTAATTTGCTAGCCATCTTGGTGGCCCATGTGATGACAGGAAGGCAAGATATAAATTCCTAAAATAAATATACACACTCTATAAAGAAATTATTCTATGGAAGATTCTGAAATTCTAAAACAACAACAACAACACAGATTTATTCACCCATCTCAAAAATAGTGTAACAAAACTGTAAATGTACAAAAAGGCAACCCAACCCAACAAGTGTTTCAAAATATTCTCAACAAGGAAACAAGAAACTGAGGCTTTTAATTTGGAAAAGGTGATAGAGATCTGAAGCTTTCCCTGCAGTCCAACCACCTTTCCTTCCTTCCTTTCTTCTCACAGCTTTCCCAGCTTTGTCCAGCTCTCATCCTCCTTTCTACTCCATTTTTCTTTCTACTTTCCCTCCATTCTGGCTTTGATTCTTCCCCCACCCCAACTTTTATTCTTGTCTTTCCTGCCTCCCCCTTTATCTTAGATCCTGCCTAGATATCCATGGGTGTAAGTGGAAAACATTTTTTGCCACTACCCATATTACAAGAGACCTCCAATTCCCCCATAGCTATTCCTGCAGCAGCCATTTTGGATTACCTAGGCATCCACAGTTGTCTGCAGTTGCCTGAGCAATCCAAAATAGCTGCCTAGAACAAAAATGATATTCCTCTCACTTGGAAGTTTAACTTTGTTTTATCCCCTCTTTAAAAGAAATGGAAATTTAAGACATTACTCCATTCTGCATCTGGTCACAATCAATGCTCCCTCTAAGCTTTGGAGTCTTGTGAGCAAAAATTCAACTTTGTGAGCTACTGGTATTAAAGTTCTGAGTGAACAGTTTGGCTACTGCATAAATTAGTTTGCTCTGCAGCCACCCTTCCTGAGCTAAGACAAAAATCTGTGAGCTGGAGGCCAAAAAAACAGTGAGCTAGCTCACACTAACTCAACTCAAAGGGAACACTGGTCACAATGTGTGGATTTTTTTAGCCGCATTTTTGGTGATTATATTCAGAATTATATACATAGATAATTGGAATGCCTATGTTTCTAAGCAACATCTTTGAGTAACTGATGCTGAGCTTTACCAACAGGCAAACACTTCATGCCTGGCTAGTTTCCAGAGGTATCTGGTTGGCCACTGAATGCTGGACCATAGGGTCTCTCCCAGCAAAATGCTTATGTTCCAATATGCAACCCAGTCAAAAACCTCTGCAGTTTACAACTAAAACAATAAAACAAATCCATCAACATATGCCCTTAAAAACAAGCCAGGCCATAAAAATCAGCATAAAACAAACACTGAGCAGCCTAAAACAAAAAACAGCCATCAGGCCAAGAGTAGACCATACAACAGCTAACAGATAAAACTAGGGGTTTAAACCCCTTCTCTCTTTGCTTCCCCCACCAGCCCACCTTGGCAGGCCGGCTGGGAAAGGGAAGCGGAGGCTTTTAAAGATACCTCCCCTTGGCAGGCTGGCTGGGGAAGCAAAGGGAAGGCATTTAAAAGTTTCTTCCCCAATCTCTCTTCACTTCTCCAGCCAGCACCAGCTGGGAAAGTGGATGTGTGGGAGAGCAGGTCAGTTTCACTCCCCCTCCACTTGGAAGAGAAGGGGCAGTGAAACTGACACAGCTCAAGTTACAGCCAAATATTTTCGGCAATGCCAAGTGTTTCCTGAATCCCAGTATAATACCGATACTGGGATTTGGGAGTATCAGCATTAACCGATATTTTTGGGGTTTGGTTTAGTCGAACCAAAAAATACCAATATTTTTTCCCATGAGCACCCCTAGATGAAACCCCTAATCTAGAAACTCATGCTCAAAATTAAAATCTTTGAAAAAATTAAAGATGCTGGAACTTATATGGCACAGGCACACGCATCAAGAATTCACAACCATCACAGAAGCACAAACTTGATAGCTTCTTCACATATTTATTTACATACATACATTGACCTTTATTGGCACAACACAGCAACAATAAAGAAGGCACTGGAATGAATAGATTAAATATTTATTTAAGATGCCTTATGACTCTCCAATGTATTTCTAAAAACATAGCATGTTTATCATTCAGGTATACTTGTCAGTCAGCTGCAACTGGCTGTGATTCCTCAAGTGCAAGACATGTGGCAAAACCAGGCAGTTGCTGCTCGTTAATGGATGACAAGGAAAGGCCATACACATGAATTATTGTTGACCCAAGGGTACAGGACTTCTTTATTCCTCCTTAGTCCCCACATCTAAACCCCCCACATTAACCAGACTCTGGGTAAGCACGAAGTCTGTAAGACATGGCAAGTTTCTTTAGGGAATAATAATTCTACAATCTAGCCCAAGGCAGCCAGCAAGACTATGTACAGCAGAAAAGTCATCAATATATCCAAGGGTGAGAATGTTAATGCTGCCAGAATTAAACATAATTCATCACAGGAACAGCAGGCCAGGAAAAATTAGTTAGCACTATTTGCTGACAACCCTGTAGTAAAAAAGTTTTTTTTTTTAACTACACCAGAAAGTCTCTAGTTTCCTGATTTAGCACTTCAGAAGCAAGTACTTATCAAAGTGTAACCTGAGCATGGATCAATTACAGTGACAGCTGCTGTAATCTATGGTCATCCATGGATGTTCTCTAAGGGCCATTCCCCCAAGCAAGACCACCACAATTAATGAGAAAGTGAAAAAAGGCAAATTTGACTTCTACTTTGTGTACCTTGAACAGTCAGTGTAAAATTAATTTCCACTCTGAGAGAGTAATTTATTTTTAAGACAGAGAATTTTCTTGAAAGAGTACAGCCTATAGTGCCATTTCTGAAAGTGCTTATTGATTAGCAGCCAGACCTAACAAGATATTTGACTTCTTGAAACTGTGCTTAATTTCTTTGTCACTATACTTCATTTCCCCAATCTGGATTCTTTTCTGACATTTCTACTTACAGAATGTTTCTCTCTTGGTCTTAATCTCTCAGAAAGTTGTCTTTTTTGTTAATAAAAGAAAGAGGTGTGTAGCACAAAGCATATATTAATACAGTGATACTTATTCAGTACCCTCAGCTGGATAGCCCAGGCTTGCCCAATTGCGTCAGATTTTGGAACCTAAGCAGAGTCGGCTTTCGCCAGTACTGGGACAGGAGACCATCTAGGAAGTCCAAGGCTGCTATGCAGAGGCAAGCAATGGTAAACCACCTCTGAATGTCTCTCGCCTTGAAAACCCCGTGGGTTTGCCACAAGTCAGCTGTGATTTAGTGGCCGGAAAAAACCCTCTTATTCAGTGGCTTGGAAGCCACCTGTGGTTAATGTGGCTCTTCCATTTACTCTATGTGGCACCCACCCCACATTCCAGGAAAGTGGATAAGTCTTCTGGCTGGAAGAGGTCCCAACCTTGAAACAGCTGTCGACAGAGGGAACAGAAGATGGGTAAGCTGCAAACCTCCCCAAACTGTGGGCCTCATGCCAAGAATGGAAGTAAAGGGCTCATCCTCTCCAACAATCTCCCGCTCTTCTCTGCAACCTTCACACTCTCATCCCAGCACTCACCCAACTGTCAGGGAGACAACACACTGGCCACAGAGAAGAAAGAGCAAGCTTGTCACAGTTATGGTGATTTTACTGCCCTTTCTCCACAGCCAGCTTGCTCTCTTCTGGGCACCTTGGTACTCTCATTCTCTTGCTTGAGCTGCTGTGCCTCCTGGTGAGGAGAGAATGAGAAGGTAGAGAGCCCTTCACCTCACTCTAGATATACAAGGGCTGGCTAAAGTTCAGCAGTGGTGGAGTGAGACAACTCTACATGGCTGTAGGTGCTCTGATAATTTCAAAGGTTACAATTACATATTAAATATTAATAATTATATCTTATATCATTATGTGTGTGTGTTTGGAGAGATGGCATACACGACTCTGTTGGTTAATGGTGAATGTGGCTCTTTAAATCAGAGGGAGAACCACTGTATTACGAGCACAGAACAGGCATAGGAAATATAGGCAACAAGGCTACATTGAAAAATAGTGATAAGTAGCTGTGGCAGTACAGCTGGAGTACATACATGCATTGGCCAGGAATTAAAGAGCAACTTTACACATGCATTGCCCAATAACTTGACCTGCACTCTTGCCCTGTCAGACTTTTAGAATGCCACTAAAAGAGGCATTACAGAAGGAGGTTTGCCCCTAAGGCATAACAGAATCCTGCTGTTCAAGCATAAACCTAAAGTACCTTTGAGCTCATGAGACTATTTATGAAGGAAGAATCACATACTAATAAGAGTATAACTCATGGTGTTGGGAACCCCAGTTCAAATCTCACCACAGCTATGAATTCATTGACCTTAAACAATCCACTGCCTCTCATATTCAATACATGCACCCACTACTCCACTGGTTCTTATAAAAGCAATTGAATTGCAATGACTTCACCTGAAAATTCACTGGACCAAAACATCTTTACGTTTAGCACTTTTAACATCATACCTGTAGGAGAAAATAGTGTTGGAACATGGTTAAAATTTCCACATGCTCAAGGTGGGTAAGTTTTACTGATCTCACTCTCCAAGTAACTCCTGGAAGACCCCTTTAATCCAGGAGACACCTTCCAGGAGGCATTTGGGGCTGTAATGACAGAGGTAGACACAGGTACACGTCCGTGGATAGAAAACCTCTCACCTGCAGGAATCTTAGGCACAGCTTTGAAAATTGCATGATTCTGCAATTACGTATTTGACAGCCACTGCAGGTACAATTAAATACCCAGCCAAGCATGCTGACCAGGTAGGTATCTTTTACATATTATGCTGCACACATGCACTTTGAATCCTATCAATAGTATGTAAAAGTAACAACAGAATTAGTTCTCAGTATCTGTATTATTTCTCAGTTGTGGAGTGCAGAACTCGCTGTTGGGATAATGATCCTCATATCAACCATTACACATATAATCTAGTCTTCAAGTAGTCTGTGGCTGGCTTTCACTCATTAGTTCAGTGTTCCTCATCACCTATGCTGTTGCAATATACAAACTATCCCTGCTCCTTACATTTTCCTGGATTCTTCTTTCTCTTAGTGATTTGGATGTTAGGGCTGGGCATACAATAGAAAGGATTGTGCATGGAGATTGGATTGTACTGCAGCCTTGAATGTTAGGTCCTTCATGAACAGCCTATTTGTTACTTATCTTTTATTCCATTTTGACATATAATCAGCAAAAGACCATTGGAACCCAGGAGCATAGAGTAGTATGATGAATGTAATAGCAAGGCAGCAAGACAATCATATTCTAGCACACGGATTAAGCTTTATACTATTAGTCTACAGCAACAGGGTGAATTGCACCTTGGTTATATCTTTTTGAGAGCTACAGACAGAACTATAAAATGAAACTATAGAGCATCTAGCCATTAAAAGCAATCAAGGCGGAAGTATAGGAAAAAAATGCTAAGAAGACCAAGCTGACAGCAAACTTCTCAAGCAGAAAGCCTTTCCTCGAGTAAAGAAATTAAGCTTGCTCTGACTCTGACATTACCACTAAGTCTCTGGAAGCTGCCAAATATGTAACTACTTGAGAAATGAAATGAAGGCTTTTCTAACTGTGTGGAATACTTAAAATGCCAATTATCTCTTCTACAACACTCTTACTTAAATATTTAACTTGGGCTGAAACATATATATTAAAGGGAGACATAGTGTAAAGGGTTTTGAAGTTGTTAACTGCAGCCTTTAAAAGAGCTGAACCCATCAGTCTGGATCCTGTGACAGTTGTGTTGATGGTTGTAGATCTTTCTGATGCTCCATTTCCCTCATTTGGCAGTCCTTTCTGGGCCTGGGAAATTTTATTCCCAGGTAACATGACCAGCACAGCCTGAAACCCATATGGGCCAGGAGTTTGCAGTGGGGAAGGGAAAATGGAAACAAAATCTACTTGTCTATTCTATCCATGTAGTTCTGCTGCTTAAAGGCAAAGAAGAGAGTGATTTGAACCCTTCTCTTTCCCAAGTACAGCCTCCCAACCCACATGGTTATTAGACCACACTGGTCCTGTGACTCTGGGAATAAACTTTCCCAGGGTCAGAATGAACTATTGGAAGGAGGGAAACAAGCATTAAGGACACTTGTGTTGATGGGATCCAACCCATGTTTCCAGCTTCAGTTCTAAAAGCAAAACTTTTAGAGTCCACAAATAGAGCAGAGTTCATGGGAAAAGGCATTCTATTTGTGTGTACAAAACAAATTAGAACTTAAAACTAGGAAGTCAAAACTTTTTCTGGTTGCTTCCAAACACATTTCATAACTGCTGTTAAAACAATGCTACGAAAAGCTCGCTACCAACCCCCACTTACAACAAACAATTAAAAGTCATGGTATTTAAGATAATATTGAGGCAGAATGAAAATAATTCTACCTTACTGCATACCACACATAGATTTCAACTTTTTAGTCAAAACTCAGGATGCATTTATTGTGGCAAGGACTGCTATAATTACTGTAGTACTTACCCATGTGATGTGTCCTTGCATTGGGATAGTTCACACATGTCTCACAGTAATGGTTCCAAAACCATTATGGAAGTTTTTGCAATAGCACATTATGCTGATGAGAATGCATCTGCAGTAAGGCAAAAAACTCCAAAAAATGAAAATGAAATTGTATGCTTACTTCTGAACCTTACCCCACCAATGCAGAGCCAGCAGTCCCCTGTTATTTAGGCCATTTTTAACCCACCTGTCCCTGAATCCAGACCTAACATGTCTTACAATAATAAAAGAACAATTAAAACTATCAGAATTTAATAGATCTACATATCCCGAAAAAAATTGGCATCAGTTTTAATATCTCTCCAGAACAACACCATCTTACACTACTGGCAAAATCTGAGCAACGTAGAAGGAGTTTCTGGAAATGCTCTAGATCAGGCAGTGGAAATAAACAGGTGTTGTTAAGAGGAGAGCTGCTACATGGGTTGAGAGACAGTCATGCAAACATTTTTGTCCTTGGCAAAGCAGGGCTTTAACCAGCAAACGAACTTGGAAACAAGACCAGCAACCAGTGCAGAATGCTCAAGCCAGGCACAAGTATGCACTGAGGAACCAGCCCAAGAGCATGTGGGGTGCTGTATTTTGCACAAGTTGAAGGTTCTGAATGGTCTTCAAAGGCAGCCCCATGTGAAATGCATTACTGCAGCGTAGCCACGAGGTTACACGGATCAGTACGACCAGGTTCACTGGCTCCAGAAGGCAAACATCCTCCAAACTTTGTGTAACTGACAGAAATAATTTTTTTGTTAGTTGCTTATCCTAGCTCACCAGTAAAAGAGCTAGACTTAAAAATTACTCCAAAGTTTTTCACTGAATCCAACAGTAACAAACTTACTCCATTCAAGGGTTGTCAGCACAATCTTTTCCAAGGCCCACAGCCTTGCTTCCTAGGCTCAGGAAAACTCCCCATCAAGCACAGGACAACCAAGTACTTCCTTACAAAGCCAGATTAAAGAAAAATCTTACATCCCAACTCACAGACCGAAGTTTATTAATGTCAACTAAAGGCAGGCATAATCATTTGTATATTCAGTAGGTCTTCTTTTTTAATAAGGAATCAAGAGTTCTAGGAAATTTTCCAAGTGTACACACAAACTGTTTTATGCAAATATCTATATCAAGCATGAACACGACACACACAAACCACAGAAGTACACTTGTCAGGAAGCCACTATTGGCTGCAACTCCCTGTTGAGTACTTTGTGTGGCACACTCAGTTCTGCTTATGTGTAATAGGAAAAATGGTACTGAAGTTGGTGAGTACTGGATGCCTCATTTGTGCTCCACCCCCCAACAGATGAATTGGGTTAGACAGAACTTTGCTAATTTATGCAGCTTTGGAGTCTCCAAATAAAACTTCTGATGTAAAGGGATGCCACTGCAGTTTATTTTGTAGTCAGAAATAGATTGCTTTTAATGCAGGCAAACAATGAAACTTACAAGATACTTTTTCAGTTTCTTTACTATGGAAGGCAGCAAAATCAATTTAAACTGAACAGGGAGATTGAAACTTCCATTAAATTACTTGAAACCTGAAGTGGAGGCAAAAGGAGGATAGAGACGAATGCAAATGACCAGTATTTTCCTATCACTTCCATTAATTTCATTTCCACTTTGCAGTGCCATACATATGCAGGCCCTGACTATGCTTACATCAAATGTTCGCTATGAACTCTGGACTCATTCACACTATATAGAGAAATGTGTATATTTCAACAAACACCTTTTACAAGCAGCCTTCACCATCCCATTTTCAAAGGACAAAGCACTCACATTTTACGCAAACATGCCTAAAATTGTAAACACACATGGTTTTACTTTTGAAAATATTTATTCCTGTACACACACACTCACACACAATCTCTTCCAGGAAAAAAATATCCTATTTTTTTTAAAATAACAAGGCTCTGTTCTGCTAATAGCAGAGCCTTCCTCTTATGCAAGAAGCTTTCTTTAATGGTACAAGAAGCCCTGTTCCAGGAGGAGAGGCATCTTCTTCCAATGGAAGACCACGCTGTTTGCAGAACAGAATATGTGGATTCACCTCAAAAATACTTTTGTTCACAATGTAAACAATGCAACATTTCCCTTTTTCTCCTCAAACAGAAAATATTTAAATTGTAATTTCTCCATATGTAGGTTCAGTGTCTAAGATTGCAGGTTCATGCACATTTTAGAATTACAAATAACATGAATCAGACACTTTCAACTACATTTACTTTGTTAAACTTATCAATGGATGTTTTTCCCCCCTTTACAAATGCTTCCTTCAGCTACAAAGTGCTTTCCAACTATAGAGTAACACAATAGAGTCAAAATATACATAAATCCAAGTGGCATCCAGCTGAAGAATGCAACATAGACCATTATTTAAATGCTGGTACATCTGAATCTCATTTCAAAATCAAGAGTATAAGGGGTTTTTTACACATTATATAAAGGATTATTAAATAAATATTCAGAGCTGAACCATTAACCAGTGTTGCAGCTCCCAGGCATCTTATACAGAAGCAGTTGGAGAACATTTACTGAGTGCACTTATCTGTTCAAAGTGGACTAATGCAGGTAATCAAGTGTAAGTAGTCAGGATCCTAAAAAAAGTTCTTCAGCATATTTCCCATTCATTCTATTAGGTCTTATACTTCTGCAGCTTGCCAGCATCTGGACAGTGAGTGGAATTTCAGCTATTGCAGTAGAATAGATTTTCCATCATAAAGAAAAAAAAATGTTAATCTGAAAGCAAGAGATACTGAGCTGTTATCTACATCAACAGGCAGAACAAAACAGCAGCATATAACTCAACCTTCACATCCAAGACGCTTCTACAATCAAGACCACAGACATTTTCAAGTGGCACTAACAACCACTTTCCAATCCAGGATTTGTCACCTGTTGCACGTGAAAGTTGTTAATGTAAAAGAGAAAGAGAAAGGCAACCAGTTTCCAACCAAAAGTACACTGTAGACAACTGCATTCTGAATTACAGGTGCAGAAATACAGAACTTGTGAAAATGGCATTATAACTCTGGATACTGGTTAAACCACAATAAAATTGACTGATTCACAAACATTTTTTACTAGATCAAGAATGCAGTTATTTTATGCATTATCTCCTTAGTGAGAAATTCATGTTTTTACAAAATGTTATATACTGCAGTTAACATTGTGAAACGCAATCCTAAATTTATTAACCATTTTATTTCATGGTTATGGACTGAATTTAAAATACATCAGGCTTCATTTTTTCCCCTAAGAGTCCACTTGCTGCCACCTTCCTTCCACCCATAGCACAAAGGAATTTAAAATGCCAGTGCCTGCATGATGCATTTTTATTCCTATGTGCACTGGAATTCCCCTCCTGCTAGCAAAAAGCTTATCCACAGTCTCCTGTCTGATAAGCTGAGAGACCTTCAAGTACTAGAAACATAATTCACATCAGGGAAAGGGAAAGGTAAGGCAAGCCAGTCTTTGCTTTCCAGTTTTTACCAGTTTGCAAAAATAAAGTTACAAAAGTATGACATGCGAACAGTGAAACAAATGAGAAAATACTTCTGTAAAATTATTTGACTGAAACCAATGATTATATCAATACCCAAAATATCCTATACTAGTACAGTTGTCAAAGAAAAGGTTATTATTTACTCCAATTACTATCCAAGAAAAAAGTTCCTTTGTTGCCATCACCTAAATCAGGGGTCCTCAAACTTTTTAAACGGGGGGCCAGTTCACTGTCCCTCAGACCGTTGGAGGGCCGCCGCGTTCGCCCCCTCCCCCCACCAGCCTGCTCGCCCCGCCGCCGCGTTCGCCCCCTCCCCCCACCAGCCTGCTCGCCCCGCCGCCGCGTTCGCCCCCTCCCCTACGACCAGCCTGCTTGCCCCTTCCTCCTCCTCAGCTCCTGGGTGCTCTTGCCGCCCAGGGCTGCTGGAGGAAGAAAGAGGCCACGGGGGGGGCGGCAATTGCCGCCCCTAAGAGCCCGCCGCCCTAGTGAGCGAGCCGGCAGTGCCTCTCCCAATGGGGCTACTTGGGAGGAGGAGCCCGGCAGGCGGGCGGGGCACTGCTGCTGCGCTCCCCGAGGAGGAGGTGGCTCCGGGTGGGGGGGATGGGCATAAACACTCGGCGGGCCGCATAAATGTCCTCGGCAGGCCGCATGTGGCCCGCGGGCCATAGTTTGAGGACCCCTGACCTAAATGTTATCTGAGTTCCCACCATCTCTCACACACAGCTCAGAGAGCCTTACTTGTTTGTAGAAATGATTCTGCCTAGTGGTAGAAAGTAAAAGACATGGTGGAGGAACACAAACCATCAAGAGCTTGGGAAAAGCCCTGCAGAGTATGACAAAACTGAATTGGCACCCAGCAGACCTAGTCAGGGGTGCTGGAATGGGGACAGCTGTCCTATGCCATCAACATAATCTGGAACCCGTAACATGTAAAGAAGTGCTACTGAATGAAAAAGAACCTGACGGGTGCCCCCAAGGTGAGGTGTGGGGAAGCCTCACTTCAGAATCAGTGGTACTATTTCCAAATTCATCTGAGAACTTGGAAAACCACCTTCCTGTCTTTCAGACAGCAACAGTAATTTTATTTTATTTGGAAAGCATATGGGAAAATGTCCCTTGTCCACATTTTTCTTCCTGCTACCATCATTTTGACTGCCATTCTTCCACATGTACATGAGAGCCAGTTTGATGTAGCATGAGAGCCAGTTTGGTGTAGTGGTTGAGTGCATGGACTCTAATCTGGGAGAACCGGGTTTGATTCTCCACTCCTCCATGCAGCTGCTGGATGACCTTGGGCAAGCCATAGTTCTGTCAGAGCTGTTCTCTCCACCTCGCCACCACCTCCTGTGTCTCTCAAGGACAGTTTTGTTAAGTTTTGTAGCGGGGCATTCAACAAACTCAACTTATAATGCACCAAAACTAGCCATTTTACATGTTTTGCTAGACTGCAATCCCCACATTACTCAGGACTAGCCATTTTCTCTACTGTTATAGATTCCCCAAGACTAGCAATTTTGCAATAGTCCACATAAAACAATTTGTTATCATAGATTTATTTCTGTCACATCAATTCGCAGAACATTAAGAACAAGTTAAAGAATGATCTGTGATCAACAGCTATACATATATGTGTGGTACTATTGCTTAGTATTTCTAGTTTACGCCAGTACAAAGCTTACACTTTTATCACAAACCGATTACATTCATAGTAGAGAATTCCTGATGGCATATTGCCCAACGTGGCTATTCAGGAATTATGATTGGAGGATTTTAGCCTTCCCATCCAATTTTAAGAGCTGCTGTGATAACAAGCATGTAATTTCAGACAGCATGTTCCAGCCACTAAACCAATGCAGCAGCACAGACCACAACATAATAAGGAAACCTGTACCAATATTAGAATCAAAGTGTTCCTCACCTAACACATCTGAAAATTCTTTTTCTGAAAGCTCAATTATTTTGTCCTAGCTTTCAAAACAAACATTCAGGGCATGGTAATAAGCATATCATACATAAAAATAAAATGCTCACAAGTTATGTACAGCTTTGATTTTTAATTGTGCTTCAACCAGCTGATTCAATAAACCATGACTTCTTTTCCACCCCAAGCCTCTGAATCCTGTGTTTCAAAAACAAATAAGCTTACCAAAATGTCCAGATAGATATAATAATGGACAGATCTACAAACCTGTATCACTCACTATGTGTGGTCATTACAACTCCCTCACACAAGTCCTCTGGCATGTGCAGCGGGGTTAAAGATAAAGGTTTCCCTTGCTCAAAAGCTAGTTGAATCTGATTCTAGGGGGTGGTGCTCATCTCCATTTCCAAGACAAAGAGCCAGCGCTGTCCGAAGATGTTTCTGTAGTCATGTGGCTGGCATGACTAAACACTGAGGTGCATGGAACACTGTTACCTTTCTACCGAAGCGGTACCTATTTATCTACTTGCAGTTTCTTGCTTTTGAACCGCTAGGCTGGCAGGAGCTGGGGCCAGAGATGGGAGCTCACTCTGTTACACAGCACTAGGGTCTTGAACTGCCAGAGTACAGACCTTCTGGTCTGCAGCTCAGAAACAAGTAGGAGAAACTTTACAAGTCCTTATATTAACTATACCAAACTTCAAGAGATACAGGACCCCACCTCCCCAACAGCACTCTCTGGTACATACACATACGCGGCTTAAAATGAAGGTAGGGAATTATTTTCCCCCCATTCCTGCATAAACAAGAGCTCCAGCCAGGAGTTCTAAAGTTTTTGCACCAAGACCAAGATGGCCTTTTCTCAGGTTGCCACCTGTCTAGCCTGGGATGGTGGGTAAAGGAGCTAAAAGGCAGAAAGGGTCTTATACCAGTCAAATGCCCTTAAGCTACTGCACAAGGCCAGTACAAGTGGATGTGTCCATTGTTACAGTATTGTAGAAGACAAAACACAGACACCCTCCCCCAAAGATATACCTCATCAGCAACCATTATTTCTCTACCCAGTGAACACTCTTCTACCATTCCCTCCAGCCTGGTACATTAAACAACCACCCACAAAGATAAAAGGGAACCAAAAACCATAAGAAAGAGCCCAACAATCCCTCTCCCACTCAGCAGCAAGTTGCAACTGCTTCTACAATGAGTACTCATGCCAAGTACTGAGCACAACTGGGTACCTCGTATACCAGGATTTGTAAGTATGGATATTTCATTAGCATTGTTCATTTAATACCTGTACCTGTTTAGTCAGAGAACAAATAGACCAGTGACCAAAGGCAGAATCAAAGTTAACACACTGCCTTGAATATATATTTTGTTTACCCATTCAAGGAATTCTTTAAATAAACTGCTCAAAACCACCAACAGTCAGTAGAGGGGATGCAAGTGGGCTTGAGGAAAAGGCCAAAAAGCACATGATACGCACACATACCAAATGAGTATCTCATAATGGGAACATCCCTATTACTTTGGGGGATCATTTGGCTTCACTGGAAAGCATTCACCCATCCCACTCCAAAGACAGGCATCTATCCTAGACTCTCAGAAACAAGTAAGACACACCAGGAACCAACCAGGCAGTACAACAGAAGTATAGCAGCACTATCTGCTGCTAATGACAAGCAGACCGCTAGATGGTCCATCTACAACATACCTTCTGTTTACTGTATCAGATAAAAGTTTTCAATGATGCAAATCAATTTCTTGTCTTGTAAGATCATTCAGTGTGGGAAACCAGAAAGTAAAGACATGACCAGATGAGCATTTGCCTTCGTTTCCAGTAAACTCTTATGTGTTGCAGGTGTATTCTCTGATGCTACAAACAGCCACAAGCATGCTCTTGAATCCAATTGTACTCTTCACTTTCAACAATGCCAGTGCAGGGGAAAGCTTTTCTTTTCCCTTGAAAACGGTCACTAAGAAAGTCATACCACTTGAAAACAGATTAAAATTGATACGAAGAGCTGTTCTTGAGAAGGCACAACCTCTTCAGAAGAACAGGGAATAATTTATGCTGTGCAAAAATTCACACTTACAAGAACAACTACAGACATCATGCAATTTCACTATTTTAAGTACTTGGCAGGCTATGTACTTTATTCAAATAAATTATGAGCTAGTCACCATACCTTCCAGAGGGTGGCATAAGCGGGGCTTCTAACATAAAAGCAGAAGAAATACTATATCTTCTCAGAAAAGTACATTTCTGTATTGGTATCACAGATACACATACAGTCAAGTCTCCTTATGCATAGGCATCTGCTCTGTTATACTACTGTTCTAACCTAGACATCTCAGATTGTAAATTATAATTATAATTCCAGGTTTCAGTAGATGATATATAAAATCCAAGTTAATTCAGCTTGTTGAATGCTGTTTATGGAGCACACCGCATAGTCTCTGTGTCTGTCAATGTAAACACCAACATGCTCTTTAGTTAACACTTAAGGAGATAAGACAGCCCTTCATATTTGATTCCTACCAATGACAGGTTTTCTCCAAGTTGCTGCAAATTGAAGCTGCTAGAGCAGTGTCTTGTTCAACTGTTTGTTATTGTAGCTTTTGAATAGCAGAATGTTAATTTTTAGCCAAACTGCTTGAATCTATATCTTTTTATAACTTCATTTGTTCTTTTATATTCAGGCTAAAAAAAGCACATCACTAACTCTTTGCATTAGACTTACCATGTTTTCACTAAAGTTGTTATCCAACCTACCATGTGGCTTTCACAGAAATGTTAAAAAGCAAAGCACAGATATCAGAGTACAGGATATTTCTTTAGGCTCATGATTGAATGAGCACTTCATCAAAATCATAAAAAAGATTTTCCCCACGTATCATCTAATACTAAATAGCATTTTAAAAAAAATAAACCTTGATATGAGTTCCTAGACTGATTTTCATTTTTAAAAATCCTGCATGCTGGTTGACTAGCAATGTCCAATGGAAGCTTTCTTGCATAGGAATGAGACACAAACATAAGCAGTAAAACAAACAATTTATATCATGCAAATACTAATAATAAAAATCAAACTTATCCTGAGCAACTTAGTTTGGCATAAGAAATCAGTGGGACTTGCCCTTGAGGTACCATGCACAAGACTGACTGGCTTCATGTATTAAACTTCTTGTGCTGACAAACGTGACAGCTCCCATTAAAACCTTACATTCTGAGGGTACATCTCAGATTTATAGATCCCCTATTTTAAAGCACAACTATTTATTTTTATGTGACAATTAAGCCATCATGTACCAGTACTGTGACGTTACTCTTTCCACCTAGTTTATTTTTTTAATTATACAGTACAAAAAGCTTTGCTACCCATGAGAAGAGCCTTAATGCGAAACTTTCACCCAGTTACTAGCATGACCCAGAGTGACCAAAAACTCACAAGTCAAATAGAAAAGAGCAAAGAGCAGACACCGTGCAAATATCCCAATGACTGTCAAATCACCTACCAGGAGTTCTGGGGAAGGAATGAACAGGCTGCTTTGATGCTGCTACCACAGTACAGGCTGCCTCCCAACCACCAGAAGGGATGCTTCTGTTCAGTGCTTACTGTTCCACAGTCAGACGGGGGAGAGCCAATGCAAGAGCCTGCCTGCCTGCCTTTACAGAATGCCCCAAGATTTGAGAGGCATACCTGAGGTAGCAAGATAATACAGCCAGCATTATTCCTCACCTTCAAATGAGACTGTTAATGAAATAGCAGACTCTGTACTGCACTGAGTATTACAAGAACAGAATACTAACAGGTTCATTTATTTTGGCTGATTATCATATAGCAAATAATAAAGCTCAAGTACAGATGCTTTTGTTACAACCAGTCCTTTGCAAACACTACAACTTTTTAATTTTGTTAACGTTACGATACGTGATACCATCAACATGTATCACCCCAGAAAGCTACCTGGCATTTCTTTTAACAGAATCAGTGAGTACTTCAACATACATTCAGGTGGTAGAACAGTAGAATCCCTTCCCTTTTTCTTTCCCGTCCCCCCAAAAAAACAAGCCCTTGGGCAAAAAAAGCTTGGGCAAACTGCACCTCTGTGGGTTTCCACAGAGCTCTTTACTTCAGCTTGTCCCTGCCCTCCCGAGGTGCCACTTTCCAAAGAAGCATCTAAAGTAGCTCGAAAGGAAACGAAACAGTTAACCTCTCTGGAGCAACCTGAGAAAGTAGGAGCACTCTCCCATTGCTCTCATAGCTTTGCCTGGGCTAGCTGTCCGAGATGACCCGAGGATCATTCTTCCAAGAGGAACAGGAAAAAAATCTCGTTCGTTATACATCTGAGAACGGTCTAAGCTTAACTGGAGGAAAGATGCCTCCTGGGGTTCTCTGCATTAGAAGACGGGGGGGCAAAAACTTTTGCGGGCACCAGGGGCCTCCCTGGAAGTATTCTGGAGCTTCAGCCCCGCCGTCTCTAACACACTTCCGGCATCGAGCACGTCAGGCGCCCGACAGAGCGAAGAGGGCCCCCGGCAGGCAGGGTTCCTTCACCGCGGGAATCAGGGGCGCCTTCACGGGCTTGAAATAGGTGAGCCGGGAGGCTGGATTAGATGACCTTTGGGTGCCCCTCGTGCTCTTGCACGGCTGGCCTCGAGGAAAGGCGAGAAGGGAGGGGGGGGGAGCGCGAGCCTACAGCAGCCCCACCTGACCCCCGGAGGAGGGGGCAGAGGGCGGCGGACTCCCTCCAGAAGCATTTCACGGCGGCGCGGTCGCCCTCTGCCTCCCCCCGCCCGCCCGCAAGCCAGGCAGCAGAACGCGTCTTACCTCCCTCGGCGGAGCTGAAGGCGCCTCGCTGCTAGTCCCCTCCCGGCGCCGAGTGTCCCCCCCCCAGCCCCAGAGGCCGACTGCCCGGGCTCCACACGCAGGCGAGCTGCCGCCGCTCCTCCTCCTCCTCCGCGGCGCCCCCCGGAGCAAGTCCACGACGTCTGCGCGCCGCCCTCAGCAGCCCCTCGCTCTCGCGCCCGCCCCGTTCGGCGCCACCTGGGCTGAGGGAAGCTCTCCTCGCCACGAGACCGGCTCGGGCAAGCCAGGCGAGAGCGCGAGGCGGAGGCGCTTCTCTCGTCAGCCTGCGCCGCCAGCCCTGAAGTGGCGGCACAGAAATCTGGGTCTGGGAAGAGCGAGGGCGGGGGACAGAGCGGGGGGAAAAAAACTTTGACGGTCAACGGTGAGAGGGGCGCGGAGACAGCGAGTCCAAAGGAGGAGGTGGCAGCCGCGAGGGGAGCACGCGCCAACCACGCATGAGCCCAGCGCCGGGAGACTCCCCCAAGCGCGCCTTTGGACGCGTCTGCTTAGAAGAGGCGCTGCTGCTGCTGCTGCTGCTGCTTGGGGGGGGGGGAGGCGGGCGCTGCCCCTTGCCAGGAAAGGGGGTTTCCGCGCGGGAACTGAAGAGCCACCCCGCCAAGCGACGCCGCGGAATTACTGTCTCGCGCGGGCAGGGCGGAAGGCAGAGGGTCGCTTGCGGCCGGCCGGCTTCCTTCTCGTGCCGCAGCGGCGAAAGCCCAGCGTGGCGAGTGCGCGGCGAGGCAGCAGGTTGCAGCTCCCCAGCCGGAGACTTTCGGCGCTTTCCGCTCGCGCTCTCTCGCTCTCTCTGGCGCAGAGTCGGAGGAGGAGAAGCCCGGCGAGAAGAGGAAATGTCACCTCATTACTCAGGGGCTCTGTGTGTGTGTGTGTGTGTGTGTGCGCGTGCAGGGAGCCCGAGAGGGGTGGCGGCAGTAGGGCTGCTTCGGAGCGTGTGGGGAAGGAAGCTCACGCGGCGGCGGGGGGGGGGGGGAGAGAATATCAGGGCGGCTGGCTTCGGCGAGGATTTGGGACACGCCAGCCCCCCGTTTCACGCGCTCGTAAGTGAAACCGGCGGCGCAGGCGGGTTCCTGAAATCCGGACGGAAGCCTTTCGAAAGCGAAGTGTCACACTCGTGGCAAGACTCTTCTCACGTTCTCGCTCCTGCATGCAGGCACCGTGCGCCCACTTTGGGCTCTGATGCGAACTGCCCTCCGATCGCGAATACCTCCGAATGATGCAGACCCGTCAGACTGCGAATACCTCCAAATAAGAGATTTTTGATGGGGGGGACGGGGGGACGGTTTTGTTTATCAGCGCACCTCCGGCTTTTTGAAGTTCTCTCTGACGTCATTCCGAGAGCAACGTTATTGCCGGCTCCTGGGCTCGGCTCCCCACCCACCCCGCCACCCACCCCGCGGCTCTGATTCCCTTCTCGAGCGTACGCGGGACCTTGAGCGTAGGAGAGGGATAACGGAGGCGTCCGCGGAAGGGCAGTCAGGGGAAAGGGGGCGATGCGATTGAAATGATGCCGGCGCAACCCGATGTGCCGGTAGAACCGCAGCCCCGGAGTTGCCCGGTAGGGGGACGGCAGCCTCTTTGCAACTTTTGGGAGGCTGGTCGAAGGAGGAACGCTCTGACGCGGACGCGACGCAACCTTCAGACTTGGCTCTGCCTCGGTGTACGGTCCCGTGCATCAGCTGTTCGAGGCGTGAGCGTCAAGTCGCTTCCGTCTTATGGCGACCCTATGAATTAAGGCTCTCCAAAACGTCTTCTGCGTAGCGGCCGTTCTCAGATCGTCCAGATTGAGAGTCCTGGCTTTTTTAAATTGAGTCCATCCATCTCATGTTTGGTCTTCCTTTTTTAACTGCTGCCTTCAGCTTTTCCTAGCATCATTGTCTTTTACAAAGTTTGCGTCTGGTGGCACCTTTTCGACTGACCAACAAAGTTTAATTCTGGCTATTTAATTCTGTGCATGCAACACTTCGTCAGATACAGTGAAACAGTTTTTCTCAGGTCTTACATACAGGTAGAACAAATTTCGAGTCCAGCGGCACCTTTAAGAAAGGTTTATTCAAGGTCTGAGCTTCCCTGTGCAGCACACACTTCTTCATTGTCAGGTGTATAGATGGAGAGAGTGGGCCATACCACCCCTGGGGGGCAATGAGATCACCTAGGGATGGTACTAAGTGGCAAGGGAGAGCAGGGGGTATGCTAGAGGTGGGCCCCTTCAACCATGTTGTTCACTTATTCACAATTGATCAGTGTATGGCACTATTATGGGAAATGGCACTCCCAAGTTTCTTCCTCTGCATAGTGCTCAGATCTGGTGGAAATGGGTCCCTCCGTCCCCCCGCATTAAATGCTGTTATCACTGGATCAAGTTTATCAGTTTTGTTGAATAAACTAAATTAAAAAGTTTTAATTGGATTTTGAACAATGTGCAAGAAATTGTTACTGTTTTGAATTTTATTGTTATTATCTTCCTTAGTGGGTTATTCTGAATAATGCTTTTATAGGGTAGGGTAGGGGGCACTGGGGATGAATTTCTGGATCTTGGGGGGTGGCCCAAAAGGTTTGGGAACCACTGCTCTAAGCCTTCCCACCAGTTTCCCCACAGAACCAAAATGGCTGTTAGCAGGCTGTCTGCTTTTCCTTTTATCTAATAAGAACCACCTCTTTTTGATTTCACTCCAGTCAGATGGCAGATTCACCCTGGACTCTAATTGGACTGTGAAGTTTGTCAGTCAAGGCTTGGGCAGGAAGGTTTTCAAAAAGTGCTGCAGCTTTAAAGATATACTGACACTTTTCAATTTCCTTGTGCTGGAAAGTAAAACTGGGTGAATTATTGCTATTGTAGTCAATGCTGAATATGAAAAAAGTTTGAAAAGCATGAAGAAAACAAACAGATGTGTCTGTGCTTTTGTGCATCACCTTTCTTAGCTACTCTTCCTTCAAAATGCTCAGGATGGTATGTATGGTTATGTCCTCCATGTTATTCTCACTCTAGCTCTGTGAGGTAGGTTAGGCAGAGGAGTGGAGTGAGAGAGGAGTGAATATGTCAGTAAATCTTGTGTGACTCCTTGTTCCACATTTAACAAATATGGGACACGGTATTTCACTTGCAAATCCAAGGCATAGTGTGACTACCTCTATGTTGATTCCAGTCCCAAAGCCATTTGTCTGGTCCCAGGGGCCATCATTCCAGTCACAGAGCATTGATTCCAGTCCCAGTGGCCATCATTCAAGTTTGGAGGCTGTCATTCTAGTCTCAGAGCAGTGTATCTGATCCCAAGGATTCCACTATGAGGGCTGTCATTCCAGTCACAGAACCCTTATGGTCCCAGGGACTTTCGTCCCACTCTAGGAACTGTCATTCTAGTCCCAGAACACTTGTGCTACTCCCAGGGACCATCATTTAACTCTGGGGGCTGTCATTCCAGTCTCAGAACACTTATAATCCCAGGGACCTTCATTCCACTCTAGGGGCTATCATTCCAGTCTCCAGAGCAGGATTCTTGAGATCTGTTCCACAGTTCCTTTGCAACTTTTGTGTGCTGTAATGTCTTTCAGTGGAGCCAATGGAAATCAGTTGACATTCTGGATCCCTATATATCCAGTGGCCTTCAGGCACCTTCCATTGTTCTCAAGAGAGCATTTAGTGCATCCCCCACAAACTAAGACAACCCTATGCTACTTTCAAGTCATGAAAAACTACTTTTGGTCTCAGTTCTATATTAGTCATATGCATTAGATAAATGATTGCATCTTGTATTTCATGTCTTCCTTTTTAATATATCCATTGAAGGATTGTGTTTAATTTATCTATAATGCTCCTAGTCTGCATTTCTATAATAGTGTCCAAGATGGCCTTATAATTTCTTCTCTTTGAGTTTGCCTTTCTACTTCAGATATTTTCAGAGCTGGGAAGGGGGAAGAGGGGCGATTCAAAGTATGTTCCTGCCACAGGTGGTCCCCCCTGCCTCTCTGCTGCCCACAGCAAGAAGCAAACAAATTGTGCTGCTCCAGTTTGCTGTATGAGTGGTACAGGAGTGACCCTCAGGGGATTTACATAGCAATTGAAACGTGTTGGTTCTTGAGTAGATCAGAACAGAATGTATATTCACACAAAATACTGTATCTTTGAACAGGGGCTTGCATCTCATGCAACTGCAAGATTAAACAGTCTATGCAATCAAATATTTCATCAATATAAAAAAGTGAATACATATCACTGAATCAACACTGTACCTCAGTAGACTTCGGCAGCTACGCAGAATCTGGCAAGTGTTTCCAAGGTTTCAGATTCAAGGTCTGCAGGAAGAAAGGAGGTATACCATTCCTCTGATCTTTCCAAGATCTTTTTTGGAGGATAGGTGTAATAAATCTGTAGTGCTTAATTAAGTTAATGAAATTTATTTTATACTTTTCATTTTATTTTATAACTCAGGCATCTGTTGAATAAATATTCAGAAATAATAACTGAACCTCTCTAGTTTAAGTTGAAAGTTTTGTCTTGGAGATGCAAGTTGAATTATCATACTAGTTGTTGATAGAACTCTAACCCTTTTCTGTACATGTTCTGGAATACAGAAAATAATGGGGTGTAGTTTTCCTGTCATGCAGTGATTATGCTACAGTTCAAGAAAAGCTTCACTTGCTATACAACAGGACTTACTTCCAGGAAAGTGTTCTTAGGATTGCACTGCTACCGTTATATTTTATTCACTGCTACGTGAACTAGTCCTGCTCTACAGCAGCAGTCACATCTCACCAGCATCTTAAACATAACCCATAGCTGTCTGCCTCATGTTCCTCTCTTGCACCCCCCTCCTACCAGTATCCCTCAACCCCTGTCTTCTCTTTTAAGCAGTTTGTCCCTCTTCCCTTCCATGTCATTTCCTGATGTTATTAAGAATTAGCTGGATTGTGAAAGGTGGTTTGGTCGGAATATCCCCATTTTGATTTTGTTTTTTCTCTCATTAGAAATAAAGTTGACTCTTTAGTTTTGTCCCTTTGTCCCAATTTTTCCCCATTAAATTAATGCATTCTATGTTATTTTTGCATCAATTGCATGTAATGTACAAATAGTTCCCGAATGTTGTATATGTATGAGTTGCATAAAATGGCAATACAAACAACCATCAGCAATAAAAATGAGGGGAACTAAAATAGCCAGCATATGAAACTCAAATGTTCTATTGGCTCATCCCTACATTGATTACTAGTATTCTAACTGCAGGTCTGCTGTACTTTTTACAGGATGGTAGAAAGGGAATGTTGACATGTAGACCTTGATTCACCCCTGCTTGACAAATTCTAACTGCCAGCATTCCCTCTTGACCCAAGCCTTGAATATTCAAGGAATCCTGTCCCTGACTGGTCATTTGAGCTGTGCTTTGAAATGCAAGTGAGAGTTCCAGAAGCGGCAACACTTGGCAGAAATGCAATCACATCAACAACTTCTACTGTATGAACATTTGGTTTGATTTGCAACATAGACATAAGTTATTCCCATGGATGTTTCTGCAACATACACATTGAAACCCAGACTTAGTCTTGGTAGGGACACAATTTGTTAGGCACGTGCCAAGCTAAATGTATGCCCAGTGCAATTATATACAAACGCTCGTTTTATTTCTTAAATAAATTTCTGAGTCACTTTAAGTCAGCTTCCCTGAATGTCAGGGTGATTGATCACTTTGTTCCCCTTTTTGAATCCTTTCAACATCTACCTTGATTAGATTTGCTGTCTCCCAAGGACACTTCAGTCTCTCCTACATGCCTGTTGCTGTTTTCACTTTCTAGTTCCAGCATTGCCACCCTTGATTACTCCTTTTTTTTTTTTCACCGCAGCCTGCCTTCCTCTGAATGTATTGGCAACAGTCCAATAATTGTGTGCCTTATCTTTTAGGCTGTGAGCCTAAAAGAAGGGCCTGTATGTTATTTTAATTTATGTGCAGTGCCCACCAGTAGCAATGTGCCTTGAATTTTAATGGTAGTGAGCTGCTTTAGGAGACAACTTTGCATGAAAAGCAGAATTATTAATAGTAACAATAATAACCATCTGCATCACTGGGGACTTGCACTGGGAAGATCTGATCATGAATCTCCCAGCATCTTTCCAAGTCTGATGCGAAGCCTTTAATGGCCTTTTGATCTGCAAATATTAATTGGTGGTAATAGTTACCTCCATAGCATGAAAAACTTCACTTACTGATTCCCAAAAATCAAGCTCCTGTTAAAGGCACAGAAGCTAGCTAGATTTTGCTCTGACTTTTCTCACTTGGCATTCTGGTCCTTTGCCTAAGCATGACAATTTAGAAACAAGTCCAACTCAAGGCAATTGGGCTTGCTCCAAAATAAATGTGTGTAGGGCTTCAACAGCACTATTTAGTTAATAGATAATGGGATTTGTTTTGATAGATTCCCTCTGATGATCAGCAGGATACCTTTAAAAGATTAGCGGAGAAGAGGCAGCAGAGCAGAGGCAGTGCCAGGAGGCAATGTCCAGGGAAAGGTCTTGGCCTCTGTGCCCCATTTGTTGACCCTCCAGGGGAACTGGCTGGTCTCCGTGTGAGACAGAATACTTGACTACATAGCTCAGTGGTCTGACCCAGCAGGAGTCTTCATGTTTAGGTAGTTAAAACAATACCCTTTGTTCCTAAATACATTTTGGTTGACCTTGCTCATGTGGCCTTTCACAGCTGCCATAAATTTAGCAGGTGGAGTTGTTCCTTGCACAACGATAAAAGATGGGAATGTCATCACTGGCTGTTATCAAAGGCAGAGGCACACTACTTGCAAAAAAAAAGTGGCAAATAGGTTTGCATGCATCATTC